>JALMGJ010000034.1:5487201-6087201 GCA_023362775.1 Charina bottae
AAACGGGGCCCTTCGCACACTCGGGGCCCCAGGCCCGGGCACAAAGCCAGGTCTTCAAGGCCTTCCGAAAAGCCAAAAGGGTCGGGGCCATCCTAATCTCAGGAGGAAGGATGTTCCAGAGGGCAGGCGCCACGGCAGAAAAGGCATGTCTCCTGGTCCCCGCCAGCCGACATTCCTTGGCTGACGGGACCCGGAGCATGCCCATCCTGCTGGACCGGATTGGACGGGTAGAAACAACTGGGAAACGACGGTCCCTCAGGTAACCCGGTCCCAAGCCGTGAAGGGCTTTAAAGGTGACAACCAGCACCTTGAATTGCACCCGGAAACACACCGGCAACCAACGCAGCTCCCGAAGGTTACCAGAGGGACCGTCTCATCCCCATTACGTCCCGTCTCACCTGGTCATGCAGAGAGGGCATGCTACAGACCCCGTCCATGAAAGAATGTCGATTGGCGGGGCCCAGGAAGAGGGCCTTCTCTGCCGTGGCCCCCACCCCATGGAACACTCTTCCCCCAGAGGTGAGGTGGGCCCCCATTCTCCCGGCCTTCCGGAAAGGGGTGAAGACCTGGCTCTGCCATCTCCCGTGGGGTGTGAGGAGGTGTAACCAACCGTGGGGGTGGTTAGCCCCCTGAAGACACTCCCGTAGATCAAGAACTTCTTATTTACCATCTATGCCTTGGAATATATTATGTATTTAAGAACATTGTTTTATTGCATTTTAATTAGCATTTATTCTTGTTTTATTGTAAACTGCCCAGAGTCGCTCTTTGAGTGAGATGGGTGGTGACTAAATTTGAAAAATAAATAAATAAATAAATAAATAAAAACAGGGTGGCACATGTGACACCTCTGCTACGTGAGCTGCACTGGGTTCCAATTTGCTTCTGCAAAAAAAATAAAAACCTGGTTTTGTCAACATGCCTGGAGCGGAAGGGATAGTGGTCACTCTTGGGGATGGCTAGTTTCCTAGAATGACCCTAAAGTGGCCCCTTTTTACTCACGGTCTGATAACCAACTTTTACCCATCTGGATTTTATTATGTTTTATATTTTTACTGTTTATCTACACTCATTTTATTACATTTATATTGTATAATATTTAATTATGTTTTTATTGTAAACCGCCCAGAGTCCCTTCTTGTGGGGGAGATGGGTGGTGATAAATCTGATAGATAGATAGATAGATAGATAGACAGACAGACAGACAGACAGACTGACAGACCGACCGACCGACCGACCGACCGACCGACCGACCGACCGACAAACTTGGAAAACTGCTTAACAGCTCAGCACTTGAACCAATGAAGGAGGTGATAACTCTCGTTTCTTGGACATGTTCAGTATTATAATTTCTTTCCCGGAAATTTCCTTTTCATCTGTGCGTTGTCACTAGTTCTTGCTGCAGAGAAAGATGCCCTTAACTTTACCATGCTCGGGGAAACAGCCTGGGATATTCCTTCTTGTAGCGGCAATCTATTATTTCCTTTTCCTCTGCTAAAAAGAGAAGAGGGGCTGAGAGTTTTCCAGCTGAGCACAGAGCTGGCTGCCTTTCTGAATAAAAGCTCCCGGATCGATATTCTGCCTCCCCAAGCACAAAGCTGGGGGGGGGGCAATGCGCCAAGATTAGTCATCACCCGGCTTGCTTGCATGTGGTGGGTGAAAGGATGCAGCTAAAGCTGTGCCTGCGGACTGCAGCAGAGAAGGGGGTGGCGTGGGGGGGGGGGGGGAGACCGATTGCTTGGGAGCATTAGCAGCAACACACAAAGGAAGGTGGGAAGGATATTTTGGTTGCACAAAAGCCGCAGAGACCCTGGCATTCAGGAAGTGCCATTGCAACGCACCTGAGAAATAACAACTGCTAACTCAAGTTATCAATATCTCAAAGAGTGGAAACCATTGATGGACTATTTGCGAAATGCAGGAGGGGTGAAGCTTACATAGGGTTTTAAAGAGTAGATTAAATATAAAAGAGAATATTAGACAAATAATTATTTCTATCTATTGTATGAAAAACCAACACTTAAGGCAGATTCTTTTATTTACATGACCAGAGATTGATCGGAAGTTATCTATTTTTCATATTCTTTTCTTCCTTTTACTTTACTACACTTTTTCTTTTCTTTTTCTATATTTTGTATTTCTATTTCTTTTTTCGTTTCTAACTTTTAACTATGTATTTTAAAATCCTAATAAAATTTATAGAGAAATAACAACTGCTTTGGCCCAGCCTGCTCAAACAACACATCGGGCCATCACTGACCCAATGGGCCGACTTCACACAACATCCACATCCAAGCTAACCACGGTTGACCCTCAAAAGGCCTACCATACCCTGTGAAGGGACCTGCTAAGTCTTTCCCTGTGCTGGCTCAGTGGGTTGCTCTGCGGCAGCCCCTGTTGCATAATCCAGGGTGTTTCCACAGGCAATATGGAACATCCTCCCACCAGAGATAAGACAGGCCCCCTCGCTCCTGGATTTTAGAAAAAAATTAAAAACCTGGCTCTGTGATCTCGCCTGGGGCAAAAAGGAAAGCAGTCAAGCCTGGGGATGGCTGATTACTTAGAGCCACCTTAGATATTTAAAATATTTTAATCATAGTCAACGTCACTTTAGAACTATCTGCCTCTTGGATTTTATTGTATTTTTATTGTAATTTATTGTATTTCTATTTTTATCATAGTTTTTATTGTATTTTGTTGATATTGTGTTGTGAACCGCCCAGAGTCCCTCCTTGAGGGGGAGATGGGCGGTTATAGAAATTCAACAAATAAATAAATAAATTCAAAGGATTCAGTGCTAAATGGAGCTGCTCAGGAGTAAACCCCAGTGATCTCACTGGTTGATTGGTTGGCTATGTGTCATCAAGTCAGTGTTGACTCTTAGTGACCACATAGATAGGTTTTCTCCAGGGTGATCTGTCCCCAGCCTGGTCCTTCAGGTCTTCTAATGGTGCCCCCATCGCCACTGCAACTGAGTCCCTCCACCTTGCTGCTGGTCATCCTCTTCTTCTCTTTCCTTCCACCAGCCGGACTTCTCAAAGGAGCTCTATCTTCACATTGACTGATTAAGTTCCATCATGTCAGTGTTGACTCTTAACAACCACATAGATACATTTTCTCCATGACGATTTGTCCCTAACCTGGTCCTTCAGGTGTTCTAATGGTGCCCCCATCACCACTATAACTGAGTCCATCTACCTCGCAACTGGTCATCCTCTTCTTTTCTTTTCTTCCACCTTTTCCAGCATGATGGACTTTTCAAAGGAGCTCTATCTTCACATTGATTGATTGATTGATGTTCCATCATGTCAGTGTTGACCGACGATCTGTCCACAACCTGGTCCTTCAGATCTTCCAATGATGCCTCCATCGCCACTGTAACTGAGTCCCTCCACCTGGCTGCTGATCATCCTCTTCTTCACTTTCCTTCCAACTTTCCCAGCATTATGGACTTCTCAAAGGAGCTCTATCTTCACATTGATTGATTGATTGATTGATTGATGTTCCATCATGTCAGTGTTGACCCTTAGCGACCACATACTGTAGATTTTCTCCATGACAATCTCTCCCCAACCTGCTCCTTCAGATCTTCCAATGATGCCTCCATCGCCACTGTAACCGAGTCCATTCACCTTGCTGCTGATCATCCTATTCTTCTCTTTCCTTCCAACTTTCCCAGCATTATGGACTTCTCAAAGGAGCTCTATCTTCACATTCATTGATTGATTGATTGATTGATTGATGTGCCATTAAGTCAGTGTTGACTCTTAGTGACCACATAGATAGGTTTTCTCCATGATGATCTGTCCACAACCTGCTCCTTCAGATCTTCCAATGATGCCTCCATCGCCACTGTAACCGAGTCCCTCCACCTGGCTGCTGATCATCCTATTCTTCTCTTTCCTTCCAACTTTCCCAGCATTATGGACTTCTCAAAGGAGCTCTATCTTCACATTCATTGATTGATTGATTGATTGATGTGCCATTAAGTCAGTGTTGACTCTTAGTGACCACATAGATAGGTTTTCTCCATGATGATCTGTCCTCAACCTGCTCCTTCAGATCTTCCAATGATGCCTCCATCGCCACTGTAACCGAGTCCATTCACCTTGCTGCTGATCATCCTATTCTTCTCTTTCCTTCCACCTTTCCCAACATTAGAGCCTTCTCCAGAGAGCTGGGTCTTCGCTTAATGAGTCTGAAGTGGGATAATTTGATCCTGAGTGATCTCAGTGGAATTTCTCTTTCAGCAAAAAGGCACAGGCGTATTGCACAAGAGGGCCTGATACACTTTAGCCCACTGTGATGGATGTGTGAGGGAAACATTGGCTAATTGTGCAACAATTCACTAGGGTAGGCTTAATGGGCTTGGATAATGTGGGTTCAGCATATTGTAAGAACTCCCCATTTCTCACCCTCTTGAGTAAACTATCAATTGAGGCTATCAATTTAAGCTATAATATACTTTATGTTTCGACATAGCATGTTAAGTGTGACACATGAACAGACCTTAAACTTAGTCATATTGTCTTGTGCCGCTTATACAGTACATTCTTATGAATCAATTCACATGTGTGTGTTCATCACTGAAGTATTAAAAATGGAATGAATTCATCTCCCATATAAATGGGCTACCACATGTTAGATTAAACACAGAGTTTGGTGTTCTGCTGATTTAAATTAAATTAAATTGTTATCCGGAATATGGCATGATATAGTTAAATTTTCAGTCCTGATCACCTCCATGTATGTATGTATGTATGTATATATGTATGTATGTATGTGTGAGTGAGTGAGTGAGTGAGTGAGTGAGTGAGTGAGTAAAGGAACTGGGCTAGAAACCAGGAGTCATAGTCCTGTCATAAGCACGAAGGTTTCTCTCTTATATTTAATATCCTGCCTTTATTATTTTTATAAATAACTCAAGGGGGGAAACATACCTAATACTCCTTCCTCCTCCTATTTTCCCCACAACAACAACTCTGTGAGGTGAGTTGGGCTGAGAGGGAGTGACTGGCCCAAGGTCTCCCAGCTGGCTTTCGTGCCTAAAGCGGGACTAGAACTCTCAGTCTCCTGGTTTTCCATTGGCTCCTTCCTAGGGCTGAGAGAGAGGGACTGGCCCAAGGTCACCCAGCCGGCTTTCGTGCCTAAGGCGGGACTAGAACTCTTAGTCTCCTGGTTTCCCATTGGCTCCTTCCTAGGGCTGAGAGAGAGGGACTGGCCCAAGGTCACCCAGCCGGCTTTCGTGCCTAAGGCGGGACTAGAACTCTTAGTCTCCTGGTTTCCCATTGGCTCCTTCCTAGGGCTGAGAGAGAGGGACTGGCCCAAGGTCACCCAGCCGGCTTTCGTGCCTAAGGCGGGACTAGAAATCTCAGTCTCCTGGTTTCCCATTGGCTCCTTCCTAGGGCTGAGAGAGAGGGACTGGCCCAAGGTCACCCAGCCGGCTTTCGTGCCTAAGGCGGGACTAGAACTCTCAGTCTCCTGGTTTCTAGCCCGTTGCCTTAACCACTAGACCAAACTGGCTCTCTTTTGCTTCTGCTGATTTCCTCCATGCTCCATTCTGCCCATCTCATAGCCTCTGCTAGTTTCTGATGGTCAGACCTTAGGGTCTTAGACAATGTCATTTTCACTTTAGTCAGTTTCCAGACTGTTTTGCTGATCTTCTTTGCTTTCAATTTTCTCTTTCTCACACTTTCCCTTTCTCTATCACTCTCCTCAATCCCTACATCAACTCACTGGGACAGTTCACCAGATCTTACTTTCCAACCTGCAAGTGCACAGTCTTCAGGTGCCTTCAGCCTTTCCCCCATTCAGCCACTACAATCGCCTTCCTGCAAACACACCCAAACACACACCTGCACACACATATCTGTACATCTATGCACTTATATGTCCATATCCATATCCATATCTCAATATCTGTCTATATCTCTATCCACACAACTCTCAAGGAGCATCTAAGAAACAGAATATTTTGAAAACATCTTACGCCAGACTTTCCACTCTAACAATTTCCAAAAAGCTTGAACTCCATTTTCCATCATCCCCCCCAACCAGCACGGCTGCTTGTTTGGAAAGCTGAGATTAGAGAGATCCAGACTGCTTGGAAATACACCAGGGACTACAGCAGTGTCTACCTGGCAGCCTCCATTGAAGTCTATTCTGTCTGTCTCAGACTTTCCAGTTGGAATCCCAACACATCTAGGGTGGGATATATTGGAAAGGCTACCTTAATTTGAAAGAGATGTGCGGATCCAGAATTGGCCTTTACAGCCACTTACGGATCCACTGTTAAGATTTTACCCTGGAAGACAATCTTACTCGGCTACGAGTGATCGAGAAGGAGGAGGAGGAGGAGGAGGAGGACTTCAATTCCCAGAATTGAGAAAAGATAGCAATGTTAAGCTATGTGGAGTTCAATTCCCAGAATTCTGGGAATTGAACTCCACATAGCTTAACATTGCCAAGGTTGAGAAACACTGCTCTATACACTGAGATTTGAGAAAGCCAACATGTTTCAATGCCTGTTTTTTTTTAAACTGTAGCACAGTCTCGCATGGACAAAAGCGGGTTTGCCTTTCAGCTCCAAGGCAATCTGATGAAGACCAGGCTGGTACTCTTCTGCTTTGATCTGGTATCGTGGCAGAAGTCAAATAGGTTATGACGGGGGATGGGTATGTGGTAATCTGCTCCTGGCTTCCTGACATGAAGGACAGAACTCTGCAACGTATGAGTGCCACAGACATATCTTTCGTGCTGTCTAGAAAATTGAAATCTAAATTGATGTACGAAGGAGGGGGTGCTGGATGGGAAGCCACCAGCAAACGCTCTAATACATTAATACATGTATTGCTGTGAAGGGCAGGGAAATTAGGAGAGATCTGTGGGAGAACAGTGACTCAGCCATGAGAAGCTGTCACTGTAACAGCTGCAAACAAAGGAGGAAAGACGGAGTTGCAGAATAGAAGCTTTAGAAGATGATCATACCCTGGCCGATTTATTTATATCCACAGCCACCAATCTTTTTCTTTCTCTCTGATTAAAATACTGCACACACATAAAAAGCCAAGTTCCAAAACTGAAATCAGCTGTGCAAATTACTGCATATTTATTTTGCACAATGCATTCTTCTTTCTGTGGAAGGGGGATAAAAAAATCACCTACTAGAACCGTGTTTCTCAACCTTGGCAACTTTAAGACGTGTGGACTTCAACTCCCAGAATTCCCCAGTCAGCAAGGCTGGCTGGGGAATTCTGGGAGTTGAAGTCCACACGTCTTAAAGTTGCCAAGGTTGAGAAACACTGTACTAGACCCTTCTTCTGCCTCCTTGCCTCAGCCCTCCTTCCCTTAATTCCTGAAGTTTCATCAGGCATTGCTAATACAAGGCTGCTTTCCAGCCTTATGGACCAGAAACTTACCAGGGAGAAGAAAGAAAGGAAGAAAGGAAGAAAGGAAGAAAGGAAGAAAGGAAGAAAGGAAGAAAGGAAGAAAGGAAGAAAGGAAGAAAGAAAGAGAGAGAGAGAGAGAGAGAGAGAGAGGGAGGGAGGGAGGGAGGGAGGGAGAGAGAGAGAGAGAGAGAAGAGAACAGCGTATTAAGTTCCACCTCAAAATACAACCCCATACTTCGATGACAGTCCTGTAGACATTTTTCAGTCTATGCAAAGTTCTGTCTTTAGCAGGAAGATGGAAACAAAATCACAGGTGTATATCAAGAAAAAGGATAGAAGATGCATTCCAAGGCATGTTTGCTTCAATTGTGATTTCAAATTAACAGAAAGCAAGCCTATTCTTTGAACTGAAATCACCTAATGTGTGACATAAACATACAGTAGGAGGCTCAGGTTTGTATGTGTGTGGTTGAGCCTGTATGATGGTTGTGTTAATTGTTCTGTTGCTTGGTCTTTTATCTTGGCTGCCATATATGTTGTTTATTGGTTTGTTTATAATGTTTTCATCTTGTTTTTCATCCTTGTTAGTCACCAGAGTCATGTATTTGAGATGGGCTGCCATATACATTGAATGAATGAATGAACGAAGGAATCTCATGTCTAAGTAACAATAGTCCTGCAGTCTTGCTTATCTTATTCAGCCATAAAATTTCACTAGTAGACCTAATAAAACCCGTCTATCTGCATGTTTGATGCATAAGCTTTCTTAATTTCTGTAAACCGCCCAGAGTCCCTTATTCGGGGAGATGGGCGGGGATAAATTAAATAAATTAAATAAATAAATAATCACAGCCTCAAACATCTTCTGCAAAATTTTGACAAGGGAGTCCCTGGTTGTGGCCACCTATGTGGACAGTTGCCACAATGACACAAACATGATTAATAGTTGTACGCTGCCCAGAGTTGCTTTTGCAAGGTGGGCGGCCATATAAATTTGATAAATAAATAAATAAATAAATGACTTAAGAGATTATCTGGTGCTACTGCACATTGATGTTTATAAGCAGGTTCACTACCTACTAACCCTTTTGCAAATACTCTGAAGAAGATATTTTAATTTATATTGTAACTATGGCATTTCAATAAGAAAACACTGGCTATGTATGCTTTTTTAAAGTTGATTATATTGACAATAGTTTATGTTCCAACTCCTGAAGCTACACAGCAGCTTTTTAGCGGAGTAACTAAAAACAGCAGAAAAGCATAAGCTTTTCACAGTTATTTCTGAAGGAATATTAGTGTTTTTCACATGCATATATAAATGAAATGAAAGCAAGAGGTCTTTGGAATTAGACAAGGGCGGGTGATGGATTATGCTGGATATAAGAACTGGGGGTGGCAAGGCCATGAAAGAAGCTGATTAAAGAGGAAGAGTCTGTGTTGGATCTGGGAATAAAGAGAAAATTTACATAAGGATTTAAGAAAGAGCATCACAGCAGTTCAATAATGGTTCCAGTTACATCAAATACAAGGTTCCATACTTCTGGATATCTGCCTGAAAAACCACTGTGCAAATACGACAGACAGCTGAAGGGAAGGAGATTGTAAAAGGCTCAATTTACTGCCCCCTCCCACTTGCGATAAAGTACTCCATATGGATTCATTTAGCAACTGTACTTTGCAATAAAGCTACCTGCTGCCCAGGAAAGCCATTGGTGTCTTTGTAATATCAGCACCATCATTACGCCAATCCCTGTCCGCATCTCAGGCCTATTTATATGCCAAACAACTTCAGATCAAGTGGCAAACAAAGAGTTCTATAATAATAGGCCAAAAACTAACGAACTACGTAACCAAGGTCAGTACCTCTTATTTCCAGCAATTAATAGGCATTCAACTAGCAAAAAGGATACAGAGATACAGTATGTATGTGTTCTTCCTAGCATATTGCAGTGCTTCTTAAATACGTATATGTGTGTTTGCAGTCTTCCCTGAGTAAGTAAAATAACAAATGTTATAGACTGCAATCCCTTCAAAGAATGGGATTGGTGCATCCCCCCACTAACTGTTTGTCAAGGATATGAATGCATGATGTCATCCTCAACCCTTGAAGACGATGGCTTGATTGCTAAGAGTCAGCATGACTTTGTCAAAAAATGACTTTGTCAAAAAAAAAAAAAGATCATGTGAGTAAAAGCTCATCTCTTTCTTTGACAAAGTACTTTAGTGGACAAGGGGAAGGCTGTGGATATAATCTATTCTGATTTTAGCAGAGCTTTTGACAAGGTTCCAGAGGACATTCTCATTGACAAGCTGTTAAAATGTGGTTTGGATGGCACTACAGCGATATGGGTCCACAACATGCTGCCTAACCACATTCAGAGAGACAGCATAAGACGTTCAAGAGCAATAACCAGAGGAATCCCATAGGGATCCATCTTGGGCCCAATATGATTCAACGTTGTTATTCATGACCTGGATAATGGGATTAATGGGCTGTTTATCAGATCTGCAGAAGATACAAAATTGGTGCATCTGAGCAACACCGGGGATGACAGAATGAGATTCTAATCTAATCTGGGTAGGCTGGAAGACTGGGCTAGGAGGAACAAGACATCCTTCAACAGTGAAAGGTAAAGGATTATATTTAGGGGGGCAAATATAGGACACACCTACAAGATGAAGGAGTCATGACTTGGAAGCACGACATCAGAGAAGGAATGGGGTGCGGTCATTGACAACAAGCTGAACGTGAGCCAACAGTGTGAGACAGATATTAAAAGGTATAGCAGATGTTTAGGCCACATCAAAATAAGCACTGTACCAAAGACACATGAAGCCATTATTCTTCTTTACATGGTGCTGGTAAGACCACACCTGGATTACTGTGTACAGTTCTAAGCACCACATTTCCAGAAGAATATTGAAAAGTTAGAACAGGTTCAGAGGAGGCAACAAAGATGATACAGGTCTTGAGGACATGCTCTTCAAGGATAGGTTGAAGGAATTTCAGATGTTCAATCTGGAGAAAAGCAGACCGAAGGCAGATAGGATACCAGTTTTCAGGTACGTAAAAGGGGGCCAGAATAACCAGGCCCTTTGCCACCTAAAGCCTGACTACTGACTCAGGCCTTCTGTGGGTTCCTTATATACCTGAAAACACTAGGGTTTTGGAGCACCAGTGCATTGGTTCTTGTGTGGACAGGGCAGCAGTGTACGTCTGAACAGTGCAAGAATTTCAGGTGCCGTGAGCAGGTAGTGTGGTGGCCAGTTTCACCTGCTACAGAGGAATAACCCACATAAATGTAGAGAGCCAATCCCCTTCTGCCTACTCGAATGCCATTTTGCATCCTCCACTTGCTGAAGCCACTCGCTGCCAGTGTTGCCTTCCAACACTGATGGATTTGGAGTATTTGACAACTGGGGTGAAATTGTCAAGTGTTCAGCCAGTTTCTACTTCTGGCCCAAGTGGCAGGAAGAATGGTGGACCAATCTTCTGGACTTCTGTGAGACTGGTACTGTAAACTCCTCTCCAAAAATTGCCCAGCTAACAGAGCAGCAGACTACAGCTTCACCCCACATCCATCCCCCACCCAAGTGACCTGTCAATGGGGTATTTTTAGACAGAAGTTTACCAGTCTTACATAAGGTTGGTAGACAGATTGGCCATTGTTCCTGTCACTTCGGCATTCAGAAGACCACTAGACCTGTGTTTAGAAATAACCCAAGTGACAGGTTGGCACCTCCACCCCAGAGACCTATTACTTGGGGGTAACTTTAAAGGTGGGTAAAGCCTCCATTCCAGGCATCCACTATTCCATGTTTGCCCAAACATGCCATGAGAAGCTGTTCTTCTGCTGCTCATAACTGACACCAAAAGGTGTTCCCTTCCCCATGTTTCTCTTCCCTCCTGACTTTTGTGCAGACAGAGCCCCTATTAAGCTTCCTTGCTGAGAGACAATGGGGTTTGGAAGTGGTGTCAGGGCACACTTCAAGCCAGCGTCCACACTGGATAACCGGACTTTAGTGCTGCCATGCAGAAGGGCTCTCAGGCTCACAGAACAAAGTGGGACCTCTCAGTAAGCAAGCAAAGCAATGGCTGCATATCCAACAGTGGTTAAATCAACGTTAGCTTAGTTCAGAGCTTTCCAAACTGTGTGTCGCGACACGTTAGTGTGTTGGCTGCAGTGTCTGGGTGTGTCGCGGCTGCTGCTGCCTCCGAGCCCTGCCAGGATTCCGCGCAGGTCCTAGTGCCTGCCTTGTGCCTGGCTGCCTCCAAACCTGCTGTGATTCCGCACAGGTCCTAGTGCCTGCCTTGTGCCTGGCTGCCTCCAAACCTGCTGCGATTCCGCGCAGGTCCTAGTGCCTGCCTTGTGCCTTGCTGTCTCCAAACCTGCTGTGATTCCACGCAGGTCCCAGTGCCTGCCTTGTGCCTGGCTGCCTCCAAACCTGCTGTGATTCCGCACAGGTCCTAGTGCCTGCCTTGTGCCCGGCTGCCTCCAAACCTGCTGTAATTCCGCACAGGTCCTAGTGCCTGCCTTGTGCCCTGCTGCCTCCAAACCTGCCCTGCCAGGATTCCGCGCAGGTCCTAGTGCCTGCCTTGTGCCCTGCTGTAAGGGTGTGTCGCGAAATGATGCATGTCTAAAAATGTGTCACCAACATGAAAAGTTTGGAAAGCTCTGGCTTAGTTCTTAGAGCTGCTGAGATCTTGTCCTAAAAGTTTGCTTTCTGCCTGCTAATAAAACTCCCAACTGAAGAAATGCTGACGTTTTGCTTTTGTATCCACGGAAGATAAATTTCTAGATTCTCAGGAATCAATACATACAGTACATTTTCAAAAAATTCAAAATCAACGTAACATTTCATTTACCAGGATCAAACCGTTATTTGCATTATGTAGCGCTTAATTGCAGAGATCCTCTTACAAAGTGAAAACAAACTAGGGAAGCACATACCAAAGAAAGCTGTATAATAGTTACTGTTAATCAGGTAGATCTCTGGGGCTTCTCCTGACCATGATAACTAGGAACACCACCCCTTTGCTACACTATGAATGAGAAAGTTGTATTTATTTCGTGGCCGCAAAAGTATCCACTCACCAGCACGTGGCCCAAAACGTATAGAATTCAGAATTATGCATGCATCTGTGCCTTTAGGCTGATCAAAGCCAGATGAAATTAAACACACAGCCTTTAATCCTTGGGGGATCATCTGCATGTGTGGGAGGGAGGGAGAATGAGTATTATGGGTGGGAGAGAGGACCTTATGTAAGGGAGCTGTGAGGAAGTCTTGCCAAAAGGTCATCTGCCGAAGACCTCTCTGCAGCCAGAGATAATTTACACAAAACACAGCTGAGGTCTGATCCAAAGTGGCATCAGGCACAACTCTCCATTCCTGGCACTCTGCATATTACTTTATTTGTGCACTAAATGCAGATTGGGGTACTGCTGTGCGGGGGAGGGGAAGACCTGTGCCTCCTGATGCGCTAGTGCCATCATCTTCCTCTCTCTCAAGCTGTGTAGCATTTAGGCTTCAACTTCCTGGCACACCGAAAATGCTCTGTTTTCCAGGTGGAGGGCACCATTTGCTTTTAGGTGGAGTCCCAGAGATCAAACACCCCAAAAAACCAGTGGGTGTGCCAGGATAAAAACTAAATTTGACTTATTTAATCTACATGTAATCAATATTAATTGAGTTAATAGAATTATTCTCTAGTCTGTTTCAGGCTATGCACTTCTGTTCTGTAGCAGTGTTTCTCAACCATGGCGGCTTGAAGATGTGTGGACTTCAACTCCCAGAATTCCCCAGCCAGCATGCTGGCTGGGGAATTCTGGGAGTTGAAGTCCACACATCTTCAAGCCGCCAAGGTTGAGAAACACTGTTCTATAGCAGTGGAGTCAAGAGTCCTAGCTAGATTATAAGAGGCATTTACATCACAGCCGGAAGAGATTCTGAAAGGCTACTTAAAGCAAGACGCAAAATCTCCAGCCTGGGGGCTGATTACTTAATTTGGCGCAAACAGACTTAAATGATACCTCTGAATTGAAATGTAAGAAGGAAGCTATCCACATTACGTTGTGCAAAAATTGGGTCCGCATCATCCGAACATCCAATTTCCTTTCTTCCAAGCTCATTCAACACTAATCGAAGAGAATATTTGTAGCTCAGGGTTGAACTGTGGAGTCCTTGGTGCTCTCTGAGCCTTGTTGTTTCCTTGGAGACGTTTGATGGCCAGGCTAGGCAACATCTTCAGTGCGAAAAGGGAGTGGGACTTGCTCTCTGTTTATATACCCTGGCATGTCCTGCCTGTGTTGGTGGAGGTGTTGTACTCTCCTTGGTAGTAATTTGATTGGGTTGTTGTTGATTCAACACTGTCTCATTTCATAAATTAAAAGGTTAAAAAGAAGAAAAAAAGGATTCAGGAAATCTGATTGGCCAATCCCAAAAGCAAAACTATCTTTTTTTAAAAAGTCTATTTAAAAATGTTCCCTTTCTTTTCTTTGTGGGGAAAGAAATGCTCCCTTTCTTTCCTGTCTTTCCTTTGTTCTTTCTTCATTCTTACAGCAGAACTTCCCTGTGTTTCTTCTTCCAAGGGGAAGAGGAGGCAAGGCTGGTTTGGATGTGATGGAGATCTGACTAGGATGAACGGGGACCGTAAACCAGGACATCTCAAAGCAAGAGAGCTGAACCCAGAGTACCCTGGTGGATGTCCCCAGGATCACATAGATCCAATGCTGCCCTTCTGCATTGTAAACTTGGCAGCAGATGTTCCCGCTGGAGGTCTTTCTGATCTGAAGATAGGCCAGCTACCAAACCACCAAGTTCTCTATCCAGAGAGAAGCATCAACTGATAATCTGAAATTTCCCTGCCTGTGGAGGGAAACATATCTGAAGAGGGCTGTTTTCTGAAAAGTACAGGGATGAGTTCTAGAAAGACCGACAGGCAGCCCTGACGTAGTTGCAGAGCCCTCATGTCCCTGGATCTTATCTCAAGCACCTCGTGAAGGACAGGCGGTACGCTGAAGGTCCCAGATCTGATCACTTAATAAGAGCTCAGAAAACGTTTGCTGGAAAAACAACTGCTTGCCTGATCAGCATGAATCAAGAGAAAGGTTAGCACAACATATGTCGATGAAGGTTCTCAGTCATCCAGGTGGAACAGTCTGTGGCTTGAATCATGTCAACTGGATTTCTATTTTCTCAGTAGAAACGTTTCACTCCTTATCCAAGGATTTAGCACAACATACTAACCCAGGGCGATCTTATCGTGGTTTACTGAATTAACCCAATTGCCTGTGTTTGCACCACACGCTGAATCATAAACTACCTATACTGGCTGGGTTCATACAACAGCAAGCTATAAGCTAGCTAAGTATATTTTAGCTTACCGTGTTGTGCAAACCCAACCAGTAAGGTAAGGTAAAGGTTCCCCCCGCACATTTGTGCAGTCCTGTCCGACTCTAGGGTTCGGTGCTCATCTCCGTTTGTTAGCCAAAGAGCCAGCGTTGTCCGAAGACGCTTCCACGGTCATGTGGCCGGCATGACACGCGTGGAACGCTGTTACCATCCCACCAAAGTGGTACCTATTTATCTGCTTGCATTTGCATGCTTTCGAATTGCTAGGTTGGCAAGAGCTGGGGCGAGTGCGGGAGCTCACTCCGTCACGCGGGGCTAGGGATTCGAACCTCCGAACTTGCGATCTTCTGATCGACAAGCCTGGCGTCTTACCCGCTGAAAGGAGTTGGATGGAATAATAGTCCTGATAGTTCTGGATGGATTCTTTATTTATGCTGTACAAATTATAAACCACAAGGTTTATGCCAAATTTGCAGAGTTTTATCCTGGTCAGAAATAATCTGTTAAAGAGGGAAAAAGCCATGTTAGACCTGGTTCAGAAAAGAGGAACAACCGTGGTGAATGGTCCAGAAAACAAGTGTGAGTGTGAAAATTTGAAGGAACCATATTAGGCTTGAAGGATAGAAGTCTGGATTGTGGTGGGACCCCTGAAAACGTATCTTCAAATAACTGAAGGGCTGTTCCACAGAAGAGGACAGATTTTTGGTCCCTGCTTAAGTTATAGGAAGGTAGATTTCAAAAGAACTTTAGGGGAGACTTTGATGGTAACAGGAATTGGACAATGACATACATACATTCTCAGAGAGATGGTGTTTTTCCTCAACCAAGGCCTTCAGCAGTAGCTTGGCAGGCACCTATTGGGGGTATTCCAGCTGTGAATTTCCTGAACTAAGTGGGAGTGTATTAGTCAGCCTCCAAAGCAGTGTTTCTCAACCTTGGCAACTTGAAGATGTCTGGACTTCAACTCCCAGAATTCCCCAGCCAGCCATGCATGGCTGGCTGGGGAATTCTGGGAGCTGAAGTCCAGACACCTTCAAGTTGCCAAGGTTGAGAAACACTGCTCCAAAGGCATCCACTAATTCTGATTCTTATGGGAATCACAGTGAGTCTCAGGCAGCTACATTCCCTCCTCCTTCACACAATGTGATAAACCACAAACAAAGTAGGTCTAAATTAATTAAGACTCTAGGTCTTTAATGGCCTGGATAAACAAATTGTCTACGCCAAGTTAGCATTATATATAGCAACAACAATATTAATGGTATTTTACACAATAACATAAAATGATACAAGTCACTGCTTCCCAAAACACTTATAATCCAAATGTAGGGGTGGACTGAAAAAGAGAGAGAGAGAAAACAACGGATGAGTCTGAGACATCTTCTCACACGGTTGTGTGGGGTAAATTAGCACGACTATTTGCTAAAGAAGAGGGGATTTTTGAGTTTGGAGCAAGTTCTGAACTATCCAGCATGTTTATCGAAGAGCTGAAGCCACAGTTACCAGCAGCAAGCCAAAATTATGTCAAAGCGATGACCTATGTACAGTGATGTCATGACGCAAACTCTGTCCTTACTGTATATACCTGTATCCCACTGACAGATGCAAGCATATCGGTCATGGGTTTTGTGTCCTTCCATGATGCACATTTCGTCACTTGGCTTTGCCTCCCACCCCCTGGTGTGGATGCTTATAAATGAAATCTAGAGTCTGGGTGATTATGCGAATTCTAGCCACAGTTGGAAAGCTGTGGAAGCCTGTTATGCACCCCTCCTATCACTGCCTTTCCTCTTTCTGTCTCCTACCTTCATCTCTTGACTCAAGTCTCCATCTCTACCAGCTTTTCTGTCCCACCCATTCATGGCTTGTTGTTGTTGTTCAGTCGTTTAGTCGTGTCCGACTCTTCATGACCTCATGGACCATAGCACGCCAGGCCTTCCTGTCCTCCACTGTCTCTCGGAGTTTACTCAAATTCATGTTCATTACATCGGTGATGCTATCTAACCATCTCATCCTCTGCCATCCCCTTCTCCTTTTGCCCTCAGTCTTTCCCAGCATCAGGGTCTTTTCCAGTGAGGCCTCTCTTCGCATTAGGTGGCCAAAGTATTTGAGCTTCAGCTTCAGCATCTGTCCTTCCAATGAGCAGTCAGGGTTGATTTCCTTTAGGATTGACTGATTTGACCTCCTTGCAGTCCAAGGGACTCTCAAGAGTCTTCTCCAGCACCACAGCTCGAAAGCATCAATTCTTCGGCACTCAGCCTTCCTTATGGTCCAACTCTCACAGCCATACATTACTACTGGGAAAACCATAGCTTTAATTATCCGGACCTTTGTTGGCAAGGTGATGTCTCTGCTTCTTAATATGCTGTCTAGGTTTGCCATAGCTTTCCTCCCAAGGAGCAAGCGTCTTTTAATTTCATGGCTGCAGTCACCATCTGCGGTGATCTTGGAGCCCAAGAAAATAAAATCTGTCACTGCTTCCATTTCTTCCCCTTCTATTTGCCAGGAAGTGATGGGACAAGATGCCATGTACTCTATTTCTAACTGCTGCATCTCTCTCTGAATGCTGAAAGGCTCGATCAAAAGGTTGCAACTTCTACATCTTAGGGGAATCTCAGCTATTATTTCCAGAAGCATCAAATCCGTAAAATGGAGATGATGTGGCTTTGAACCTAAGTTGGACATGCATGGAATGGAACTGCCTTTTTGAGACTTAAAATCTGGAAAAGGATACACAGCCCAACGCAATGCACCTTTCCTTGAAACAAGTTCCTCTTTGTCCAATCCAGTTTACACTGTAGGGAGGATGCAGGGAATCACAGCTTTACTTGCTATTGAATTTGCACGTGGCTCAGATTCACGCATGAAAAATGCTGCAGAAAAGCACCAACTGTATTCAGTTGGCTTAGATCAGTGTTTCTCAACCTTAGCAACTCTAAGCTGGCTGGGGAATTCTGGGAGTTGAAGTCCAGACATCTTAGAGTTGCTACGGTTGAGAAACACTGGCTTAGATGCTGCCTTATAGATCTGTGGGAATCAGCCCTGATTTTATTTCAGTTGGAGACTAGAGGACAGGATTCAAAAAACCCCAACAACAACCAAACTTTCAAAAACTGTTTAAAAAGTAATCCCCAATTTCCCAACTGTTTTCCTAAGGTGCCAACCTCAACATGAAAGTGACTCCTGTCCATTGAGTTGACCTGGTGGAGTGATGTAGCTTTGCTGCCTCTGATCACTGGGTTTAAAGGGGTGCCAGGAGAACTGGCACACTCGGTTGGCATGCTCTTTGGCCTGCTTATCTCTCAGGCATTGTATCATGTTTCTGCTGCCCCTGCTAACTTTAGTTAGTTGGTCTGCATAATTAGCTTAACTCAGAACATGCATGGGCTACCAACCATTTCTCAAGGGCAGGAATACACAAGGCCATCCTCTACTTTCACCCAGCCTCCATTGGCCATGCATCAAAATTAGTGCGTGTGGCTTGGGCCAGCTCCAGTAGCACTGTGTGGTTCTCTCGCTGTGCTCCTCCCAATCGGTCACTGGTCACTATCCTCCATGGCCATTTCTTTGCCAGTTTCTATTTTTAAAAGCAACAAGTCTTCAAGCCAGTATGTCTGGTTCAGTGGTTCAGTACAGTATGGTGGCTCAGCGGGTAAGACGCCAGGCTTGTCGATCGGAAGATCGCAAGTTCGGAGGTTCGAATCCCTAGCCCCGCGTGCGGAGTGAGCTCCCGCACTCGCCCCAGCTCTTGCCAACCTAGCAATTCGAAAGCATGCAAATGCAAGTAGATGAATAGGTGCCACTTCGGTGGGATGGTAACAGCGTTCCACGCGGGTCATGCCAGCCACATGACCGCGGAAGCGTCTTCGGACAACGCTGGCTCTTCGGCTAACAAACGGAGATAAGCACCGGTCCCTAGAGTCGGACACGACTGCACAAATGTGCGGGGGGAACCTTTACCTTTCCCAGCCAGTATGTTAAATTCTTTGCTTGGATTCCATTCATTTATTATTGAGAGACTTACTGTGCCTGAAACCTGGACTAGAGCTCACAGTTTCCTGATTTCTAGCCTGGTAGAATCACTTACACCAAACTGGCCCTCATCTCTTTTGTAGGAGTTCAGAAAGTTGTACTCCACAAATTATGTTACCCAAGTTTAGCAAATGTTATAAAGCTGAGAGATGTAGGCAAATATGCAACTGCCTATATAGATTTTTAGCCTTTTTTCGAAGCTCTCTGCTTCACAACAGGGGAACACTACATGAGAAGATGGAATTGCATAACAAATGGGTAAAGGTTCTTCAGCCACTGCAGAATGTAGGAACTCGCTTATGCTACTACAGGTATGTGTAATTAAAAATGTTGACTTTGACCTTTAGTTCCCAGTTGTTCTGAACCAGGCAGGTTGCCCACCTATATAAGCCAGTTTCTGGGAAAAGGTCTGGTTTAAATTTTTATTATTTATTTATTATTTGAATTTATCCCCGCCCTTCTCTACCATGGTAGACTCTAATTTTAATCCACATTGCTATATCTGGGGGCCAAATCAGGGCTGTTTCACATGTCTTGAAGCCAGCTGCTCACCACCACCTTATTGATAGAATCCTGTAAAGGGCTACATTAATTTCCTCAAGTGTTTCAATCAGAATTAATTGAATGGAAGCGGCTCTGCTCTTTTATGTTGGTTTGAATGTATGAACTGTTCATTGCCCTGGTCCCTTTGGAGTGTATAAGACATTAATGGCTATGTCACCATGCTTGGGGAGGGGAGGGGAACAGCCAGTCTTGGGGTTGGCCGGCCCCTTAGATCTGCCCTGACCAGCCTTATCGACTGAGGGGATGAGATCTACCATTCCTGGATCGAACTGTATGATATATATAATAATTGTTTATTATTGGTATTTATAGTTTTTATTGATTTTAAACTTTTGCTGTGAACCGCCCAGGGTCCCTCCTTGTGGGGCAGATGGGCGGGATATAAATGTGATAAATAAATAAATAAAACAAAATTAATGCATTTTGTAAATGAATTGGTTAATAAACAGCCTGAGCACCATTGCATCGCTACTGTAAGAAGCACACTTAAATCTGCTTGGCATGATGGCATTTTATATGCAGAGTCTTAAACTAGGGAAATTTAAAATGCTTTGCAAGGGCCACGCCTCTATAATTCTAAAGGATTATTGCTTCAGTTTCCCCCACTTGTTCAGCCTAGAAACCCACCCCCTTTCTCAAGCTTGCTTTATTTCTACTATACCCAACTGGATCATCATAAGTTAAAATAGGGAAACATAGGGGAAATATAGAAGTGGTGAATCAGATGGTTTACCCCGTGCGCTTCTTTTAAAATTTGAATGACTTAATCAACAACTCTTCTAATCTCTTAATATATTTCATTTATTCTCACATTAAGAATTGGGTTTTGCAAAGAACAAAATGAGAGTGAGCAAGGAGTGACCAACAGTCAATAGATGATGGGATTTATATCACTTTGTGGAAGGCTGCCTTAGGAGAGGAGTAAGAAATATAAAGAAAAAAACATATTTTTTAAATGCAGTCTTCATAGTACTGAAACACAAGCTAAACGCCACATTTTCTGGCCTGTGATGAGCTTAATACTTGCCCTTTCTTTGCAGTCCAAAAGCAGATGCAAACTAAGTAGTTACTACACTGGATCCAGCTTGGAGGATCACAAGTGGTACAGGTCCAGTAGCTTTCCATTGGACCAGATCTCTCACGTGATCACTTCTGGTACAGCTGTCACCAGAAAACCCAAGCTTGCATAAGGATTTATTATCCTTTGACAACCGTGTGGGAAGGAAATCTGCTCCAAAGCAATGTGGCCGTGATGTTAATTACTACAGTATATTTGAAAGGATCTAACCTCTTAAGGGAGGTTTAGGCCCTGTTGATGACTCAGAAATCACAGGATGCAGAATTTGGTTGTTTACTTCAAGCAAAAGGCCACCTTTGCATGGGGAAGGATGGCATGCTCTACTGAGATAAGTGCTAAGAGGTCGAGAAGACAAAATTAAAGGCTTCGGGTGGAATAAAGTAAATCAACCATTTTAAATCACTGCTCTGGAGGGACCGAAGTCTACTGCTCCCCATCTACCCCTGAACAAGCCTGGGAAACGCAGAGGACCTGGTGCGAAAGTCGGGCCTAAGATGGAAAGGTGAATCTTCTCTTCGAGTCCAAGATGGGGGGGGAGTTCAGAGAAAAATATTCTGGACATGGCACACCAACTCCAACAAGGTAATTGCTTTTTAAGAAATATGTTTCATGCACATTTAACATAAAAGTAAGCCCAGGTTATTTATAGGGAAGTAGGACATCTACCAATGACCTTGAATGGAGGAAGACAAGGGGGTATAAGGCCAAAGGGGAAATTTAATTTCTGTGTTTCATCCTCTCCTTCAAAGACTGCAGCAAGGATCACAGAACGCATTTTTCGGCAGAGGGAGTTTTACGTTGCTGCAGGAGAAGCCGTGGCCTGCTTGAAACACTGCGTTTGGCCCCCGGTGGGTGTCTGATTATGAGCAAACTCTCTGCCCCCTCGCCTTCCCAGACCAAGATAG
This sequence comes from Charina bottae, assembly GCA_023362775.1. Lineage (NCBI taxonomy): Eukaryota > Metazoa > Chordata > Lepidosauria > Squamata > Charinaidae > Charina > Charina bottae. Next base: position 5,508,525 of record JALMGJ010000034.1, read on the forward strand.
CTCTGGATGCGCTAGCGGAGGATGTTAGGAGTTCTCGTCCATCCAACATTCTGAATGGGGAAAGCTCATACAGTATATTTCTTTTCACGGAGGGAGATCCCTGCATGAGCCTGCACACTGGCCCCCACCCAAGGCGGTTTTCTGCCTGCAGAAATCCATTTGTGACCCTTCGCAAATTGCCTGCCTTGCAGGGATCACCTTTATGCTTCCTGCGAAAGGGAGTGGGGGGTGGTGGTGGAAGGTATGAGTCATGCTGACGCCTTCCATGCTGTACCTGGAAGAGCCGAATGCCCCCCGCCGACCAATTGAGCTGTACGCTCCTCGCCTACTTGCAGAACTCTGAACTTCTGCATCCGTCCATTTCTACCTACGCCTTCCCCCACGGACCGGCGCAGCGTTTTCCTCTCGGTGGGACTCACCTGAGAGAGGCCAGCTGGAGAAAGGGGCAGGGACGGTGCCCAGAAGCAGATCTTGGCGCGGTGACTCCTTAAAAAGCGGGGAGAGCGTGCAACCCCACTGCAGCGCATGCAGGAGGCTGGCGACGGCTCTCCGGCTCGGTCAGCGACCTGTCAACAGCCAAGGGAGACAGAGAAAAGGCGGGGATGAGAGAGACGTCTTCCAGCTGGCTGGGAGATGAAGGATGCTCTTCTTGGCTTTCTCCCAGCCCTTCAGGTGTATCCTCCGCTCCCCCCCCCCGCCCCCAAAAGGAGCATCCACAGCCAAAGGATCAACGCCCGCGGCTTGCAGAATCGTCACCTGCTCTGGTGTCGCCTTCCATGGTGCTCAGCCTTCAGGGCTCGGCTGGGCTGAGCTCCTCTCGCTGTCTGGGGCCCACGGGGGCGGGGAGGAGGAGGGCGGCTTTGCCCAGGCAGCTGCGTACTCGGCTTGCGGCTTGCTCTGTGTTTCCTTCTTAAAGAGACCGCCTTCGACAGGAGCGGTTCAAGAGGGACCAAACCGGGTTGCATTTCCCACCCTTCCTTTGCCTTTAAATTGGTCCTGCTGCACACTTCCGTTCTCAGCCTTCCGTGGAGCAGTCCAGCGAGGGTAAAAGTGCTTTCCCATCAATTTTATTCACGGAAAAAGCTTCGTTTGTGTAGTTTCTGCAGGTCAGGACACTGTGGTTAAAGGTGCAGGAGCATTGAAACCACTTGCAAAAACCAATTCGTTTTTCTCCCCCAATGAATGGCATCACTTCATTGGGCTTCCCATCATTTTTTTTCTTTATGTTTTATTGTCATGTCTTTGTTTGATTGTGAGCCGCCCAGAGTTATTGAGAGTTGGGCAGCAAACACGTTTAATAAATAAATAAATAAATAAATAAATAATAATAATGCTTTACAGAATAACCATATTAGGCCCAGCTCTTGGACTGTAAGGGGACAGACACACGTCTTTCAGTTTGATGGGCAGATATAACAAGAAATCAGAGGAACCCCCATGGGTCACCACTCTCAGGACTCATAGCAGACTGTAATGCAGCGTCCAGAAACTATAGCACTTCCACACATACATACAACCCAAAGTATGGATCCGGTATGTAGATGGCACCTTCGTCATAATAAAAAAGGAACAACTAGAGAAGACACATGAAACAATCAACAACATCTTCAAAGGAATAAAATTCACAAGGGAAGAAGAAAACAACAACATACTACCCTTCCTGGATATCCTCATCAGCAGAGGAAACAATAGCAAATTAGAAACACAAGTCTATCCAAAAACAACCCACACCAACCAAGTGCTCCATTACCAAAGTAACAACCCAACCTCCCACAAGAGGAGCTGTGTAAGAACATTATTCAGACAAGCACAAAGGCACTGCAGCAACCCAGAACACCAGAAAAAGGAAAAAGACCACCTATGCAACATCTTCCAACAAAATGGATACCACGCAACTTTATCAAAAAGTGCCTGACCACTCAGCCCACAACAGCACAACCAACACAAGCTATGAAAAGGATAACACTGCCATACATCAGAAATATCTCAGAAACAACCAACAGACTAGCCTCTGTCTCAGTGTGTTGGTGGGTTTGAAATATACAGGTATGTGAAGGTATGTGCCAAATTGGGCCTTCACTAAATCTAAGTCTACCAGACCTAAAACAGCGACAGATAGGGCTGAGACTCAGAGTAAACGGAAGAACCTGGTCATTCCCTACATGGCTGGCGTGTCTGAAAAGATAAAACGGATATTTGGCAAACACCACATACCTGTATATTTCAAACCCACCAACACACTGAGACAGAGGCTTGTACACCCCAAAGATCAAACTCCAAAACACAAGAAAAGCAATGTAGTGTATGCAATCCAGTGCAGTGAGGAGTGCTCTGAACTCTACATTGAAGAAACCAAACAACCTTTGTACAGGAGGATGGCCCAACACAGGAGAAGTAACACCACAGAGGCTGATACTGAAAATGGACCCTCCTGAGAGCGTTAGCAAATGAGGTATTTCAGAATGTACAGATTGGTCACAATGGATAATGGATTTAATAGGTTTAGTATTAATGTTTAAATGATGTACTTTGGCCAAGGACTAAGAGAATGTTGTAAGGGAGAGGAAAACCCAGATTCATGCAAAAGCTGAATTTGATTCAATTTCTATTTTAAAAAATTATTAAATTTACATTCAAATGAAGCATTCATTTATAAAATATATATTTTATTTATTATTATTTATTATTTAAATTTATATGACTGCCCATCTCCCCCAATCGGGGGACTCTGGGCGGCTTACAATAAAAACTACAGTTAAAATACAATATAAAATCTACCTTGCTTTTCCTTGATAAATAATCCCATTACATTAAATAAGTATAGTTAATAATGATTCCTCCTATGTGTCTATGAAGGTTCTCAGTCATCCAGGTGGAATTGTCTGTAGCTTGAATCATGTCAACTGGATTTCTATTTTCTCAGTGGAAACGTTTCGCTCCTTATCCAAGGAGCTTCTTCAGTCTGAGCAAAGTTGGTAAGGGAATCCTATATATGTTTCTAGGTAGCTGTGTGACCTTACACCTGGGGCTAGGTCATGGTTATATTGAGATGTTATTTTAAGTCCTTTTATCATCTAAAGGAGGATCGTTAAGATCACCATGCTGCTGTTGAGCTTGTGAAATGGTCTTAATCTTCCTAGGCACAGAAGACAAAGCAGGGAGGAATATGGGGGAAAGGTTGTGCCTGAGGCCCCCACCTCTATTCAAAGAAGGATTTTCCAAGTTGGCATAAATGGATTCCTTGACCCCTCTCTCAAACCACCTATCTTCTCTGTCTAAAATGTGAACATTAATGTCCTCAAATGAGTGTCCTTTTTCCTTTAGATGAAGATAAACTGCTGACTCTGGTCCTGTGGTGTTACTTCTCCTGTGTTGGGCCATCCTCCTGTACAAAAGTTGTTTGGTTTCTCCAATGTAGAGTTCAGAGCACTCCTCACTGCACTGGATTGCATAAACTACATTGCTTTTCTTGTGTTTTGGAGTTTGATCTTTGGGGTGTACAAGCCTCTGTCTCAGTGTGTTGGTGGGTTTGAAATATACAGGTATGTGGTGTTTGCCAAATATCCGTTTTATCTTTTCAGACATGCCAGCCATGTAGGGAATGACCAGGTTCTTTCGTTTACTCTGAGTCTCAGCCCTATCTGTCGCTGTTTTAGGTCTGGTAGATTTAGATTTGGTGAAGGCCCAATTTGGATATCCACAGGTCTTCAGGGCTGTTCTCAGGTGCTGATTTTCATTCTTTTTGGAATCCATGGAGGTGGGGATGGTTTCTGCTCTGTGTGACAATGTCCTGATGACTCCTAGTTTGTGCTGCAGTGGATGGTGGGAGTCAAACATCAGATATTGATCTGTGTGTGTGGGTTTCCTGTAGATCCCTATTTCTAGCTTGCCACTGGTCCCAATGAGGACTTCACAGTCTAGGAATGCCAGTCTGTTGTCCTTGGTGTCTTCTCATTGTTCTTCTAACTTCTTCTAATTGTTGAACAATGAACTTAACCATCTGAATTGGGTCCTACAGGCAAATGGCTATTCCAAGAATGAAATAAAAAGAGCCATCAAACCAAGAAAACAACATCCAACTGAAGAAAAACAGCCCCCCACAAACAAAGTATTCCTGCCCTACATCAAAGGAGTCACTGACCGCATGGGAAAACTGATGGAAAAACACAACTTTCAAACAGTCTTCAGACCCACCAGAAAAATACAACAAATGCTAAAATCAGCAAAAGACAAAAGGGACCCCCGCACCACTGCAGGAGTAAACCACATACCATGCAGCTGTGGACAAGTATACATCGGAACCACAAAACGAAGCATTCACACCAGGATAAAAGAACATGAAAGACACTGCAGACTACAGCAACCAGAAAAATCTTCAGTAGCTGAACATGCTCTCAAGCAAACGGGACACAAAATCCTATTTGAAAACACAGAAATACTGGACAACACCAAAAGCCACTACACCAGATTATACAGAGAAGCCATTGAAATTCACAAACACCAGCACAGTTACAATAAAAAAGAAGAAAGTTTAAAAATTAGCAAAACCTGGCTACCAGTCCTGAAAAACACAGCCTGCAAAAGGTCAACGAACTCAGTCCAACCACCAGGACATGGGAATACTTCTCACAATGAACATGCTAATCACGCTCATCAGCCACTCGTTAACATTTCAACACAACAAAAAACCCCACCTAATCTCCTATAACTTAGCTCTATAAATAGAACATTGCCACTCTACCTGGGCACAGAGATTTTGCTTCTATCTGTGCTCCTGCCCTCTGAAGATGCCGGCCACAGATGCTGGCGAAACGTTAGGAACCACAACTTCCAGAACACGGCCACACAGCCCGGAAGACCCACAACAGCCATTGAACTCCGGCCGTGAAAGCCTTCGACAATACATCGTCACACAGCTACCTAGAAACATATATAGGATTCCCTTACCAGCTTTGCTCAGACTGAAGAAGCTCCTTGGATAAGGAGTGAAACGTTTCCACTGAGAAAATAGAAATCCAGTTGACATGATTCAAGCTACAGACGATTCCTCCTATGTATTTCACATTTCTCCCCTTCTGTCACATTAAAAATCCAAAGCAATTTTTGGAGCGAATGCAGGCACCAATGGAGTTCCATTGTGCACCTCTGTTTTAAAAGACCCATTATTTGTGTTTCTGAGGATATTTCGGCCTCCATCTTTCCATCTCCATTTTCTCTGTCAAAAGCTTTCAGCAGAGTCGTTTAATGCTTTATTATAATTCAATGGGAGTTGTGTGAGTAGGGAGGTTGATGGGTAATAATTGGAAGTGATATTTCATAATGCAAGATGGGATGAGCAGAAGGTCAAATACATTTTATCTTGATATTTTCTAATGGAAGACAACAGCGAGATAATGAATTCTCTTAGAAGGACAGCTGGCAATTGTGTTTGAATCTCACATACAGTACTGCATCTTCTGACTACTCCTGTCCCCTTCCCCCCAGAGCCAAGCAACTCATTTATTTTTTACTCAAGTACAAACTAGGTTTGGGTGCATGAATATAGGGCCAGAATGGAAACAGGAAACCCTGTTAAAGGGAAATATATAAAACAAAACACAATATTCCAGAAAATGTGTCCCAAAGAATTATTATTTCAATAATAAGCACCATGTTTAATTTTCTGAATCAGCTTTGTCTTCATGCAGTTTATGCCAGTATAACAGGAAACATAATGTGATCCTTGTAATCAGCTTCCTTGCTGTATTCACAAAACCTGCCTAATCACAGCAGATGCCTTGCACAATACACTCAACTTAGCTAGTGTTAAACTTTCTCTATTTTTGTTTGTTTGGAGCTTAGCATGTTGGGTGAACCTATCCCATGAGCTTACTTTATACGCCAATATTTTCTGTGAACCCGGGCGACTGGCTCGCTCAGCAACTAGAGTAAGCATGTTGCGTGAACATAGTGACTAACTCCTATCCTAAGCAGGTCATCTGAAAAATAATTCTCCCTCGAGTTTGGTGGGGCTTAATCCTGCAAAGTTATATCGATTGCCCCCTTAAATCGGTTGTAAACTTACTCCAGCAGGTTTTAATTGTAAAAAGCATTATTATTATTATTATTATTATTATTATTATTAGTATTAGTATTATTAGTATTATTCTATCATCTATCTATCTATCTATCTATCTATCTATCTATCTATCTATCAATAATTTGATTTATATCACCGCTCCATCTCCCCCAAAGGGGACTCTGGGCGGTTTACAAAAAACAAACAATTAAAATAACACATCACAAATATAAGTAATTAAACTAGATATAAAATAAGTATAAAATCCAAGAAGCGGATAACTTGTGTTTAAAAGGGCTCTATGGCACCAGCCATCCCCAAGAGGAGCTGTTACCCCTCCCTTATATTAATAATAATTTATTGTTACCCCTCCCTTATATTATGATGATGATGATGATGATGGATCTTGGAGAAGACTCTTGAGAATATTGTGGACAGGCAAGAAAACAAACTGATGGATCCCCAAACAAATCAACCCAAAGTTCTCACTCGAGGCACAAATGACCAGGCTCAAATTATCCTACTTTGGACACCTTATGCAAAGACCCAGCTCTCTGGAGAAGCTCTGATGATGGGAAAGGTGGAAGGAAAGAGAAGAAGAGGACGACCAGCAGCAAGGTGGAGGGACTGAATTACAAGGGCAATGGGGGCTCCGTCGGAAGATCTAAAGGTCCAGGTTGGGGACAGATCGTCATGGAGAAAATCTATCTATGTGGTCGCTAGAAGTCTAAAATGACTTGATGGCACATAATCAATCAATCAATCAATCAATCAATCAAATATATTTTAAGTTATCGGCTGGACTTATGGCATTAACTGTTTGCTCTGTTAAATATAATGCATGAACAGTGTTTTCTTTTATTTGCATTTTGCTGAGTTAGAATGAAACCCCTGCTTTCAAAAACCGTATTACAGGTATTGTCTTCAAAGGAGTATCTAGCTAGAGAGAGTCATTTTATTGGCTTTCCACCAGATAATGTTTCAGGAAGAGATTTTGGACTTTAACATCTGCTCTACTCTGTTTTATTCTGTCTAAATTCTACTGGAGCTAATTTTTAATTGAGCAGCCTTACTGTGCTAGACTTTCATGATTCAGAGTTTGTGGGCCACCTTCAACCGCATAGGATATAATTAAAAATACATAAATGCTTAACTAGTATATCTGTATACTAGTTATAGGAATCTGTATAACGACCAAGTAGCAACGGTAAGAACAGAGCACGGAACAATGGACTGGTTTAAGATTGGGAAAGGAGTACGGCAGGGCTGTATACTCTCACCCTACCTATTCAACCTGTACGCAGAACACATCATGCGACGTGCTGGGCTTGAGGAATCCAAGGCTGGAGTTAAAATCACTGGAAGAAACATTAACAATCTTAGATATGCAGATGATACCACTTTGATGGCTGAAAGCGAGGAAGAGTTGAGGAGCCTTATGACGAAGGTGAAAGAAGAAAGTGCAAAAGCTGGGTTGCAGTTAAACCTCAAAAAAACCAAGATTATGGCAACCAGCTTGATTGATAACTAGCAAATAGAGGGAGAAAAAGTGGAGGCAGTGACAGACTTTGTATTTCTAGGCGCAAAGATTACTGCAGATGCTGACTGCAGCCAGGAAATCAGAAGACGTCTACTTCTTGGGAGGAGAGCAATGGCAAATCTTGATAAAATAGTTAAGAGCAGAGACATCACACTGACAACAAAGGTCCGCATAGTTAAAGCAATGGTATTCCCTGTAGTCATCATTGGCGATCACTCGTAGCCGAGTAAGATTGTCTTCCAAAGGTAAAATTTTAACAGTGGATCCGTAAGTGGCTATAAAGGCCAATTCTGGATCCGCACAACCTCCCACAATGAGGGCATAGGTTTCCGGGTGGGAGACGGTCATGATGAGGGTTTGCCTGACGTGCCTTCCTTTTAGCTCTTTTCTCCCTTTCGCCCTGTACTCGTGCTTCTTCAAAGTCCATAGCGCCATTAATAAAGGCTGACCTCCAATTGAAACGCTCATGAGTTAGGGCTTCCCAGTTCTCAATGCTGATATTACATTTTTTTAAATTAGCTTTGAGAGTATCTTTGAATCTCTTTTGCTGTCCACCAATATTCCGTTTTCCATTCTTAAGTTGGGAGTAAAGTAGCTGCTTTGGAAGACGATGGTCAGGCATTCGAACAACATGACCGGTCCAGCGAAGTTGATGTTGCATGATCATTGTTTCAATGCTGGTGGTTTTTGCTTCTTCTAATATGCTAACATTAGTCCGCCTATCTTCCCAAGTAATTTGCAGAATTTTTCGGAGGCAGCGTTGATGGAATCTTTCAAGAAGTTGGAGGCGGCGTTTGTAGAGGGTCCATGTTTCACAGGCGTACAGAAGGGTTGGTAGTACAATGGCTTTGTAAACAAGCATTTTGGTCTCCCTGCGAATGTCCCGATCCTCAAACACTCTACGCTTCATTCGGGAGAAAGCTACACTCGCAGAGCTCAGACTATGCTGAATTTCAGCGTCAATTTTGTAGATAGATGGCTGCCGAGATAAGAAAAGTGGTCAACATTTTCTAGTGACACACCTTTAAGCTGGATTGATGGTGCTGCGGAGGGATTGGTTCGAACTTGCTGGTAAAGCACTTTGGTTTTTTTAATGTTAATAGAGAGGCCGAGCTTTTCATATGCTTCTGCAAAGATGTTTAGGATAGTTTGAAGATCTTCCTCGGAGTGTGCACAGACTATGTTATCATCAGCATATTGAAGTTCTATAACAGAAGTTGCAATTACCTTATTTTTTGCTTTCAGCCTACTAAGATTAAAAAGCTTTCCATCTGTTCGATATATAATTTCTACACCAGTAGGAAGTTTCTCTTCAACAAGGTGCATAATCATAGCGATGAAGATAGCGAATAAGGTTGGAGCAATAACACATCCCTGTTTAACGCCGGATTCCACTTTAAATGGATCGCTTTGAGAGCCATTGTTATTCAGGATTGTTGCCATCATGTCGTCATGGAGTAGCCGCAAGATGTTCACAAATTTATCAGGGCATCCGATTTTCAGAAGGATGGTCCAGAGAGCAGTACGATTTACAATATCAAAAGCTTTAGTCAGATCAATAAACGCCATGTACAGAGGGCGGTTTTGCTCCTTGCATTTTTCTTGAAGCTGTCGTGCAGTGAAGATCATATCCATGGTTCCCCTGGAAGGGCAGAAGCCATTTTGCATTTCAGGGAGGATGTCTTCTGATACAGATAGGAGACGGTTTTTCCCTGTAGTAACCTATGGCTGTGAGAGCTGGACCATAAGGAAGGCTGAGCGAAGGAAGATTGATGCTTTTGAACTGTGGTGTTGGAGGAAAATTCTGAGAGTGCCTTGGACTGCAAGAAGATCAAACCAGTCCATAATCCAGGAAATAAAGCCAGACTGCTCACTTGAGGGAATGATATTAAAGGCAAAACTGAAGTACTTTGGCCACATAATGAGAAGACAGGATACCCTGGAGAAGAGGCTGATGCTAGGGAAAGTGGAGGGCAAAAGGAAGAGGGGCCGGCCAAGGGCAAGATGGGTGGATGACATTCTGGAGGTGACGGACTTGACCGTGGGGGAGCTGGGGGTGGCGACGGCCGACAGGAAGCTCTGGCGTGGGCTGGTCCATGAAGTCACGAAGAGTCGGAAGCGACTGAACGAATAAACAAGAAGTATATCTGGAGTGTTCTCAGTCTGGATTGTGCTGAATATAGCACAATAAACATCAGTTAAATTTCCCAAGGGTAGGACCTCTTCAACACTGGCACAAATTGCCTTGGAAGGCGACAGACTCTGCTTCATCTTTTAAAGCAACTGGCCAACTAAGAACATAAGGAAAATGATTGTTTCTGCATTGTGTAAAGAAGGACACAATGCAGTCCTATAATATTCTGTCAGTCTCCCTCCACTTTAGCTCCGTTTGCCTGTCATAGTTTTATACGTACACGTGTCAAGCATTGTAAGAACTTGACCCGTGTTTGCTTCTGTGCCAAAAGCCTTGCTGCTCCCAACGAGCTGCTTGCCTTGACATTCCTGCTTTGGCTGTTTTCTAAGACACCTGGACTGTTAACGAGCGTTCTGAAGGGAGGGGGTCGAACTGGAGTGGGAACTGGTTTGTTTTCAATTAGATAGTAAATGATGTCAGAGGGATGTTCTTAATTTCAAAATATGAGCGCCAAATTGGCCATTCGAAGCTTTGCCTTTGCCTCATGTATTCTGATCCTTAATAAATGAACCTTTTTAGCATGAACTGACTGAAAAGTTTGGGATCCTGATAGTGAGACACACACATATTCTGAGTGGGAGAAGACATACAGTCCAGCCTTGTTTTCCATTCCCCTGAATTATATTTCCTAAAAGTTGAAGAACGACAAATCAGAGAGTCCCAGAGTTGGAAGAGGCCATTTAGACTGCCTCTGCTGCGACAGCTGCACTGGGTACCTGTGTGCTTCCGGGTCCAATTCAAGGTGTTGGTTATCACCTTTAAAGCCCTACATGGCATGGGACCAGGTTACCTGAGGGACCGTCTCATCCCCATAACGTCGAACCGTCCCACTCGGTCATTTAGAGAGGGCATGCTGCGGATCCCGTCGGTAAGGGAATTTCACCTGACGGGGTCTAGAAAGCGGGCCTTCTCGATAGTGGCGCCCACCCTTTGGAATATGCTACCCCCGGAGGTGAGGCAGGCCTCATCGCTCCCGGCCTTCAGAAAGAACTTAAAGACCTGGTTCTGCCGCCTTGCGTGGGGGGGGGGGAACAGTTCCTCTTGGGGATGGCTGGTGCCATAGAGCCCTTTTAAACATCGACCCATCATATCTTGGATTTTATATTTAAATTATTATTGTATTAGACAGTATTATATATATGTTGTTTTAATTGTTAAATTTTAACTGTTGATTCTTGTAAACCGCCCAGAGTTCCCTTGCAGGGAGATGGAGTGGTAAATACAAATCGAATCATAAATAAATAAATAGATAGATAGATAGATAGATAGATAGATAGATAGATAGATAGATAGATAGACAGACCATGGTGTGAGGCGCTCCACGATGTGCCCACGAACGTTCTTTCCAATGACCATGCGGAAGCACTCGTATGGGAAAGCAAACGATTTATTGCAGGTAGACACGAGTTAGCGCAAAGAAAGACAAGGATGCCTGGCATGCGGTTGTTTGGTTATTTAAACCCTTCGGGCCCTGGATCCCACCCCCTCCCACTTCGGACTTCCCCAGGGTTGGGTCAGGTAAGTCTCAATGGGTTGATTTCCTGTTCGTCATCATTAAGCTGCGGTTATGGTAGTTTATCGTTCTTGTTCCGGGTCTATTGTCTTTTTCCCGCCAGTATCGATCTTCCCTTTTCTTCCCGTCAATGGTCGGCTTTATGGCAGGACTCTGAGACTCCAATCCCTATTCAGTGCAGGAATCCAGATTAAATCATCCCAAAACAGGTGACTGTCTTGCCTCCCCTCGAACCCATCCAATGGAGGGGAACCCACCACTTCTCTGAGAATTGGTTCCACTCTTGAATTGCTATTACGATTAGGAAGTTTGCTCTCACCTTCGATGAGAACCCGTCTTCCTGTAACTTACATCCATTATTCTGTGTCCTGCACAAGAGCTAACAGGACTTGATATTCTTCTGTCTGATATCTCCTTAAGTATTTGTGTTATTTATTTATCCAATTTATTTGGCCATCCAATTCACACAAATGTGACTCTGCATTACTCAATATTAAAAAAAATCAAGTACAATTAAATTGCAACAACAACAATTAACAGACATTCGGAACCCTCCGTGTGCACTACACCGCACAGTGCAGGTAATGTGAGGCACCGATGCTGTCTTCAGCCTGCTCTTCTGAAGACTAAACATTCCCAGTTCCTTCAGTTTCTCTTCATAGGATCTCATTTCTAGTCTGAGAATGTGGTCCCTAGAATCACTCTTAACTATTCCCATTGAACACTTCTGAGCTCCGCTTCTCCTCCCTCTCTCCAGAACAAGCTCGTCTATGTGCTTCAGCACACGAGCACCTGCAGGCAATGCTCACAGGTGGCCATTGACCTTGGGGGGAAACAGGCAGAGCAGGCCCCCTCACAGTTGGCGGCTTCTCTGAAAAGGAGCAGTTTTTTGCTTCTACTGTACAAGCAACTGACCTTTTCATTTCCTATTCTTAAAGGCATAGCATCAGAACCCTATAATGTATTTAAAGTGTGCCAACACTAATAGAATCATTAACAGGTTTTACGTGTGTGATGGAATGTGAGGGTGACCTTGGAGAACAGATACGCTGAGAGATGCTGCCTAGGGAACAATCAGGTAAAAGGAACGGGAGTCCACGAGAGGGTAACAGTCTAAAGAAGACTATGAAGGTTCTCAGTCATCCAGGTGGAATTGTCTGTAGCTTGAATCATGTCAACTGGATTTCTATTTTCTCAGTGGAAACGTTTCGCTCCTTATCCAAGGAGCTTCTTCAGTCTGAGCAAAGTTAGTAAGGGAATCCTTAAATATGTTTCTAGGTGGCTGTGTGACCTTGCACCTGGGGCTAGGTCATGGTTATTAACAGCAGCATGGTAATCTTAACGATCCTCCTTTAGATGATAAAGGGACTTAGAAACAACATCTCAAAATAACCATGACCTAGCCCCAGGTGCAAGGTCACACAGCCACCTAGAAACATATTTAAGGATTCCCTTACTAACTTTGCTCAGACTGAAGAAGCTCCTTGGATAAGGAGCGAAACGTTTCCACTGAGAAAATAGAAATCCAGTTGACATGATTCAAGCTACAGACAGTCTAAAGAAGAAACTTAGGAAAGACTCTGAGTTGACCATTCAACAATGTAGCCTTACAATAAAGTAGAATTAGCTCATCTAGTCATGTTTCCTGTCTGGTCTACCTGGAAGGGCTGACAACAATCTTGCAAGTCTGAAAGTCCAAATCTCCCGCCCTCCCTATTTATCGCGTGAGTGGTCAGGGCAGGTCTTTCCTAAGTTTCTTCTTTAAACGTTCTCCTCTCTCGGACTCCTTTTCCTTTTATCTCAGGGGTGGGGAACCTTTTTTCTGCCAAGGGCCATTTGGATATTTATAACCGGGGACTGGGGGGGTGGGGGCGGGGTTTCTGGGATATCCACGGACCGGGGGCCGGAGTTTGCGGGCGGGAGCCAATCACAAGCACTGGGGGGCAGGGTTTGTGGGCGGGAGCCAATCGTGTGGAAGGGGCGGGGTTTGCGGGTGGGAGCCCCGCGGGCCTTAGGCAGGAGCCCCGCAGGCCTTATACGGCCCGCGGGCCTGTTGCCCACCCCTGTTTTATCTGATTGTTCCCTAGGCAGCATCTCTTCCCTCTGTTCTCCAAGGTTGCCCTCACATTCCATCACAACATGTTCAGCTTAGAAGACTGTTTTTACTACTTTCCCTCTGTGTTACTCTTCACTCATCTCCAATCTTGCAATGTGACTTTTCCAAAAGTGCCACCTGACTGCATGGACATACACACAAGTCCAGCAGGAGCTTAACGGCTTCAGGAAAAAGGCTGTGTGGACAATTAGAGATAGGGAATCATAGGAGATGCTTAATTTTTCCCTTACCTGCCCCTTCTGTATTTGAAATTACATCTTCCCAAGTATATTTCTCCAGTTCCAATTTGCTCATCTTAATTTTCTGATTTGTGCCACCTTCAGTAGGATATGGACTCTCCCACTGTAATATCCAGAATATGGTCTTTTCTTCAAATATTCATCAACAGTTCCCTGTAGTTAAGGAGCCACACTTGGAGATCTTAGCAGACCCTGCAAAAGAGAAAATATAATGTTTATTTATTTAATCAAATTTATAAGCTGCCCAGAGTCATCATGGAGTTCGGTGACTTATAAATTTAATAAAATAAATAAAATAAATTGTAATGTTATTTTGAAAATAGCATGATAGCCTATATGTTCACCTGTAATTTCTAGTACTTTGATTAAAAGAGTTTCATTCTACGCTTCTCTAATGTTTCCATTGCTAAATTCAGGGACAACCTTCTCTTCATTGTGTGCTAGTCCCTGAATGTTTTCATCGCCTGTTTAGCAGTAATAATGTTCTACTTTTAAATGTTTTATTAGATGAGCTTCCTGTCTGATGGTCTCAGCCTCAGTCACGGTGTGAATTTCCCCCTGTACTGTTCTCATTTGTTACCATGCTGTTGTCATGATCTTGAGGGGAAAAATAAAGATAATCAAATATTAGTGAATATTTATTATTTAAATTTATATGACCGCCCATCTCCCCCAACGGGGAGATTAATTCATTCATTATGATTAATGAAGGATTAAATGAGCATCTTAAGGACTACTAGGTCAAATGTCTTGATATATTAGCTCCATCACAATCCTGGCCAAAGTTCTGCTTTCCACTGTAAGAGTTTTTCAATCTGTGTATTTCTCCAGCTCAGTTTTGTAGAATTCTATGGGTCAAAACCACCAGCCATCTACACCATGAATCTCTCTGTTGTGGACATGTATTGTCAGCTATTACATTATCAGAAGCCTCCAAGCCTCCAAGTTGAACATCCCTCTCATAGCTAAGTAAAGATCTTCCTCCAGCTATTACAGGAAGGGGACTAAACGTAGAATATTTTGAGGCATTTTCCCAATTCCAATCATATCAAACGGTTGTCATTGCAACCTCCCAAGAATATGTTCCATTCTCTTATGACCAGAGATTTATGAAAGTGGTCCCTAAATTCATGCTACTTCAGCACAAGAAAAAGTAAAGAATGCCTGTTTTTCTAAAAGGCTTGAGATTTACTGTGATTAAGAATAAACTTATTTTATTATACCCCCACCCCCAGTTCATAAGACATCATCTTACTTTTTGTGCCCTAGGAAAATACATGCTATTATTTAATTTCTCATTGTTGCTTTCAGTTAAAATATTCCTTTCATAGGTAAAAAAAAAGGTAAAGGTTTTCCCCTGCACAGTCGTGTCCAACTCTAGGGGGCGGTGCTCGTCTCCGTTTGTTAGCCGAAGAGCCAGCGCTGTCCGAAGACGCTTCTGCGGTCATGTGGCCGGCATGACGCGTGCGGAATGCTGTTACCATCCCACCGAAGTGGTACCTATTTATCTACTTGCATTTGCATGCTTTCGATTTGCTAGGTTGGCAAGAGCTGGGGCGAGTGCGGGAGCTCACTCTGTCACACGGGGCTAGGGATTCGAACCTCCAAACTTGTGATCAACAAGCCTGGCGTCTTAACCGCTGAGCCATCGCGCCCCTATATTCATTTCATAGTTCTTTATTATTCAAATGTATAACCTCTCCCCCCTGCCCAAAGGAATCACTGAAAGCAGTTTGCAAAGTACAAAAACCATAAAAACCATAAACGGTAATTAAAGTATATCATTTATAAGCTCAAAGTCGCACCAAGGGGACAAAAAGAACTCCTAAACAAAAAATAAAACCAAAATTAATACCAAAAATTAAAAAGACCCAAAGCAATGAATAAAATTAAGGAACAAATGCTAATTTGTGGATGAATGTCTAGAATTGCTACCCAAAATGTCCTGTTCGATGTTGACATTTACTGTGCCTGAAGGCAACGGTAAATTCAAAGGGAATATAACAGCTAATCAATGCCTTTTGGAGAAGGGAGGCCCTTACATAGCCAAGTTCCAAGCAGTTTAGGACATCAATTACAAACTATCTGATTGCCATTGCAGCTACCAGATCTGGGCTGTAAATATCTGGTTGACCACTAGAGGGCAACGGAGAGATGCCAAATCCCTCTTTGCAGCCCAGATCTGGTAGCTGTAATAAAACAAACATCCAACCTCAGCACCAGCATTTCTGTCCCACATAAAGTAATTTGACACCTGCAATCATCTTCTCTTTTGCAAGATTGCCACTTTTTCCCCCTTCATCTTCACAAGTCACAGGGATCTTTTAAATACCCTAGAGGAAAGGTGGCTTGGCATCCAGGAAGACTTGGGTGGATTTCAGTACTTCTGTTACTTGGCCTCCCCGTGCATAGCTTCCTTTCCTAGTGACTGCTAGCAGATTGCAATTTTTCAACCACATCCTTTTTCCAATAGCTTTGACCGTGGTTTACGTTGCTTGGAAAGGTGAATTGGTGGAGTGGGGAGATACAGTACGTCCTGAACCATGCGTGCACAAAGACACAAGCTTGAGGAACAGAATCCTGAGCCTCTATGGGAGTGGGTAATAGCTAGCTTGAGACAGGGTGGGGCAAGAGTTCCTCCAGTAAGAAAACTCATTGTCTACAAGGTCTGTAGAACTGCAGGGGTTCAGAGGAAAACACAGTCAGAATTCGATGCAGTTTCCCCCAACAGATAAATGACACGAGGTCGTTCTCATAACCCTATTGGCAACCATTACACTCCTTCAGCACTGGTGTTATATGACCCTGGTGGCTCTCCCCCATCAGAAAGCAGGCTGTTGCATTCTGAATGTATTGCAGCTTCTGAATAGTCTTTAAAGACTGCCCCATGCCAATCCCATTGCAGTGGTCAATCTGCAGGGTGACGAGGGCATGGATAACTGTTGCTATGGCATCCTGTTCCAGGAAGGGCCACAACTGATGCACCAGCTGAAACTGGGCAAAAGCCCCCCTAGCTATGGACTCTAAGTGCCCATCTAGCAGTAGTCTTGAGTCTAAAATAATCCCAGGTCATGGACCTGCTCCTTCAGAGGAAGTAGCTCTTCATCCACAGTGATCGCTGGAGCAGGCCCAGTGCTAGATGGCCTTTCTCTGAAGAAAGAGGCCCTTGTCTTGAAGGAATCGGCCTCAGCTGTTTCTTCCCATCTGCATTCTAACAGCCTCCAGATGCCATATTAAGTATCTCTACCATATGTCTGGCCCAGCCTGTGGTAGCCATGTGAAGTTGGCTACCATTAGCATATTCCAAACTGATGGGATGACTACCCCCCAGAGGCTTCAGGTAAAATAATAGGAGGAAGAAAGATGAACTCTGTAGCACTCCAGAGGAGTAACCTCCTTGATGACTTCTCCTGTCCCTTTTCCACCAACTGGTATCACCCACTCAGGAAGAACCACTGCAGAAGAGTACCTCCTGCTCCAAGTCCTTGCACACAATGGACAAGGATGCCATGATCAATGGTACTGAAGACCACTGAAAGATCAAGTAGAAAGGGATGGTCACACTTCTCGTATCCTGGTCCCATCACAGAGTGATCAATGTGGATTTGGCTCTGTACCTGGGCCTGAACACTGATTGGCAAGGGTGCTGACGATCCATTTCCAGCAGTCCAGGCAGGGACACCATGGTGCAGCAAGGGAGATGGTAGAACAACAGGCCCAGCTTCTTCCTAGAACCCAACTTCAAAACTGCCTCACACCCAGTTATCTGCAGAGCTGTGCTTCTGGTACAGAGTTTGCTACATGACAGTTGCCACTCTCAACGGTACATTGGAAGAGGCCACTTGGGAGTGATCTTGTCAAGAGCTTTGGTCACCTCCTGGGTTTAGAGATCAACCAAACACTAGCCTGGATTGCCTACCAGGTGCTTGTGATAATCCTCAAGCACCCTCTGGAATCTATCCAGATCTATCCAGGTGCCCAGGATGGATTATCCTAATTAGTCCCCCCACTTTGTGGAGGTGTTCATGAGCAATGAACCTCCATGGAGTGATCTGACCAGAACAAAGAAGCCACCATATGTCCTTCAATTTCAGATCAATCAATTGCTCAGATATGGGGACTAGAACTAAAATACGGGCAACTTTGTGCACTGGGCCTGAGATTACCTGGACAATCCTGTCATTGTCATGGTGGCTGTGAACACCTGAACTCTCCCCGAGTTGGGTTCCAAGGCATGGAGGCTGAACTCCCTCAGCAACAAAAGCTGGGGGTGTTGTACCACCAGACCTGCGATAAGCCTCCAGGTCAGGTAGCCAGTTGGCCAACTCCACAGCATGAATCCTCACGCTCACTTCTTGATCCACCTTCTTGTTCCCTTATTACTCTACCTCCACACCTCCCGTTGAGGCCTAAAGAGGCTTAGGCAACTCCCTGTTCTCTCACTCCTGGGGTTGGCCAACCTCCACACTCCCCCGCAAGGTAGCATCCACTTCCAAGCTTCCAAGTCAATGAGTGTGCACAGAAGATAGAGAGCTCGCTTCTCTGCATTTCAGCCCACTCACCCAACATCACCAAAACCAGCCAGTGGGAACTGGGCACTTGGTGCCTAGTGGCCTTGGCTTGACACTCAGGGTTGGGTGTTGCTAAGCTCCCTCCTTCTGCTATTTACTGGCCTCCAAAATGGCGGCTCTAGTTTGGAGTGTTGATCTAAGCAGGAAGATAGCAGTCCCTCCATCACCCTCCCGGAGTTGCTCTCCAACAGCCAGCTGGAATACGCCACTCTCCTACCATTCTTTCCAGTTCTCCTCATGTCCTACTGTTGAGTACTCTTCTTCTCCACATTCAGCTGCATCAAGGCTGCACTGTAGATGACTCCACAATGGAGCCCAGCAAGGTGTATGGCCTGGGAATGGGCTCCCAGTAATCTGAAAGGCTGGTCCAGGCCATGGCGGCTTCCTTCTCTTAGTCTTCCTCAATGGAGCCTCCCACAGTTCAGCTAACCCTGGGAAGTGTGCAAATCCTGCGGGTGTTTGGAACTGATCTGAAGCAGGAGGGCCCAGCGATTGCCCCTGCATTTGTACGACCAGCCCTGGAACTTTGCTTGGCCCAGAGGCCTTTGTCTGTCTTGACTTGTCCACACAGGTCTCACCTCCCAGGGGGCTTTCAAAACCCAAGGTGGTTGCTGTCCAAAATGACAGAATATGCCACCATACCTGTGGTTTATTATGGGAAGCCTGGCAGATGACTGGAGAAACTACTGTATACCTGGGCTCCTTATTTCCAGTTGTATCCTAATCCCGGTCACTCTGGGATTGCAGCTGGCAATTTTTTAAAACTCAAGACCTCAAAGCACAAATATAGGGGCATGGTGGCTCAGTTAGGGTCAATCACCTCACAAGTTATGAATTCTGTGTAGGTTTTTTTTTTTGCGGGGGGGGGGCAGTGTCTCTGCATCAATGTTGACTCCTCTTGCCTACCTAGATAAGTCCCTGCAATTTTCCTGGCAACATTTTTGGAAGTACAGTAGTTTGCCCAGGCCTTCGCCTTCCTAGGACTGAGAGACAGGTGCTTGCCCAAGGTCACCCAGTTGACTTCTTGCCTAAAGCAGGACTAGAACTCCCGATTTCTAGCCTGATACCCTTAACCACTGCTTCCCTCCTCCCTCCCAAGACGCAGGGTGGAAATCACGCAAAACCTCATAATGGAGGCATGACGTAATGTAACATTCGTATGTCTGCTCTGAGAGCTTAAGAGGTGGACTGTAAATACAATTCTAAAGACAGATTCTGCATATCCCTTCCTGAAACATCACTGAGCATCAGAACCTGGATAGCTCCTACAGCTAACACACTGTATATAGTCACTGAAAGTTGACTTTCATTACTAGAGCTCCCAGACAATTTGTATGTTCAGTTGTCAGACTAGCATCATCAGCATAGTGCAGGTTATTGATGTTTTATCTATCTATCTATCTATCTATCTATCTATCTATCTATCTATCTATCTATCTATCTATCTATCTATCTATCATCTATCTATCATCCATCTATCATCCATCTATCATCCATCCATCCATCCATCTATCTGTAAAGCCTTCCGTAAAGGCCTGTACGGGCTATACCTGGAGGCTCCTGAAGCTCACAAAAACAGCCCAGAGGTTTTTTCTGCAAAGTTGGGAAACCACTGCTAGTTAAGACTGAGTTTTATGGGGCACATTTGGAATGTATAGTCGAAGGCTTTCATGGCCGGAATCCAATGGTTGTTGTGGGTTTTCTGGGCTGTGTGGCCGTGTTCTGGCAGTTTTTGTTCCTAAACTGCCAGAACACGGCCACACAGACCAGAAAACCCACAACAACCACATGTGGAATGTTGAAATGTGCTGGGGTCACTCTTAAAAGTGTGGCTTTAACAGGGCCTGAACACCCATGCCAATAATGAAGCTGACAATTTTATTTCGCAGGGCTTATGGGACGCACAGGAGGCCTAGGAGCATCTTAGAAATTTAGGTACTGTTGAGTTTCTTATAGAAATAATGCTTGTTGTTTATTCGTTCAGTCGCTTCCGACTCTTCGTGACTTCATGGACCAGCCCACGCCAGAGCTTCTTGTCGGCCGTCGCCATCCCCAGCTCCCCCAAGGTCGAGTCCGTCACCTCCAGAATATCATCCATCCATCTTGTCCTTGGTCGGCCCCTCTTCCTTTGGCCTTCCACTTTCCCTAGCATCAGCATCTTCTCCAGGGTATCCTGTCTTCGCATTATGTGGCCAAAGTACTTCAGTTTTGCCTTCAATATCATTCCCTCAAGTGAGCAGTCTGGCTTTATTTCCTGGAGTATGGACTGGTTTGATCTTCTTGCAGTCCAAGGCACTCTCAGAATTTTCCTCCAACACCACAGTTCAAAAGCATCTATCTTCCTTCGCTCAGCCTTCCTTATGGTCCAGCTCTCACAGCCATAGGTTACTACGGGGAATACCATTGCTTTAACTATGTGGACCTTTGTTGTCAGTGTGATGTCTCTGCTCTTAACTATTTTATCAAGATTTGTCATTGCTCTCCTCCCAAGAAGTAAACGTCTTCTGATTTCCTGGCTGCAGTCAGCATCTGCAGTAATCTTTGCGCCTAGAAATACAAAGTCTGTCACTGCCTCCACTTTTTCTCCCTCTATTTGCCAGTTATCAATCAAGCTGGTTGCCATAATCTTGTTTTTTTTGAGGTTTAACTGCAACCCAGCTTTTGCACTTTCTTCTTTCACCTTCGTCATAAGGTTCCTCAACTCCTCCTCGCTTTCAGCCATCAAAGTGGTATCATCTGCATATCTAAGATTGTTAATGTTTCTTCCAGCGATTTTAACTCCAGCCTTGGATTCCTCAAGCCCAGCATGTCGCATGATGTGTTCTGCGTACAGGTTGAATAGGTAGGGTGAGAGTATACAGCCCTGCCGTACTCCTTTCCCAATCTTAAACCAGTCCGTTGTTCCGTGCTCTGTTCTTACCGTTGCTACTTGGTCGTTATACAGATTCCTCAGGAGGCAGACAAGATGACTTGGTATCCCCATACCACCAAGAACTTGCCACAATTTGTTATGATCCACACAGTCAAAGGCTTTAGAATAGTCAATAAAACAGAAATAGATGTTTTTCTGAAACTCCCTGGCTTTCTCCATTATCCAGCGGATATTGGCAATTTGGTCTCTAGTTCCTCTGCCTTTTCTAAACCCAGCTTGTACATCTGGCAATTCTCGCTCCATGAATTGCTGGAGTCTACCTTGCAAGATCTTGAGCATTACCTTACTGGCATGTGAAATAAGTGCCACTGTTCGATAGTTTGAACATTCTTTAGTGCTTCCCTTTTTTGGTATGGGGATATAAGTTGATTTTTTCCAATCTGATGGCCATTCTTGTGTTTTCCAAATTTGCTGGCATATGGCATGCATCACCTTGACAGCATCATCTTGCAAGATTTTAAACAGTTCCGCTGGGATACTGTCGTCTCCTGCTGCCTTGTTATTAGCAATGCTTCTTAAGGCCCATTCAAAGAAATAATGCTAGTTAAGGTTTAATTAAGAGATTAAGCTATTATATACGCATTTATATCTGTGCTGGAGAAGGTCGGAAGTCACTTTGTTTATCTTTTCTTGCTATTCTTGCACTTTTTAGTTTTTCTTTTAGTTCTTTATTCAAGCTTTTCTGTACTTTGTATTTTAACTGTATTCTGAAACTTTAATAAAGTTCTTATTTAAAAAAAAGAGATTTAGGTACTGCTGGAGACTGATACCTTGCTTCACACATGCCAGCTTCCTCTTAAAAATCGAAGAGAAAAAAGAAAGGGAGGCCAGGGGACTGCTGGATGCCAACAGAGCCTTCAGAGCTCAGTGGCACCATGGTGGGATATCCCTCAGGCAATACTGAGCTACAGTAACTGGACCATTAAGGTGTTTCAGTTTGAAACAGCTTTCTGTGCTGCTAAAGGGGATTGAGTTGAGCCTGGAAAGAAAAGTGTCAAGTTTTCCTTTCACAGTCTCCCAAGAACTACTGTATATTCTAAGAAGTTTCAGCAAAATGCTGCTGGAACAAAAAACTCAGTTATCTTACATCTTTCAGCAACACACCCAAAATCTTAAGAGTGGTGGCGGTTTGCTGCAGGAAGAATAGCTGGACTGGGGAGAGGGGACTTTGTTCTTCTTCTTTTAATTAATCAACATTGGTGTGTGTAGGCCAGCTACAAGGGCCCATTAAACCAGGCTATTCTGTTTTGTTTCAGTTTATTGCATGGATCCTGCATTATCAAAAGCTTAGGCACGTTAAATAATTATCAGTACAGTAACTAAAACAAGTAACAGGCTAGCATCCCTTTGGAGTAAATGTGGGGCATATGGATTACCCCTGGAGTATCCTGTATTTTTTCCCTAACATCTCAGAAGTTTATTTATTTATTAGTTAAATTTATATGACTGCCCAACTCCCCCAACGGGGGACTCTGGGCGGTTCACAATAAAATCAGAGTTAAAATATAAATATAAAATTACAAATTAGTAACATAACATGAATAAAAAAGAAATTCTATAGGGTAAGTTTGGTGTTACACGTGTCTGTGCATGCACACACACACAAAGTGTTTCAGTTCAAGTCCCTTCTGTGGAATTTGTAGATGTTCCTTTTGGACACTTAATCTCAGAGTCAACCTTCTTATTTGGAGTCAAGTAAATCCAGATCTTGGGACCTCGGTCATTCCAAATTCCATATGAAAACAGGGCCAGTATGATCCGATTTTTAGACAGACCTCTAGATCGTTCTAGCGCATAAGCTGTTCAACAATAGAACAGATTGCCTTAGGGTGTTACAGACTCTTCTTCCCCTGAAGCCTTTAAGCAGAGGCTGGACAGAATCTGCTGTAGTTGAAGCTTGTACTGCACATCCTATACTGACCAGATTAACCCTTTTAAAACACTATGCTTCTCTATGGTGTTTAAGAAATTTAATCAATTAAAAAAAAACCACATTACAGACCAAAGCTTTCAAGAATAAAATAACATACAATAAAGCCCATAGTTAAAACTAGCACAGAGAAATATTCTAATAGACACGTTTAAAAACCTTTCCACATCATTTTACCGTATCCTTACTCCCTGCAATGCTTTCTCCTGACCAAGCTGGCCTTCAGCACTGCAACGTAGGCCAGAAGGAAAGAGCCAGCCAGGAGGCTTAGACCACAAGGGGAACTTTACACAAGGGAGGGTTTGGCATCCCACCGACACTATCTTTTGCTTGAGAAAGTAGAGAGGTGGGGACAGTCTCCACGCTGCACATCTACCCCTTCCAGTGAATGCCTGAAAGCAGGCAGTTATGTAAATAAGCATGAAGAACTGAAAATGAACAAAATTGTTTCTATTCCCTATGAAAACATAAAGAGACGAGTAGTCTATGTAACTATTAACACTGGTAAAAACCACACTTTTCCTAACGTGCAGCATGCAGCTTGATTGCTAGGTGGGCTAGTTATAAAACAGCACAGACTTATTGATTCAGAGAAGGGACGCTGAATTTTTCTAAAAGGCAGCCTTTGGTTTTCAATCTGAGCAACCCGTGTTTCAAGGGGGCCGTTCTCGGGCCTTCAGAGAGCATGAAACTTTGGGCCCACAGTCACTATAATGTCAGCATAGGGAGTGGCCTGGGCCACCTCAATAGCCTGTTGTTTCCTTAGAACAAGCAAGCTGCAGAACTTGCTTGCGACTTCTTTCTTGTTCTTGCTCCTACAGAGGGACAGAAAACTGAAAGACGTTGCTCCTTTCTGTTCAAAGTGCTGCAAAGGAGAACAAAAGAAACAAACAACCAAAACAGATGCATTATGAGATGAGGCTGATTTTATATCTGAAGTGGACAGTGAGCAGCTTTATGACAGAGGCTGCGTTGTTTTGGCATTTTATATGGACCGATAATTGTTGATAGGAAATGGGATTGAGGGCCTAAGACATAATTTATTTATTTATTTATCAAATTTCGCCACCGCCCATCTCCCCCAAAAGAGGGACTCTGTGCAGAAGAACAAACGTGCAGAATCAGAAAAAAAGCCCTATGTTGTCAAGCATCCTGCCACAAGGGCCAACCCACTAGCTAAAGTCTTCTTTCATTGCTGCTTCCAGCAATCAGATTCTATGACTTCCTCTTCAACTTTCCTA
This sequence comes from Charina bottae, assembly GCA_023362775.1. Lineage (NCBI taxonomy): Eukaryota > Metazoa > Chordata > Lepidosauria > Squamata > Charinaidae > Charina > Charina bottae. The sequence continues at coordinate 5,532,859 of JALMGJ010000034.1, forward strand.
TATTCACCACTTCATACATAAACATATTACACAGATGCAATCACCTATCATCCACGTTCTGCAGTACGTCTCTTTGCAAGGAAGGATTGCCTGATCACTTATTGCGGAAGGTTCTGCACTACTGCACTCCCAGATTTGGGCTATAAAGACTATTATGACCACTAGATGACCAGAAGAATTATGATGTTATGGAACTCACTGCTGCCATCCAATGGCTATCCAGAGTTTTACAGCCCGTATCTGGTAGCGCTACCATAAAATCATAGAGTGGCTACTCCTCTCAAGCAAATCCCATAAAAAACAGTCTGGAACCATGGCCTGAAATATTAGGGAAAGTGCTCAGTTAGAGAATTCCTGCCTAGCTCTTATTTCCCTCAGAGGTGTCTACAGGGTTTATACATGTCAAAATTGGCAAGATGGTGGGCCCCTTTGGTATTTAAAAAAGGTAAAGGTTCCCCCCGCACATTTGTGCAGTCGTGTCCGACTCTAGGGGCCGGTGCTCATCTCCGTTTGTTAGCCGAAGAGCCAGCGCTGTCCGAAGACGCTTCCGCGGTCATGTGGCCGGCATGGTGCGCGGGGAACGCTGTTACCTTCCCACCGAAGTGGTACCTATTCATCTACTTGCATTTGCATGCTTTCGAATTGCTAGGTTGGCAAGAGCTGGGGCGAGTGCGGGAGCTCACTCCGTCACACAGTGCTCGGGTCTCGAACCGCCGACCTTCCGATCGACAAGCCTGGCGTCTTACCCGCTGAGCCACCATGCCCCTAATACCCTTTGGTATTTACCTCATAGCAATCTCTTACCAGACAAATGTGCAAAAATAAGGTACTAAATACTGTACAGATAGGAAGAGACTAGACCAGTGTTTCTCAAGCATAGCAAGATGTGCGGACTTCAACTTGCAGAATTCTGGGAGCTGAAGTCCACACGTCTTCAAGTTGCCAAGGTTGAAAAACACTGGACTAGACATTGATTTAATTTCCTTTTTCTGTGATCAAGCAGGAGGGGATTCTCGTGATTAGTGGCCAATCTGGAGGAGAAGACTGATTAGATTACCTTCTTTCCACTTTCTTACTGCTCAGCTGGAAAATGTGCATTAAGTAGCTTAAGGTGTTCCTTATATATTCCCTGCCCTCTAATTGGCAGAAATGGATTGCAAGTCTGATGCAACCTGCTTCGTGGGGAACTGGAGGTGGGTAGAGTTGGGGATGTCAAATGCCCTTATTCTATCAGAAGCAATCAAGAAACATGGGTTACGTAAATATGGTGTTTATTATAATGAACGCTAAGCAGAAAGTTTTTTGCCGATAGGGAATGCTAGTGGAGAGCTGAGCCTAGCCCCACTTGCATTTAACCATGGCTCAAACCACGTCGCGCAGTCTGCCGTGTCCCCATGACAGTGCCGCTTTCTCACCCCCAGTTCGTAAGTGAAGGAAAGTTACGCTGTCCGTAGCTGTACCAGTCCTCTTCCCCCTTATTCCGACACTGTCTAAAGGAGGTGATTGGCAGTGACTGGGGGCAGATGCAACAGAAGCAGGACAGGGGTTGGCAATGGGGACCTCAAAGCTCAGGCTGGTGCACCTTTCTGCCAATCTAAAGACCATTCCAACCGAGTATTGGGGAAAGGGTAGGGCAAGTCAGCTGGCACAAGGATACACTGTCCGGACTCTCTTGGCCCTCTTGCTTTTCATTCAGAAAAAGCAGGATAAGGTAGAGTCACTAGCAGTTTAAGAATAAGGGCAGGCCAGTATTACGGCCTGGCAAGAAGAACTATTATAGTTAAAGACCTTAACGTGATACTGGATTGTATTTCCAAAGGACGTATCTGTCACCTCATGAAGGGCTTTGTCTTGAGTCTGGGGCACAGCAAAGGGGGTAATTTTACAGACACAGAATGACAAATATCCTTTGGATTTCAAGGAGCAGATTCAGGATATGAATCTGTTTTTGAAAAGTCTTTGTGCTCTAAAACGGGAAGATGAAGCAATATGTTTTATATGGTCCAGATTTAATCCTATGCTTACGTAATGAATTAATTTATATTGATATGTCCGTGGCTATTATATGGATCTTTTCTCTCATTGTTTCTGCTCACTAGCCTTTCCCCACCTCACATTTAGTTTATTTTAATCACCACAATATATTTAGGGTTTTTCCTTTACTCTATAACCACTATGTACAGTATTTGTTTTTTCTGTTGATGTTGTTTTCTATATTTTATTATTAAAAATAATAATTAAAAACTATGTATTTTTAAAAAAAGGGTTTACAGCCTGTTAAAACTGGAGTTGCCGGGCCATTTCAGTGATAATATAAATAACAGATGAAGAAAGGCTTATTGTGTTAGATAACATCTTACCCGGAAAGTATTTAACAGCTTTAGCGTTCTCTTACTTCTTCTTTGTTCTTCGTTGTCCAAATTACTTGTCTGAGGTCCCTATATCACAGATCAAAACAACTACTTATTTATAAAATTCACTTGAATGAAGATAAAAGGAAGCATAAACAAATAAAGAATAGACATATTTCATAAATGACTTCCCAAACTTCCTGACCATGTCTTCTGGTTACCATGCTCTCTAGGAAATTTCACTATGGACAATTGTTCAACATAATTGATTTGACAAACCAGACCACACAGCTAAATTTGCCATACCTTAATAAAGTTGATTAAAAGTACCAGTATAACTGTACATATAAAATAGAAGTATCAGAGACCTTATTTAATTACATTAAAAAAGCTGAAATAGCTTACAACACATACTGTATATGAGCAAACAATAATGCAAATCAAATGCAAATCAAAAATACAAATTAAATGTTATTATTCTACCGATATTACAAGCTGAGCAAAAAACTAATAAAAGAAAGCATAAGAAACAGAAAAATCACCAAGAAAACATACTTTTCTGAAGAGCCTAAAGCCCCCCCCCCCCCAAAAAAAAAAGAAAGAGCCAGTTTGGTCTAGTGGTGAAGGCAACGGGCTAGAAACCAGGAGACTGAGAGTTCTAGTCCCGCCTTAGGCATGAAAGCCGGCTGGGTGACCTTGGGCCAGTCCCTGTCTCTCAGCCCTAGGAAGGAGCCAATGGGAAACCAGGAGACTGAGAGTTCTAGTCCCGCCTCAGGCATGAAAGCCGGCTGGGTGACCTTGGGCCAGTCCCTGTCTCTCAGCCCTAGGAAGGAGCCAATGGGAAACCAGGAGACTGAGAGTTCTAGTCCCGCCTCAGGCATGAAAGCCGGCTGGGTGACCTTGGGCCAGTCCCTGTCTCTCAGCCCTAGGAAGGAGCCAATGGGAAACCAGGAGACTGAGAGTTCTAGTCCCGCCTTAGGCATGAAAGCTGGCTGGGTGACCTTGGGCCACTCCCTGTCTCTCAGCCCAACCCACCTCACAGGGTTGTTGTTGAGGGGAAAATAGGAGGAGGAAGGAGTATTAGATATGTTCCCCAGCTTCAGTTATTTATAAAAATAATAAAGGTGGGATAAAAAAATAATAAAAAAAAAAATCCAGAGGCTTGATGAACCTTTTTGATGAGGGCATTTCAATGGATCACTCCTCACAGATCTCTGCCAAATGTCAACTGGCAGAGATACACAGAACAGGACTACAGATGTTGACCAAAATAGAAGATAAAATACATTTGGAGAAAGGCCAGAGCTAAATATTATATTCCAACAGATCAATTCCAGTCAACCATCCGGCAGTATATTTTCTAAAACTTAAATTTCTTATAATTTTGAGGCAGACCCACATAAATGTCTGAATACTTTTTGATGGTGGACCCAAACAGACCCCTTTACATTAGCCTAGTCTACAGATGACTTTAATTGGGTCTGACGTCTCCAAAAAGTGGGTGTCATTGGTGCACCAGCCTAAGCTGACAAAACGTATCCCTGTTGCCACTGATCATTTGAAAGTAATGCTAGGGCAAGAAGTGGGTTTAAGCGGCAAACTATTTTTTCAAAATAGGCTGTGCACCTAGATGACTTCCTATTGAACACCCCCTCTTGTCTTATTTGGATAAAGCTTATATATATATATATATATATATATATATATATATATATATAATTTTTATCACCGCCCATCTCCCCCCAAGGAGGAACTCTGGGCGGTTTACAATAAAACACTGTTAAAATGCAACATAACTGCAGGTGCAACTAATATAAATATAAACCATATAGACCATCCTTTGGATTTTTATTTTTTATTTTTATAGTAGTTTTAAATGTATAGGTTTTATCTTTTATATTGTGGTTGTAAACCACCCAGAGTCTACCACGGTAGAGATGGGCGGGGATAAATCCAAATAATAAATAAATAAACACACAATAAATTTAAAATATAATAAAATCCAGGTGGCTGATGGTTCTCTACCGTGGGTATAAAAGTTATTTAGGGCAGTTCTAGGAGACTAGCCATCCCCAGGAGTGACCATTTTCCTTCCCGCTCCAGGCGAGTTGGCAAAACCAGGTTTTTAATTTCTTTCGGAAGTCCAGGAGCGAGGGGGCCTGTCTTATCTCTGGGGGAAGAATGTTCCAGAGGGTTAGGGTTTATATGCTTAATATGCTTTTCCCCAGCCAGTCCCTTAGAACAGGGGTGGGGAACCTTTTTTCTGCCAAGGGCCATTTGGATATTTATAATATCATTTGTGGACCGGGGCATGGGGTTTGTGGGCGGGAGCCAATCACGTGGAAGGGGGCGGGGTTTGCGGGTGGGAGCCAATCACGCAGAAGGGGGTGGGGTTTGCGGATGGGAGCTCCTAGATTTATTGAATTTCGAGTCCTGCCTGTGGTTGCCTTGGCAGGGCCAGACCAAATGATTTCGCAGGCCTTATATGGTCCGCGGGCCGGACGTTCCCCACCCCTGCCTTAGAACCATTCGGCAATAGCTCTAGTTTTCCACTGCCTCCCTAAGATCTGCTAAGCATTGTTAATCAGAGTACAATAACATATCTCTCTTCCTTAACAAAAAACAAGTCCTAGTTGTATAAAAGTTTCCCATCTAGATGAAAGACCTTTGAAATAAGATTTTTTTTCATTCAGAAAAGAGTGGCGTAAGTGGGTTAACCCTCCCGCTGGGTCCACTGTCCAGATTCAGATTCTCCCGCAATTGCTACACGGTCACTATTTGCCAGTGAAGTTTAGATTGTTGTAAACATTACATTTTCCAAGACAGCTTGTTCATTCTCTGATTCTTGTTGTACCGGGGATGGTAAAAAGTCATCAGACAAAGCAGACACTACGCCAACAGTTTCCTGGTATTAGAATTAGAGGGAAAAATGGATGTGTGTCAGTTATGTTCTTTTCTGCTCATGTGTTTACTATTCAGCAGAAAATTATTAAGATGCAGTATATATTTCTGTGCTGAATTTTATACTTCACAAAAAAGAAATAGTAAGAGAATACTGGAAGGTACAAATGGAAAATGGCATCCTACCCCATTTCACAAAATTCTGTATTTCCGGCAATTCCTAATTAGAAACACAGAATACTGTGACCTCTTTTTTTTCTAAGACCACTCCCGCCCCCCAAAAATCTCCTTTGGTATAATGATTAGAGTGTTGAACTGAAGCTATGAAACCCACATTCAACTGGATAGCTTATCACCTCACTGGATAACTTTAGATCAAACTATCTTTTAATCCAACCACAGGAATGATGCCATGAAAAAATGAGGTGGGAGTGGAAGAACCATATAAACATTCCTATATATACACACATACATACATACACACACACACACACACCATGAAATTATATAACCATATAATATTTATGAACTGTTTTTATTTATATATATATAAATATACACACACCCACACACACACCCCTTTATTTACTACTCTATACTTGGGCAGTTGTGAATGAAATTATATAACCATATATTTATGAACTGTTTTTCTACCAAATCGATATGTAGATTTTAACTGTGGCTCATCCTTGTTATAAATGTTAATGTTGTAAGCCACCATGAGCGATGCTTTGATACTGGAAGGGCTAGATATAGATACTTTAATAAGTAAATATCAATGACTGCTCCATTAAGTGATGGCACCCAGATGACCTTGGGTGATCTCTAAAAGCTAAGCAGGGAGGGATCTGGTTAGTGGTTTTACAGATGACCAGGAATACCAAACTTGGAAAGTTTAGAAAGTCAAGAATACAACCCACTCACTCCTGTTCAAGACTGTGATGGAATTTCAGACATCTGTGTTGTTAAACATTTGACGTTTTAGGAAGTTTCTCTGTATCTTGAAAAATATGAAACACCACAGTATGTACCCTTCCCAATATTGCTGAACTACAATATTCACTATAACTCCCAGAATCCCTCATCACTGCATACAGCAGGTGCAGCTGTGGAAACTGTCATTTGTCAACTTCGCAAGAGGCCCACCTTACCCATCTTGATGGAAATACACCTAAACATATTAAAGCTAAATTTGTTCTGAAAGTACTTACCACAGTTTTAAAAATTACATTATTATCCCTTTCGTTTCTGCTACTTTGCAACACAGATTGTGTTTTTGGATAAATTGTGTCCTGCAGTATATTTAAACTTTCTGCTATTGGTAGTTCTATATTGATAATAAAAGAAATTAATAAAAGAAATTATAGTTCAATTCTTGTCTAATGTACTTATCAATTAATTGCCATTACCAATAAATGATCATTTGCATATAATCTCAGCTTATACTAACTGAGTATTGACTTTTCCAATGTGTCCAAATTGCAAGTCACCATATCCTAGTCAACCATTTACGATTTTTTTCCACGAAGCAATGAGCTACAACTTATGAAGTCCTTATTCACATCATCTTTACCAGGTAGAATAGGATTTAAAGCAAATACAGTTTAAAAAATGTAAAGAAAAATGTGAATGATTTAAACATTAGGACTAGCACAATGTTACCCATAGGCTAGGTCCCTCTTTTTGTTGCTACCACTTCAAGATACTTTTCTTCCAACTTCTTTTTTAAAAGTACTTCAATCTTAAATTCCAAAGTTATCCTCAGTTGTAGTTTTATCTTCTTTAGGTAAACATGATCCTCCTAGTCACTTTGGGATATTTTCTTCACAATGGCTTTGCAAATTTAATTATCATTCTGTATTCCTTTAGATTCTCTTAAAACTGATCTAGACTGAAGAAAAGGTTGATGGAAATGTTTCTATAGTTATGGACAATAAGTTGTCCAGATCTGCTTCTCCCAACATAACCCCCTTCTATAATAGAAACTGCTTCATTTCTGCCACGATTAAAAGAAGAAAGGAATCTCCACTGAATACAGCCCTGTGAGCATGTCAAGGACGGGAGTTGTGAATTCTGGCCACTTATTTTCAGTCGAAGATATTAAAGAGCAATTTATTTGAAAATGGGAATCTGAAGGCCTGAAATTGTTTTTAAGTATTCTCCCTCTTTTTACCCGAAGAGCCAGAAAAGAGTAACAATAATTTAAAAACTGAAAACTAATGTTCTCATCCCTGTCCCCCACCAAAATGCAACTTAACAGCAGCAAATTAACAACACATATTTCTGTAAGATAGAATAATAAACTGTTCTAAGGACAGTGGTAGGTTAAAGGGGTAATTTTGTCTTCTATCAGTACAGAGTTTGCTCAGAGTTCAAACCTATTTTTCTAAATATAGCAGTTTATTTTGTCTTATAAATGTTGTCAACAATGGACATAATTCTTTGCATTAACATAATGACGTAACCCTTGCTATTTGAGGACCACCTTCTCTAGAGACATACTTTTTGGCTCTGGGACACTGCAATCAATGCAGTACATATGCATGTGTGGGGGAGCAGAGGTGGGAATGCAGATGGAAACCTTATAATCCGTATCCAGACTGGGGAGATTCGGGTTCAAGTCCCGCTTCAATGATAGAGGTCACTGGATGATTTTGGACAAGTCTTTCTCTCTCAGCCCAATCAACCTCAGAGTTTCTTGTGAGTATAAAATTAAGAGCTACACTGGAAAACTACCTTAAGTTCTCAAAGAAAAGGTAGGTAATAAATGATATTAAACAATTAAACAGAAAAAGAAATCTCAAGTCCTGCCTTGGGCAGTTGGTTGTTTGCTTCTTTCTTCAATCTCTTGCTGCCATTTTTTTCTTCCATTCTTGAGACATTTAGCAAACAGCTGTAAAAAAAAAACCTCAAGCTTACGTTGCTTAAACTTTTTGTTGCTACAGAAAGCTTTCTATAGCTACTGAGCAGTGTTTAGTTCATAATTAAGTATGGTGTCTAGCTATATAGCTGTCAGATTATTTCACACCTGAGCCCTGACATAAACTGTAATCTGTTTTTTAGCCTTGCCAAGAAGCCCTTTCTTCCTCTACAAAGTGATCCCACTATTCAGCCAGATCAATTTAGAAACAGTTTACTCCAGAAATCTGTCAATTAGGTTTCATTATAGTTGCTACTAGATCAGCCTATCTCAATTTTTTGACCCTGGAGGAACCCTTGAAATATTTTTCAGGCCTGGGGGAACCATTCAGGCTCAAATATAGGCCAGAAGTTACAAAATTATTATATTTGTTTCATGGGTAGGCCTGTCTATATGCATTAACAGTGTTCTTAAACTAAAAATAAAGAATGAAACGTACCTCTTTAATGTCAAGTTGCCCGAATTTGAAATAATTTTTTAAATAAATTGTGATCCAGGCCGAAAAGCCTGAAAAGTAGGCCACCTGCCTGACATATAATGGAGTGGTCAGAGTGTTGGCTGATTCACCTTTACATTTACTGATGGATTCACATCTTATCAAGCCTTACGTGCTCTCCCAGCAAAGGAGAATCACCAGCCCTGATCATTAAACAGTTACACTAACCATCGCCGTTATGCATTCATCAGTCTATCAGACATCAACTTCTTAGCAGAGACCCAATATTTGGCAGTACTTCAAGGATATAAGAACTTTGGTGTATATGATTAAAGGCCTGTGTCATTTCCCCACAGTATCTAACTAGATGCCCAAGAAATCCCATAAGTAGCCCTTAAGAGTCCACTCTTGGTTTTGACTCCCAGTAACTGAAGAGAGCCAGTTTGGTGTCGTGGTGAAGGCACCGGGCTAGAAACCGGGAGACTGAGAGTTCTAGTCTGGCCTTAGGCACAAAAGCCGGCTGGGTGACCTTGGGCCAGTCCCTGTCTCTCAGCCCTAGGAAGGAGCCAATGGCAAACCAGGAGACTGAGAGTTCTAGTCCCGCCTGAGGCACGAAAGCCGGCTGGGAGACCTTGGGCCAGTCCCTGTCTCTCAGCCCTAGGAAGGAGCCAATGGCAAACCAGCAGACTGAGAGTTCTAGTCCCGCCTTAGGCACGAAAGCCGGCTGGGTGACCTTGGGCCAGTCCCTCTCTCTAAGCCCTAGGAAGGAGGAGGCCAGGGCAAACCACTTCTGAAAACCCTTGCCAAGAAAACTGTAGGGACTAGTCCAGGCAGTTGCCAGGAGTCAAAAACTGTTTTGAAGGCACAAAAGAAAAAAAAAAACCTCACACATAACCTTGAAGTAGCAGTAGCCATTGTTATTAGAAGCACTTCACTTGGTCTTCACCTGCCCCCCACCCCCAATTTAAGTCTACGAAAGCATCTAGGATGGTGAAAGCTTTCACACACCTAGTTTGTGTTATACAGCAATCATGAAATAGCACATAAGGCCATAAATTGTTACCCTCTGCAAATCTTCACTAAATAAAGGTTGGGTGGGTCTGCTCAGAAGTTTGTCTACACTACCCAATTCTTGTAAAACCATCAGCTTCCTTGTTGGAGGCGCAATATTCAATGTGGTCACTGTATCCTCGTAACTTATAAGCTGCTTTTGCATGGTAGCTTTGCTTAGCTGCTTCACTGCGTCAACAAGTAACTTCCTTTTTCTTTTACTTCTTTGTTTCCTGACGAGGGCTAGATACAAGACACATTCACAAATTACGTTACACACCAACCAGGGAATGCTAAGCATGTAATAATCACATCGTACTAACCCACAGCCATAGTTATTTTTGCAGTGCTAATAAAATTTCACTATTGTAAAAAAAACCCTCTACTTTGCTACAGCGTTGATTATAATATGATAAATATAAACTGGTGAGGTGAGGTCTGGTGGTGTTATCTAGGTGGCTTTTAAATGGGTGGATCCTGAAGAAGAGGACACAATCCTTTGCTACTTGTAGATTAAAGCAGTCAGGGAGGGGGTGGGGAACTGGATCCAGGCTGTGCTCAACAGAGGGAAAAGGGGTTTACCTACCCCTCAAGAGGCCAGGTCTGCATCCAACAAAATTGGATAACCTTTAGCCTTCCCTTTTTGGTAAAGGTTATTGAACAATTAATGGGGCTGCAGTTGCAGAGGGCCCTGGAGGGCATGGATTATCTAGACCTGCGGCAGCCTGGGCTCAGATCTGGGCATAAGAGGTAAACCACCCTGTCACTCTCATGGATGACCTGTGGCAGAGCTCAAATGGAGGTGCTGAGACTATTCTTCTCCTCCTCACTCTTCCAGTGGCTTTCAGTACTAGAAAGTACTAGAGCAGAGCTTTCCAAACTGTGTGTCGCGACAGAAAAGTGTGTCGCCACACACAGTCTGGTGTGTCGCCACACAACCCGGAAGCGCTGATCATCATCAGCGCTTCCGGGTTTTCCCACGGCGACACACCAACGGCGGCGCGCAAAAACTGAAAGCGGCAGCAGCATTTCCGGGTTTTTGTGCGCTGCCGCAACAGCGGCACTTCTGGGTTTTCCCGCGGCGACACACCAACGGCGGTTGTTGTGTTGCCGCGGGAAAACTTTGGAAAGCCCTGTACTAGAGTATCCTTTTGGGCTTCCTGCAAAGGTTGGGAGCTGGGGGCATGGCGCTATAGTGTTCTGCTCCTACCTGAGTGGGCGAGTCCAGATGGGAGGAGTACATAGATGGCCTTGCAGGAGGAATTCAACATTATTGTAACCCGCCCAGAGTCCCTTGTATGGGAGATGGGCGGGGAATAAATTGAATGAATGAATGAATGAATGAATGAATGAATGAATGAATAAACAGCCATTACATAAACACCAACTTAGCTCTTGAAGGGAGGAGCGAGCAAGAAAGAAACTCAAGATTGCTCTGCCTTATTTCTCTTTGGTAAAAGGGGTGGGGGAGAGAATCTCTGTCAGGTTTTCAAGATTCTGATATACCCTTTAACAATAAAGTAGATTTCCAGTAAGTCTTGTGGTGTCTGTTTCCTGACCTGGCCTACTTTAAGGGCTGCAAACTGGAGAATTAGATTTGGATTTATTATTGTAATTAATTATTATTTTTATATGTAAGTTCTGTAAGCTGCCTAGAATTTGGTTTCAGGCAGTAAACAAATCCTGTGAATAAATAAACAAATGAATGAATGAATGAATGAATGAATGAATGAATGCAGTGTAATGAGAACAATCCTTTCTAGAATACAAGGAATATAATAGATGGCCATTTTAATGAAAATATATTTAAAAATTCCCTTCTCACCCCTATGGGTGGTATGTGTCTTCCTCAACCTCGGGTCTTCCACCAGAGGCCTGGGAGTTTGAGGGTCCTGCGCAGGATCTTAGCTGTTCCCAGCACTGCACTCTTCTGGCCAGAGAGCTCTGGTGTTGCTCCTGGGATCTGTTGGAGCCCCTCCCCCAGCTTGGGAGTCACAGCCCCGAGTGCTCCTACCACCCCTGGGACCACCTTGGCCTTCACTTTCCACATCCTCTCTAGTTCCCCCTTCAGGCCCTGGTCCTTCTCCAGCCTCTCATACTCCTCCTTCCTGATGTTGCTGTCACTTGGCACTGCTACATATATATTTTAAAAGAGATTTTTATGGCTGCCCAACTCACTCACGGTGACTCCGGGCAGCTTACAAAAATAAAACCCCAAATACAAAACCCACTACACCCCCACTGAAATATTCCCACTGAAATGCTTTTGGGGAGTTGTCATCAGATCTATATTGCATTGTTTGTTCAAGAGAGAAATGAACAACCCTAACCTGAATCAAGAATAGGATCAAGAACGAAGCCATCTTCCTCATTGGACAATAATGTTGTTTCATTAAGTTGGTGATTTCTTGTTTCATGTTTAGATATAGCCTGGTCTGAAAAACAACAGTTCAAAATCCACTTTAAAACTATATTTGAGTGTACTACATAATACAATGTTTGGATCTTATAAAAAGATAACAAACTCGTTTACTAACTGCAATCTTATGCACGTCTCAGGCTCGGAAGTAGGTCCTGCTGAATTCAGACAATCATAGAATTAGGAACATCGTTTAGGCCACTGACTCCAACTCCTGCTCAGCACAGGAATTCAGTGGATCTCACCTTCAAGTTCAGCCTCTATGGGACTTTATAACCTCAACATCTTGTAAAGGCATTTTCTTGATTCAAGCCTAAATGAATGGAATCCATTTTCTTATTTCTGTGTGGCTAAGAGCAGGTCCTTTTCCACAGCAGAGCCCGTGCTGTGGAGATCCCTTCTGGAATTTGTGTCACTTCACATACAAATGTTGGGTCTTGAAACCTGAGTTATTTTTTTTTTTAATTTTATCTTATTTATACCCCGCCTATCCCCTCCCTACTGGAGGGCTCTAGGCGGCTTACAACATCAGTATATATATATATTAATTTATACATCATATATCATATCTAGAATTTAACCGCGCGATAGGGAGGAGGACAGGGAACCGGCTCTTCAGCTGCAGGCATCGGACTACATGCCCCAGCATGCCTCGCTTCCGCGCCGGCTGCTGACGTCCAGGAAGCTGTTCTTTCGGATCCGTCGTCCTCCGTCGTCATCTCCAGGTCTCCGCCGGGATTCTCCAGGTCTTCTTTTGGATTGAGGACGACCCTCCGCTGGACGCCGCAAATTGCCCCACGTGAGTGGTACCCATTCATCTACTTGCTATATTAGCTTTCGAATCGCTGGGTTGGCAGAGAGCTAGGGCTAGTGACGAGAGCTCACCTCGCCACGCGGTTTCGAACTGCCAGCCTTATGGTCGGCAGTCTAACGGCTCAGCGGTTTAACCCGCTGAGCCACCGCGCCCCATTGAAGTTGGCCTTCAATAGTATTAAAATGTTGCTGCCTAATGTTTTTCAGATATTCTGCTGCTCTGTGTTTTGATTCTGGATTTCATCTGCTTTATTGTAAATCAGTTTTAAAGCCTTAGGATGGAAAAGTGGCTTACCGTATTAACAAACCTTTTGATAACAAATTCAACAGTTTTGTACTGGAGTCTTCCTTTGAAATATTTCAAAGGGATTTTAAGAGAAAACCCTTGTGTTAGGGTTTGATAAACCCAGGAATTTACTTCTAGATATAAATTATACAGAGAGGCTTGATATTTAGGTAAAAGGTGAAATATTCTGCACAGTCACCCAATTAGCAGCCATTGTTGTAGGAATGATGTGTCATGTGTGACTCATTCAACAGGTGCTTAGAGTTAAGTTGGGTGTGGTAGTTAACGAGATTGACCTATAATGTGATTGGTCAGTTTGACTATAAATGCAGAGATATTCTGTATTCCATTTTATTCCCATTTTACCTCGTGAAAGCTGTATCGTTGATGGTGTATCATTTGTTACTTGTGGAAGTGATCTGTAAATACGTATGTATATAAAGTAAATAGGATATTTGATATAACTTCTGTTTGGAGTCTATTTACTGCATAGTACTTGGATCACTGGTGCCTAGGAGAGAGGCAGGCCGCTCCATCTCCGCGCGCTCCCTCTGACAGGGTTACGGGCCCAGAGGTGGCAGAGACGCCATAGACGACGGAAGGCTTTGCACTGGCTGTGGATCGGTGGATCGTGTGCAGTCTGTGAGCTGGAAGCTTTGGAAGCCTATCCAGGAGTCGTGTGGCTATTTGGAGTGATTTGGAGCTTTCACAGGTTCCGTGCCTGTGTGTGTGTTTTTCTCTCTCTCCTACGCTTGTTTTACAGCTGGAGGACATTCTGATAAGGTCTGTGTCTTTAATCATCGGTGTCTGCCCAGAAGGGGCTGTGGACAGATGAGCACAGCGAAGATGTTGCCTGCAGTCGGGGGAGGATTTCCTCTGGAAAGACTGACACTAATTATTCGTCATGGTCATATAAAATGGAAATGTATCTTCGGCGTGAAGGGCTTTGGAGGAGTGTACTTTGCCCTGAACCAGACCTGGAAGATGAAGAAGTTGCTCTAAAGGACGATAGAGCATTGGCAAGCATAATTTTATGTCTGGAAGATAGCCAGTTGTGTTATGTTAGAGACTGTCAGTTAGCCTATAAGTGTTGGGAAGCTTTAAAGAATGTTTATCTAAGAAGCTCACTGTTATGTAAAGTTTTACTAACACGGAAACTCTATCACGCCAGATTAGGTGTATCTGATAATATTAAGGATCACCTGCATTATATGACAGAGTTGTTTCAGGAGCTGGCTCAGAGAGATATGCCATTTACAGAAGCTAACAAAGTGTATATAATTCTCAGTTCTCTAAATGAAACGTGGGATACTTTGGCAATGAGCTTTGGGTCATTATCTGAGGAAGATTTGACCATAAATTACTTATCTGGCAGATTACTGGAAGAAGAGCAAAGAAGGCAGCAGTGTTCTAATGTAATTAGTGCTAAGCAGAACAGTGTTTCTGTTCAGGAATATTCTGAGAATGTTTTGTATGTACGAAAATGTTTTAACTGTGGGTCGCAAAGGCATTTGTTGAAACATTGTGATAAGAAATGGAAGCCGAAGGCCAAGCTGAAAATCTCCAAGCCGGGAGATGCAGCACAGCTGTCTTTAATTAGTTCAAGTGTAGAACAAAATTTAAAGGGACCATTTTTACTTGACAGTGGGGCTTGTCAGCATATAGGAAATAACAGACAGATGTTTAAGAGTTTTAGGCAGGCTGATAGAGATCATGTTACTTTAGCTAATGGAAGCATTGCATCTGTGACTGGTAAGGGATTTGTATATGTACCAGGGTTAAATATTGAATTATCAATGTTGTGTGTACCTGAACTGGAGTACAATATAATTAGTGTGTCACAATTGGATAAACAGGGTTATACTGTACAGTTTGGTAATAATGAATGTATTGTCATGAAGGATAACAATGTTTGTGGCAAAGGTATTTTGCAAAACTGTCTTTATGAAATTGTACAAGCCAGGACAAGCAGCAGCCATCATGGTTTAGCTACGATTAATAAGCCAACACATGAGTCATGTGCGCACCTGTGGCACAGAAGGCTTGGGCATCCGAGTTTCAAAGTGATTGAAAAGATGTCAGAAGCAAGTTCTGGAATGGAATTGAAAAAGTGCCAAATGTATTTGGATTGCACAGCTTGTAAGGTTGCAAAGTCAAAGGTGTTTCCTGTGAGCAAATTCAGTGATAGGAAGTCACATAAACGTTTTGAATTAGTTCACGCTGACTTTAATTGGTCCATTACCAGCTTCAATAGGGGGTGCTAAATATGTTTTAGTCATTGTAGATGATTACACTAGATTTGGGTTCTGTTACCTATTGAAAGCTAAAAGTCAAACATTTGAAAAGTTTAGAAACTGGGTGCAGTTTGTTGAACGTAGGTATAGCACAAAGGTGTGTAGTTTACAAACTGACCGGGGTACAGAGTTTCTGAGTGGGAGTTTTCAGCAATGGCTCCGTAGAAGGGGCATTGTGCATAGGAGAACTAACCCACATAGTTCAGCTGAGAATGGCGTGGCTGAACGTAGGAATTTGGCATTGCAGACTGTGAAGGATTCACTCATTGCTGACTCAGGGTTATCAAGAGGATACTGGGGAGAGGCAATATTAACTGCTAATTATTTAATTAACAGGTTATGGAGTATATCTGTAAACCAAACTCCATATTATATGTTATATGGCAAGAAGCCACCATTAGCTCATTTGAAGGTGTTTGGGTGCACTGCCCATGTTCACGTGCATAAGGACATACGTAGGAAAGGACAGGCAAAAGCACAGAAGCTGACGTTTGTGGGATATGAGCCAGGGACCAAGGGATATAGGTTCACTGATGGCAGGAAAGTTGTTATTTCTAGATCAGCAAGTTTTAGTGAGCACAGCAATTGGCAGAGATTACACAGGAGTAGTGAGGTTTATCTTCCTAGTCAGAGAAGTTTTGAGTTTTCAGAGCGGAGTGAGGCCACTGATGTGATTAAGAAGGAAGAGGAATTAACTCCTAGTGTGCCAATGATGCAGGATGCTACAGTATTGCGTAGATCTGAGAGAGTTAACAAGGGCATACCACCTCAACGTTATACACCAGGTGATGTAAAAGTGTGTTTTATTGATTATGAACCTCGTAATTACAGGGACGTATTGAAGTTGCCACAACCCGAGCAGAGTAGATGGAGAGCTGCTATGGATGTGGAAATGAAAGCCATTAATTCTCATAAGGTTTTCAAATCTACTAGGCTGCCTGAGGGACATAGAGCAGTAGGCTGTAGATGGGTGTATAAGAAGAAAACCTTAGTGAATGGTGATATTCAGTATAAGGCTAGGTTGGTAGCACAAGGATTTTCCCAGATAAAGAATCAGACTTATGATGAAGTTTTTGCACCAACACTAAGAGGGGAGACATTTAGGTTTGCCTTAGCAATGGCAGCAGCTGGGAATTGTGTAGTACAGCATTATGATATTACAACAGCATATTTGCATGCTGATTTGAATGAAGAGATCTATATGACTGAAGCCCCAGGGTATGAATCAAAGATTGCAGGAAGGGTATACAAGTTGCAGAAAGCATTGTATGGACTCAAGCAGTCAGCACGTTGCTGGAATCTAACTTTAGATAAGGAATTACAAGGAATGGGATTCAAGTGTAGTATAGCTGACCCATGTCTGTATGTAAAGCAATGTGAAAATGATGAACAGATTTTGCTTTTGATATTTGTAGACGATTTGTGTCTTATAGCGAAAGATCAAAGTAGGGTAATTGAATTTACTGAAAATCTGAAACAGCACTTTGATGTCAAAGATCTGGGAGAAATTAAGAATTACCTAGGAATGGGTATTCAGAAGGTTGATGGGGGTTATGTTCTAGAGCAGCGGAAGAAAATTGAAGCACTGCTAAGAGAGAACAATATGGAACAGTGTAAAGAAGTTTCAACCCCGATGACAACAGATTTTGTTAAAACAGAGACTGGAGATGATGACCAAACTTCATGTGATCAGTCAATAATTGGAAGTTTATTGTATTGTATTGGTTTGCGGTGTTGTCCATCTGAGTGTAATGTAGCAGATGTGATGACAAAGCCTCTAAGCTTAGAGAGACATAGGATGTGTATATCTCAAATGTGTATGTCTTCTATTCTGTACAATTACATGTAATATCTATTGTAAATTGAAGGGGTGTTAGGGTTTGATAAACCCAGGAATTTACTTCTAGATATAAATTATACAGAGAGGCTTGATATTTAGGTAAAAGGTGAAATATTCTGCACAGTCACCCAATTAGCAGCCATTGTTGTAGGAATGATGTGTCATGTGTGACTCATTCAACAGGTGCTTAGAGTTAAGTTGGGTGTGGTAGTTAACGAGATTGACCTATAATGTGATTGGTCAGTTTGACTATAAATGCAGAGATATTCTGTATTCCATTTTATTCCCATTTTACCTCGTGAAAGCTGTATCGTTGATGGTGTATCATTTGTTACTTGTGGAAGTGATCTGTAAATACGTATGTATATAAAGTAAATAGGATATTTGATATAACTTCTGTTTGGAGTCTATTTACTGCATAGTACTTGGATCACTGGTGCCTAGGAGAGAGGCAGGCCGCTCCATCTCCGCGCGCTCCCTCTGACACCTTGCATGAACCTGTTGAATTAGAACCCATCAAGAAATATGACTGTATCTATTCAGGGCTGAATTTAATTTTGTTTGCTGACTACTACATCTTTTAATTAACTTTAATTATGTGTTCATAATGATGGTGCTTTTAATAATTACTGTTGACATAAGTAGCTATTTTTCTTATTGTTAAGAAAAAATGTTATATTATACAGAAATTGCCATAGAAAGGTGGGCTTTTTTGCTTTTCACTTATTCTGATTTTAATTTACTGTCATATTTTTTTCCTCGTAGCAATTTATAAGTAAAAATAACAACTTACACGTATGAAGAAGCTGAGTCTATGAGAGCTGATGCCACAATAAAATACATTTAACTTTAAAGTGCAACAAACCACAGTGTTGTATTTGCAGTTACAAACTAACATAGCACACTCTCTCTAGATGTATAATTTCTGGAAGCATTAACCTCACTAGTAAAACTCTTTAAACTAAGAAGAAAAATCAGAATGGGGTAAGGTAGCTACAAACTCACCCTTTCTATCATCAACTGGATCTTCTGGGGGTAAAGGAAGTTCCCATTCCATGTCGAATATTGCAAGGAAGTCATTCTGGTCAGTTCCAAGAACATCATCTTAAGAAAATAAATATTATAGTATATAAAATAAAAAAATTATACTCCATATTTTATATATAGAAAAATGCAAAAGCTGTGCTAGAACTTAATGAAGTTAATATACATTTTGGCAAACTTTTGCACGTCTTTCCAATCATGGAAGTGATTAATAGGGGAAGTTTATATTTATATTCATATTTATTTAACTGTATTATTGGAACAACGGACTGGTTTAAGATTGGGAAAGGAGTACGGCAGGGTTGTATACTCTCACCCTACCTATTCAACCTGTACGCAGAACACATCATGCGACATGCTGGGCTTGAGGAATCCAAGGCTGGAGTTAAAATCGCTGGAAGAAACATTAACAATCTCAGATATGCAGATGATACCACTTTGATGGCTGAAAGCGAGGAGGAGTTGAGGAGCCTTATGACGAAGGTGAAAGAAGAAAGTGCAAAAGCTGGGTTGCAGTTAAACCTCAAAAAACCAAGATTATGGCAACGAGCTTGATTGATGACTGGCAAATAGAGGGAGAAAAAGTGGAGGCAGTGACAGACTTTGTATTTCTAGGCGCAAAGATTACTGCAGATGCTGACTGCAGCCAGGAAATCAGAAGACGTCTACTTCTTGGGAGGAGAGCAATGGCAAATCTTGATAAAATAGTTAAGAGCAGAGACATCACACTGACAACAAAGGTCTGCATAGTTAAAGCAATGGTATTCCCTGTAGTAACCTATGGCTGCGAGAGCTGGACCATAAGGACGGCTGAGCGAAGGAAGATAGATGCTTTTGAACTGTGGTGTTGGAGGAAAATTCTGAGAGTGCCTTGGACTGCAAGAAGATCAAACCAGTCCATACTCCAGGAAATCAAGCCAGACTGCTCACTTGAGGGAATGATATTAAAGGCAAAACTGAAGTACTTTGGCCACATAATGAGAAGACAGGATACCCTGGAGAAGAAGCTGATGCTAGGGAAAGTGGAAGGCAAAAGGAAGAGGGGCCGACCAAGGGCAAGATGGATGGATGGTATTCTGGAGGTGACGGACTCAACCATTGGGGAGCTGGGGATGGTGACGGCCGACAGAGGGCTCTGGCGTGGACTTGTCCATGAAGTCACGAAGAGTCGGAAACGACTGAACGAATAAACAACAAATTATTGTAACTGATTTTATATTGTATGTTTTTAATTGTTGATTTTATTGATTTTATTGTAAACCACCCAGAGTCCCCCATCGGGGGAGATGGGCAGTGACAGAAATTTGAACAATAAATAAATAAATAAGTTCTACTTCTTAAAAATAATAATAATAATAATAATAATAATAATAATAATTATAATATACCAGATTCTCAGGACATGTGGTGAAAGGTTTAGTAGAAAGAAAGTCTATAGGTAAGCTATAGGTAGACTGGATTTTGTTCATACATACCGATCATATCTCTTGCAACTCCTTCATCTCCAAATCCATCACAGTCTAATGCAGTTTTGTCTCCAGTTAAATTTGAAGAACTGTGATCAGCCACGAGACTATTGGAACTATTTATTAAACTGTCACTGAAAAAACTGCAATGCCTTGGAATTTCAGTTTCCTCATCTGTGAGAAAAACATATGAATAACTCAGCTACATTTGTACATCTTGGGCATAAGTATAGAAAGATACTTCGTAGCTAGTTAAAATCAGTTGCTCATAAAAACTGAACTTAGAACACAACTAAATACAAACTACAAAAGGAATTCTAAACTTAAAAGGACACAGATACATTAATTACAATTTCTTAAATTGAATCTATCACTCATTATATTTTCATTTATGAAGAAAAAAAGTTGCAACCTCACCAAAATTGTTGCCACTGAGAAGGACATTTGGTGTATAATCTTCTGTCAATGTAATGTCCTCAGTTTTGCTCTGGTTCAGTGTAAAATGTTGAGCAACATTAATGGCACTATTAGGAAAGAAGAAAATGAACGGAAAAAAACTATTATAGGAAGTATTACATAACTGGACCATAACTTCCTAATTCAGAAAACATCTCCACACATCTATATTTTAATATGCAGTATTTTGTCCTAATTAAATTACACTTTCGCCACTTTTCTCTTACCACACTGTAATGGGATTAAGAAATGTTTAGTAACACAGAAAGATTCAGTAACAAGGGCTGCTTGAGTTACTATTTTCATCTAACTGTAACCCAATAATATAGTTCAAGAATTAAAAACAATAACCATGTATTGTATCAGTCTATCATTATCATAAAAATCATTAATCTTGACTTTTTAAAAGTTTAAGGAAGCCCAATTCATCCCCATTAGGAATCTTTAAAAAATAGCGCTATGTGCTCTTCAGAACTACAGTAAATCAAGCCTATGTAAATGGACTGAAAACAGAGAACAAGTGATCCCCTATAATCCAGCTTTTTTTTTTTGCCATTCAGTCTCCTGGTTTCTAGCCCGTTGCCTATAACCATTTGGAAAACACAGACTTCTGATGTCCAGAACCCTGAGAGGGAGGGAAATGAGAGGAGGATGCAAAATGGGACTGAGAAAAGCAGTATTAAAATGACAGATGAACTATACACTAGATAGGACTGTGCATTTGCCTGGTAAGGAGAGACAGTAGTTCAAATTCTGGCATTATCTTGCATTATTTTGAAATTAGGCAGTGACAAATCTCATAAGCAGAAGCCAGTTAGAAGTTGAAGATCAGACTGCTAAGAAAACTGATCATTTACAATTTAAGGATTCCTACAGATGGCAAAATGAGCAACAATTGATGATTGTGGCTGCCATTGGGGGCACATGAAGATACAAATGTATTTTATGTCTGTACAAGATTCTCTTGTATGATATTTTTGCCTATTAATACTGTGATTGTACCTTTGATATCAGTATTTTCTTAACTTTGTGACTGTCTTAGTATTTGTAGAAAGTGAAATTTATAATGGGGAAGGAACTGTAGGGCAGTAGCAGAGAAGGAGGACTGTGATTGTATTCCTCTAAATTATGTGGAAACATGCATGACTTCTACTGCAAGATTTTGTGTAATTCCTGTCCATGAGAAAATGCACATCAAGAAGGAATTCATCCCCTTCTCACATGTGTGAGTTCCATCCTTAGCAATAAACAAACAATGGAAAATACTTACTTCATCTCTGGAAGTTGGGTGTCAAAATCATAAAACTCTTCAGGCAATGTGATGGCATCATAATTTGCTTCAGAATTTCCTTTTGGAAGATCAACAAGTCCTAAAGAAAAATATATAACATAGGATTAACTGTGGGATGACGTAGTTTTATATATTCTGCAAGATAAAAGTGCACAGTTATTTGAGGGCATCAAGCAAATACGTAACAGTGTTTCAGTGATACAAATAATATTCAGCAGTTATTTAAACAGCATAAATTAGAATTTCCCCTGACTCACGTTAGATTGGCTTAAAAAATAAACTGAGCCACTTCTCCAAATTTCTAAGCCAATCTGACTTCACAACCAAGTCATCTATTCCAAACCCATCGGCTCATAATCCCTAATAAACTTCCACTTCCTGAATGGATTGCACTGCAGACAGCTTCTCTGTCTGTTTCCTGGGTAACTACAAGTTCTGTACCTGCCTATTCAGGTACGATTCCATTTAATTAAGTGTAGTTTATTCCCAGATAAGGAAGTATATGACAGTACTCTTTACTCTTTATGAATTGAAGTAGAAATAATCCATCTATTCCATTCATAGATCTGTTATTCCATCTCAATGCTGGTTTTTTTTTCTAGTTAAGAATTACTATCAAGTTTATATCCCAGGACTTCTGCTTTATTGTCCCTAATTTTTTTACACTTTACAACTTTTCAAAATACAATTCCAAATCCATTTTCAGCTTTGAAGGTCATCAACCTTTTAGGCTTTTAGCTGTAAATAAAGGATCTTTCTCAAGATCCTGTGGATATACAGCTTTTCAAACATATATCACTTATCCTGCCATTATTATTCACAATTTTAAAATTTTCACCTAGTAATTATCAATTTTGAAACCAGGGTAGAAAATATTACTTGATTTGTCAATTGATTAACGTTACAATAAAAGTTACAAAAAATTTCTGCTGCTAGTGCAAGTCTAGACATGACAATTCAGAAATAAGCCTCATTGTAGTCTTTGGAATTTATTCCTACTTTCGTTTTTAGAATTATAAACTCTTTGTGAAGTAATTTATGATAATCTTTGAGACTGCCTTCCAAGTATCAACCCACGAATCCTGACTGTTGCACACCACTTCTTGTTTTGTGTTCAAAGATTAAAGCCCCTTCCTTATGCTATAATGAATAAGAAGCTACTTAGTAATAATAAGTAGGGAAACCATACCTGGTTGAAAGGTTGACTGCATTTTAAGTAGGGCTTCAGTGCAGTCTGTCAAAAGATACTTGGTTTTTCTGTGATAGATCTTCACCACTCCTAACAAAAGATGCCCCGTGGTTCGGAGAGCAATTTTAAACTTGGGGAGAAAAGTTGATATTAGCTAATATTAATATAGATGGGAAAGACCACAATAGAGCTTAAGAATAATTCTCCTGGTTCTAATTTTTCTTGAAGATGGTACACAAGTGTGAAGAGAGCGCACTGCTTTAGGGAACCACTGGGTAAACTGCCCCATTTGCATAGAGATACGGGGTAATTTAGGCCAGTGAGTCCAGGCTCCTGTTTAGTGCAGGAACCCAATTTAACACGTTCCCAGCAGTTGGCTGTCTAGTCTGTGTCTGGCTATATCCAGTGAAAATGTGCTCACCACCTCTCTGGATAACTGGTTCCACCAAAGAACTGCTCTTATTGTTAGGAGGTTTTTCTTGACATTAAGCCAGAATCTGCCTTGCTGTAACTTAAAAACATTTTTCTATATCTTACATACTGAGGTGATAAGAGGTCTTGACTTTTATAGTTTTTAATAATTTGTGAGATCAGTTATAGAAATATTGAGAGATAAATGAACTGAACATTTGCAGTAGAAAAAATGCTTTTATTTAAAAACAAAGAAACAAAAACTTAACTTTTTGCTCATCTCAGCCGAGAGGAGCACATGGCTA
Source organism: Charina bottae (assembly GCA_023362775.1). NCBI lineage: Eukaryota > Metazoa > Chordata > Lepidosauria > Squamata > Charinaidae > Charina > Charina bottae. The sequence goes on from JALMGJ010000034.1 coordinate 5,556,331, forward strand.
ATTTACATAGCTGCAGGCAATTGCCTCCTCTCTCACACACACACAAAAGAAAGATTTACAATATAAAGCCTTTACAATTACAACTTGGCATTACCTGAGTGGACAACACTCAGCACGTGACCACTCACCTATTACTTATTTGGAAAAGAACCAACAGGTAACTTTCTGATTGGCTAAACTAACTAGACCTTCAGGCACCAATTAATCAACATTCCTGAGGGAGTTAACATGAGCCCTCCTGACTCCCAGCAGAACAGCTTTCCATATTCTTTCTAAATCATAAAATATATACAACATTGACTTTCTTTTGTGTAACAACCCTTTTTAGTTTTTTTTTTGCAAGACTAAACATATCCAGTTCCCTCAATGTCTTGTTGTAGAAATTAATTTCCAGTGCCCTGATCATTCTCATTGTCCTTTATTCCACTTATTTATGGATTCTTCTGAAAGTGTGGTGCATAAAACAGGATACAGTGTCCAAGTGGAGTCTGAACAATGTTGAATATGGTGGAACGACTGCTTCCCCTGATCTGGAAACTATACTGTATGTTTAACGGTACATCCTAAAATTTCATTTGTCTTATTTAGCAGCCACCTTATGCTGCTGACTTACATTAAGTCTGAGAATGACTACAATTCCAAGATGCTTTTCACATGTGCTATTATCAAACCAACTATCCCCCTTTCCTATACCAGCATATATTTTTCTCTAGGTGAAGAATTGTTTGGAATGGGAGACTTTACTGATAATCACCCATATCCTCGTCACCTCATACCTAGAGGACTGCAACCTGCTGCACACGGGGCTGCCCTTGAAGTCCATTTTGAAGTTGCGGCTGGTTCAAAATCCAATGACCTGCGTGGTGATGGCCTTGGCTCAGTTTGCCCATACAACACCTTTATTGTAGAAGCTGCATTGGTGGCCAGTAAGCTTCTAGGCACGGTTATCTCTAAGACCCCCTGTTCTGGTTTGAATCTGAAAACTCCATGAGATCTATAAAGGGATGCCCGGTTACGGTAACACACAGCTTTCCAAACTGTGTGTCGTGACACTTTAGTGTGTCGCGACACACAGTCTGGTGTGTCACCACACAACCTGGAAGCGGCAGCGGCGCACCATCAGTGCTTCCGTGTTTTAGTGGAAGCTGCGGCCGCGCACGCCCCTGCGTGCGCCGCCACCGCTGTTGGTGTGTCGCCAACGGCGGCACTTTAGAAAGCACTGCGGTAACACCTCCTAGGGAGTGTCATGGGAGGGGACTCAGTGATGGCTCGATTATGGAGCCCTTCCTCTGGAATAGCCAAACTCCAAAGACAAGGATGGCCCCGTTCCTCCTAGTATTTCAGAGGGCTGTTCAGACCTGGTTTTGAGGACAGAATGGATGTGTGATTTAGCTGTTCCAACACTGAGAGAAGGCACCGATTAGACCGATGGTTAATTGTATTATTTCTGATACGTTTTGTTCTTATTGATCCTGTTATACTGTGCTACTCATTGTTATTGTTTTATGACTATGTTTCAAATTTAAATACGGGAAAGTGAGAATTGTGAGCCACATAAAAGCCTAGGTAAGCAAATAAATATATAAATATTGCATCTGTCTCTATCAAATTTATTTCTGTTATTTTCTAGGTGGAAGGCAAAAGGAAGAGGGGCCGACCAAGGGCAAGATGGATGGATGGTATTCTGGAAGTGACGGACTCGACCATTGGGGAGCTGGGGAAGGTGACGGCCGACAGAAAGCTCTGGCGTGGACTGGTCCATGAAGTCACGAAGAGTCGGAAACGACTGAACGAATAAACAACAACAAAATTTTCTAGGTAAGCAAATAAATATATAAATATTGCATTTGTCTCTATCAAATTTATTTCTGTTATTTTCAGGCCAATTCTCTAACCCATGAACTTCATTTTGAATTTTGTATCTACATACTAACAGATATCTCATGCAGTTTTGTGTCATCCACAAATTTGGTAAGCAACCCCTCCATTTTTTTAATTAAATAAAATGTAATGTGATACCTTTACCCTGAACTGTGGTGTTGGAGGAAAATTCTGAGAGTGCCTTGGACTGCAAGAAGATCAAACCAGTCCATACTCCAGGAAATAAAGCCAGACTGCTCACTTGAGGGAATGATATTAAAGGCAAAACTGAAGTACTTTGGCCACATCATGAGAAGACAGGATACCCTGGAGAAGCAGCTGATGCTAGGGAAAGTGGAAGGCCAAAGGAAGAGGGGCCGACCAAGGGCAAGATGGATGGATGATATTCTGGAGGTGACGGGCTCGACTGTGGGGGAGCTGGGGGTGGTGACGGCCAACAGGAAGCTCTGGCGTGGGCTGGTCCATGAAGTCACGAAGAGTTGGAAGCGACTGAACGAATAAACAAAAACCTTTACCCTAGTTTAATATAGTCCATTGATACCTCATTCTAGCTTGCTAAAGATGCACTGATATGCACACTTTGAATATAGTTTTCAAGCCAGCTGTGAATTCATTAGCAACATGCCACCCCACCCCACCCTTAACTAACTTGCTAATCAGGATATTTTGAATATTTTGACAAATATGTTGCTGAAGACAACATGGATTATGTGTGTAGTAACCTCACAATTGAACGAGGAAATTACCTATTAAATAAATAATAGTTTGACAAGACTTGTGCTCTTGACAAATCTATGCTGATTTCTAGTAAATCCTTCATTGTTTTCAAGTCTTCAAATAATCTGTTCTAGAATCTTCTTAGGTATGTCAGATAGGTATGATGTTGCACTTTCCCTCCAAATATCCTAAAAAAATAGAACTCTTCCCTGCTTATTGTTGTTCATTTGTAGTGAGCCACCATATGGATGTTTAAAGGATGAAAGATGAGGTATGTATGCAAGCAAAAATAAATCATTAAATATACAATCTCATATGTATTGCCATTCATACATCTAAGAAAATGTCAAATGGATTTTTCTAAAAGTTAAAAAAATAGCCATCATTATAACATCATTACACAAGGATAGGTTCTGCCTCTGGAATAAATGTACGCTTTGTAGCATTCAAAGTCTCTCCCCAATTCAAAGAAACAAAAGGTACAATCACATGTTCTGTACTGTATATGCTGGGTAAAAACGGGGGAGATTTTTTTGCTGCATTTTATAAGAGTCATACCTTAGGGGAGAGTATATTTTCAATGGTAGCCTCTAAATTGCATTCAAATATATGGGCCTTTGTGATTTTCTTATCCCAGTGAGCAGCCAACCATATCTTGGACAAAGGCCCGCGCTTGTTCATAAGCAGCTGCATGTAGAACATTTTGCCAGAATTGTGTTCCTTAACTTGGCAAGCTAGAGGGAAGAAAATATTTTAAATGTTGAATACATCATTTTTGTATATTTTCAAAGCTAGAAGAAAAAAAATGCCAACCTTAATTTGAAATAAGTGATTTGCAAAAAAGGGAAAAACCTTTAATTTAGATTTCCATGTTTTCATGTTTGTAAATTGTTTTAAACAAGTGCATTGCTTGTATACAAAACCTAGGTAACTGCTTAAAATACTATTGGCTGCTTGTGATTAGGATATCATCTGTATATATTATGATGAATTTATCTTCATGCAACATTTATCTACTGAAACAGTTTCCAAATCAAACAAACTAATAACATCATTACATAATTAATTTTGGTGAAATGAATATATTGAAACAATGAGTTTGTGTTGTTTTCCATGCTTCTGTTGCAAAAACAAGAAAATTGTTTTCTTAATAAACTTTATTCTGTTTGAAAGTTACAAATTCCAATTTGTATTCATGTGGAAATAAGCATAATGAATATCAAGAGGAACTATTATAACCAAACATATTAGTGGAGTCCTTGGTGCTCTCTGAGCCTTGTTGTTTTCTTGCAGATGTTTCATTGCCAGACTAGGCAACATCTTCAGTGCAAAAAGGGAGTGGGACTTGCTCTCGTTTATATACCATCATCATCATTGGCGATCACTCGTAGCCGAGTAAGATTGTCTTCCAAAGGTAAAATTTTAACGGTGGATCCGTAAGAATGTTTATATACCAATGGTATATAAACTGAAGATGTTGCCATGTCTGGCAATGAAATGTCTGCAAGAAAACAACAAGGCTCAGAGAGCACCAAGAACTCCACAGTTCAACCCTGAGCTACAAATATTCTCTTCGATTGGCAAACATATTAGGCTGTGCAAACATTTGTTTTTAGAAACCACAAAGAAAGTACACACAAGAAATGAAACACCAGACAGGACTTCCGGGGGAGGCATGGCAGACTAAACACGTCTCTGTGGAGAGCGGAGACGACGATGAAGGCAAAGGCCAAAGAACCAGCGAGTAGACCAGTTCTTTGGAAACTCTCTGGACAAGGAGAGGGTGGAAGTTCGCCCACTTGTACTCCAGACAGCTGCTCCTCACAAGGAGACCGCAGGACAGCAGTCTCCCACAGGTCTGAGTGCTGGGAGACGAAGGGATCAGCCATCATGCTCACCACCACGGCGGACCCTTTTTTAAAGGACACTGAGTTTGCTAACCTCACTTTCTAATCACTTTTGGAAATTGCTTATTTACTGTTCTAAGGCTATTAGAGATCTTCGGAATAACAATTTTGAAAAGCCACCTGGTGAGTTTACCTTCCTTCTTGAACAAAGAAAAAATAACTATAAGTTTAAGAATGTATAGAACCGGAAATAAACAGTAAAAATCTAAATAAGATTTTGATCTAAGGAAGTTGTACACGAATTAAGGATCCAGACAAATTTGGAACATTGAGACTTTTACTATAAGATTTTGGAAATAAATAAAATAAACAACATTTTGTGGGAACCAAATTGTTTTCTCTATCTAAGTCATGATAGAAACTTGAGACTTTATGATTTCAGAAATTGGACACTAGAGGGGATGAAAGATTCCAGGCAGAAAAGGAAAACAAAATGTACGCTTGCCTTTGGTATTTGTTTAGTATGGGGATTTATAAAATGATATAAAATGCTATAACATTTGAAATACTTCAGGAGATTTTCGAAGAATGGGGCCAGACATTAGTAGCTACAATATCAGAAATGTCAGCATTGATGTCTGTTTCTATGCATAGATTATATCCAAAAGATGTCAAATCTGATGCAGTTAAAGTTTTGAAAATCAAAGTAGAAATACAAATGACAGACCAAGAGAATGACCTGGATAATGACTTTTTACTGGATTTACAAAAGAGGTTTGCTAAACCCTCAAAGAAGCCTCTGTGATGGGAAAAAGAAAAATTGAAGGGAGACCAAATCCTATGACAAGATCTGAATGAATCAAAGATCAAGATTGTCAGAAGTAAAAGGAAGGAATATAAAGTTGGTTTGTTTGATCAAGGTTAAAATAAGACGTTTTTATAAAGCTCTGGTAACACTTTACGGACTTTTTGCTGACAACAGGACTGAAAAGTCAATGATTTATGGATTTGCAGACAGGTAGTCCTCAGTTAACAATGGTAATTGGAACTGAAATTTCCATTGCTAAGCGATGCAGTCATAAATCATGTCGTCACGTGACCACATCGCTTAATGATGGCAATCCCGGCAGTCCCCATTGCTGTTGCTAACCGAATCCCACTGGTCGTTAGGCGAGGACCCACCCCGATCCAAGCCGGCTTAGTCTCTCCCAGCCCCGAACCTCGGCAAGGAAAGGAACTGCCTCCTATGCCTCTTCTTGAACTCCTCCTCCTCCTCCTCCGCTGCAATGGCTAGAACTTCGAGGACTGGTCATAAGTATCACTCGTTCAGCGCTGTCACAACTTCAAACGGTCACTGAATGTGTGGTTGGTAAGTGAGGACTACCTGTACTTAGATAAATATGCAAAATTCTATTAAGAATAAAGGACAAAGCTAAACAAATCAGATAATCATACTTACAATATGTATTAATTACAACTAATCTTCAAATGTCAAAATTTCTGGCTGCTGTCCCTTCCACCTGTCAGAAAATGGAAAAAAGAATGCTGATTTAGTCAAAGGCTAAACTGAATAAGAATAAAGGGTAGAAATGAACTTTAACTGAAGAGTGACATTGGTAACATATGTTTAGGTTCCACCAAGACTGACAATAACTGATACAAAAGACACTTCAAACCTCATATATCACTTCCTAGCATCACAACTGCCAGCCTTTTTAGATCCTTGAAAGTCCAGTTTCCAGACTATATGTGATGGCACTGCCAACTGCTTTATTGAAAAATTCAGCAGCCTCCTTGTTTATTTTTGAAGCTCCAGACTGAGGCTTGGATTACAGAATACTTCTTGGCATCAGACCTATTTATTTATTATATAAAGTTCAATTTCTTCAGCCATCCACTCATTCATGACTCTGTATGTACAGTATATGTATGTATACTTACACTTTTTAAATATATATATAGTTTCATTCCGTAGACACAAGTCAATTTATGGTCAACCAAGAAATACATAAATTTGGGGGGTTTATCTTTATATTTTGTAATTTACTTTGTGATCGCCAATCTCTCACCCCAAACTTGTGGATGACCTCTGCCAAAAATTTCATGTTGGTGTTAAATAGAGAAGACTGAATTTTGTGGCACCCCCTATTGAAGCAACCATTGGCCTGGCTATCCCTCCTTCATGGACACCAACTGGAATTGTCCACTTAAGGAAAAGAATGATTGCAAAACAGTGTATTCACCCCCCATCCCTTGTAGGTGATGCACAAGGATACCATGGTTGATGGTTTTGAACATCTCCAAGAGAGCTAATAGGACCAGGAACACTCCCTCCCTCCAGATCCCAACAAAAGTTATCTACCACAACGTCCAACACTGTTTCCATCCCAGGCACTGAATCTGGGTCTTCCTGGGGCCATTCCAACACCTTCAATGCAATAAGCTTTGAGTTGTGGGTTACAAACATCCGGACAGCCCTGAGATGTCACCAGAGGTGCCAAAAATGATGATCATGGTACCACAGTGGGGACAGTGTTTTATAGGCCATATAAATGTGATAATTAATAAATAAATAGGAATTGTCAGAGAAAATGGGGTTACAGCTGCCTTTGATCACACTAATATTGAATGGCACTGATTTAGAATAACTGCTGTTCTCTGATGTCTTGCTTATTTTAACAATGTGTGGGCAGGGGATGGCTATGCAATTTGTTCTAGAGCTTGTGTTTTAAAATTCTGTATGTCACCCTTTCGATTGATATGCCTCAGTTCTTTCCAATATGGGAAAGGAGATACAAATGGCTCAAATACCTTGTAATCTGTTTGTGGAGAGAAGGAAGAAAGAAAAAAATCAGGCTCATGCTTTAAACACTTAGCACCAGTTTTTCTCTTCCTTGGTAAATTTCATTATTATATTATTTTGGGGTGGGTTTATTAAAATATTTTTATTTATTTAAATTTATTAGCTGCTCAACTCCAATGGAGATGATAATAATAATAATAATAATAATAATAATAATAATATCTGTAGCTTGAATCATGTCAACTGGATTTCTATTTTCTCAGTGGAAACCTTTCGCTCCTTATCCAAGGAGCTTCTTCAGTCTGAGCAAAGTTGGTAAGGGAATCCTAAATATACAATATAAATCTTCATAGACATAAATAATAATAATAGTTTTCTTAACTTTGTCCACATAATCTTAATTGTTGTGAACCGCCCAGAGTTCTCCATGGGGGGAGATGGGCGGTCATATAAGTTGAATAAATAAATAAATAAATAAATAAAAAATAATCTTTCTTCTTGTTTAGCTTAGTTTGGCGCAACCAAGCAGAACAACTCTCTGTACATTTCTGCGGTAAAACCCAACAAATGAAGAAGACCCAGCTCCTAGTCCTCACTGAGGATTACAGCCTTGCAGCAGCAGCCTGCCTCTGCATTGGCTGGATCATGGCCCTCCCTCTGGACCCAGACTACCTCGCAGGGCTGTGGTGAAGGCAAAGCAAGTGGGGACCTACAAAGTGGTTTATTGGAGCAATTGACCGCAAGTGAATCTGGGCAGGACCTCGGAAAAGATGGTTAAAGGTTGAAAGATTTGCGGAAAGCAAGCTTTCTGGGGCGGACAAGGGGGCCTCTTGCTTTTGGGGCTTTGGGCAGCCTTACAAATTTCCCCCCAATATAAATCAATCTGGGCTCCTCTGCGATGGTGACCCTGAAAGGGGGCGATTTGTGAGAGAACAAGAGGGAAAGAAAAATAAGTTATTTTATAGAAAAATTAAAACACGGTGTGTGGGGAATCCGGCAACTTCGCCTTCCCCAGGGACCGCATAACCCATCATCCTCAGCCAGACTACCCCGATGGGAAAGAAGGGCCGCGATCGCGGGAGGCAGCCTAATGGATGGCTTTATTTTTTTTCTTATTTGCAAATTGGGAAGGGTTTTTTTTCTGAGGGGATCGGCCGTAGAATTCGGGTTAATGAAGGAGGAAGGAAGCAAAGGCATTTGCTGAGGTGATTGGTTCGACGCGGGTTGGGGAACACGAGGCTTTCAGATCCCGCCCTTCAGGGGTGAGAAGGCAGAGAGAGCGCTCCTATGTGGAGGAAAAAGAGGATTTAATTAGTTTATAATAAATATGTAAACTCTCCTCAGGCGCCCACAAATCGGCTCTCACCTCTGGAGCCGCTCCCGCCCAAAAGTGCAAGCAAGACACGCATGCGTGCTTTAAAGGCGAACTGCGCCTGCGCGCGTGGGACTAACACCCCCTCCTTGAGCCGCGTCCCCGACACGCACGCGCAGATGATGGTTGAGCCGAGCCGAGGGGGAGGAGCAAGAGCGAAGGCAGGCCGGAAGGAACAAGGAAGGAAGTGAATGGGAGGAGGAGGCGGAGCCTGAGGTGTAATGTTCGAGCGGGGTGGGCGGGGCGTGAATGACGTCACCCAACCCCAACTGAATTACAATGTCATTAGTTAAAGCTTGTTACTATTCCGTGGTTATTAAGAAATGTACATTCCAAGGGAAGCTCATTATGAAAATAATGAAGACTGAAATAATTACAGGTAATAAAAATTATAGGAATATACATTTCCCCACTTACACCTGCAGCCTGTTGTTATTTTATAATTTATTCTATCTATTTATTGTTTTATTGTAATTTTATGTATAGATTTTAACCATTATTATCCTGTAAACCGCCCAGAGTCCCCTATTCGGGGAGATGGGCGGGGATAAATTTAATTATTATTATTATTATATTATTAATATAATATAACCCATTCTTAATATATATAATATAATAAATTTAAATAATAAATAAATAAATTTTAGCAGCTTCCTTCCCCATTCTGAAAGTGAAAGGTGTGATATTATTTCCCCAAGTTTCCTTTCATTTACCAATAGAAAAACTTGAGCGAGGCTTGGATTGTAGAAAGAAAATAAAGCAGTTTTATTTAGCTAAATAAGGCTGGATGGGCCTTCCTGACAAGCGCTGTGACAGGTAACGCTGTATAGGGATCGCACTGGCCCAGGCACTTTGTAGCTTACAATTGGAGCAAGGTCGTAAAAACAGGCAGAAGCAATGACATAGGCAAGCAGGGAACAAAGGCGCTTCTCTCTGTCCCAGCGGGCAGGCAGCTTATCTCTCTCTGTTCTCAGTAGAAGATGTTACATTTCTACTGAACAGCAGGCAATTATCTCTTCCTAGTCCTGGATACCTGTGCTTTCTTAGCTGAAGCGTGTTTACAGAAGCAGAGAGCAGGTATGTTAACACAGCATAATTCTAAAAGGTTTACTAGGGTGTACATTAGTAATACAATATACATTTCAGTATATTAACTCTCTTCATTCCTTTTAGTAGAAAGGAAGTGAAATGCTTTTCACTCAAGTAGTGGGACATACTCTTTGGGAATATGTCGCAAAACCATCACCTGAGCAGCAGGGAGTGATTGAGTATGCCGGCCGGAGGGAGAAGCCACTATAGTAAGCCCATTAATAGATGACACTACAAGGCGGCGGAGGAGGGGAATTAAGCAGGGAAGGATAAGGAGGCCCCCAAGGGAGAGTAGGATCAGGAATCCAATGCGTTTCCAGTCTGCGAAGATGTCATTGAACCAACCAAGGCTAATGCCCTCGGTCCAAGTTTGAACCGGGACATGCACCAGTTTACGCATGCGATCTGTGATTGCCTCAATGACCTTCCCCTGGTCATCAATACGTAGACAGCAATTAGTTAGATTGAATTTACCACACACTCCTCCTTCCTGGGCTAACAAATAATCTAAGGCTAGCCGGTTTTGAAAAACAGCAGTACGTATCTGGGTATTAACTTTAGCAAGTACAGTTAGGGCTGTTGCAGTTTCATTAGTAATAATCTCGAGGATGGCTTGTAAGCGAATAATGCGATTTAACATGTAAATGGGGGTGCGGTATCCCCATGTACCATCCTGTGCCCAATCAGCAGGCCCATAATATTGGATAATGCGTTTTGGGGGCCACTCATCCTTCCAATTGCCAATTGTTAAAGGTGTAAGGGAGCGTTTGGACCGTTGAACCAGGTCCTCAGATACTGGGACACCCAACTTTTCTCCTGTTTTGATAGGCAGCAGGAAAAAGCTTGGTTTTATGGAACCCAGAATGCATGTTCCTGACCAATTTGGAGGTAGCTTGTTAAAGGCAAGTCTCCCACAGATCCAGGAGAGGCCGTCGGGGCATGCCAAGTTATAGTGGAACTGTGTAATTGGGTCCACAAGCCTTTAAGCTGTGGAATGTCTCTAAATGGGTTTGCAGGCTGAGTGGTATGGATGCCACTCCACCAGGCTGTGTGAGTCCCGTTAAAGGTGAGGGACTGAGTGCATACTAAATTGCCTAGAAACACAGAATTGTTGACTTGGCGGGAGAAGCATAAGTGGCCAACCAGATTTGTTTGCAAAACCCACTGGAGCGACTGGGCAGTCTGAGTCCAATTGAGGGAGACGTGTGCCAAATCAGTAATATTTATCTCATGAGCTTCCCACGGCCATTGTTCTCCCATATTAGTACCTCCACAAACAAAACAGTTAGTTACATTAAGGTTACCGGCGATACGTTCAGCCAGATCAACAAACAGATTTTTGGTGATGGATGGAACTTCCATTTGTATAGTTTTTAAATTTTTTATTTATTGTAACCCGCCCAGAGTCCCTTGTATGGGAGATGGGCGGGGAATAAATTTGAATAATAAATAAATAAATAAATAAACTTCAAATTTAGTTTCCATTTCATCATAAAAAGAGTGAAATACATAATGTCTGTTAGGAGGGGCTGTTGCCTTTCGTACTTTGACTGCTAGAAAAGTACCAGGGTCTTTTCCAGAGCCGCGGATTTGAATGCCAAATTGGACTAGGGACCTGAAAGCATAGCTAAGACTTGAATCAGAAAGCCAGGCAGCAGGATGTAGAGTGAAGATGACTGGGTTGCACTGTCCTCTTTGGCAAGTGGTGGCAGCCACCCCCTGTGTCCGAGAAGCAAGTTTTTGTTGTGCAGGGGTAGAGCCATTCCAAGAGTTACAATAGTGGACATTGTGGTTATTACAAGACACCCCATAGCGGGCACACATGTATTTATCTTGCGTGGTGTAATAACGCTCCCACTTTAGGCCTCCACATATGTCTAGCCTGTTGTTAGAGTTTATAGCATAACAGGCATCGAAATGTATTGGCACAGGCTGGTGTAGAGTTGACACATCAGTGTAATTAATGATGCGGTCAGTGGCTTTATGTGTGATTGTAAATCTCCACCTTTTGGCATCAGCCCGAGGGTCGAAGCAAGTTATTTGATTCCTCAGGGCACAAGTAGAGTATAGGGTGCCATTAAAAACACAGGTCCCTTGAATAGCCTTACAAACATACTGGGAGTGATAAAGCAAGGTATGGCCGATTTTATTCCCTTGCCTGAATACATGGGGAGCAATTTCCAGGTGAATCTAACTGAGGAGGGGCTGCTCTTCGAGACCGGGGGTTGGTGAGAGTGCGAAGAGCGCACATGCCCCACCACCCACTGGTAAGGGTGTCCAGCGAGTGACTTTTAAAGCGGCTGTTTCCACAACTTATGGGGAGAGGCCGAGACACTGGGAACGAGGAAGGAGGGCAGATGCCACCTCGCAGGGCACAGGCAATTTCTAAACAGCTATGGTGTGAATCATTAAGAGAGAGTTCACACTTCCGCTGAAGGGATTGCTCAAACTGATTAAAAGCAGACGGATAACAAGGAGCCACGAGGGGCTCATCCAGATGGCTAGGAGCCCATACCACTGGGTCTGCCCTCAGGGTGACATCACACGCTCCCAAATGCCTGCCTACATTCCACTTCTGTGATTAAAAGCAGACTCAGCAGCTATCACCTATGTGCCTTGAAAACACCCCGTCTTGATTACTGCAACATATTTTTCCTGGGACTTTCCTTCAAAGGAGTCCAGAAACTGCTTTTTTTCACAGGACACAAGTGGCCAGGCTGCTAACCGGTGCAAGTTAAAAGGCAAGATACGGGATGCAATTTAAGGTGCTGAGATTACTTGGGAGGGTGGGAGGGTGACTATGGACTGGTTGAAGAACCGTCTTTGCTGCAGTGAGGATGAAATAGAAACTGAGAAATTCTCCGGCTCAAGCATTTTATTCTGTTTCTTGGGCGGGGGGGGGGGGGCTGGCAACCTATGGCCTTTTTAATCATCTATTTGCACAGGCTGAGCATGGAGCATGATGCAGGCTCCATCTGAATGGCCACTGACTTCATCACCATTGTCATTTGTGGAGCACTGTGCAATGTCAGTGGCGGTCCCCATCTTCCCACTTGATACCAGCCGGGGCTCCCTCCTCCAGCCCACCCGCCCATCCCTGGCCTCAGTCCTCCTCACTGTACCCTGTTATTTTATGGCCGTTTCTGTGGTTGTGTTATATTGATTCATGGAGAGCTCCCCGCTGGGCTTGGGAATCTGAATTACATTCTGCTGACAGGAATGAGGCCAGGGGAGTTCAGCAGAGTGGAAAGGAAATGGCTTTGCAGCAGCATCAGCAAAAGAGAAGATAAACCCCGGAGCAGCTGGTGCCTCGGCTGTGACCGTCAGATGCACATTGCCGGATGACGTTTTCCCGGCAGATGCTGAAGTCTGGCATGGCTGTAATTACCGACCTGCAAAACCCAGACGACCGCTAGATGGCAGCACAGGAGCTGACTTCGCTGCCATCTCTGGGCCATCTGAACTTTTTCAGTCCCACCATGGGCTCCTTGGCTGAGATTTCTCCTTTTTGCAGAGCTGCTCAGCAGAGGGAGAAAGGGCAGCATGGCTGGCTGGGGAATTCTGGGAGTTGAAGTCCACACGTCTTAATGTTGCCATGGTTGAGATACACGGCTCTGTGTGAACTAGCAGGAAGAGCCCCTAGGAAACCAGATCCAGGGGGTTGATGCTGCTCCTTGACTGACCGTGGTGAGGAAAGAGCATTTCCTGTGGTGGAAAGAGAGTTAAGCTGGAGCAGAGCCCATGGATGGTCAAAGCAGGGGAGTACCAAACCATGCCACGTCTTTAAGAATTGGGTGGATCCTGCTGGGAGTCTTGGCTAATCCCAGCTCCATGGTGGACCTTCTAGACTGGTGGTGATGGTTCCCACAAGGCCCAGGCCTCAGGCCAGACGTTGGGTTGGCTGTGAATGGTGGGTGTTGTAGCCTCACAGCTCTGGAAAGTGTCTGGTTGGGAAGGCTGTTATCATGAGGGTACTTATGCCAAACATGAGAGCATAAGTCTGTAGCTTGAATCATGTCAACTGGATTTCTATTTTCTGTGGAAACGTTTCGCTCCTTATCCAAGGAGCTTCTTCAGTCTGAGCAAAGTTAGTAAGGGAATCCTTAAATATGTTTCTAGGTGGCTGTGTGACCTTGCACCTGGGGCTAGGTCATGGTTATTTTGAGATGTTTATTTCTAAGTCCCTTTATCATCTAAAGGAGGATCGTTAAGATTACCCTGCTGCTGTTGAGCTTGCGAAATTGTCTTAATTTTCCTAGGCACAGAAGACAAAGCAGGAAGGAAGATAGGGGAAAGGTTGTGCCTGAGGCCCCCACCTCTATTCAAGGAAGGATTTTCCAAGTTGGCATAAATGGATTCCTTGACCCCTCTCTCAAACCACCTATCTTCTCTGTCTAAAATGTGAACATTAATGTCCTCAAATGAGTGTCCTTTTTCCTTTAGATGAAGATAAACTGCTGACTCTGGTCCTGTGGTGTTACAACGTCTTTCAGTTGCAAACTTCCCAGAGTTGCTGGGAGTTGGGAATAATAATAATAATAATAATAATAATGAAGCAGGTAGGCCCAAAAGTCTCCTTTTGATATTAGAAGCTTAATTAACATTTCTCTGTTGCAAACATAAGACAGAGATAGAAGTCTTGCTCAATGTTCTTGCACGGATACTAACCCTTGTAACACAAAGGTGCAGACATTGTAAGTTCCCTATACTTCCCTAAACTCACAGATGGTTTACGATAAGTTCCTCTTTTGTTATCCTGTTTTGATGTGCTAATTATAAACAAGCTGCGCTTGTGACACGTAAGATGATTCTATGTCTGGAACAATCTGTCTGAAACAAGCTGAGCTTGTGACACGTAAGATCTTGTCATATCCTGATTGTCTGGATTACAAACCCTATAAAAGATAAGCCCCGGGTGTGACCCGGTGTTCAGAATTTGCCAAGTTATTACTCTGAACCATTGCTAGCAATAAACCTGTGTTCTCTAACTTCGCTTGGTCTCGTGTCCTGTCATTGGGAAGGTGAGTTTTCCTGCTACAATAATAATAATAATAATAATAATAATAATAATTTCATTTTAATGTCTTCTTATACTGTTTTTATCTTTTGTACTGCATATATTGATGGAGTCTTGAAGGTTAATAAAAGAACTCCAAGCAGCTAACGACAATCTTGCAAAGTAGAAGCGTGAACCAGAAGGGACTTGCACATTACGCTTAATTATGTTCAGAAATAAATTCAGTCTTCACATAGTAGTTAGATGAAGAAAAATAGAGATAGCTTACATTTATTCAGTAGAACTGGATACAAATAGATTCATAGTAGATCTGTGTGCAAGCGAGATGAAAAGGACGAGAGCTGCATTCTGCAGCACCTCCTGCTTGCAGGTGTGCCTGAAGAGTAATGGAGATTGCTGATTCCCAAACTCAAGAAGGAGAAAGGAAGTGGAAATCAGGTGACCCATGTGACATTTATTTATTTTATTTATTTATCTTTCAATTTCTATCACCGCACCATCTCCCCCATAGGGGACTCTGGGCGGTTTACAAACACAAGCACGATAGAGGTGCGTTTTACTAGAAAAGACCCCCCTTATACTTATGAGACAATGCTGAGTTGACCCCTGATGATTCCAACACATATATTTTCAATTGTATTTTTTTTTCCTATTTAAGCACTGAAAATTGTTTTGATTGTGGCGGCATAGAAATACGTTTCATAAGAAGATAAATAAAATAACATTTGGGGAATCAAGGTTAGGAATTTTGGGGCCTGGTGTCATGGGCATCCCCCATGGGCTATTAAAGTCCAAACAATGGCTTCGACCACATGATCAAAGCCACTGTCTAGACTATTTTCACCCCCCCTGATGCCCCTGCGTGATTTCCACAGGTTCCCCATCTCTTCTGTGCCACAACCCTATCTCTTTCTATCTCTCTCTCTCTCTCCATCTCCATTTCCATCTCTATCTCTCTATCAAATTTATATGGCTGCCGATCTCACAAGAAGTGACTCTGGGCAGCGTACAGCAATCAAGTAAAACAACAAATATCTAAAAACAGTCATTATAAAATATAAAACAATCATTATTAAAAATTGTTAAAACCTTCCCGCTCTCCCTTTCTTTACATGCAGCCCAGACATGGGCCCATTCACCCCTCATCTCTCTTCTCCTCTGATTTACAAACAGTTCAGAATAGCTTGAAGGAGATTGATTGATTGATTGATTGATTGATTGATTTTCCAAAAACATGATACAGCTCAGCTGGAGACCCCCAAGTTGCTCCACGGCCTGAAGGGGAAGCAATATTAAGAAGGGCGCAAAGGGAAGGCACACAGGAAGCCGAAGAGAACGCACATTGCAGGGGCAAGCCAGCCACACCCCCTTGCCGCTCACAGAGTTAGAAGGGACCTTGAGGCCACTTAGTCCACCCTCCAGCTCAGGACAGGAATCCCAGTTAAAGCCTCCCAGACCGATGGCTGTCCGTCCTCTGCTTGAACACATCCAATGGAGGGGAACTCACAGCCTCAAACTGCTCTCACAGTTAGGAACTGGATTTCTATAATTTAAATCAGGGGTCCCTAACCCCCGGGCCGCAGACTGGTACCGGTCCGTGGCCTGTTCGAAACCGAGCTGCCATGCCGGCCTCCGAACCCCGCCCCCTGGTCCATGCGATTGGCTCCCGCCTGCAAACCCTGCCCCCTGGTCCGCGCAATTGGTTCCCGCCTGCAAACCCTGCCCCTGGTCTTGTCTTCCGCGAAACCGGTGCCTCGTGCCAAAAAGGTTGGGTACCCCTGATCCATGTTCTGCCTTCTGGAATGATAAAGGTTGGCTTCTGTTCTTCTTGGGGACACCCTTTCAAGATTACAAGAGTGCTGTCCTATACTCCCAAACTGTCTTTTCTCGAGGCTAAATACACCCAAACCTAGGCTGACCATATTTCCTTGAGACAAAAACGGGACATTGGGATGGCAAAACAGGACAGGGTCTTATGTAATATTCCGTATTCATGAAAAAGACAAGGGTCCCCGCCCCCTGGTCCGTACGATTGGCTCCTGCCTGCAAACCCCGCCCCCCGGTCCCTCCTTTTCCGCGTGCTGATAGGTGGGAGGGCTTCCTCTTCCGGGCTGCCTCCAATCGGCAGCTCTGGCTCGGATCCTCCTTCCGCGCCATTCCCACCAGGTTTAAAAAACGGGACAAAATTTAGATTTTTATCAAAACGACGGGATGGTTGAAAAATGCTAAAAAAACGGGACTGTCCCGTTCAAAACGGGACGTATGGTCAGCCTACCCAAACCCTTTGATTTTCCTTTGTTCATTTCTAGTCCCCATTTATTTTTATTTTTCTGAAATCTGTTAAGGGAATACTACTTCAGTTGTGACTCTCTACATCTGAGGAAGGGAGCTGCGTCTCACGAAAGCTTCTGCCTTTGAATAAAATGTGTTAGTTGGAAAAGGGGCTACCAGATTCCTTCTGATTTTTGGCTACCAGAGACTGACACCAGCAATCTCAGACTTGGATACAGGACCCAAGTGGGATTGGACCGGAGCAGAATAAAGTAGAATGATTAACGCTTGTGTTTTCAAAACCACGCTGCTATTGATACAGCTTACAATGGCAATTTTCAAATCCTTTTCATGTGCATTATTACCAGTCCTTGCATTCTTATACATTTGATTTCTGCTTCTTAAGTCCCTAATACTCACTCCAATATACTATCCAAATATGCTATCCAAGTCTCCAAAAATGCCGTCTGGATCTGAACAGACTTGGAGCATCTCAAGTAAAAGGTTTTGCCTTGGGAAATACAAGATAGTTTCGTTCCATCCCTCTTGTCAAAATCCCAGGGCACGTAGAAGGTGGGGAAGTGAAGACATTGTCTTTGATTTGGCTGTCCTTCTGAGAGTTCATAGGTGATCTGTTGTGCTGGTCGGCCCTTCCCTATTCAGGGCATCAAATTCTTCCCTGCATCTGAAAGAGTTTTGTGTCAAAGATTGTACTGAAATATTTTAAACATTGGGGTTCCCCTCTCTGTTGACCCCCATAGTTTTTCCATCTCCTTCTGTGTCTGCTTCTAACAAATTTCCGAAACTTGCCCACTCAGGTATAATTTTATTTATTTATTTATTTATTATTCATATTTCTATCACCGCCCATCTCCCCCCAAATTTTCCAGCCAGCATTGGCCATGCTGGTTGAGAATTATGGGATGTGGAATTCAACACATCTAGGATGAGTCTGGCATACATATTCAAGTAATTGTGAACTCTTAACGGGCACTGAGTCATCTACTCAAATAAAGTAAGTATACCTTGGATAGATTCCTTAGGCCAGTGCAAAGAATCAATCAGATGAAATATTGTACAGAAATCGTTATTGTTCAATCTGTGAGACTCCTACATTTTTGAAGGCCTCTTTATTCTGAATTAGATAAACCTTTCCTTCCTTCCTCCCTCCCTCCCTCCCTCCCTCCCTCCCTCCCTCCCTCGGTAAGGGATTCCTTTGGCTCTTGAAACATAACAGACCCAAAGGTCACCAAAATATCTTCCTTGCTGGGACTGAGATGTGGAACTCCTGCAAGGTGTGCAAAGAACACGTCTGTTCCACAAACCCAGTTAAAAAAACTTTGTTATCCTACACAGACACTGCCTTGCTTATGACAAATAAAATGCAAACCAGGCACCGCCCCCCCCATCATCCATCCATCTTCCTTCCTTCCTTCCTTCCTTCCTTCCTTCCTTCCTTCCTTCCTTCCTTCCTTCCTTCCTTCCTTCCTTCCTTCCTCATCTCCTTCCTTCCTCTATCTCCTTCCTTCCTCTATCTCCTTCCTTCCTTCCTTCCTTCCTTCCTTCCTTCCTTCCTTCCTAACCCCTTCCTTCCTTCCTCCCTCCCTCCCTCCCTCCATCCTGAGCCTGTGTGTTAGGAATTGTCCTATATATACAGTATATAAGGGCAAATTTGCTGCTTGCAGGCTCACACTTTTAAAACTGCCCAGTTTACTTGGCTCAAAGTGGCAAGTAATTTTATGCACTTTATAAATAAAATATTTGGGCGCTAGTGCTGGTGTGTGCATGCGTGCGTGTGAATAGTAAACCAATTCTTCTGTCTTTTGTACAGAAAAGGAAGGGCAACTTGTTCAACAACTGAATAATGGTTGCAGAATCTCTTATGTGCAAACACTTCCTTTGCATCATGTATCCTCATTCCTACTCACAGAATTTGACAATTTTTTGCCTGTAGACACAGAATAGATGCTTGTCCAGCTGAGGTTCATTGGAAAAGAGGCCAGGGATGCTTCCACAGAGTTCCACGCTGGTCATGGGAGAGAATTTCTCCGGCTTGCCTGTCTTTTGAGGGACCTTCTTGGAGGACGGGAGGCACCCATGTCTTCTGAACTAGAGCGGGCTCTGGCTCCCAGCCCTTCCCTGCTGGGATTGGCACTCTCCCAGTCTGCACAAACCACTTTCAGCTCCCACAAAGTGGTGTGAAGTTGCCTCAGCCTCTCCAGTAGTTGCTGGTCCTGGAGCTGCATTTCCTGCTGAAAGAGGGAGCAAACAAGCCAGTGGGTGCATTCACACAACACACTTAACCTGGTTATTGAATCAATCCAATTTCTCAGTTCACACAATATATGGGTCCATAAACTAATTAAATGGGTTGTGGAGTCCTTGGTGCTCTCTGAGCCTGGCTGTTGTCTTGCAGACGTTTCATTGCCAGGCTAGGCAGCATCCTCAGTGCGAAAAGGGAGTGGGACTTGCTCTCTGTTTATATACCCTGGCTTGTCCTGCCTGTGTTGGTGGGGGTGTTGTACTCTCCTTGGGAGTTCCTTGATTGGGCTGTTGTTTGCTGCTTGGTTGATTGACTGAGTTAGTAGTTCCTTGATTAGGGTCTGTTGTGCTGTTTGATTGCTCCTCTGGTGCTAATCTTCTTGTTAGTGGTGTCAACAACCAGATAGGCAAAGATTAACACCAAGATTAGCACCAGAGGAGCAATCAAACAACACAATAGACCCTAATCAAGGAACTATTAACTCAGTCAATCAACCAAGCAGCAAACAACAACCCAACCAAGGAACTCCTAAGGGGAGAACAACACCTCCACCAACACAAGCAGGACAAGCCATGGGATATAAACAGAGCAAGTCCCACTCCCTTTTTGCATTGAAGATGTTGCCTAGCCTGGCAATGAAACGTCTGCAAGAAAACAACAAGGCTCAGAGAGCACCAAGGGCTCCACAGTTCAACCCTGAGCTACAAATATTCTCTTCGATTGGTAAATGGGTTGTGTTTGTGTCATCCTTTAACCAAGGTTAACACGGACTGAGTTAGCTCTTGATGTATCTGGCCGGTCTGTAAATGAGCTGGTTAAGCATGTATGAACACAGCTAAGGAATGTTAGGAATCGCCTTAGTTTGGCTGCATAATTGGTGGGCATGTATATTTGACTGTATTTGTTCATGTACCATGTTGGTCGTCTGCCCAACAAGGCAAACAAATAATACAATAAAATTAAAGAAGCAGACAGGTATAAGAAAACTGCTCAATCATGCAACAGAGCAGGTTATCTTCTGGGTTTCTGTCTGCAGACTGTTGGTGAGAACAGGTACCCAACATGCTTAACCTGGATAAAGTTTAACTTTCATCTTTAACCCAGTTCCTGGATTGGCACAATATGTTGAACTATAAACTAACCAGTTTGGCTGGGTTCACACACACAATATCCCAAGCCACAAGAAAACAGTAACCAAGAATCCATCGGAGTTGGGCGGCTTATACATTCAAACAAACCAATAAATATGTTAATTGCAAATGCAGCAGCTAAATCTTTAAATCTCCTTGAGTGCTTATTAGCGAAAAGGAGGGGGTATAAATGTGAATAGTAACAATAATAGCAACACTCACCTACTTAAGTATATTGTGTGAATGTAGCCAGCAAGAAGCTGTGAATTAGAAGTGCGGTAGTTAAGGTCTTATCTGCCATTACCTACCAACTTTAGCTGATGCATTAACCCTCCCTCCATCCTTTCTTGCTCGCTCATATTTTCCCCAAAGTATGTTCCTTTACAGGCTGGATGCATGAGGGAGGGAGGGAGGGAGGGAGGGAAGGAAGGAAGGAAGGAAGGAAGGAAGGAAGGAAGGAAGGAGCAGTTCAATAAAATGAAAGATCTACTTGGTCAGGTCTTCCCAAGCTAAAATGTAGTGGTTAAGGCACCAGGCTAGAAACCAGGAGAATGAGAGTTCTAGTCCCGCCTTAGGCATGAAAGCCGGGTGGGTGACCTTGGGCCAGTCCCTGACTGTCAGCCCTAGGAAGGAGCCAATGGCAAACCAGGAGATGGAGAGTTCTAGTCCCGCCTTGGGCACAAAGCCAGCTGGGTGACCTTGGGCCAGTCACTCCCTCTCAACCCTAGGAAGGAGGCAATGGCAAACCACTTCTGAAAAACCCTGCCAAGAAAACTGCAGGGATTTGTCCAGGCAGTCTTTGAGAATCGGACACAATTGAACGGATTAAAAAAAAATTGAAACGTAAGTAGAAAAAAGCAGCTTGGTAGAATCTAGCACCTTTCCTGGACAGACCCTGTATGGCAGGTGGGGTATCTAGCAGGCCCACTGCAGATTGCATCTCCCTGCAAGGACAGGCTGTCCCCCGACCTCTTCCTTTTGGAAAACCCACGGAGGTGAGGTGGGTGATCCCGGAAGCCGCCTACCCCTTTAAGAAGAGAAACCATGGCAATTAGCGATGCTGTGATGTTGCCATGCCATTTTTTTTACAAGGAATGGGAAGGGGGAGAAAGGTGATTGCAGCAGGGGGAAGCACACGGTCCCTTTTCAAGAATGCTGAGCTTTCAGGGCAGGCGAAAAGGGAAGATGGAAGAAGGGACCTTACTGAGCCGCGGAGAACAAATTTCCTACACATCTAAGAGACGACAGGCGAATGGATGAAGAAACCTGCAGCTCAGGCAAACTTAAGGATGAGCAAACTTGCCTTTTCCCCACTGGTCAAGAAGACTGAGCCAACAATCTATTGAAGCTACAGGGGGAAAAAAGTGCAAATGTCATCTTAGGCTGCATCCAACAGATGTACTGTATAGTGCCAAATCCAGAAAAGTAATTCTTCCCCTCTATTCTCATGGGTCAGACCACACCTATAATGTGTTCAGTTCTGGGCACTTCATTTTAGGAAGGATATTGACAAGCTGGAGTTGGGCCAGAAGGGAACAACCAAGATGGTAAAGGACCTGAAAGGAAACATGTATGAGGAAGGTTTTGGTTGGTTGGAGGTTTTGCCTGGGTTTAGCCTGGAGAAGAGAACAGGGCCGCAACTAGGGGGGGGGGGGGGCGCAAGCGGGGCATGTGCCCCAGGTGCCGCGCTGGGGGGTGCGCCAAAATGATGCCCGGGGGGGTGCCAAAATGCCAAAATAACCCATGGGGGGGTGCGGAATCCATGTTTGCCTCAGGTGACACAGACCTTAGTTCCATCCCTGTGTGGGTGGATGTGGGGAGACCTGATAGCTGTTTCCCTGTGCCTGAAGGGCAGCCGTGTAGAAGACAGACAGACACTGTCCAGGGTTGTTTCAGAAGACAAGAAGCAAGACGTTTAAGTTACAAGGAAGTCAATTTTGGACGAACCCCAGGAGGAATTCCTTATGGGTAACAGCTCTTCAACGATGGAACGGGCAGAAGACTCTCCTTTGCTGGAGGTGTTTAAGCAGAGGCTGGTGGTCATGTGCCTGGCAAGCTGTAGTGGTGGACGGTTAGACTAGATGATCTCCAAGATCCCTTCCAAACCACTAAAATCTTTGTTCATGGCTGCAAGATCATCCCAATCTCTCTTTTGGTTCCGCTTCCTGAGCACTTGGGTGGTGTAGCAAAGGGGGGGTTGGAGATAGTTGAGTTTGACTCAGCTCCTTGGGCGAGGAGTACCCCCCCCCCAGGGCTCCTGCACAGAAGAAACAGGATCCTTATGATACCTTGAGCACTTCATTGGAAGGGTAGAAAAGTGACCAATCACTTATAGAGAAGACTGGCTGTTGCCAAGAGCAACAAAGGGTGCTGGGAAAAGAAGGAAACAGATTAGAGCAGTGTTTCTCAACCTGGGCCGTTTTAAGATGTGTGGACTTCAACTCCCAGAATTCCCCATCCAGCATGCTGGCAGGGGAATTCTGGGAGTTGAAGTCCACACATCTTAAAACGGCCCAGGTTGAGAAACACTGGATTAGAGGGACAGCTTCATCACCTGAATGTGAGAATGGCCTCCTCGGACCCTGGAAGCCAGCACTGCGAGCTTTGAAGAGCCCGAGATGGGCAGAAGTTCCCCAGGTGAGGTCTTTCCGATTCCGGCACCTGTTGAAAAGCCGCACCTGCTAATCCCTGCCTGTTGCTCAGTGGCGCCGGGGCAGTGGCTTTGCTGGGTGGGAAGGAAAAGGGGGGACCCGCATCTTTGTGTATGTCGGCTGCCTGGGAAGACCCAGCATGGAAGGGAGAGAGGAACGGACTTACCAGTTCGCTCCTCAGCCACGCTAGCGCTTGTTCAATCTGCAGCTCTTGTTCTCCCTCCAACTGCGGGCTGCCCCTGGGGACCATTCCGGGCTCTCTGGCGTATGCGCGTCAGGTAGGCCTTAGCAATGTGCCAGCCGGCTCCTGTCTTCCACCACTGGTCCCTCCTCCTCCTCCTCCTCCTCCTTCTTCTGCTGATCCAAAACCTTTGCAAGCAGCTACGCAATCACTCCCTCTCACATGCAGTCACCATGCACAGGCGGCAGAAGGCTAGCAAATGGGGATTTGTTTCTGCATATGTGCCGGATGGGGTGGGAATGTAGCTGTGGGGGGCTCTTTCCCCTTCTCCCCGTCCCCAGCATCTTAAGCCTGCTCCGCAAAAGGCAGGGTCATTGCTTTGAGTTCTGCCAAATTGCTCCTTCCTTGCCTGGATAAGAAGAAACAGGAGAAACCAAGAAGACGAGGTAGCTTGAAGTCGGATGAAATTCTGGGTGCTTCCACAGCAGGCTCGGGACCTCAGGAAGTCTGGTGAGGAAGGGCACGTTGTCATGTTGATGGCAATGTTCTCCTGTCCAGGTTAATTACAGGATGCCGTATGAATCTCAGGTGGCTTAAGAGAATGTTCAGTGAGACCGGGTGCTATTGTTACAACAGATTTTATTTCTATAATGGGGGTGGTTGTTGTTGTTCAGTCGTTTAGTCGTGTCCGACTCTTCGTGACCTCATGGACCATAGCACGCCAGGGCTTCCTGTCCTCCACTGTCTCCCAGAGTTTACTCAAGTTCATGTTCATTGCATCGGTGATGCTGTCTAACCATCTCATCCTCTGCCGTCCCCTTCTCCTTTTGCCTTCAGTCTTTCCCAGCATCAGGGTCTTTTCCAGGGAGTCCTCTCTTCGCATTAGGTGGCCAAAGTATTTGAGCTTCAGCTTCAGCATCTGTCCTTCCAATGAGCAGTCAGGGTTGATTTCCTTTAGGATTGACTGATTTGACCTCCTTGCAGTCCAAGGGACTCTCAAGAGTCTTCTCCAGCACCACAGTTCGAAAGCATCAATTCTTCGGTGCTCAGCCTTCCTTATGGTCCAACTCTCACAGCCATACATTACTACTGGGAAAACCATAGCTTTAATTATACGGACCTATAATGGGGGACACTTTAGTAAAGAGGAATTGATAAGCTTCTGGACCCAGTTGAACACCCTTCCTGCCAGAGGTGATCAGCCATGAAGTTCAAGGAGTCAAGAAACCCATGGTTGGCCAAACGTGACCAAGCACCTTGCCTCTATCATCAGGTCTTAAAAACTGAAACCCATCCAAGGAATCTGCCCAGACAGGGCCCTGGATGCTACGACCAATTTAGCTGCTGAAACGTTGTGCAGTGTACCGTCAAATGTGATTGACTGAGTGCCAAATCAAGTGTCAAGAGTCCCAATGTGTCATAGGGAGCCACCGCAGGTTCTAAATGATCTCTCACTGGCTGGATTGCAAAAACCCTTGAGCAGTTTGAAAAAATTCTGCTGGGTGACACTGAAAGAATGTAATGGCGGAGGATCTGTTGGTCGGTCTGTCTCTGCTACAAGGTAGGGTCAGTAATGTGCTCTTACCAGTGTTCAGGCAGATGCAAGGTGAGTTTCCATCTTCCCTTGTTCTAGACATCTCCCAACATGCTTCACTGCCCTTAGCTGAAAAGTGGACCGAGGTTTGGATGAGCAATGCACCATGGGAGAGAACACTCAGGAGTGATCATGTCGACTTCCCTGGTCATCTCTGTATCTCACAAGGCTACTAAATCTTCAACAGGAGAGCCACTCATTCCAGCCAGAAAACCTCCCAGAATCCTCTGCAATCCATTGGAATCTATCTGTTTCTTGGAGAGGGCATTCTAATAGATCCCCTACCCTTGAAGAGAGGAAGAGTTGCTGTGAGCCTATCTATGGAAGCGGTCAAACCATGACAAAGGATTAAACCATCATCCTTCCAGCTGCCCAGTAGAAAAAAACAAATCCAGATGGTGATCTCTAATTTGGTCCAGTAACAGGCTGAAATTGGTCCCTGGTTGTCATGGAAACCCTGAAACCTTGGGCAGTCCCAACCAAGGCAGTTTCAGCATGGATGTTGAAGTCTTCCGGAACTAACATTCTAGGAGTCCTCAGCACCCAGTCTGAGATTACCTCTGTCAGCTCAGGTAGGTAGCAGGGTGGGTGGTACACCATCACAATTCTCAACCTGTCCTGAGCGCCTAACACAAGATACAAACACTCAAGATGGATGGATAGACAGGGAGCCTTGGCACAGAAAGAGAAGTCCTATACCAGTGCTTCCTGAAGTGCCGCCGTTGGTGACACACCAACAGTGGGGGCGCGGGGGCGCGGGCGGGGGCAGGGGCATGTATGGCGGCGGTGCGGGGGGGCGCGGGGGCGGGGGGGTGCACGGCGGCAGCGACAGCAGTGGCGGCCTCCGCTAAAACGCGGAAGCACTGATGGTGCGCCGCCGCCGCCGTGCACTCCCCCGCTGCCGCTTCCGGGTTCTGTGGCGACACACCAGACTGTGTGTAGCGACACACTAAAGTGTCGCGAGACACAGTTTGGAAAGCTGTGTCCTATAGATTAGATTACAGCTACTCCCCTCCCAAAGGGGCGTGGTGGCTCAGCGGGTAAGACGCCAGGCTTGTCGATTGGAAGATCGCAAGTTTGGAGGTTCGAATCCCTAGTCCTGCGTGACGGAGTGAGCTCCCGCACTCGCCCCAGCTCTTGCCAACCTAGCAATTCGAAAGCATACAAATGCAAGTAGATTAATAGTAGATTAATAGCAAGTAGATTAATAAACAGCGTTCCACGTGCCTCATGCCGGCCACATGACCAAGGAAGCGTCTTTGGCTCTTCGGCTAACAAATGGAGATGAGCACCGCCCCCTAGAGTCGGACACGACTGGGGAACCTTTACCTTTACCTTACTCCCCTCCCCAAGGTGGGAGGATTAAGAGCCCCTCCTCTCCAACCCCAGTTCTACATGCCAGGTTGGCCCCCTCCTCCACAAACAAAGCACAGAGGAAAGAGATCTTACCATTCACTGACCTGGCATTTAACAACAGCCTCTGCAAGTCAGATGATGAGCCATTATGTCTACTGGAGCCCATCTGGATGGGGGAATGACCTAGAGAGGGGACAGGCACATCCTTCTTACTCAGGATGTTACTTCTTGAGCACCATAAGTCCCTCTACCCATAATTACCTTGACTGGACTCCCCTTATATCTCTTCATTATATTATAACTCCCCAGGCAACACACACACACCCTTAGAAAGTGTCTCCTCTAGGGGTGATTTCCTTTGGAACTCTCCTTTGAGAGTCAACCCCGTGGGGGTTGGCCTGCTTCAGCCAGCTGGCCACTGTCCCAGACCAGGGCTCATCACGCCAGCTCTCTCTTCAAAGGCCTCTAGGATCAGGAGGAGAGAACAGTCAGGTGGCAGATGCCTTATTTCTCACGTTGCTGGCAGGGTAGAGTTGGATCAAAGGCTGCTATTGGTGGTAAATTGCTGCTCCATGATAAGCTACATTAGCAGAATAAATCTTCCATTTTACTTGGTAACACCTGTTGAGCACCTTGATTTTTTTTAAAAAAAATAGTTTCTAGTATATTGGGCCAAGAGGAATCCCTCATGCACTGAAATACAGGAAAGTGAAGAACAGAAAGGTTTTGCAAAAGCTATTTTCCCCTAGGAAATCCTGAAGGTTAGAGACTGGCTGGTTGCCCTCGCAATAATGGCTGTAATTACAATTATATTTTACCTGTCAAGCTATGTTATAGCTTTCCTGTCTTGGCTATGAGCCGGGAGGAATTGGACTCTAACGTTTGCATTCCGTATCACATGTCAAACCAGATGCAGCAGAGTTGAAAGGGATTGGGGTCCTGACAATGTGAAGAGCTTTCAGGACCCTGGACAGCACACAACAGGTCTTGCTGGTTCATATACTCTCTCATGAAGAGAGATGTTCTAGCAGAGCAGAGCTTTCCAAACTGTGTGTCGCAACACGTTAGTGTGTCGGCTGCAGTGTCTGGGTGTGTCGCGGCTGCTGCTGCCTCCGAGCCCTGTCAGGATTCCACGCAGGTCCTAGTGCCTGCCTTGTGCCCTGCTGTAAGAGTGTGTCGCGAAATGATGCATGTCTAAAAAGTGTGTCACCAATATGAAAAGTTTGGAAAGTTCTGTAGCAGAGGATTGCAGCTAGGAGAGCAGCTGAGTAGTTCCATGCCTGCTAGATGCTGATAGCATGTCGGAAGGGCCCATGACTATTCCATAGTCTCCTATTTAGGCATGGTGAATGGGCAGGAGAATCCATTGGGGTGGTTGGCCTCAGGCTGAAGGAAGCACTATAGGCTGGCAAGGTATGGAAAGGATGTTAGGACTGTCCTTGAAATGGATGACCCATGACATATCTGATTAAGAATCCTTCTCAGGGTTATCTGAACCTTTCAGGAAACAGGAAAGTATCCAATAATTTCTTATGCTCACTCATCTATCCATGGTTTAGTAGGAGAGGACATTCTTTGCATGCAGAAGATTCCAGGAACCAATCCTATTATAATATGTTATAGGCTTTTGTACAGCATCATGGACTTTCATTTTCCAACATAATTTTGTCTTTTATTAGAAACTTGATATCCACCAGTCAGAGGCTGGTGTAAAAGACAAGCATTTAGAATTAAAATAATGATGTACCCAACCAGTGGGTGATAATTTCAAGGAAGGAGGTTAAAGCTGCACTTCAGGAGGAACTTCCTCACTGTACAAGCTGTCAGCCAGGCCACGGCACAAAATGGTCAGCTTTCCTTTGCCAGGTGTCTTCGGACAGAGGCTGGATGGTCATCCCTTGGAGATGTTCTAGTGGTTCCCACACCAAGCACAGGAGATTGGACTACATGCCCTCCAATATCCCTTCCAACTTTATGATTCTGTAAGATGGACAAGACCACGTGGCCTCCACCAGTCTTAGTATACTGAATGGATTAAGCTCAGAAGTCCATCTGTCCCATTTCACGTGAAACTCGGTGATAATAGATTTGCTACCTTTTCTCTGTAGCTCTGAGCTGACAGTTCCTCGTCAGCGGGAGAAGCCACTTTCTCCTCTCCCCTGGGATTTCTCCTTTCCATCTGAAGCGAAGGCGCCACCATGCCTGCCATTTGCTTTCTAGACATTCTGGGCATTGCCTTTAAGAAGAACAACAACACCTTTTTCTTCACTAGAGAGCCTAAGTGGGAAAGGAAGATCAAGGAGGAAGCTTGGCCAATAGTTCAAGGGGAGAAAGTGAGAACAGTTGTGTGAAAATGCTTTTGAAGCCAGCAGCTGTGTGGAAGAGACAAGTTCATTTATTCATTTCAGCAATACAATTTGGGACCACCTTCCCCAACATGGTCTTCTCTAGACATCTTGGGCTTCATCTCCCAAAATTTCCAGCAAGGATATCTAAACACGTGGAATCAGAATGGGGATGACAGGGAAAATAGGATGCTTTGTTCTTATTGTTAAAAGGATGCTGTTGTTGTTGTTCAGTCGTTAAGTCGTGTCCGACTCTTCGTGACCCCACGGACCACAGCACGCCAGGCCTTCCTGTCCTCCACTGCCTCCCGGAGTTTACTCAAATTCATGTTCATTGCATCGGTGATGCTATCTAACCATCTCATCCTCTGCTGTCCCCTTCTCCTTTTGCCTTCAGTCTTTCCCAGCATCAGGGTCTTTTCCAGGGAGTCCTCTCTTCGCATTAGGTGGCCAAAGTATTTGAGCTTCAGCTTCAGCATATGTCCTTCCAATGAGCAGTCAGGGTTGATTTCCTTCAGGATTGACTGATTTGACCTCCTTGCAGTCCAAGGGACTCTCAAGAGTCTTCTCCAGCACCACAGTTCGAAAGCATCGATTCTTCGGCACTCAGCCTTCCTTATGGATGCTGATCCACTGCAAACTCTCCAGAGATCTGGTAGATCTGGATGCACCATCAGCCCATCTTTTAGCCACTTTAGAGCCTCTGTGGAGGCCTTTGTGATTCTCTGCAGTCCCACGTTAATGGTGGTGGAAAAAGCATCAGTGGGAGGTGGGCATCAAAAATAGTCCCCACAGCAGTCACGACCATGCCATCAAAGGCTTGCCCCCTTTTTACATGTGTTGTAAAACACATTGCCACAGCTTAAAAATCAAATAAGAGGCAGGGTTTATCTGTGTGGTCACAACTGCCATCTTGATTTTTTTGACCCACCAGTGCCCCTAGGTGGTGTGCAGAGCCAGGAAGCTGGCTAGACAGACATAGATGTCTGCCCCACTGATAAGCACGAGTCCTGGTGCATGCCTAGAGTGCTGTCTTCCCAGAAGGAGCCAGCCTGATGCCCCTCGAAAGGCTTTGCTATGCCAGAAGAACTTAGCTACATTCCTCTGTCTCTTCTCCCCCCATCTCCCCCCCTCCAGGCCTCTCAGTGCCCTGAATAATTCTTGCATTGAGATCTCTCCGCTGAATGCAGGGTCCCTGGCAACCGACAGAAGGGTGGTCTGGTAATCCCACCATCCAGGTCAGGAAAAGACCGAGCACGTGCATTCTCACAGGATGCGAAGCTCACTAACTCTGGTCCGGGTTTCCTGCGGCTCAGCGGGTGGTGTGAAATCGCTCCGTTTGCTCAGCTCCTTGCTCAGTGTACGACGCAAGCCCAGGGAATGGGTAATTCAGTAAGTAGGTTCTGCGCCTTGTGTGAACACCGTTGCAAAGAAAGAAAGCCTGGGTCCTGTGACAGCCCCGGAGAGAGGTTGTGCTCTGAATCGCGGCTGCAGCGGCCGTCACAGCCCCCCCCCCCCGGCCCATCTTGTATCTAAGGAGGGTCGGCACCGATGCCCACTGCCAGTCCCTATTTGTCAGCCTTGGGCTATTATTATGACCGCGGACCCTTCGGGGAGTTTCCTGCTTTCCCGTCTCCGTTTTGGGCTGGCGTCGAGCCAGGCGGTAGCTGGGGGTGGGTGGGGGCGCTTTCCAACCTCTTCCTTCTGTTCTGCACAGGGTGGGGAGTGGGGACGGCGCTGGGGGCGGAGGCGGTCCGCCTTTGCCTGCAGCAACCCTCACCCTGGCGGAGGTAAGGGCTGCCCCCTCCCTCCCAGGCGACTCCCGGAAGGCTGGGGACGCCGCAACAGGCAACTCCTGCCTCCCCCTCCCTGCCAGGAAGAGGCCCTGGGGGCGCGGGGGGGGGACGCAGCTGTCTGTTGGAGCAGCAGGTGCTCGAGCGGCTCTTCCCAGCGGCCGCACGCGGCCCTTTTTCTCTTCCTAGCGGTCCTGACGCAGGACTGGGATCGCTATTGCAAAGCAGAGCGGGGAGGCGGGGAGGGAGAAAGCAGGCCGGCGGGGGGGCGGCCCCGCTCCTTCGGGAGAGACCGCCTTGCCGAGGGGCAGGGAAGGGCTGCTTGCGGGGCGAGGGAAGGAGAGGGAGGAGAGCCGCGAGGTGGGGTCCCTTGCACCCCTGCGCCCGGGATCCGCTGCCAGGACGCGCCGAGAAGGGCGCCGGGCGGGCGGGCAACACGCGCCCTGGTTCTGAAAGGACAGCGACCGCCAGCCAGCCACGCCTTGCGCGAACGGGCCGCCTGGCCGCAGGGCCGCCATCCGCCGCCGGGGGACGCCGCGGGGACTGCGGTGAGCCGCGCCTCGCCTCGCCTCGCCTCGCCCCCTTCCCGAAGCACCAGCCCGTCCGTCTCCCGCTCCCCAGCTCTGCCTCGACCCCGGCAGGAGCCGCCCGCGAGAGCGTCGCCTCCATGGTCGCGCGCCGACAGGAGCCCGGGCTGGGAGGAGCCCCCGCTGGAGGAGCCCGGCCAGGCAGCATGCGCCCCAAGGCAGGTGGGCAGGCGGGCCGGGCAAGGACAGGTAGGACGGAGCCGGGGGGGGGGGGCGGGGGAGAAGGGCAGTGCAGTGGAGAGGAGGAGAGAGCGACCCCGACTGATCTGCCGTTCTTGAGGCGGGAGGGAGGAAACCCGTCTTGGGGACACGCAGGAACGCAGCCTGCGTGGAGGAGAGGCGACCCTCCCGATCTGTAGGACCCAGGGCGGGGATGGGGAAGGCAAGCCGGGCTGGAAGGAGCCTGCCCGAGCCCGGAGTTCTGCAGAAGGTGGGACTCTATCTCCCATCATTCCCAGCCAGCACCGTCCATCTGGAGGAGGCTAGGTTGGGGCGGGGGGCTGTACCGGGAACACCTCCTCTGCCGGCCGGAACGGCTTCACTGCGGGGAAGGGGAACCGGCGGCGTCGCTCTCGGCGGCCGGTGAAGACCTCCCCCCCCCGCCCCCGCCCCCGCCTACCCAGCCCGCGGGAAAACCGCGTCCTTTTCAAAGCTTTCCCCTCCCGCCGCTCCTCAGCGCGCCTTCCCGGCGGCGGCGGCGGCGGCGCAGGGCTGCTCCTTCCCTGCTCCAAGGGAGCCGAAGCGGGCACCGGGCTGCCCGGAGCCTGCCTTGCTCTGCGGGCTGCGGAGTTAAGGAGACCCGGAGGAAAGGGCCGGCGGACGGGCTGGCCGGGCGGGTGGGAGAAAGGGGGTCATCGGAAAGCGCCGAGCTCAGAGCCTCGGCTTGGTAAGGGAGAACCCGCGGTTCGTTGTTCTGATGGTTTAGCAAGATTTCCCAACCAAGTAGACCCTGGTTCAGTCCAAGCCAAAGCAAGGAGCTGATCCGATTCCTTCCCGTGGGGTTGGCACCTAATCCTAGGTCGGTTGATTCATACATGATCCCGGGAGAGCACCGGGGGAGGGGAAGTGGGACCACTCCCTGCATTGGTGGCAAGTTGAACAGTGATTAATTTCAAACTCCCCCTAAGTACAGTATTTGTGGGTCTTTCTCTGTGACCCTGGCCACGTTCAGAGACGACACTTCACCAGGTCAGTTAAGCACCTAGCAATTGCCAATCGTAGTTAGCCTTGATCCCAGGTGTTTATGGCTCAGCCAGTCTGGATGATTCAAGGCTCAGGATCTGGTGCAAAGCAAGAAAATGGATTGATTCGGTAACCCAGTGGAGTGTCCTGGGCAGACCCTGGTCGCTGGGGGACTGCATGGTCCCGCTTCTGTTGCAGCCCCAGAAAAACAGATCCCTCCCGTAGCCAGGTGAAGCTTGTAATGTGAACGCAGGCCCTGTCTATTTTTGCACACACCCATAGTTCTCTTCTGCGCTGCACTCAGCCAGGAGATTTTCTTGAGCACGTTTTGGGAGATTGTGGTTTTTATCGTGCAGGATGTGTGTGTATGCACCAGCTTTTCGGCTAACCTTTATGTGACAGCCTCACCTCTTAAGACATGTTTACCCAGCTGATTCCTTCTTCCTATTTTGCTTCTCTGCTTTCGCGCATGATGAGTAGACTCCCTAGCAGACATGAATAATGGACACCAAGGATGGCCAGCCCACCAACAGGAATCCTGCACAGCTGAGCATTTTTGCTGACGTCCTTGTTATCTAGGTTAGAGGTCCTTGTTATCCGGTTGGAGAAGATGGTTATGGACCACCTCCTCCAACCAGAGCACGCCCCCCCCCCCGTTCTGCCCAGGGGCATTTCAGAAAAAGGTGAATCCTATCCTCTTCTATTGGGCTTATGGAATGGAGTTGTTAGGATGGGTTTTGATTTTGTGCCTGAAATCCAAGAGTCTGATAGCCTCTTTCCTGACTAATGAACCCTTCATAAAATGTGTTAGTCAGAAAAGGTGCTACCAGAGTCCTGGTTTTTGGCTGCCATAGACTAAGATGGTTCTCCTTCCTGCTAATTGTTTACTTTACCTGGAGCACATATTTATGGAGTCCTTGGTGCTCTCTGAGCCTTGTTGTTTTCTTGCAGACGTTTCATTGCCAGGCTAGGCAACATCATCAGTGCAAAAAGGGAGTGGGACTTGCTCTCTGTTTATATACCCTGGCTTGTCCTGCTTGTGTTGGTGGAGGTGTTGTACTGTCCTTGGTAGTTCCTTGATTGGGCTGTTGTTTGCTGCTTGGTTGATTGACTGAGTTAATAGTTCCTTGATTAGGGTATATTGTGCTGTTTGATTGTTCCTCTGGTGCTAATCCTGGTGTTGATCTTTGCATATCTGGGTGTTGATTGCTGGCAAGGAGGTGTTCTGGTCTTCTGGCTTTTCTATTGTCTCTTATGAATGGTATGTAAATGTTGTTTACCTCTATGTGTCTGTTGATGGCTGCTTTGTCTGAGTGCCAAGCTTCCAGGAATTCTCTAGCATTTTTGGATTTGGCTTGGTTTAAGATGCTCACAGTTTCCCAGTTGAAAAATTATTTATTATTTAAATTTATATCACCGCCCATCTCCCTCAACCAGAGAATATTTCTTGAGCATTTCTCTCGTGGTCTGAAAGACTAAACAATCTCAAAGCTGTGAGGTCACACAGCTACCCAGAAACATATTTAGGATTCCCTTACCAACTTTGCTCAGACTGAAGAAGCTCCTTGGATAAGGAGCGAAACGTTTCCACTGAGAAAATAGAAATCCAGTTGACATGATTCAAGCTACAGACAATTCCACCTGGATGACTGAGAACCTTCATAGACATAATCTCAAAGCACTCTTCACTCCTGCATCCTCATGGTGAATGAAAAAGCAGGGTTGTTACAGTAGAACAGCCTTATTTCTTAATCAAACAGCACAATATACCTTAATCAAGGAACTATTAACTCAGTCAATCAACCAAGCAGCAAACAACAGCCCAATCAAGGAACTACCAAGGACAGTACAACACCCCCACCAATACAAGCAGGACAAGCCAGGGTATACAAACAGAGAGCAAGTCCCACTCCCTTTTCGCACTGAAGATGTTGCCTAGCCTGGCAATGAAACGTCTGCAAGAAAACAACCAGGCTCAGAGAGCACCAAGGACTCCACAGTTCAACCCTGAGCTACAAATATTCTCTTTGATTGGTAGCACATATTTATTTTTAAGGCAAGACTGTTGATTTTTATGGTTCTTATACTCTCAGGTTTAGCTTTGTGCTGCTGCTTGTGAGCCACCCAGAGTCTAGGACTGGGGCAGTTTGGTGAAATATGGGGTAAATTAATCAAAGTAAATCAAGGTACAAGAGCATTCTTTCCCCTGGGGGTGCTCCAAAAAAACCAGGATACAAAAGCAGACACT
This sequence comes from Charina bottae, assembly GCA_023362775.1. Classification (NCBI taxonomy): domain Eukaryota; kingdom Metazoa; phylum Chordata; class Lepidosauria; order Squamata; family Charinaidae; genus Charina; species Charina bottae. The sequence goes on from JALMGJ010000034.1 coordinate 5,590,658, forward strand.
GAACAAGTCAACATCGTGGCTATGTGCTTTAAAAATGATCCCTGGGAGAGAAAAGGCCAGCTGGGATCTGCAGATGAACAAGGGAAGGGATGGAAGAGACAATGCAGAGGACATTTGGATCGTTAAGGTGAAGAGTGGTGAGCTCTAGACTCTGTGTGGGAGGAAGGCAAACACTGTGCGATTTGACCAAAAGAAGGAGGGGCTGAGTTATGGCAAAATTTCTCATGCTGGTGCTTCAACTGGACTTCAGTTCCCATCACTCTCACCCAGTCGTACTCCTTGGGATGGGCTGATGGAAATGAAGTCCAACAACTCTGGAGGCCATTTGTTTAGAAGGGGTAATCAGTGTTGTAGGACTGGCAAAAGCCCTCCCGATTTTAGAAAGTAGATTCCTTTAAACTGAATTGGACTCCTAGGGACTTCATGGACTTCATATGATGTTCTAGACATCAGTATGGAAGTAGCTGGCCATTGTCTTCTTTGGAGACTTTTCCCCCAACTTTCAGCCTAGGTTTCCTTCTTGCCTCCCATCTAAACAGCCCCAACTCTGCTTAGCCTTTCCAAAATTCAGCCATGGCTGCTCAGATATTGCTAGACTCAACTGGGAATAAGGTCCCAGTTGAGTCTAGCTCAACTTCTGATTATTTGGACACATGCATGTAGTTTTCTTGGTAGCAATATGGCTTCTTCCTGGATTTTTTTTTACTTCCCAGTCTAGCCTACAGCCCTAAAATTCCTGGTGGTCTCCCATCTGAGTAATAACCAGCTTTGACCTTGCTTATCTTCGTAGTCCAGACAAAAATATTAGGTCTCATTAATGGGGCCATAGTTTCCAAGTTAGGAAAATTCAAAATTGTTCTGGCTCATGTTGAAATGGGTTGACTTTATCTGGAGCTCCATGTCCAGTCCTGGGCACTGTTTAAGAAGGATGGATACTGGTTCTCCAAAAGCAATACAAATGGCCCAGGGTATGAAAGCAGGTCCTACAAGCAATGAAGGAATTTGGACACAGTGTGGAGAAGACAAGATGATGGTAATGAACAAAACGGGGGATTTCAATGATCCTGACATCAGCTGGGAATCTAGCTGTACCAAGAACCAGAGGTCCAACAAATTATTGTCCTTTCTTGCTGACAACTTCATTTGTGAAAACGTGGAAGAAAGAACAAACGGTTCTGCTATCTGGACCTAACCCTCACTAACAAGAGAGGGACTGGTTAAAGAAGTGAAGCTGACCAGCACCTTGAAGGGGAGTGATTGTGTTTCCTTGAATTTGTGATATTCGCGGGAGGAGGAACTGAGAACCTGCCCCATTGAACCTCAGAAAAATGGATTATGATGAACTCCGAGGGAAGGTAGGTCAGATCCAATGTCTTGAAATACTGAAGGGGAAAAGTGTCCAAGAAGGATGGGGACTTCTGCACAATGAACAATTCTGCACGATCGCAAACAATCTCCGCAAGAAGTTAAAATGGGAAAAATCTCAAGAGGTTGGCATTGGATACATGTAGAGCACTCCCAAGTACTGAAGAGAAGAAGGGACATGGAATAGGAAAGGGAAGGAGAGGAACATAATCAAAGAAGAATACAAGAGGATCTCCAGAAACTGTAGGAACTCTGCCGGAAATGCTAAATATCTGAAGGAACTGAGCTTGTGAGAGATAGCAAAACTAACAACAACAACAACAACAACAACAACAACAACAACAACAACGGTCTTTAGGCATGTTAGAAATAAAGGAAAGTCAAAGAGAGTATAAATCCATTGCAAGGTGAAAATAACAAAGCAGTAGTAGGTCCTGCAGAGAAGGCAGAACTCCTTGATTTTTCATCTGTCTTCTCTCAGAAGGAAAATGGAGCCCTAACTGGTCATCATTATCCCCTTGCGGGAAGAGGGACTGCAGCTGAGGATAGACAAGGAGAAGGTAAGAAAGAACCTAGTGAATTTAAATGAACTCAAGTCTCCAGGGCCTGATGGATTACAAGTCTGGGTACTGAAGGCCCTAACAGAGGTGATAGAACCATTCTTGGACATTTTTGAGAACTCCTAGAGGACTGCAGAGATCACAGAAGATTGGAGAGCAAATGTCACCCCCAGCATCCAAGAGGAGAAGAAGGAGAACTCAAGAAACTAAGGAGCTTTTAGTCTGACATCTCTGCTGGGCAAGGTGTCTAAACAGACTATGGGATCATAGAGTTGGAAGAGACCCAAGACGTCATCAAGTGCACACTACAGGATTCACTACCCTATCCCCAATAGATGATTATCCAGCCTCTGTTTGAAAACTTCCAGTGAAGGGGAAGTGACCACTCTAGGCAGTCACCTACTGCACTGATTGACTGAGATGACACATAAGGTCCTCCCAGCTCTATAAGTCTAAGATAGATTTATTTCCAGATGTTTGAAGGTTGCATTCTTTCAGGGATGACTTCTGTCTCCATATCTAGGAAGGCTTGAGACAGCTGGTTGTTGTTGTTCAGTCGTTTAGTCGTGTCTGACTCTTCGTGACCTCGTGGACCATAGCACGCCAGGCCTTCCTGTCCTCCACTGTCTCCCGGAGTTTACTCAAGTTCATGTTCGTTACATCGGTGATGCTATCTAACCATCTCATCCTCTGCCGTCCCCGTCTCCTTTTGCCTTCAGTCTTTCCCAGCATCAGGGTCTTTTCCAGTGAGTCCTCTCTTCGCATTAGGTGGCCAAAGTATTTGAGCTTCAGCTTCAGCATCTGTCCTTCCAATGAGCAGTCAGGGTTGATTTCCTTTAGGATTGACTGGTTTGACCTCCTTGCAGTCCAAGGGACTCTCAAGAGTCTTCTCCAGCACCACAGTTCGAAAGCATCAATTCTTCGGTGCTCAGCCTTCCTTATGGTCCAACTCTCACAGCCATACATTACTACTGGGGAGACAGCTGGTAGGATAGGACAAACATGTGGTAGATGTACACTAAGGTGCGAGTTCTCATCAGTCTGATGCTTGTCTGTTTTTATGTACCAGCAGGTGAAGCACTGAGGGGGATGACGGAGGGGACATCATCCCAATGGCGTCCACAATCCCCTTGGAACTGACAGTCTTGGAGAGTCAGCCTGGGTTCAGCCAGAGAGCAAGACAAGGACGGACTTCAGCACCACAGACAGCTCCTGGAGCAGGAGTTGAAAATGCCTCTTACCAGAGGGAGGAGGAAGAGGAGGAGGAAACCGCTTTCCAGAAAGCCCCAGGCAGCCCCAGGGAACGCCCAGCGCCTCCCGCAGGCGACCTGTCTCCAAGGTCAGAGGATGCCCCATTGTCAGACCCAACTGGGAATTCGGTGGACTACGGCTTCATTTTGGCCCTGGTGTTCTTGGTAAGTGGGATTTTGCTCGTGATCGTGGCTTACAGCATTCCGCGCGAGGCCCGGGTGGACCCAGACACAGTGTCTGCCCGGGAGATGGAGAGACTGGAGCTGTACTATGCCCACCTAAGCTCCCATCTGGACAAGTGCATCATTGCTGGCTTGGTCATGTTAACTTTGGGGGGGATGCTCCTCTCTGTGCTCTTGATGGTGTCCATGTATAAAGGGGAGCTCTATAGGAGGAGGACATTCCCAGCTTCCAGAGCCCCCCGAAAGACTTACGGATCGATAAACCTGAGGATGAGGCAGCTCAATGGAGAAGGGGCACACGCCTTGGTGGAGAACGAGGTCATTCCGATGACAGAAGTGACGAACGTCATGCACAGCTGCTGATACCTCTCCGGATACGGGGGACCAGATACACCCCTTCCTTTTGAAGAACGAACTGGAAGGACAGCGGTTCAAGGCAGCTGTCCCTAAGGAAGGATTGTTTTGTAGCTAAAAATGGCGGGGGGGGGTGTTATCTCCTAAAACCAAGATGTGCACAGAAGCTGTTTCAATCCAGTCTCAGGCACCCACTAATTATGCCTCCCTCGCTGACACTCACACTTAAAAAAAAAAAAAAACCCAAGGGAAACACTTTGGGGAACCAAATATTTATTTTTTACGTCATGGGGAATAGGGATTTCTTTCTGCAGCAGTGGGACTCAAAGAAACCTTTTGAGTCCCCCCACCACGTTTTCTGTGCTACAGACAGAACTCGCCATTTTCCCTTGTAGCTGTTCGACTGTTCTACAACCAGAATGCCTACCTTGAAGAAATAGACCCCAAATCCCTTCCTGGAGGTTTGCTGTGATTTTAACGACCTACCATCAAGCACAAAGTTGGCATTTCGAGCTAGGTTACTTTCTTTGCTGCAATCCGTTAGCAATAGCAACCTCTGTGTCGCCTCTCCCAGACACAGATCAGCACGCGTGCAAGTGTGGCCGAGTTTGTACAGCTCAACGACATTTGCACAAGTGGCATTCCCTGTTCGTGGAAGCCGAGCCTTGGAACTGAACTCACAGATCAACTCATAAGCACACAAAAATCCACACCAACAGAAACCTCATTTCCACCACTTGACTGCATCTTGGGGGACAGAGTCAAGCTTCATTTCAAACCATCTCCAGCTGCTCTGCTCTTCCTCCTTTGCCTGGTCTCCTGATTTTGAAGTTGGAGACACTCCCTGCAATTCAGGGATAAAGTTACTTCTTGGGTGCAAACCATGAAACATTCATGACCGCCAGCGTGTGGCCACCGTAGTGGGAAATGTGTCAGCAGGAAGTTTAAAAATGGAAATCGTTCAGACGTGGCTAAATGAAAGGTGACCTCTGAATTTAAACATACAGTAGGCGGTCACCATCCAGAAAATATGGATCGTTGGATATTCAGAATTTCAAAGAGCGAGTGAAAATGGAACATGGTGCAGCTGCCTGGCCAATTTCTTTTAATATTATGGCTCCAGATACCCCACCCATCCCCAGAAATTCCTCTGTTTATAATTACAAAAAACCCTGTCATTTTAAAAATAAAGCATAAGAAAAAAAAAGCCCTTTGAGCAAGAATTTGGCTGGTGTCATACACTGGGCTAAATCACAGAGTTTGATTTTGTTCGTGTTTTTTGGATTCTGATTTTGTTGTCTGTAAACCATGGTTTAGCAAGTTGGGCAAATTCAGAAAATGTTGGTTTATTCAATAATCCATGGTTAAACAAATGAAGGCTTTGTGCAACATGTGAACCCAGTCTTAATCCAGCATAGAGGTGGATCTAATTATGCAACAAACAGATAACACGAATTATACCATTTCTTACTGTTGAAAGGAACAGTTCACATTTGGGACAGATTCTATTTTCTTTTTACTGTGCCTGCCTAAAAGAAAATAGTCATAAGATTCTATGTTTGAAACCATTAGTGGACAGCTAGAACCACTGAATGGAGCAGAGCTTAATACAGCAAAAAGACGCACAAAGAAAGGAGTATTATTTAAAATAGTGTTCATGAGCACGTTAGAGAAATATAGGTTATTGATCTCACACACTTAGCCCACCCAAGCATAAAGAATTGCATACTTAGACAAAGTAGGTTCAAAAGTAAGTACAAAAGAAAATCTTACTCGTTTATTTGGTCCAGTTACATCCATTCAGGAAAAATGATTCTTGTTCTTCTTTCTTTCCCTAAACTGTATTGACCCTTAGCCCTCATTGCTGCTAGAGGCTGCGTGCAGGAAGGGGGAACCTCCTGACTCTAGGACTAGGCATGGCCTCAAGATGGAAGGAGAAGCAGCAGCATGCTGCCTTCCCAGATGGAAGCAAGAGGAAGAGAGAGAAAGGAATGTGGGAGGGACTACAAGCAGCTTCCTCCAGAAGCATATAGAGAATTTGCATCCTAGAAGGAACTCATCCACATGCTAATGAGGCATGCTGATTTGCTGGGACCTCCAACAATGTTCACATCCAAAAATGTGACACCTTAAAGACAAGCCATTTCTTCTAACAGTGTTGATGGATCATAGTCTGTTTAATTCAGGGGTCCCCAACCTGTGGGAACTGGGCCACGGGGCTCCTGCCCGGAAACCCCACCCCCTTCTCTGCGATTGGCTCCCACCCGCAAACCCCGCCCCCAGTGCTTGTGATTGGCTCCCGCCAGCAAACCCCACCCCCAGTACGTGCGATTGGCTCCCACCTGCAAACTCTGCCCCCCCGGTCCACGGAAATCCCGGAAACCCCGCCCCCGGTCTGCGGAAAAATCGTCGTTTGAAACCGGTCCCTGGTGCCAAAAAGGTTGGGGACCCCTGGTTTAATTGGCCTTGAAATCTCAAGTAAAATGAAACCTTAGTTTAACAAACCAGTTGTGCGAAGGTAGTGTCTGTTATTCCTGAGTGTCCATTAAATTGGACAGTGTATCTTCTGTGGGGACACCATTATGCAACTGATGCAAATTGCACCATTTTCATCTTTTGCCTTATTTGCATCATTACATAATATTGTGTCTATCCAACAGGAATGTTGAGTTATCCCTTCTAGGTCTGTTATGCTGAGGTCCACTAAATTGAAGTTCCCCCGTCAAAATAAATATTACTTTAAAATTCCAGAAGATTCTCTGGTGATTTTGCTGAAAAATGCTCCATGTGGCCTACCCTTTGGGGGCTTATTTATTAATTATGAAATATAGATGCTTCCTTTCTATCTACCTGGCACCTAAGGTGGCTTGCTGCAGTTAAAACTACAGATGATAAAGCGTGAGGATAAAAACAAGGCGATTAAAATCAAGACACATTTAAACAAGAACAAAAAAACAAAAAAATGGTTACCATAAAATATCAATTCAGCTATTAATGAAAAGCTTGATGAAAGAGATGGCTATTCGCTGTTTTCCTAAATACTGGGAAGTGGAGGGCACGCATGTCTTCTTGGGAAAGTATCCCATCCCTTAGGAGCCACACACTAGATCAGTGTTTCTCAACCTTGGCAACTTTAAGATGTGTGGACTTCAACTCCCAGAATCCCTCAGCCAGCATGGCTGGCTGGGGAGTTCTGGGATTTGAAGTCCACACATCTTAAAGTTGCCAAGGTTGAGAAAAACTGGTCTAGATGGTCCAGCTCAGAGTATTTGCAAGGGATATGTGAAAAAAGTCAAGATGGAAACTGAGGTTGACAGGTGTAGAAAAGGGCGGGACATCCATCACATGATTGTGGCTGCCATCTTGACTTTTTTCACCCCTCACCTGTGGACACACCTGGTCGAGCTTCTGGAAAAGGTGAGATCATCAGGACAGCAGTGAAGAGTTCAGAGTGGAAGAGGCAGAGAATCGGGTCTTAACTCATTTTGGGGTTAAGAGATGGACACCGGCACCTTAAATTGTGCCCAATAAGTGCATTAGTAGAGATCTTTCAGGTATAGTCCCCTTGTGGGGAGATGGAGCGGTAAATACAAATCGAACCATAAATAAATAAATATATTATATTATATTATATTATATTATATTATATTATATTATATTATATTATATTATATTATATTATATTACATTACATTACATTACATTACATTACATTACATTACATTACATTATTATATGATCCCTGTACATTGCACTAATCAGAAGCCCGGGGGCTGCATCTTGCACCAATTGATCAATTTCTGGACACTTTTCAAAGGCAGGGCCACATAAAGCATGTTGCAACAGTAGAGAACAAGATACATGCATGGCATGGATAATTGTTGCGAACTCTAACCAGCTTCGGAAGAGTCCCAGTTGGCTCACTGGTCTGTAGTTGTGCAAATGCCCTCCGCGCCATAGCCATCACCTGCAAATTCGTGAGACCTGGAGGCCAAAAGCACTCCCAAGCTACAAAACCGATCCTTCTTCTGACCAACAGCACCTCTGACTTGCCAGGATTAAATTTCAGTTGGTCGCTTAAACCTGATGAAGGGCTGGAAGAGAGAGAATAAATTCATGGATGCTAATGGGATTAATTAATTAATTAATTAATTAATTATCCCGCCTTTATTATTTTTATAAATAACTCAAGGCGGTGAACATATCTAATACTCCTTCCTCCTCCTATTCTCCCCACAACAACAACCCTGTGTGGTATGTTGGGCTGAGAGAGAGAGACTGGCCCAAGGTCACCCAGCCGGCTTTCCTGCCTAAGGTGGGACTAGAACTCTCAGTCTCCTGGTTTGCCATTGGATCCTTCCTAGGGCTGAGAGAGAGGGACTGGCCCAAGGTCACCCAGACGGCTTTCATGCCTAAGGCGGGACTAGAACTCTCAGTCTCCTGGTTTCCCATTGGCTCCTTCCTAGGGCTGAGAGAGAGGGACTGGCCCAAGGTCACCCAGTCGGCTTTCATGCCTAAGGTGGGACTAGAACTCTCAGTCTCCTGGTTTGCCATTGTCTCCTTCCTAGGGCTGAGAGAGAGGGACTGGCCCAAGGTCACCCAGCCGGCTTTCATGCCTAAGGCGGAACTAGAACTCTCAGTCTCCTGGTTTCCCATTGGCTCCTTCCTAGGGCTGAGAGAGAGGGACTGGCCCAAGGTCACCCAGCCGGCTTTCCTGCCTAAGGCGGGACTAGAACTCTCAGTCTCCTGGTTTCCCATTGGCTCCTTCCTAGGGCTGAGAGAGAGGGACTGGCCCAAGGTCACCCAGACGGCTTTCGTGCCTAAGGCGGGACTAGAACTCTCAGTCTCCTGGTTTGCCATTGGCTCCTTCCTAGGGCTGAGAGAGAGGGACCGGCCCAAGGTCACCCAGCCGGCTTTCGTGCCTAAGGCGGGACTAGAACTCTCAGTCTTCTGGTTTGCCATTGGCTCCTTCCTAGGGCTGAGAGAGAGGGACCGGCCCAAGGTCACCCAGTCGGCTTTCATGCCTAAGGCGGGACTAGAACTCTCAGTCTTCTGGTTTGCCATTGGCTCCTTCCTAGGGCTGAGAGAGAGGGACCGGCCCAAGGTCACCCAGACGGCTTTCGTGCCTAAGGCGGGACTAGAACTCTCAGTCTCCTGGTTTGCCATTGGCTCCTTCCTAGGGCTGAGAGACAGGGACTGGCCCAAGGTCACCCAGCCGGCTTTCCTGCCTAAGGCAGGACTAGAACTCTCAGTCTCCTGGTTTCCCATTGGCTCCTTCCTAGGGCTGAGAGAGAGGGACTGGCCCAAGGTCACCCAGCCGGCTTTCGTGCCTAAGGCGGGACTAGAACTCTCAGTCTCCTGGTTTGCCATTGGCTCCTTCCTAGGGCTGAGAGAGAGGGACTGGCCCAAGGTCACCCAGCCGGCTTTCGTGCCTAAGGCGGGACTAGAACTCTCAGTCTTCTGGTTTGCCATTGGCTCCTTCCTAGGGCTGAGAGAGAGGGACCGGCCCAAGGTCACCCAGACGGCTTTCGTGCCTAAGGCGGGACTAGAACTCTCAGTCTCCTGGTTTGCCATTGGCTCCTTCCTAGGGCTGAGAGAGAGGGACCGGCCCAAGGTCACCCAGCCGGCTTTCATGCCTAAGGTGGGACTAGAACTCTCAGTCTCCTGGTTTGCCATTGGCTCCTTCCTAGGGCTGAGAGAGAGGGACTGGCCCAAGGTCACCAGACGGCTTTCCTGCCTAAGGCAGGACTAGAACTCTCAGCCTCCTGGTTTGCCATTGGCTCCTTCCTAGGGCTGAGAGAGAGGGACTGGCCCAAGGTCACCCAGCCGGCTTTCCTGCCTAAGGCGGGACTAGAACTCTCAGTCTTCTGGTTTGCCATTGGCTCCTTCCTAGGGCTGAGAGAGAGGGACCGGCCCAAGGTCACCCAGACGGCTTTCGTGCCTAAGGCGGGACTAGAACTCTCAGTCTCCTGGTTTGCCATTGGCTCCTTCCTAGGGCTGAGAGACAGGGACTGGCCCAAGGTCACCCAGCCGGCTTTTGTGCCTAAGGCGGGACTAGAACTCTCAGTCTCCTGGTTTGCCATTGGCTCCTTCCTAGGGCTGAGAGAGAGGGACTGGCCCAAGGTCTCCCAGCCAGCTTTCATGCCTAAGGCAGGACTAGAACTCTCAGTCTCCTGGTTTGCCATTGGCTCCTTCCTAGGGCTGAGAGACAGGGACTGGCCCAAGGTCACCAAGCCAGCTTTCGTGCCTCAGGCGGGACTAGAACTCACCGACTCCTGGTTTCTAGCCCGTTGCCTTAACCTTAATTAAATCATTCCTTGGAATTAGACTGTAAGGTGCAATAGAGCTGGGTGACCTCAATACACTGATGACATTTCACTCCTAAGATCCAAATGATTTCCCCTAGAGGTTTCAGGCCGTGCTTAAGCGGCATAGGGGACCAGAGAGGGCCCTGAGAGACACTATTAGTCAGAGATCTAGGCATCAGGCAGGAGTCCCCCAGCGCCCCTGTTTGGGATACTTCCTGACAGGAAGGACCCCTGCAAAACAGTTTCACCAAGGCCCAATTCTGCCAGATGCTCATCATTCCTGCTACTGAAGGCTGCCGAGAGATCCAGGCGAACCGGTGGAGTCCGCCCTCCCGGCCTTAATTTCCCGGGTAGGCCATCTACGGAGAGGACCAAAACAGGCTCAGTGCCATATCCTTGGGGAACCCCAAACGAAATGGGTCCAGACAGCCTTTTTCATCCAGGGGCATCTGGGGCTATGAGGCTCCTATTTCCTCAGGGATGGAAGATTAAAGACTGACCAATAATTACAAAGATAGTTCAGGTCCAGGGAGGGCTTTTTCAATCAAGTTAAGCAAATAGGTACACATCTCTTATCCTAAGAGGCATTAATCACCTCTCATAATTATGGTGCCAGTCCTGACCTGGCTGATAATACCCAGGGTGGAAGAAGAAAGAAGCGGCCCTGGTCTTTCCACCCATTCTGTCCACGTCCTCCATACCTGCAAGGTGGGAAAAAAAATCCAAAAGAATGTGACAAGTGGTTTCCACAGTTACCTTCCAGTGACCTTCTTCAACGCTGGCACTGGAGCTGATTTTGCAGGTGACCTTGTTTGCAAGGAAGAGCAAGCCAACATGGTGCAGTGATGAAGGTTTTGGACTAAGACTAGGATCGAGTCCACGCTCAGCCACAGAAGCTCCCTGGGGGACTTTGAGCCAGTTGTTTATTATTTATTTATTATTTATTATTTATTATTTGAATTTATCCCCGCCCATCTCTACCATGGTAGACTCTGGTTGGACCATTAGATAGCAGCCATGGGACATACTCTGGTTTAAAACTGTTGTTCTCCCTCTCTCAGCACCCCCTACCTCACAGGGTTGTTGTGGGGACAGAAAGGGAGGAGGAAGCACTACATATGCCACCTTGAGCTCCTGGGTGGAGAAAAGGCAGGATAGAAACCCAACCTATGAATAAACAAACAAACAAGATCTGCTCACAGCGAACCACCAACGGTTCCAGATGCCTTCACCCAACATCTTGGTGGACAGAAGTCACACAGTATGGAAGAGCATCGCTGGCCTATTCTGGCGGACTCAATGGTAGCTACATCCATTGCCATAGAATAAGTTTGCAAATGGGTCTTGAGAAGGGCCCCACTCCACGTTCAAATCAATTCGCCCAGGAACTCCTCTACTTGCACACATTGAAGAAATGACCTGGATTCACAGGCCTTTAGGTTGGACCATTGGATAGCAGCCATGGGACATACTCTGGTTTAAAACTGTCCAGGGTGGCCTGTCCATAACAGTGGAATTACAAGCAGGTCCCCTGCTTTCAGGGCGTGGTGGCTCAGCGGGTAAGACACCAGGTGTGTGTGTGCACGCGATTACTCTGAGCAAGTAATCCGCCCGCCCGCGCGCACACACACACACGCGCACGCACCCTCTTCCCACAACCTTCCCGTGCCTGCTTTCCCTGGCCTCACCACTGCTGGGCAGACAATCTCAGGATCAGGTAAGGAGGCAGGAACCTGGACTGTGGTGCTGTGTCTGCTGCTGGGCTCGCACGTGGCAACTGGGCTTCCAGTTGCCGCGCTGATAGGGCCTCTTCTGGGCTGCCTCCAATGGCAAGTCTGGCTCCAGTCCTCCTTCCTGTCTTCCTGTCCTCCTTCCCGCCGGGTTTAAAAAAGGGACAAAATTGAGATTTTGATCAAAACGACGGGACGGTTGAAAAATGCTAAAATAACGGGACTGTCCTGTTCAAAACAGGACGTATGGTCACCCTAGTAATAGCATTCTGCGCAGGTCATGCCGGCCACATGACCGCGGAAGCGTCTTCGGACAGCGCTGGCTCTTCGGCTAACAAACGGAGATGAGCACCGCCCCCTAGAGTTGGACACGACTGTGCAGGGGAAAACCTTTACCTTTACCTTATCCCTGCTTTCAAATGACCAGCACCCGCCAAACAGAATGCCAAGCCAGTGGGTTTCCTGTTGCAAGCATAGGACCATGGTTATCATGAAATCCTGAGCCATCCAGACAGGCAGTCTCAAAGCAGACACCGAGGTTCTCAAGAAGAAATCCAGGGTAGTCCATTGCCCCAAAAACCTAGTTTAAGAGGACACAGTAGCAGACCCTCAACATCGGCAGAAGGTCAGATGAAACTTCTGGCCGGTGAAATGGAATTCCTACAGAGTACAAGCCGGCCGTCAGCCCTGCCCGCTACATTAGAGCACAGTAATCTGGCAGACGGCCCTGGGATGGATTCACTCTCCCCTTTGCTCTCAGCCAGATCTCTGCAATATGAGCCAAGTCGGACATTTCATTCAGGATTATATCCTGAAGAGCAGGCGCTTTGCCAGTGATTAACTTGGCATTAAAAAGCAAGACGTTTCAATGAGAGGCCCTTCCCTCACTGTCACCTTGACTTCAGACTGCATCTGAAGCAAAAAGGGGCCAGCCTTCCACCATCCACCCCCAGGGCTAGTTAGTAAAGGTAAAGGTTCCCCCCGCACATCTGTGCAGTCGTGTCCGACTCTAGGGGCCGGTGCTCATCTCCGTTTGTTAGCCGAAGAGCCAGCGCTGTCCGAAGATGCTTCCGCGGTCATGTGGCTGGCATGACGCACACGGAACGCTGTTACCATCCCACCGAAGTGGTCCCTATTCATCTACTTGCATTTGCATGCTTTCGAATTGCTAGGTTGGCAAGAGCTGGGGCGAGTGCGGGAGCTCACTCCATCATGCGGGGCTGGGGATTCGAACCTCCGAACTTGCGATCTTCCGATCGACAAGCCTGGCATCTTACCCGCTGAGCCACCACGCCCCCAGGGCTAGCTTCAAAATACCCAGAAACGTTGCCTTCCACCGGCAGTCTGAAGGACTACATTCCGGACCTTCTCGGGACCTGCCATTACCTAACTCTTGCTGTTGTATCCATAGATCCAGCTCTAAACCATGAAGATTGCTTGAGAAAAATATATTTAAACAGTCTTCTTGTTGTTTATTCGTTCAGTCGTTTCCGACTCTTCGTGACTTCATGGACCAGTCCACGCCAGAGCTTCCTGTCGGCTGTCACCATCCCCAGCTCCCCCATGGTTGAGTCCGTCACCTCCAGAATACCATCCATCCATCTTGCCCTTGGTCGGCCCCTCTTCCTTTTGCCTTCCACTTTCCCTAGCATCAGCTTCTTCTCCAGGGTATCCTGTCTTCTCATTATGTGGCCAAAGTACTTCAGTTTTGCCTTTAATATCATTCCCTCAAGTGAGCAGTCTGGCTTTATTTCCTGGAGTATGGACTGGTTTGATCTTCTTGCAGTCCAAGGCACTCTCAGAATTTTCCTCCAACACCACAGTTCAAAAGCATCGATCTTCCTTCGCTCAGCCTTCCTTATGGTCCAGCTCTCGCAGCCATAGGTTACTACAGGGAATACCATTGCTTTAACTATGCGGACCTTTGTTGTCAGTGTGATGTCTCTGCTCTTAACTATTTTATCAAGATTTGCCATTGCTCTCCTCCCAAGAAGTAGACGTCTTCTGATTTCCTGGCTGCAGTCAGCGTCTGCAGTAATCTTTGCGCCTAGAAATACAAAGTCTGTCACTGCCTCCACTTTTTCTCCCTCTATTTGCCAGTCATCAATCAAGCTCGTTGCCATAATCTTGGTTTTTTTGAGGTTTAACTGCAACCCAGCTTTTGCACTTTCTTCTTTCACCTTCGTCATAAGGCTCCTCAACTCCTCCTCGCTTTCAGCCATCAAAGTGGTATCATCTGCATATCTGAGATTGTTAATGTTTCTTCCAGCGATTTTAACTCCAGCCTTGGATTCCTCAAGCCCAGCATGTCGCATGATGTGTTCTGCGTACAGGTTTTTTTTTTTTTTTTTTTTATTAAATTTTATTAAGTTTTACAATACATAATAAAATTTAAAGTAGAAAAAAGAAATAGAAACAGAAATACAAAATAAGAAAAAGATAAAGAAAAAGTGAAGTCAAGAAATAATAAGCAAAGAAAATATAGAAAATAGATGTCCTCCAATCTATCTTTGAACTTAAAGTACAACAATTGATTTTAAATGTTAGTCCTTCATACAGTATACAGGAACTTTTCTTTGTCATATGCCTTTTGATTTCTTTAATCCAATCTTCTAACCTTCATCTTACTGTCTCCCAATAATCCATCTTTGGCTTCCACTCCTTGAAGTAGTAGTTAAATGTTGAATGTTCATTACTACATATTTATATCTTCAATAAAGACCAATTAGTATAACAAATAAAAGCCTTATTTACTTCTAATAAACTACAATATATTCTATTCATATTATGACTCATAACCTAACATGTTATGTAACTTAATACATAATTTAGCAATTCTTATAGTGTTCATACATATATATTTCTATAATTTAATTCTAATATATATATATATCTCCATAAAAAAGGAATTCTTGAATCTCAATTATCCATCTGTAATTTCCATTCCTTGTAGTAGTGTCCATTTAAACTAAATGCATAATCTATCATATCACTTAACCTAATAGCTAATATATCAATTCTTATAATATTCATACAATACATATTGATATATATCATCCTGTAGTAACCATCATTCTAATTCCATCATATCATTTTCTTCTCATAAATATATCTCTAAGGAAAACAATATTCTATAATATCAACTTGTGTTTGTATTTAGCATCTTACATTTAGAATATCACTTTTTATATATCCATACAATTTCTCATAACAATTCAAGTCCATATTTTCATTAGCCTTTATATCCATACAGTTTCTCATATCTTCTGTTTAGGTTATGCCAAAATCACAATACACTGTGGGAGATTCGCAATATACAGCCTGCTCTTTTCTATATCTCATATAGAATATCAGAGCAACCTTCTCTCCCTTTCCACATATTTCACAACATCCATCCAACTGTGCACCCATATTTTCACTCTGTCTCCACTGCCACAACATATCTATACCAAGATTGTAGTGTAAAGCCTTCAGAATGTTCTTCTGAACTAATATACTCAAAATTTCCTCCTTCTGTTTCTCCTCCACTTGAAAAACATTTTTCCTTTCTGTCTCCGTTTCTGTTCTCTGTTCTTTCTCTCTGTTTTGCAGAGTTACGAACAGTAATTCCAACGACCTTTGAATATTTGAAAAAGCCTCAGTAATCTCTCTTCTGAGCTCCTCAGGTACAAGTTGGAAAGCCATCTTTCCTGTGTCCTTCAAATTAAAACAACAACCCTTCTAGTCAAAACAATAATCATGTAATCTGTCCATGGAATACTACCAGCAGAATCTATTAAGCAGAACGTCGTTGTTGTTTTTTTTTTTTTTTAAAGTCAAAAGAAAAAAGAAAGTTCCAATAATCCAAAATACAGGAGAGAATAATATTTTAAACAGTTTATAGAAGGAGAAATAAAAAATATATTCCAAATGAAGCAAAATCCAACCAGGGAGGATGTAGAAAAAGACGACAAGGAAAAAAACACGTTACCCTGTGTTTTTATTCTTCAAACTGCGAGCTTTCGTTCTTCAAGCTGCAAGCTGCTTAATCCAAACAAAGAGTTTCTCAAAAAATGAATAGTCATTTAGTTTATCAAGCGAAGAATTACAAACAGAGTCTCTTAAATCCCTCTAATACAAAAGAGAAGTAAAAAAAAAAATGCAGACGTTTCATTATGTTGCAAATATAGAGTCCATCAAACTTCCACCAGAATCAGTTATAGCAAAGAAAGCACAAAGTTAGCCAACATTTTCAACAAAGTCCAAAAAATAGATCTTAGATTTCAAAAACATTTTAATCTAAAAAAAACATTCCTAAAGTGATCTAAAAGCGGCTGGGCGCTCTTGTGTCTCTTCAAAGAGACTTGTTTCCCCTGCGAGAGCCTGATATATCTCGGCCATTGCCTTGCACTTACCCTGTTCCTTCCGCGGTGGAAAACTACAGAAAAAACAAGGGTAGGCAATCCCAATGGCCCCACGAGTAATCTTCTGGTCTCCCCTTCTCCAGGGGAAAAAAAACTTCAGTGGACCACAACTTCTGCAATCCACGCAAGCAAGGGAAATTCAGTCAGTTCTCAGCTTCTCTGAGAAATCTGACTGGTCGAGCTGGCAGCCAAGCCTGGAGTCCTGCGTACAGGTTGAATGATACAGGGATGTTGATGAGAAAACGGATATGAAATAACCATACTGAAAGCTTCTAATGGTGTCCTAGAATATACAGGTAGTCCTTGCTTAACAACCACAATTTGTTGTTGTTTATTCGTTCAGTCGTTTCCGACTCTTCGTGACTTCATGGACCAGCCCACGCCAGAGCTTCCTGTCGGCCGTCACCATCCCCAGATCCCCCATGGTTGAGTCCGTCACCTCCAGAATATCAGCCATCCATCTTGCCCTTGGTCGGCCCCTCTTCCTTTTGCCTTCCACTTTCCCTAGCATCAGCTTCTTCTCCAGGGTATCCTGTCTTCTCATTATGTGGCCAAAGTACTTCAGTTTTGCCTTTAATATCATTCCCTCAAGTGAGCAGTCTGGCTTTATTTCCTGGAGTATGGACTGGTTTGATCTTCTTGCAGTCCAAGGCACTCTCAGAATTTTCCTCCAACACCACAGTTCAAAAGCATCGATCTTCCTTCGCTCAGCCTTCCTTATGGTCCAGCTCTCACAGCCATAGGTTACTACAGGGAATACCATTGCTTTAACTATGCGGACCTTTGTTGTCAGTGTGATGTCTCTGCTCTTAACTATTTTATCAAGATTTGCCATTGCTCTCCTCCCAAGAAGTAGACGTCTTCTGATTTCCTGGCTGCAGTCAGCATCTGCAGTAATCTTTGCGCCTAGAAATACAAAGTCTGTCACTGCCTCCACTTTTTCTCCCTCTATTTGCCAGTTATCAATCAAGCTGGTTGCCATAATCTTGGTTTTTTTGAGGTTTAACTGCAACCCAGCTTTTGCACTTTCTTCTTTCACCTTCGTCATAAGGCTGCTCAGCTCCTCCTCGCTTTCAGCCATCAAAGTGGTATCATCTGCATATCTGAGATTGTTAATGTTTCTTCCAGCGATTTTAACTCCAGCCTTGGATTCCTCAAGCCCAGCATGTCGCATGATGTGTTCTGCGTACAGGTTGAATAGGTAGGGTGAGAGTATACAACCCTGCCGTACTCCTTTCCCAATCTTAAACCAGTCCGTTGTTCCGTGCTCTGTTCTTACCGTTGCTACTTGGTCGTTATACAGATTCCTCAGGAGGCAGACAAGATGACTTGGTATCCCCATACCACCAAGAACTTGCCACAATTTGTTATGATCCACACAGTCAAAGGCTTTAGAATAGTCAATAAAACAGAAATAGATGTTTTTCTGAAATTCCCTGGCTTTCTCCATTATCCAGCGGATATTGGCAATTTGGTCTCTAGTTCCTCTGCCTTTTCTAAACCCAGCTTGTACATCTGGCAATTCTCGCTCCATGAATTGCTGGAGTCTACCTTGCAAGATCTTGAGCATTACCTTACTGGCATGTGAAATAAGTGCCACTGTTCGATAGTTTGAACATTCTTTAGTGCTTCCCTTTTTTTGGTATGGGGATATAAGTTGATTTTTTCCAATCTGATGGCCATTCTTGTGTTTTCCAAATTTGCTGGCATATGGCATGCATCACCCTGACAGCATCATCTTGCAAGATTTTAAACAGTTCAGCTGGGATACCGTCGTCTCCTGCTGCCTTGTTATTAGCAATGCTTCTTAAGGCCCATTCAACCTCACTCTTCAGGATGTCTGGCTCTAACTCACTGACCACACCGTCAAAGCTATCTCCAATATTATTATCCTTCCTATACAGATCTTCCGTATATTCTTGCCACCTTTTCTTGATCTCTTCTGCTTCTGTTAGGTCCTTACCATCTTTGTTTTTGATCATACCCATTTTTGCCTGGAATTTACCTCCGATGTTTCTAATTTTCTGGAAGAGGTCTCTTGTCCTTCCTATTCTATTGTCTTCTTCCACTTCCGCACATTGCTTGTTTAAAAATAATTCCTTATCTCTTCTGGCTAACCTCTGGAATTTTGCATTTAATTGGGCATATCTCCCCCTATCACTGTTGCCTTTTGCTTTCCTTCTTCCTTGGGCTACTTCCAGTGTTTCAGCAGACAGCCATCTTGCCTTCTTGGTTTTCTTTTTCTTTGGGACGTTTTTTGTTGCCGCCTCCTGAACAATGTTGCGAACTTCTGTCCATAGTTCTTCCGGGACCCTATCTACTAAATCTAGTCCCTTAAATCTATTCTTCACCTCCACTGCATATTCCTTAGGAATATTAGTGAGCTCATATCTAACTGATCTGTGGGTCTTCCCTATTCTCTTTAGTCTGATTCTAAATTGTGCAATAAGAAGTTCGTGATCTGAACTACAGTCAGCTCCAGGTCTTGTTTTTACCGACTGTATAGATGTCCGCCACCTTTGGCTGCAAAGGATGTAGTCAATCTGATTTCGGTGTCGACCATCTGGTGAAGTCCATGTATAAAGTCGTCTTTTAGGTTGTTGGAAGAGAGTGTTTGTTATGCACAGTGAGTTGTCTTGGCAAAATTCTATCAGCCTATGTCCTGCTTCATTTTGTTCTCCCAGACCATGCTTGCCTGTAATTCCAGGTGTCGTCTGACTACCCACCTTAGCATTCCAGTCTCCTGTAATGAAAATAACATCTCTTTTTGGTGTATTATCTAGTAGGTGCTGCAGATCCTCATAGAACTGATCTACTTCTGCTTCTTCAGCATCTGTGGTTGGGGCGTATATTTGGATCACTGTGATGTTAAATGGCTTACCCTGAATTCGAATTGAGATCATTCTATCGTTTTTTGGATTGTATCCAAGCACTGCTTTAGCCACTTGATTATTAATTATGAAGGCTACTCCATTTCTTCTGTGGTCCTCTTGTCCACAGTAGTAGATCTGGTGGTCATCTGATGTGAAGTGGCCCATCCCAGTCCATTTCAGTTCACTGACACCTAAAATGTCTATATTTAATCTTGACATCTCACCAATAACCACATCCAATTTGCCCTGGCTCATAGATCTTACATTCCAGGTTCCTATGGTGTGTTGACCTTTAGAACATCGGATTCGTCGTTCACCACCAGCACCGTCGGCCGCTAGCCGTCCTTTCGGCTTTGAGCTAGCTGCGTCATCACATCTGGGGCTAGTTGAACGTATCCTCTGTTCCTCCCCAGTAGCATTTTGACCATCTTCCGACCTGGGAGTCCCATCTTCCGATGGTATACCGACATATCTTTGGTTGTACTGATCCATTTAGTTTTCATGGCAAGAATACTGGGGTGGGTTGCCATTACCTTCCCCAGGGATCGTATTTAGTCTGACCTCTCTGCCACGACCTTCCCGTCTTGGGTGTCCCTTCACGGTTTAGCTCATGGTTTCATTGAGGTGCTCAAGCTCCAGCACCACGACAAGGTAACGATCTCCTTTGCTGGAGAAACAGTCTTCTGCATTCTATTTATTACAAACATGAGGGCTTATATTGTGTTAATTTGTTTTTCTTTGCTTATGATTGATTGATTGATTGATTGATTGATTGATTGATTGAATGCCATCAAGTCAATGTTGATTCTTAGTAATCTCGTAGGACTTCTCCAGGATGATCTGTCCCCAACCTGGGCCTTCGGGTCTTCCGATGGTGTCCCCATCACCACTGTAGCTGACTCCATCCACCTTGCTGCTGGTTGTTCTCTTCTTCTCTTTCCTTCCATCTTCCCAGCATTATGGTCTTCTCAAGGGAGCTGGGTCTTCACATTGATTGATTATTTTCTATGTCAGTGTTGACTCTTAGCGACCACATAGATAGATTTGCTCCATGATGATCTGTCCCCAACCTGGTCCTTCAGGTCTTCCAATGGTGCCCCCATCACCACTGGAACTGTCTCCATCCCCCTTGCTTCTGGTCATCCTCTTCTTCTCTTTCCTTCCACCTTTCCCAGCATCAGAGCTTCTCCAGAGAGCTGGGTCTTCAACTAATGTGTCTGAAGTAGGATAGTTTGAGCCTCATTTGTACCTTGAGGGAGAACTCTAAGTTGATTTGTTTGATCCATCAGTTTGGACGGATCCAGATACATACTAGGATCACACTTATTTCAACAAGAACGAAAAAGACACCAACAAAACCCGAGTGCATACTTTTTGAGCGATGGTAAATAACCGTAAAATGCATCCAAGTAGGGACAGAGCTGCAAAATCTGCCCTGAACTGTCTTAGCAAAGAAGATGGGAATATTCAAATTACATTCTTCCAGGTTCACCCAGAGAAGTCTGAATGCTGCTGCGACGAAGGAGAAGCATTCCTTTTGAGGGAGATGGGCAGTGACAAAATGTGAAATATAAATAAATATAAATAAATAAATTTCACTTCTTTGCAATGTATTTGCATGCTTTTTTTTTGTTTCCCAAAAGCAGAAATGCGAGCACCCTGGAAAATCCCAGAAATGTGTCACCATCATTTATTTATTTATTTATTTATTTATTTATTTATTTATTTATTTATTTATTTAGATTGATATCTATCTATCTATCTATCTATCTATCTATCTATCTATCTATCTATCTTTCAATTTCTATCACCGCACCATCTCCCCCGAAGCGGACTCTGGGCGGTTATATGATTGATATGGCTGCCCATCTCACACAGGTGAGTCTGGGCAGGGTACAAGGATTTAAAAAAACAGAAACCCACCATATATAATTCACAGGCCCAAGGATAAATGATAATCCCACTAACACAGAGATTTCCAAACTGTGTGTCGCGACACGTTAGTATGTCAGCTGCAGTGTCTGGGTGTGTTGCGGCTGCTGCTGCCTCCAAGCCCTGCCAGGATTCCGCGCAGGTCCTAGTGCCTGCCTTGTGCCTGGCTGCCTCCAAACCTGCCCTGCCAGGATTCCCCGCAGGTCCTAGTGCCTGCCTTGTGCCCTGCTGTCTCCAAACCTGCTGTGATTCCGTGCAGGTCCTAGTGTCTGCCTTGTGCCTTGCTGTCTCCAAACCTGCTGTGATTCCGTGCAGGTCCTAGTGCCTGCCTTGCGCCTTGCTGCCTCCAAACCTGCTGCGATTCCGTGCAGGTCCTAGTGCCTGCCTTGTGCCCTGCTGCCTCCAAACCTGCTGTGATTCCGCGCAGGTCCTAGTGCCTGCCTTGTGCCCTGCTGTAAGAGTGTGTCGTGAAATGATGCATATCTAAAAAGTGTGTCACCAACATGAAAAGTTTGGAAAGCTCTGCACTAACAGAAAAAAAGGTATAATGACAACAGCCAAGTTTATTTACCCACCTGACCCAAATGCCTGGGGAAACACCCAGGCCTTGTGAAAGGCTAACAGGGCTGGGGCCATCCCAATCTCCAGGGCAATGTTTCTCAACCTCAGCAACTTTAAGATGTGTGGACTTCAACTCCCAGAATTCCCCTGCCAGCATGGCTGGCTGGGGAACTCTGGGAGTTGAAATCCACACGTCTGAAAGTTGCTGAGGTTGAGAAACACTGCTCCAGGGGGATGCTGTTCCATAGGGCAGGCCCTGCCACTTGCGACCGGTCCTCACACTTACGACTGTCACAGCATCCCCATGGTCACGTGATTACGATTCGGGGGCTCGGCAACCATTTCGCATTTACGACCGTCACAGCATCCCGCAGTCATGCGATTGTCATTTTCGACCTTCCCAGCTGGCTTCTGGCAAGCAGAATCAATGGGGTTCCCATAACGAGCACACGGTTCGCTTAACGACCGCTGCAAAAAAGGTCATAAAATCGGGTCGGATTCGCTTAACGACTGCATCGCTTAGTGACTGAAATTCCGGTCCCACTTGTGGTCGTTAAGGAGGACTAGCTGAGCGCATTACAGTAATCCAAATGGGACATGACTGTGAGGAAGGCCTCCTGGTCCGTCATGGTGTGTGGCCTTTGGGATTTGATTCCAGAGCTGGCCTAATTTCTAAATATGGGTGGGAATCCAGCTCCGGAGAGGGGAGTGTGTGCCTTCTGCTTCCCTCCCTATCTTAAATACAAGCCTTCTGCAAACCTGGGGAAAGCTGGTGGATTGAAAGCATCACACAGGCGTAACAGGCACGGACTGCGTCTTGTCCTTCATTGTTTTGCTCCACCTGGACCTTGAAGAAGCAGCAGCAGCAGAAGAGATGCAGGAACGGGCCAGCTCCGTTCTAGAGACATTGACCTAGCAGCCGGGGTAGTACCGAGTAGTCCAGTCATGCTAGATCACCTTTCCTTACCCGGATACCTTTCAGAGAAGCCACGACGGCTCTTCCCAGTCCAGGACTCTAAGCTGATGCATTGCAGCATAGCACACCTGGGGAGCGCCGGGTTGCAAAAGGCCATCCACCTTGACATCACTTCCAGATGCTTCCAGTCTCACCTCCCCTTTGCATCCACCCACCTACTCCTCTGCACCACCTTTGGCCAATGTGGCCGGCTGTCCCCTGTGGAGCGAACATCAATTGCTTTCACTCTGAATAAGATTAAAAGCCCTTTGGAAAGATTCAGCTATTAGAGAGGAGGGAGCCGCAGAAAGCTCCTCTTATTGACACAGACTGAGGCTCAGCAGGCATTAGGGACCGAAAGCTCTTTGCCAGGAGACTTTAATGGGAGTTTGGTGTTAGGGCAACAGTTTTACCATATTATCCCTAAAGGAGGCCCCAAGGATTACACGCAGGAGGACTGGGGTTGTTGGAATAGGCTTTGTGATGGACAAGGCTGGGTTCTTGCAACATGCTATGTTGTGTTAGAACAGAGCTTTCCAAACTGTGTGTCGGGACACATTAGTGTGTCGGCTGCAGTGTTTGGGTGTGTCGCGGCTGCTGCTGCCTCCGAGCCCTGCCAGGAGTCCGTGCAGGTCCTAGTGCCTGCCTTGTGCCTTGCTGCCTCCAAACCTGCCCTGCCAGGATTCCGTGCAGGTCCTAGTGCCTGCCTTGGGCCTGGCTGCCTCCAAACCTGCCCTGCCAGGATTCCGTGCAGGTCCTAGTGCCTGCCTTGTGCCTTGCTGCCTCCAAACCTGCCCTGCCAGGATTCCGCGCAGGTCCTAGTGCCTGCCTTGCTGCCTCCAAAACTGCCCTGCCAGGATTCCGCGTAGGTCCTAGTGCCTGCCTTGTGCCTCCAAACCTGCCCTGCCAGGATTCCGCGTAGGTCCTAGTGCCTGCCTTGTGCCTCCAAACCTGCCCTGCCAGGATTTTGCGTAGGTCCTAGTGCCTGCCTTGTGCCTCCAAACCTGCCCTGCCAGGATTCCGCGCAGGTCCTAGTGCCTGCCTTGTGCCTTGCTGCCTCCAAACCTGCTGTGATTCCGCGCAGGTCCTAGTGCCTGCCTTGTGCCTTGCTGCCTCCAAACCTGCTGTGATTCCGCGTAGGTCCTAGTGCCTGCCTTGTGCCTCCAAACCTGCCCTGTCAGGATTCCGCGCAGGTCCTAGTGCCTGCCTTGTGCCTGGCTGCCTCCAAACCTGCTGTGATTCCGCGCAGGTCCTAGTGCCTGCCTTGTGCCTTGCTGCCTCCAAACCTGCTGTGATTCCGCGCAGGTCCTAGTGCCTGCCTTGTGCCTGGGTGCCTCCAAACCTGCTGTGATTCCACGCAGGTCCTAGTACCTGCCTTGTGCCCTGCTGTAAGAGTGTGTTGCGAAATGATGCCCTGCTGTAAGAGTGTGTTGCGAAATGATGCATGTCTAAAAAGTATGTCACCAACATGAAAAGTTTGGAAAGCTCTGTGTTAGAAGATTGTGATGCAATGTGTTGCAGGAAGCCAGCCGGTGTCTTAGCAGGTTGCAGGGGTGTCTGCAGGAGTCAAAACTCAACAAGGCAGCCACAACTATGCGATTGAAGCCCCACCCCTTTTTACATGCATGTGGAGAGGATCTGAGCTCCAACCGGCTTGAGTCGAATGGAAGAAGAGGTACCTGAAGTTTCCTTCAGAAGATGACTGATGTTTTTGTTTGTTTATTGGATTTATAGGACTGCCCAACTCACACAAATGTGACTCTGGATGGCGAACAGCGATGAAACAAAATATGAACCACCCCATGAAAATGACTCCAAATCACAACTAAACACACCATTGGGGTGCACCAACATATCCTACACTACACAGGAAGAACTCATCAGCATCTGGGTCTTCCAAGCTTTATGAAAGACTAATGGGGTCAGGCTACTTGAATCTTCAAGGGGGAGATCATTCCATAGCAGGGATTCTCAACCTTGGCAACTTTAAGATGTGTGGACTCCAACTCCCAGAATTCCTCAGCCAGCATGGCTGCCTGGGGAATTCTGGGAGTTGAAGTCCACCCATCTTAATGTTGCCAAGGTTGAGAAAGACTGTTCCATAGGGTAAGTGCCATAACAGAGAAGGCAGAGAAGAGTTGGAGCCCAGCCTAAGGCCAAGGAAAACCTAACTGAAGTGACAGGTGCCCTCTTTCAAGTCTTAATGCCCCCTGGAACTTGCCCTTTTAAAAGCTAAGTATGGTTCTTAGCCCAGAAAACAAAAACTTTTGTACCCCTATTCTTAGGTATTGCTATAATGCAGGAGAAATAAATAAAAGATGATTGTTCTTCCACATTGTTCAATTCACGAAAGCAATCCATAGTTAGGGCCTTGACACTCTATTGCATTTTCAGAATACGCTAATTGGTTTTATAAACCTCTCTCAAGGCTTCTCGATCCGTCTCCATTCACAGAGACCGACGTGCCCCCACGGAGAACAACAGATAAGAACCGATTGTGCAGAATTTTCTGAAGGTCTTTTATTTCATACCGTCCATGTGATTCGGAGCGCCTCGTGTTTTTAAAGGAACAATTCGACTTTCGATTAAATACTTCTCCTATGGGTTTTGGCATTATTATTTCTCACAAAACTTAGCAGTGTTGGGAGATTCTCTCGGGAACGAGGAGGGAAGATTTTTAACTTCAGAACGCAGAGAGATTATATTTCTTCGATATTTAAAGCAGAGAATTAATTCAAGGGACAAGAAGAATAGAGAGTGAATTCAATAGCCTTTTCTGCTCTTTTGACAAATGTCCACAACTATTTAAAGAATCTAAGCTACTTGTGGGGATTTGTTTGTAATAAATCAGATACAACACACACTCAGTTCTTTATCGTTACACAGGGGCCCAAGGGAGAGAGGAAAGTAATAGAATGCTTTGCCATTATTTACCTTCCGCTGCCGAGGACTAGGAATTCTAGTTATGGATCCTATAAAGCCAGCAAAATACCCACATTTGCAATGACCTAAACTGTCTAGGTTTAACGCCTTTCACTCACTTTCTGAAATTGTTTCTGGAAACCGGTGTGCCGAATGCAAGGGTACCCATGGGCTGGGGTCAAAAACAGTCAAGATGGTGATTGGCGGATTAAAACACCAGCCTTTTGTGTATTGCACATAAAACGGGGCTGGTGCTGATTACAAAGCTGTAGCTGCCCTCTTGACTTTTTTGACCCCTGGTCTGTAGGACCTTCCTGACAGGGAGGGGAGGAACCTGCTAAAACCCATCCCAAATCATCCAGTTTGCCCATTTGGGATCAAAGGTTTGGATGGCACCAAGGTCATTTTGGATGAATAAATGAAATGATTAACCTGCATCCTCAATTATGTACACAGAGATTTTGGGATCCCAAGTTATAAGCACTTTCCCCCCCTTGTTTCCATTTTTTCTTTCATTTTTTGTAATTTTTCTAACTCTGTGCCTGGATATTGTATTTGCTCCGTAAGTCTTTGGCTGCAGATATGTATATCTATGTGTATATGTACATACCATGGATATTGATATATACTCATTCCCCGGGCACTCTATTTGTGGCTGACGAAGACTGAGGAATAGACTGGAGTATTTGATTCAGGCCATTCGTCTCTTAAATCAGATGGATCTTTCCCGAGTTTGAGGGTTATAAAGGGAAAAACACACACTTTTAGCCTATCCACACCTCCCCTCCCCAAATCAAGCCAAAGGTTTCTGCCCCACTCAAAATGTAGGGATTGGTTACCTCAGGGGATGCCAAAGTGACAGGCAGCTGTCAATCAAAGTTTGAACCATTAGAATAGAGATGGATAATGTCTTTGGATGGATGGTGGGGATTCAGCTCTGAAGGCATGAGCAGAGGAAAGGCAACTTAATTCAAACATTCAAAATTATTACACATCTAGTTTTTCAACCTTGGCCACTTTTAAGATGCATGGACTTCAACTCCCAGAATTCCCCAGCCAGCCATGCTGGCTGGGGAACTCTGGGAGTTGAGGTCCACGCATCTTAAAGTGGCCAAGGTTGGAAAAACACTGATCTAGAACGTTGCGTGTTAGCAACCAGGCTCCGTTGTGTATCCAGATTTGATCAATTGGGCCAATTAATTTTTTCGAAATAAATGAAAACAAGTCAATATGCCCAGGATCTCTCTGGATTATTTTTCTTTTACCAACCTGGGCGCTTGTGACAGGCGAGTAGCACCCCTTTATGGATAATGGAGTTTGTACTCCAGCACATCTGGAAGACAACAGCTTGGGCAGGGCAGGACCAACCTTCCCGCAATCTGGCTGCAGAGGCTGACCTGCTCTCAAATGGCAGGGTTGTCTCAGGCCCTTGCAACCAAGGAGAGCCGCTTCAGCCCCCTCGAGGCTTTTGGCGAGGAACGAAGCTCACCGCCGGCGGCACCTCCTTCGGCAGGCCCAGCACATCTAACTCCACGAGGAAATATTAGACAGCCCTTCGGCAGCTGGCAAGCAATTACCAGGGATGTACATCTTCCCCAGAGACACTCCAATGGTTGCCAGGGAACAGGAACTAGCTGCTTTTGCAACTGAAGGAAGGGATTCTGGCAGGAAAGATGGAGAATTTGTTTTGAGAGAGTGCAGACCGAGGTTCGTTGTTCATTTTATTATTTTTTTTAAGGCGACTATTAATTGCAACCTGTAATGGGGACACTGGGATGCAGGAGAAGCACTTCCAAGGGCGGCAGCTTTGCCTACCCCCAAAACCAATTCAGTTGGGCCAGCTCTCTTGTGTGTGTGGGGTTGTGTGGGGTTTGGAGACAGGGGCTCTGTTCAGGGTTTTATCCTTGCTAAAGCAGCTCTTCTATCAAGCCACCATGTCAACTCCCCAAAGCCACAGTCGGCAGCTGGCAGCCCTGGGCCAAATGCTGCCTGTTAGCAGTTGGTCTCCAGATCAAGGAAGATTCCTCAGTCCTTTCACTGGTATCTGGGTGCCCCCTAGTTCTCCTTTCACTTTCTCCACACTCCATGAAGTTGTGACTGTGCTTCTGTGGCAAGGGAAAAAAAATTGAGGCGGCTGAAATTGAGGGGGTGGGCGAGTTTGCTGAATCACAGCCCCACCGAAGTTTGGGCAGCACCCAGCAAAACCGCACGGGAGGGACGCTCCAGCAATAAATTGGAAGGAGCTGAAAACAGAAGGCAAGAGAGTGTTGGTGGCTGATCTACCCTTATCCAGTTCTACCATGTTTAGTTTCAAACCAGTTCAGGATTAAATTGGGTTGCCAGTCCTCATATATACAGAACCTTCACCGAAGAGGTTCCTTTGCTCACAGCTTTTGAAAACTCTACCCTTTCAAAGACACACCAGCTGATCTTGGAGCACACGGCTGTGGTTCGCCAAATTTAAGTCCCAGAGAAGCGAAAGTAACATGCTGGGGGGGAAAAATGAGAGAAAGGCAGAGGCTGAAAGGTTAACTGCGTGCCGTTTCCTCTTCTGGTTTATAGTAGGGGGACCAAAACCAGTGGGCCAGGAAGGAAAATCACTGCAGAAAAGGCCAACTCTCCCCAACGTCTGGGTAAGCGTCAGGCGTCGGTCGGTCTGCCAGGAAAGAAACGACGAAGCCTGGCTGTTGTCACATGAACATATCATCGTAGTCGGGAGGGCGAAGGTGGTCAGGATTAGGCCTGAAAGAGGAGTGGAGAAGGGTTTTAGTTTAATCCTCCAAATACTAGGATTAAGGAACCCGGAAGCTTTGGCAATGGTAACTCCCACCCTTATCATCAGAACTATAGTCCTTACCTGGCAGTGTATCAGTTTAATAAGAACATAAAATCGTACAGGAGGTAGAGGTTGTGGCTGGCAGGGAGGAAGGTTGTTGCCCAGTTCCCCGATCAGCCAATTGTCGGGACACGTTAGTGTGTCGGCTGCAGTGTCTGGGTGTGTCGCGGCTGCTGCCGCCTCCGAGCCCTGCCAGGATTCCGTGCAGGTCCTAGTGCCTGCCTTGTGCCTTGCTGCCTCCAAACCTGCCCTGCCAAGATTCCGCACGGGTCCTAGTGCCTGCCTTGTGCCCTGCTACCTCGAAACCTGCCCTGCCAGGATTCCACGCAGGTCCTAGTGCCTGCCTTGTGCCCTGCTGCCTCCAAACCTGCCCTGCCAGGATTCCACGCAGGTCCTAGTGCCTGCCTTGTGCCCTGCTGCCTCCAAACCTGCCCTGCCAGGATTCCATGCAGGTCCTAGCGCCTGCCTTGTGCCCTGCTGCCTCCAAACCTGCCCTGCCAGGATTCTGCGCAGGTCCTAGTGCCTGCCTGGTGCCTTGCTGCCTCCAAACCTGCCCTGCCAGGATTCCGCGCAGGTCCTAGTGCCTGCCTTGTGCCTCCAAACCTGCCCTGCCAGGATTCCGGGATTGTTCCCTGCTTCAGGAAACTTACAACAGTGACTCACGTCCTCATCTGTGGCAGCCTAGACTACTGTAACACCCACAGAGTCACCCGCCCAGAGTCCTCTTGTGGGGGGAGATGGGCGCTGATATAAATCAAACAATAAATAAATAAAATAAATAATGTGGGGCTGCCTTTGAAGACTCAGAAGCTGCAACTCGTAGAGAATGCACTAGCTCAGTGTTCCTCAACCTTGGCAACTTTAAGACGTGTGGACTTCAACTCCCAGAATTCCCCAGCCAGCAAGGGACAGGAAGAATCAAGGCTGGCTGGGGAATTCTGGGAGTTGAAGTCCACACGTCTTAAAGTTGCCAAGGTTGAGAACACTGCACTAGCTAGGCGGAAAACCTGCTGTTGTAGAGCTGCGCCTCTGCTGTGGTCCCTACCATGCCTGTCAGTAGGTTTGAGGTCCCAATTCAAAGTGCTGGTTATGACCTCTAAAAACCTACCTGGGAGAAGGTTATCCCAGGGGCTGTTTTGCTCAGTAGGATTCTTCCTGTCCTACTGGGACAATTAGAGAGGGTGTGTGTGGAAGGTCCCTCCCTACAAGATGAAAGAGAGGTATGGACCAGGAAGAGGGCCTTCTTGGTGGCGGCCCCCACCATATGGAACATGCTGCCCACAAAGGTAACCTTGACCCCATCTTGTCTGGCAATTCCAGAAGACAACAAACACTGTACTTTTTCAGCGGGTTTTTGCTTCCAAGATAGGGACCACAAGTGGCCTTTGAACGATACGGTCATGGTTTCAGAGCATTTGATGATTTACTGCAATTTCTACAGCTCTCCAGTCCTAGCAGGGCTCAAGTAGATTACGTTCCTCGATACGGTTTAAGGAAGTTTGGGTGTTTTATGGATGGTTTTATGCTGCGCCGCCCAGAGCGGGTTGCTTGGAGCAGGGGGGAAATGCTGTACAATAAATACATAATCCTAGAATAAATCCTGCAGCTGTGTTTACGTAAGATGCTTAACTCAGTTACGGAGCTGATCTGCATCGAGGAATCCCAGGCCATCCGAACCAGCTGGGTTGAAAGAACATGCTGAGCCACAAAACTAACAGAATTGATCACAATTAACCAAGGTTAAAATGAATCAAGTGGGGCACCCCCGTTTGCAAGCACATAAATTATGGCATTTGAGGGAAGATGTCAACACAGACATGTTCTTCTCTGACTCCCAGGGGGACATCCCTAAACTTAAGCCAGGGTTTCATCATTCATTGGCGATCACTCGTAGCCGAGTAAGATTGTCTTCCAAAGGATCCGTAAACGGCTATAAAGGCCAATTCTGGATCCGCACAACCTCCCACAGTGAGGGCGTAGGTTTCCGGGTGGGAGACGGTGGGGTGAGCAGAGTGGATCCTAAATAGGGCTGCTCAGTCGTGGATACAGCTGCCGAACTACTCAACTGCCTTAGGATGTTGTTAAACTACGTTTAAGCACCATCGCGTTTAGGCACAACATGCAACAGGAATGCAAAAAACAGGTTTTGTTAATCCAGGCTGTGAATTATACTTCTTATGACTTGCAATAGTACTGAAACTTAGAATCGGGATGTTTGCAAAGTTTCTCAATTTGGGATCCTTTTATGCTTGGTCCAAATTGTGACCCAGCTTATGACAGTGCGGCACCAGCACAACTCCCCCGTTTCTTTCCCATCCAAGTTTCTAAAGTCACACAAAAATCTCCCTCTGGGGGCTGCATCTGATGGTGAAATGGCATTTTCTGGCAAATAAGGGGCCACGGGAAATTTAGCATCAGTGTGTTGGAGATTCTCAACAAGTGCAGAATGAATACATTTTGAAAATTCAATTTTTAGGCAACCCAGCTTGGCAGTATGTCAATACTCACCTGCCCTGGCTGGCCCCTGGGGGTCCAAACGGGTCAAACCTGGCACCCGGAGGAATGGAACCAGGAGGGAGTCTGCTGGGCAGCCCAGAAGAGGGGTCAAGAACAGGATTCCGAAACCCTGATCGCAGCGGATCAAAGATCATTCCCCCTCCTCGACCCCTGAGGAAGAGAATCACACGTGAATGCAGATCTGAGACCAGGACAAGGGATGGGTTTCTACAGGTAGTCCTCGACTTACGACCACAATTGGGAGTGGAACTTCCGTTGCTAAGTGAGGTGGTTGTTAAGTGAGTCATGCCTGATTTTACCACCTTTTTTTGCTGCAGTTGTTAAGCGAATCCTTCTTCCCCCATTGTTTGTCAGAAGCCGGCTGGGAAGGTGGCAATCATGTCACCCCGGAATGCTGCAACTGACGGAAGTGCGAGCTTGTTACCAAGCACCTGAATTTTGATCATGTGACCACAGGGATGCTGCAACAGATGTAAGTGCGAGGACTGGTTGAAAGTCACTTTTATCAGCGCTGTTGTAACTTTGAACAGTCGCTAAATGAATGGTCGTAAGTCAAGGACTCCCTGTAGTTAATCTGCCCAACGAAGCAGGGAAAATTCCCTCCTTTTCAAAAAATACTTGGTTAGTCCACAAAGGTAGTCAGCAAGTCAGGACTGATGAAAGGATGAACTTCTTTACTCTATATTCAACCACCCTATGGAACTCATTGCCACAAGGTAGTTTTTTTTTTTAAGGATCAGAGTTGGTTTTGTGCCCTGGTCTATTCAGGACAGTCTATAAAGGCAGGCACAACCACCAAGGTTGCAGATCGGAAGGTACATGCCAGCAGAAGATAATAAAGTAAAAATCAACGTGCAATTGGACCACCTCACTCGGCTCTGCTTTTGGCCCATGGCTTCCTTGCACAGGACTTCCACACCCAACCTCTGACAGGGGACCCCCAGGCTGGTTGGCGATAATAGGAGCTGGAACCCAACCTATTGTCAGACTCACTTTGCTTGCCTGCCATGTATTTGAGCCAACCCGTGTCAAGCAGTATAGAAGCCAACCCGTGTCTGCCTCCTTTGTAGCCAGCTACTTTGCACCGAAGAGAACTGCCTCCCTCACATTCCTTCGCTGACTGGGGAAAAACTAAGGACACTGATAAGACACCTGGACTCTCATTAAACTTAACAAGTTGGGAGGGGGGGAAGATCAAGAGTGGGAAAACGGTTGTTTTGAAACTAACAAGGGATGAAATCAGAGGGGTATTTTTAACTTTGAATCCTTGGTGCCAAATCTGGTATTCAGAGCTCTGCAGCCGTTCCATGTAGCTGTATTTTAATAAATGAATTCTTTTAGCATTCTGATGAATTGTCTGGAGAATTTCTTAAGTTAGGATCCTGGCACTGGGACCATCACAGAAAGCTCTGAATCCCAATAATGGCAACCTGCCCTGAGGACACTGTTCTTTCTGAGACAGCAGTACCTTCTGTGGAGCCAGGGCTGTCAAGCAATCTGGAATTATGTTATGGATTTGAATATCTTGTGATGCCGTTTGGCTTAAAAGGAGCCCCGGGGTGCTTTATGACCTTAATTAATGAAGCGTTACATGACCTTTTATATAAAGGCGTGCTGGTGTACCTCGATGATATTTTGATCTACACAGACAACATGGCCAACCATGTACAATTGGTCCGAGAGGACCTACAGAGACTAATAAAAGCTCAACTGTACACTAAGCTCTCTAAATGTGAATTCCATAAAGAACAATTGGATTTTTTGGGGTACAGAATTTCCCATAAAGGCACAGAAGTGGATCCGGCGAAAGTACAGGATGTCTTGGCTTGGGCACCACCTAAAACTAGGAGGCAACTACAAAGTTTCCTCGGGTTCGCAAATTTTTACCGCCAATTCATCCCCAATTTTGCCCAGGTTGTGTTGCCTCTCACTGACTTGTTAAAAACGAAAGGAAAGGCGAACGCTAAGAAAGCTAAACAACCTGGCGCTGCTCTCACTTGGACAGCTGAATGCCAACAGGCTTTTGATCAACTAAAGACTCTATTCACTGCTGAGCCCATCTTAAAACACCCCGACCCTTCCCTGCCCCTCGTTATCCAGGCTGACACTTCTGATGTCGCAATTGGTTGCGTTTTGCTGCAAAAGGGCGAGAAGGGGGCTTTGCAACCATGCGCATATATTTCCCGCAAGTTCACTGACACTGAACGACGATGGCATGTTTGGAAGAGGCTTTTGCTGTCCGTCACGTGCTTGTAACTTGGTGCCACCTGTTGGAAGGAACTCATCTGTTTGAGGTTTGGACAGATCATAAAAATCTCCAAGCGCTCCAATCCCCCAGAAAACTGAATCCCAAACACATCCGCTGGGCGCAATTTTTTACCCGCTTTAATTTTACTTTGAAGTACATACAGGGAGGGAAAATTTCTCTCGCGGACGCTCTTTCCCACCAGCCCCAACATAACGGTAATCGGGAGGAGGTTTTTGACTCCGTCATTCCTCCTCCCCTTGGATTGGTTCCTGTTATTCCAAACGCCAATTACACCTCACCGCTCCCCACACCTCCTCCCTTGCAGCAGCATAACGAGAATAGGGAGGAGCTTGTCAACTCTGGATTGGTTGCAGTCACTCGAAGCGCCAACTCCACCTCCCAGCCCACCACGCCTCCTGACTTGCAACAAGAGCTCTCTGTTTATCAGCACCAAGATACGTGGCTGGCTCAAAACAAAACTAACCTTGCGGAACGCAACGGTATTTGGTGGTGCGGCAATCAAATTTATGTTCCTGAGCCTTTATGAAAAAAGATTTTACAACGTTCACACGATTCCAAACCTGCCGGCCATTTTGGTTTTGTAAAGACTTTGCATCTCATACGCAGACAATTTTGGTGGCCATCTCTTTGAAAGGATGTCCAAGACTACGTCTCCACATGCCCTGTATGTGCTATGTCCAAACGCAAAGTGGGTAAACCTACTGGCCTTTTGCAAAATGTGGCTACCCCTACCAGACCTTGGGAACAAATAGTCATGGACTTCATTGTTGACTTACCTGAGAGTAAAAAGAAAACCGTTGTTTGGGTTGTCACTGATTTATACTCCAAACACACACATTTTATCCCATATGCAGGATTACTTACTGCACCCCAACTGGCCAGAATGTTTGTGCAACACATCTACAAATTACATGGCGTAACTTCCAGGGTCATTTCGGATCATGGCCTACAGTTCACATCCAAATTTTGGAAAGCATTCCTTAAACCCATGGGGCAGAGCAAGCTCTAAGCTCCGCCTTTCATCCTCAAATGGACGGATTGACTGAATGTGTGAATGCCGTTCTAGAACAGTATCTCTGATGTTATATTAGTTATCAACAGGACAACTGGGTGGACTTGCTTCCTTTTGCTGAAGTTGCTTATAACAATTCTGTTCACCAATGCACTGGATTTGCCCCTTTTCGCATCGTCTATGGCCAGGACTTTGTCCCTATTCCTGAATTGTCTCAACAACTTGAACCACCCCTCTTGGCTGATGAATGGATCAAACACATTAAAAAAAAATGGCCTGTGATGCTCCAAACCCTACAGCATAGCTTTCTAAACTGTGTGTCGTGACAAAACCCCGAAGTGCTGATGGCGCATGCCACTGCCCCTGCAGCGGCGCGCGTGGCAACGGTGGTGTGTGTGTGGCAGCGGCGGCGCATCATCAGCGCTTCAGGGTTTTAGAGTGAAACACGAGGCCGCCGCTGCGCACGCCGCCACTGTTGGTGTGTCGCCAACGGCAGGACTTTGGAAAGTACTGCACTACAGGAAGCTAAAGACACTTATAAACACTTTGCTGATTGCAAACACACTCCTGAATGGGACCTATCTGTTGGCCAAAAGGTTTACCTGTCTACTAAACATCTTAAATCCACCCAACCATCTAAACAATTGAGTGCTAAATTCATTGGACCTTTTCCTATTACCAAAGTTATTAATCCCGTCACTGTTCAACTGCAGTCACCTAAGAATATGCAACACATTCACCCTGTTTTTCATTGCAGTCTTCTGAAGCCTTTCAAACCGTCTGCCCACTGGCATCCTACTCCACCTCCCCCCAATCCTATTCTCATTGATGGACAACAACACTTTGAAGTTCAATCCATTTTGGACTCCCGCAAATATCACGGCCAACTCCAGTACCTCGTCCAATGGAAAAACTTTCCTAAGAGTGAGAGCAAATGGGTCTTCAGTCGCCATGTCCGAGCGCCTGATTTAACCCGCTCTTTCCATTCCCGTTTTCCTAATAAACCTGAATAATTGTTTCTATTCTCCTTTACAGGGTTGCTGTTTCCCTGCCCGCTGAGGGGGGCTTTCTTTTTTCTGGAGGGGCGGAATGTCAGACTCACTTTGCTTGCCTGCCATGTATTTGAGCCAACACGTGTCAAGCAGTATAGAAGCCAACCCGTGTCTGCCTCCTTTGTAGCCAGCTACTGTGCACCGAAGAGAACTGCCTCCCTCACATTCCTTCGCTGACTGGGGAAAAACTAAGGACACTGATAAGACACCTGGACTCTCATTAAACTTAACAAGTTGGGAGGGGGGAAGATCAAGAGTGGGAAAACATTTGTTTTGAAGCTAACAGAGAATGAGGTCAGAGGGATGTTAATAATTTTGAATGTTTGGCGCCAAATCTGGTATTCAGAGCTTTGCAGCCATTCCACGTAGCCGTATTTTAATAAATGAATTATTTTAGCATTCGGATGAATTGTCTGGAGAATTTCTTACGTTAAGATCCTGGCACTGGGACCATCACACCTATCTGGAGGATGCCAGCTTTGGGAAGCCTATAGAACAGTGTTTCTCAACCTTGGCCACTTGGCTGGCTGGGGAATTCTGGGAGTTGAAGTCCACACACCTTAAAGTGGCCAAGGTTGAGAAACACTGCTATAGAAGAATTGTAAAAAGAAAATCCTTGAAATAAGGGATTGACTCACCCCAAAGGGTCCAGATCTTGTCGGCCAATATCAAATGGGTCCAGCGGATCTGGCCTGAAACAAAACTCATTTTCACTCTAGAATCAGACAACGGGTCTGCCCAACGCTTCCTTTTAACTCTGGAATGGGTGAAGTCGAGACCCTCCCCTGGAACGCACAGCGTGCCTTCCATCATTCTAGTCCCCCGTGAGGCCTGCTCCCCTTGTACAGTCCACACATCAGGCCCAGTCACCCCACCATACCACGAGGGACTCACCAGTTGGGCTGCCGGCTGCTGTGAGGACGTCGAGGCGGGATCCACAAAGGGTCGTGGTCGGGAGGGTTGGGCGGGGATGGGTTCCTCTCCCGTTTGGGCTCCTCCTTGGCCTCACTTTGCACTTTTGAGGTTTCAAAAGGGGAGATGATGTGGTGCACGATCTGGGTCTGTAACTCCTCCACGTTCCGATATACCCTGTGGGAGGGAAGGAAGCAATGGAGCCATTGGAACGCTAGGAAACATGGAATTCTGAGTCGGCATGAGTTTTGCCAAGGGGGATATATACAGGTAGTCCTTGACTTGTTTAATGACAGTCCGAAGTTATGACGGCCTCAGAATGCAAAATGTTGCAGCCCCTGGTCACACGATCGCAGTTTGGACGCTTGGCAATCGGCTCACATTTACAACTGGTTGCAGCATCCTGCAGTCATGTGATTGTGTTTTGCGATTTTTTTGCTGTTTTCCAGCAAAAAACAGCCATTGGAGAAGTTGGATTCGCTTAACGACCACCATAAAAATGGTTGTAAGTTCGGGTCCGGTCACATGGTGACTCGACTTACGACCGCAACAACTTACGATGGAAATTCCGGTCCTAATTGTGATCGTTAAGTTGAGGACTACCTGTATACCTGGCCTGTAGGCGGCTTGCCGGTTGGACTGACCTGACACGCTAACCCTAATTTATTTATTTATTTATTTATTTATGTTTCAATTTATATACCGCTCCATCTCCCCACAAGGGAACTCTGGGCGGTTTACAAATACAGCAATTAAAATCTAACAATTAAAACAACATAATAAAATACTCTCATATAATAAAATTAAGTATAAATGCATGTTATATAAATAAGTATATTTAAGTATATTTAAGTATAAATGCATGTTATATATATAAGTATATAAATGCATGTTAACCCAACACAATTGCACTGACAAAGAAACATGCTGCACCCAAAGTGATAAAGCAGATGACAACTTAACATCACGGCTTTAATTCATACAACCCCGCAAAATAAGGGCTAGTTTTCCAGCCACGAACCACCCAACCTCACTTTAGTTAGCCTAATATGTTGTGTGAACTATAATCTCAGGCTGTAACCCTGCCTTGACCTGTTGGATTGCATCTCCCATTACTACCCCACCAGCCCTATTATACTGCGCTCTTTTATGAGAGCGCGCCATACAGGAAATATTAAGCAACAGACGGAAGGAAAGTGATTCCCCGCCTTCCCCCAGCTAAATTCTCCCATCAAGCAGAAAATGCACGACGGGAAACTCTTGGCTTGAAATCTTCTTCAGACACCAAGAGAAGGATGGCACTGTTTTGCAGGGCTTTCCAAAGTTTTCCCGCGGCGACACACCAACCGCCGTTGGTGTGTCGCCGCGGGAAAACCCGGAAGTGCCGCCGTTGCGGCAGCGCGCAAAAACCCGGAAGCTAATGATGATCAGCGCTTCCAGGTTGTGTGGCGACACACCAGACTGTGTGTGGCGACACACTTTTGTGTCGCGACACACAGTTTGGAAAGCTCTGCTGTTTTGGGTGGATTTCTCTGAAACTGTTCCTTGCTGTTGCAGCACAGTGAAAGCTCATTTAGTGGACCTTTGAGAGGAGTGTCTGTTATTTGTGAATGTCCGTTAAATGTGAAAGTACATCATCGTGGCGACTGATAACACTGGCCATTGTTTTCACAGAGGTGGCTTAAAAGTCACAAAAAAGGAAGGAAGTCGGGGACAGGTGTCATCCCTTGGGCTAAACCATGGCTTGTTCAACAGACTAGCTGGCTCCACATTACCTCGGTTCACACAACACAATAAGTTATAGGCCCTGATTTACAAACCATCATAGGATTTTACATGGATTGCATTCACATAACATGCCTAAGCTGATTACTGCATCAATCGAAGAGAATATTTGTAGCTCAGGGTTGAACTGTGGAGTCCTTGGTGCTCTCTGAGCCTTGTTGTTTTCTTACAAGAAAACTGCAAGAAAACAACAAGGCTCAGTGATTACTGCATTATCCCACTTTTGGGGTTTACACAATGAACCGCAAACTATCAAGCAGGCTGGGTTCCCACAGCAAGCTAAGCGACAAAAATCTAACCAAGTTAACACTAATCAAGCTTCGCATGTTGTGTGAGTGGAGCCACTAGATTTTTATCTGACCTGCTTAAATATATCATGTGAACACAAGTACTGAATCATGAACTAACCAGGCTGAGTAAGCTTAGGATGATTTGCCACTGAAGCCATTCAATCTTTAACTGACCTGCTTAAGTGTGTTGTGGGAACACAGTCAGTAGCTCATCATAGCTTATACTGTACTGATCCTAGAAACCCATCAGACAGTATGTGAAAGGGTTCCATTTTATGGCAACCCTACACTTTTTAGCACCCCCCCCCTTAGATATTTGGAAAAAACTCCAGTTACTTGTCAAAATCCGCCAGATGTTCTGGGTCAATGTAGTCGGTCACTTTCAAGGTCAAATCTGCCACTTTCTGTGTTTTGGGATCCTGGAAGGAGACGGATCGAGACAACACTGAGGCATGAGGTGAACCCCAACCACAGGGCGGTGAGGTGCCAGGAGGGGGGCAGCAGGAAGTGCAATCTCCCCCCGCCCCCCATGTTTAGTGGGCCCCAAACCTGCTGGCCTTTAGGCAGGCTTTTAAAACGTGGTTATTTCCCCAAGCGTTGGGACCAGGATGAGTAAGTTCCCATTGGAAGAGGACAGAAATATAAGCCAAATTGCACATTAGTGATTATTACGGTTATAATGTATTGTGGTTTTTATTTTGAGTTATTTTAAGCTGCCCAATCTCCTTGTTCGTTAGGTGGTCATGTGAATTCGATAAATGAATAGTGGGCACCAGGCTGCGCTGGCCAAGCCGCCTTTCTCTGATTCTAAGCCAAGCAACCAGCAGAAGCCACCATATCACATGCGTCATGCCATTCTTGCACAAATGGCATGAGTTACGAAATTTGCACGATGCAAATCAAATAACTCACACCATGATTATGGTGACCGCATTTTCTTGGAAAAAATAAAGGACAAACTTGAAAAGGGGGCAAATCTGAAAGAGGCTGACAACGATAAGACACTTTAATTGTTTATGTTTATAACTTTGCTTTACGAAGGAAAAGCGAAACCAAGAAAATATGTAAAGTTTTTCTGTAAACGCCTATTCTAATAAAATATCTAAAATCAAATAGTATATGTAATTAATTTTAAAAAGACAATTCAATTTCCATATTTTTCACATGAATGTGAAAGACCGTCCCTTAAGGGGTAGCATTTGTGCGGTACAAGTTAAAGGACAAAAGGGAGTTTTTGAAAAATAAATAAATCTAAAGGACAGCTTTCTGAAATAAAGGAATGTTGTAAACCGCCCAGAGTCTACTGTTGTGGAGATGGACGGTGATACATTCGAAAAATAAATAAATTTTAAAAATGTAGGCATGGTTGCTGTAATCGTGTGATGTCACTTGCCCATCCTGGTATCCAAGCTGTCAGGGGCTCCAAACTGTACCCTTGATTGGCTAGAACAGGGCTTTCCAAAGTTTTCCCGCGGCGACACACCAACCGCCGTTGGTGTGTCGCCGCGGGAAAACCCGGAAGTGCTGCCGTTGCGGCAGCATGCAAAAATCCGGAAGTGCTGCTGCCGCTTTCGGGTTTTTGCGCGCCGCAGTTGGTGTGTCGCCGCGGGAAAACACACAGTTTTCAGTCGCGACACACAGTTTGGAAAGCTCTGGGCTAGAAGCTGGTGCCACTGAAGCCCAACACGCTGGCCAGGCATTGGGGAAACAATGGGGTGACTTGGCAGGTGGTATCCCCAGATCTATGTCTTACTCCCTTCTGGCTTCTGCTTTGGGTTTAGAACAGAACAGAATCTTTACAGGTAGTCCTCGACTCACGACCATTCATTTAATGACGGCCCGAAGTTACGACGGACTCAGAATGGGTGCTTTACAGCCT
Source organism: Charina bottae (assembly GCA_023362775.1). Lineage (NCBI taxonomy): Eukaryota > Metazoa > Chordata > Lepidosauria > Squamata > Charinaidae > Charina > Charina bottae. The sequence goes on from JALMGJ010000034.1 coordinate 5,630,606, forward strand.
GTAAAGCACTCCTGAGCTTCGCAAAACGTTGCACCTCCTCCGCAGTCACACGACTGCATTTCAGGTGCTTGGCAACTGGCTCACATTTACGACCAGTTGCAGCATCCTGTGGTCACGTGATCACATTTTGCGACTTTTTTGCCATTTTCCGGCAAAAAACGCCCATCGGGGAAGCTGGATTCGCTTAACAATCACGGTGATTGGCTTAACAACTCGTGACTCGCTTAACAGCCACTGTAAAATTGGGTCCTGTCACGCGGTGACTCAACTTACGACCACAATGACTTACGATGGAAATTCTGGTCCCAATTGTGGTCGTAAGTCGAGGACTACCTGTACTGTGGCCAATGACCAGTCCATAAAACACTTGTTGGGTTTACATCTCCATCCCTGAGGACAATTAGGCAGAATCGCTTCTCCTTTACGGGAGGCCAAGTCAGTTTCCCCAAAGCAGCCTCACCATGACGTTGAGAATGATGCTGCTGTCTATCAGAATGGCTTTCACCAGGAGGTCATGAGAATCGTCCTTCAGCCGGTACCGCAGCGTGTAGAGTTCCTTGTCCGCGTTCCACCCAGCGGGCAGCATTTCCGACTTCCTCTCGTTGGCACCCGGCTGCAACCAGACCCGGCAGGGGATACAGGTCAAATTTGGCAGGACTGTACCACTTGAAGGGGCGGGGGAGAAGGATGTGGCAGGAAGGAATCCTCCAGGGTCGTTAGAGGGGGCACCGGGCAGCCTTCTACAAGCGAGTGACCTCTTGATAGGTTGGATGCTGGATCCCATAATCCCCAGCCACTATTATGGGAACTGGAGGTCCAACCCACGTGGACTTCAGGTGGAGAAAATCTGATTTGACGCGAACCTCCACTTCATTGGGCTTTATACTTTCTCCTGAAAACCCCCCCCCCGCCCAAAATTCCTAAGAATGGTTCTTCAGCAAGCGGTATCTGCCGCCTTGGGTTTTATTTCAGTAGCAAAATTGATTGATTGATCGGTTATGTGCCATCAGGTCATTGTCAATTTTTAGCAACCATATAGATAGATTTTCTCCATGAAAGTAGGAAAAAAAACAGGATAGTAGTAAAATAAATAACTAGACAAACAAATGAACAGGAGAGGGTCCTCGTGTCACCTTCCCCACAGAGCTTCTGGTTTAAATGTCCCCTTCTTTCTATTTTATCTCTAATTTCTGCAAGCACCTACATAATTTAAAAACAAACGCGCAAGGTGTACCGAAGCACTAAAAATGCTAGCAAACTGTCCGCATCACTTATTTTGGGCCCCAGGCCAGCACTCAAACCTGTTTAGGCAGAATCACCTGGCCTGTATTAGTCCTCCAAGCTGCCACCAGGAAGACACCCCCCCCCAGAAGAGACAAGGGGTCCCCCTAAGTTTCTCAGGCTGCTGCCGTTTTACAAGTCAGATTCCAATGGCTGCTTTTGCCCGCAAAGCTGCCCGCGGCACCAGGATTTCTACGGCATCGGCCGGCCTGTACCAGCACGCAGAGAAAGGGTGCTTAAGGTCCCGCCCCATGAGAAATCAAGGACATTGCCCCAAGGCAGTCCCGCTTGGTCATGGCCCCCAAACTCTGGGGTCCCTCATCTCCAAAAACACACCGGGCACCCTCGTTCTGGATTTTTTGCAGAGCTGTAAAGGCTGTTTTCTTTCAGCAGGTGGCTTGGAGTTTCATTCTGGAAGACCGGGCAATTTTGTGCACTGTTTATAGGAGATTTTATGGAGACAGGACTGCTGTTTTCATGGAGGGAGGGATGATTCATGCCTCTAGAGCGGTGTTTCTCAATCTTTGCCACTTTAAGAGATCTGGACTTCAACTCCCAGAATTCCCCAGCCAGCATGCATTCTGGGAGTTGAAGTCCACACAGCTTAAAGTGGCCAAGATTGAGAAACTTCCCGATCAGTGCTTTTCAACCTTGGCCATTTTTAGTTGTGTGGACCTCACTCAACTCCCAGAACTCCCCAGCCAGAATGCATTCTGGGAGTTGAAGTCCAGACAGCTTAAAGTTAGGAAGGTTGAGAAACACTGACCTAGATCGTTGAGTTCCTTACATTTCCAGTCCTATTCTTGTCCGCTATCTCGAGTCTTGGGAACTGGGTGGGAGATATACGCATTTATTGATACTGATAAAATAAATCGAGCGGAGAGGGAGAAAAGGACGAAGCCCTTTTCCCGTGCAAGACCGGCCTCCCCTCCAGCAGGAGAAGGGGCGCGGGCATTTAGCAGGGGCGCTTTTGCAGCGCGGGGCTGGATCAGACACCCTCTGGGCTGCTTGGCAGGAGCTCCAACCCGACGCCCGCCGGTCGGACCCGCGCGGAGGCCGGAGCCGCCCCGCAGCGCCTTCTTTCCGGCCTGCGCGCTGCACCGGGCGGATCTCCGCCTGCGGGCGCTTACCTCGTCCCCGGCGCCCAGGCAGCGGTACTCGCGCGTGATCAGCTTCCAGTGCACGAAGCAGAGCAGGGCGTCCTGCGCGCAGCCGAGCTCCGGCGCCACCGAGTTGTAGAGCAGCTCCAAGCCCGCCATGCTGCCGCCGCCGCCGCCGCCTGCAAGACAACCGCGCGGGAAGGGACGGGAACGGACAGGAGGCCCGGCCCGCCTCCCCGCCCGGGAAAGCGAAAGCAGCCGGGGGGGACGCGCCAGAGCGCCCGCCCCGCCCCCTTCTGCGCAGCTGAGCGATCAGCTGGGCCGGGCCACCGCCGGGCTTCGCCGCCGCGGCGGCGGTTGCAGCGCCCATCCTCCGCGGCCCGGCCAGTGGGGCTGGAGGTGGTAGCCCGGGAGGGCTGCTGGCAGCCAGGAGGGTGGCGAAGCCCCGGCGAGGTCAAGGCGCAGCGGTGGCGTTCAAAAGCCGAGAGCCCAGCGCGGAGCGGTTTTCGCTTTTGGGGTTGGCTTTAAAAGGGCGGAAGAGCCTTCTCCCCCTAAGCCGCTGTTCCTCAACCGTGGCAACTTGAAGATGGGTGGCCTGCAATTCCCAGAATTCCCCAGCCGGCTTGCTGTAGGTATTGACCGAGCGAGCGTAGAAACGAGGGGGCGCGGGGCGCGGTCTTCCCAACTGTGCCCTTTGGAATAATGTTATGCATGACCCACATATTCCTACATATCGCAGAGGGTTGGACTAGGCCAGTGTTTCTCAATCTCAGCAACTTTAAGATGGGTGGACTTCAACTCCCAGGATTCCCCAGATTGAGAAATGCTGGACCAGGTGGCCCTTGCGATGCCTTACACCTCTATGACCCGGTTTTTGTTGTACTCGGTATGCCACTCAGCATTGGGATTGGGCAGGCGGGCCAATTTCTAAACAGGTGTCTGTAGCTTGAATCATGTCAACTGGATTTCTATTTTCTCAGTGGAAACGTTTCGCTCCTTATCCAAGGAGCTTCCTCAGTCTGAGCAAAGTTAGTAAGGGAATCCTTAAGTATGTTTCTAGGGTGGCTGTGTGACCTTGCACCTGGGGCTAGGTCATGGTTATATTGAGATGTTAATTTCTAAGTCCCTTTATCATCCAAAGGAGGATCGTTAAGATTAGGTGACCCAGTGCGCCTCCTGGGGAGGAGGTAGAAACATGGGAGCAATCCCAGTCTTTTCAAAACTCCCGTTTCTCTTCCAGATGACACTCCCCCGCCCCCTGCGCCTTTCACCCATCGCATTGTCACATTGAGGACTGGAAACCTCAAAGATACCTACAAACTGAACACTGAGGAGATCCTGGGCGGGTAAGAAAGGGGAAGGAAGAAAAGAAAGAAAACCTCTCTTTTTCTTTTTTTTAAAGAAATTTTCTTTCTTTGAGGACATTAATGTTCACATTTTAGACAGGGAAGATAAGTGGTTTGAAAGAGGGGTCAAGGAATCCATTTATGCCAACTTGGAAAATCCTTCCTTGAATAGAGGTGCGGGCCTCAGGCACAATCTTTCCCCTATTTTCCTTCCTGCTTTGTCTTCTGTGCCTAGGAAGATTAAGACCATTTTGCAATCTCAACAACAGCAAGGTAATCTTAACGATCCTCCTTTGGATGATAAAGGGACTTAGAAATAAACATCTCAAATAACTATGACCTAGCCCCAGGTGCAAGGTCCCACAGCCACCCTAGAAACATATTTAAGGATTCCCTTACTAACTTTGCTCAGACTGAAGAAGCTCCTTGGATAAGGAGCGAAACGTTTCCACTGAGAAAATAGAAATCCAGTTGACATAATTCAAGCTACAGACAATTCCACCTGGATGACTGAGAACCTTCATCGACATGTTCTAAACAGGTGATTAAGAAACTCTTCTTGGGCAATTGAAGCCCGTTAAGGAATTGAAAAGGGTCCTGAAACTGGGAGGAAGATGCTACAATTCCACTAACGCTTCCCGGATTTGACCATGTTTTAAATCTGTTTCCCATTTTGAGAAAAACTCTTCCCCCTTCGTAATCAATTACAGACTAAGCCTAATGGATTTAGTGTGTCAAAAGTTATTTTGTTCTACAGCCTGCTGGCTAGGGAATTCTGGGAGTTGAAGACCACCCATCTTAAAATTGCTGAGGTTGAGAAACACTGCCCTAAGCCATGGCTTGTTTTAACCACTGTTGGTTGGCTAGGCCACTTTGGGCTTGGTTTATTTTTTTATTTAATTTTTATCCCACCTTTGTCATGGATGCTAATGGGGTTTGTTTGTTTGTTTGTTTGTTTGTTTATTTATTTATTTATTTAAAATTAAGTGCCCAGAGTCTACTTTGTAGAGATGGGCGGTGATAAATTTGACAAATAAATTAATTATCCCGCCTTTATTATTTTTATAAATAACTCAAGGCAGCGAACATACCTAATACTCCTTCCTCTTCCTATTTTCCCCACAACAACCACCCTGTGAGGTGAGTTGGGCTGAGAGGGAGGGACTGGCACAAGGTCACCCAGCTGGCTTTCGTGCCTAAGGCGGGACTAGAACTCTCAGTCTCTTGGTCTGCCATTGGCTCCTTCCCAGGGCTGAGAGACAGGGACTGGCCCAAGGTCACCCAGCTGGCTTTCATGCCTAAGGCAGGACTACAACTCTGTCTCCTGGTTTGCCATTGGCTCCTTCCCAGGGCTGAGAGACAGGGACTGGCCCAAGGTCACCCAGCCAGCTTTCATGCCTAAGGCAGGACTAGAACTCTCAGTCCCCTGGTTTACCATTGGCTCCTTCCTAGGGCTGAGAGACAGGGACTGACCAAAGGTTACCCAGCCGGCTTTCGTGCCTAAGGCGGGACTAGAACTCTCAGTCTCCTGGTTTGCCATTGGTTCCTTCCTAGGGCTGAGAGACTGGGACTGGCCTTGGTGGGCCCAGCCCTGGATTAACCATTAATGAACATGAGCATATGCTGAGGGCACCGAGGGAAGGGGGGCACCACCGAGTTTTTTCCTCTCCTATCGTGCGCTTGGCTCTTTCACTGCCACACTCAGCTTTCGTTTTCAACAACTTTTTGTATTTGTATTTTTCCCTTATAACAATTTCATTTAAAAATGCATTAAAAAGGGTTGAAAATTTGCGTTTTTTCTGTTGCTCTAGTTATAAGTAAATAATTTGCTTATATTGCTTACTGCTATGTAGTGTTTTCTATATAAATATATTTTATATATTAAAAGTGTATATATTTTTAAAAAAGTTTATATTTCATATAGTTGTGGGCTCCAGCCTGGGGGATGGCCTGGAAGAAAATGGATTTTTTAATCTCTTATTCCACCTTCCGCACTCAATGCCTTGTCAGTTAAGCAATGGAGGGGCCGAGGGACATCATGGGGGGGCTGTGCGTAGAGCATCAGCCAGCCTCAACCTGACCCTGGCTGGGCCGCTGTGAGAACAGACTGCTGGACTAGGTGAGCGGGGGGTCTGATCCAGCAGGACACGGCTTATGTCGTTAGGGTTTGGCAGCCTCCATGTTTGACTTAGCATGGTGACCTAGCCAGGCCACGGAAGCTTGTGGAGCAAATGGGTTGTGATCAACCACAACTTAGCCAGACACTTTTGTATGGGTAAAAGCTGTCCTGTTAGGCCCATGAGCAATCCTATGGCGGGCTGGATCTTCTCAGAAGCTACTGACCGTGGATTCTTCGAGGGCGCTCCATTAGGACTAATGCAACCAACTTCCCATCGTGCCAAGGGGAGAGCTGGGTAACTGGGTGTCTACATCAGTCTCCGCTCTGCTTTACTGCACTGGCTTTTCCAGTTGCCAAGCAACAGAAGCACCAGAGTTCCATGTTCCACGTCCTGGGCTTTTGCTGAGTTCCGAAACAGCTTGGCGGGCCCTGACTCTGAGTGATGCAGAATGCTGGACCCCTTGGCATATGTCCATGTGCATATCTGTCGTATCCGGTGAGAATTGCCAAGTGTGATCTCAAATCAAGCACTTTGGGCACACCATTTATATGGCGAGGGGGCAGCCTTATGAAATGAATGAATGAATGAATGATTTTGCCTCTTATCAAAACATGAATGAATTTCAGGGGGAGAACTTCACGCATCCAGACAACATACTAAACATGGTTTCGTCGTCGTCGTTTATTCGTTCAGTCGCTTCCGACTGTTCGTGACTTCATGGACCAGCCCACGCCAGAGCTTCCTGTCGGCCGTCGCCACCCCCGGCTCCCCCACGGTCGAGTCCGTCACCTCCAGAATATCATCCATCCATCTTGCCCTTGGTCGGCCCCTCTTCCTTTGGCCTTCCGCTTTCCCTAGCATCAGCTTCTTCTCCAGGGTATCCTGTCTTCTCATTATGTGGCCATGGTTTACCAAGGCATAATCATTGTGTTCACAGTACATGCTCTGCCCAAGCAAATAAATCACATACTGGCTCAACATGATGGCCTGGTTCACACATGATGCTAAGAGAAGGATTGGATTCCCAGAACACATAAAACTAACTTCAGTTGAGCTAGTCGCGCATCTTGTTTGAACCCAGCCACTGTCAAATCAGGAGCACTTTGGCTATGTGCAGACAATGGGTTTAACCAGATGGGGAAGAGCTATAGCACATGCCTTTAGAGAACAAGCTAAGTTTGGCTAGCCTTAACTTTTTAAGTTTTTGGGGGGCTTAATATGTTGTGTGAATATAGCCCACTTGCTACTTTATGATTTGGAATATAATTCAGTGACCATGTTTTCATGCATTGTGTGCCCTTAGCTATAATGTGGCCTGTTCGTTTAGGCAAAGACAGCATATTTTGCCAATGGGCCCATACAGCGTTCCACGCGCATCATGCGGCCACATGACCGTGGAAGCGTCTTCGGACAACGCTGGCTCTTCGGCTAACAAACGGAGATGAGCACCGGCCCCTAGAGTCGGACACGACTGCACAAATGTGCGGGGAACCTTTACCTTTACCTTTTACCATACAGCATAGTGATGCATATAAAAAAGGGACAGAGCTTCCATCAGGTGGTTGCAGCTGCCATCTTGACCTTTCTGACCCCAGAGGTCTCTGCTTGCAATTGCTTAAGATTTGAGACTTCAATTTTACCAAACACAATTGGTCTTGTGGTCTCAGAACGTCCACTAGAGGTCGCCCTCCCCTTTCTAAATAGCCTTCTCTAGTTCAGTTGTTTTCAAGGGGAATCCTCTTAACAAGAACTCTTGTGTTGAGCCACTGCCCAAAGAGAAACTTGGGTTGTGTTAGTGAAGGGAAGAGCAGGTGGAGGATCCCAGCTAGATTTTTCAGCCCTCCTATTGAGGATGGGTGCAAGACAGAGGCAATTGCAACCATGCCTGACTTACACTGTGGAAAGTTATGCAGCACAGCCTTTTCCTCCATGATTATTTCTCCTTCTCCTGTATCTTCTCCTCCTCCTCCTCCTCCTCTCTATCTCCTCCTTCTCCTTCTCCTCCTTCTCATCTCCTCCTGTCTATCTCCTCCTCCTCCTCCTGTCTATCTTCTCCTCCTTTTCTCTATCTCCTCCTCCTCCTCCTCCTCCTCCTCCTCCTCCTCCTCCTCCTCCTCCTCCTCCCTATCTCCTCCTCCTCCTCCTCCTCCTCCTCCTCCTCCTCCTCCTCCTCCTCCTCCTCCTCCTCTCCTTCTGTTTATCTCCTCATCTCCTTCTGTCCTTCTCCTTCTCCTGTCTATCTTCTTCTCCTCCTCCTCCTCTCTATCTCCTCAGATAGGTCACAGAGCAGAGCTATTAGGGAAGCGCTGTGCCACCCAGAAAAACTGCTCAGGAAGAGAGAGCTTGTTAGATATTCAAAAAGCCAGACAATATTTGATTTTAAGGCTATGCCTGCCAGATCTCCTCCTCCTCCTCCTCTCTATCTCCTCCTCCTCCTCCTCCTCCTCCTCCTCCTCCTCCTCCTCCTCCTCCTCCTCCTCCTCCTCCTCTCTATCTCCTCCTCCTCCTCTCCTTCTGTTTATCTCCTCATCTCCTTCTGTCCTTCTCATTCTCCTGTCTATCTCCTCCTCCTCCTCCTCCTCTTCCTCCTCCTTACCCATCAAGTCCTTGAGAGCAAACTCAATGTAAATATAGGTTGAGGTACTCCTATAGTAGGGTGACTAGATATCTGAACAGGCCAAGGGGGACACAGACAATTGGAAGGGTGGACAAATGGGGGGAAAAGGAGGACACACTCACTGTTTAACTTTCTTGGCATCCGTGACAAAAATTACAGCGAAAAACTGTCCCCCTCAAAAGTACTTAGGTCTACATGTATATGAAATTACTTTTTCCAGCATCAGACAGACTGGTTTTTCAGTCGCAGGAATGTCCCTTAGGAGGCAAAAGCCTTCAGCATGTAACTGATTAAAGTCTTGTCAATTTCAGGCAGCAGTGGGTACTACAGGTAGTCCTCGCTTAAGGACCATTTGTTTAGTGACCATCCGGAGTTACAACGGCACTGAAAACAATGACTTATGACTGTTCCTCACACTTATGACTATCGCAGTGTCCCCACAGTCACGTGATTGCGATTTGGGCGCTTGGCAACCATTGCGCATTTACGATGGTTGCAGTATCCCACAGTCACATGATCGCCATTTTTGACCTTCCCAGCTGGCTTCTGATAAGCAAAATCAATAGGGAACTGTGTGATTCACTTAACGACTGCCGCGAAAATGGTCGTAAAATCAAGTCCAGGTTCACTTAATGACCGCATTGCTTAGTGACCTAAATTCTGGTCCCAATTGTGGTCGTTAAGTGAGGACTACCTGTAATCAACTAACTAAGGTCACAGAGCAGAGCTATTAGGGAAGCGCTGTGCCACCCAGAAAAACTGCTCAGGAAGAGAGAGCTTGTTAGATACTCAAAAAGCCAGACAATATTTGATTTTAAGGCTATGCCTGCCAGATGGAGGACATGAGGACAAGAAAAGAGGACATGTCCTCCTTTTGCTGGAGGTTTGGAAACCCTACTCTATAATAACTTGATGGTCATCTCCCTTCTTTCCCAGACAAATTTGTGAGCCAGTTTGAGGTCCGAGGAGCCGGGAAACGCCCTTTGTCAAGCGGTGTACCAGGCTGACAAGTTTTCATTGGGTAACCCATAAGAACATTCTGTTTGTTTCTTCATTCTGGCAACCAGGTGTCTCGAAATCTCAGCGTTGCATTTTGGTGGCTGCTTTTGAGCCAGTCAGTGGTTGCCTTTGATAACAATCGACACAGAATTTCTAGGATGCTCTATTTTAAAAAATAAATAAACATAAGATTATCATTGGCGATCACTCGTAGCTGAGTAAGATTGTCTTCCAAAGGTAAAATTTTAACAGTGGATCCGTAAGTGGCTATAAAGGCCAATTCTGGATCCGCACAACCTCCCACAATGAGGGCATAGGTTTCCGGGTGGGAGACGGTCATGATGAGGGTTTGCCTGACGTGCCTTCCTTTTAGCTCTTTTCTCCCTTTCGCCCTGTACTCGTGCTTCTTCAAAGTCCATAGCGCCATTAATAAGGGCTGACCTCCAACTGAAACGCTCATGAGTTAGGGCTTCCCAGTTCTCAGTGCTGATATTACGTTTTTTTAAATTAGCTTTGAGAGTATCTTTGAATCTCTTTTGCTGTTTTTATGTTTTGCAAACATAAGAAGCCTTAAGTGGTTGTGGAAAACCGCACAGTGGTGACCCTTGGAGGAAATGTCATGGCGATCTGGCAGAAGCTGATAACATTTTCACAAGACTACATGGATGGCCGTCCACGTATAATCACGTCCAACCGTTCCTACCGTCCGAGACCACAGCAATCCCTTGCGCGGGGCCAGAGGGGAGATGGAAAGCTCCCTTCTTTTGCAAGTGTCACACAACAAAGGCAGTCACACGCTTTGTGACTGCTGGCCACATTTTTCAAGGCCCAGTTTTGCATTGGTGGGGGGGGCGGTTTATACAGGCAAAATGGGTGCATTAAGCCTATTTTCAGCTCTTATTGTATGAAAAATTGTGCTGGCTAAAATCAAAGATTTGCCCCCAACAGTGTGATTTTGTGCTGGTCAGAGATCTGCAGAAATGGGGCTGGGGGCTACATGCAGTTAATACACTGTGGGTTGCCCTTTCCTTCTATTAATTGTGAAACAGTCTATAGCAGTGTTTCTCAACCCTGGCCACTTTAAGATGTGTGGACTTCAACTCCCAGAATTCCCCAGCCAGCCATTTCCCCAAGCGTCAGGGTCTTCTCCTAAGAAAAGTATGCGCACAGCAACTACAAAAAGCAACAGGAAAGCCATTTGGGGAGAAATGGATGTTGCTGTTATTGCTATGATTGTTTGCATTCGTATCCAGCCTTTCCTCTAGGTCAGTGTTTCTCAACCTTGGCCCCTTTAAGATGGGTGGACTTCAACTTCAAAGCATGGCTGGCTGGGGAATTCTGGGAGTTGAAGTCCAAACATCTTAAAGGGGCCAAGGTTGAGAAACACTGGTCTATAGAATCCCCATTTGTGAGTGTGGTTTTGGGTCAAGCATAAGAGGAAAGCTTTTGATCTGTGTACCCACAAATCTCCTTCCTTGGGTCAGCATGGAAGAGAATGCCTGTTGGGAGTCACCCTAAACGGGGGGCATTCAGAAAACCCTCTCTTTCATTATCCAAAGGCTGGAATCTGGACATGTTTTCCATGCAAATATCTGGCCTATGTCATGGCTTGGGAAGTCGGAATGCGTATCAGCATCAGACGAAAATGCTTTATATTAGGAGAAGCTAAATGGCTTGGAAAAAATTCATACATTAAGGAACATTGCATACCCAAGTAGTATACATTAGTTAGTTAGTTGGTGCCACCAAGTCGAGCCCGGCTTCTGGTGGCCGCATGGATAAATGCCTGCCCTCTTGACCTGTCTTTAGGAAAAATTTGCAACTCTTCCAAGGACATTCCAGGAATCTCTTTGATCCCATCCATCCACCCGATTCATTATCTAAATCTTCTCCTACTTTCTCAGTTGTGTAGCCTAATTATGTGGAGCCCTCATTGCTCTCTGAGCTTGGTTGTTGGCTTGCAGATGTTTCATGACCCAACTAGGGAACATCATCAGTGTGAGTGAGTGTGGGGTTTGCTCCCTGTTTATATACAGCAGCTTACCCTGCCGGTACCCCACACTCACCAGCACTGGTGATGTTACTTAGTTGGGTCATGAAACATCTGCAAGAAAACAACAAGGCTCAGAGAGCAACAAGGGCTCCACAGTTCAACCCTGAGCTACAGATATTTTCTTCTATTCAAGCCTATTCAACCCTCGTATGACAAGCCCAAAATATGTGAGTTTCTGCTTGCTGATCACCCCACAATGGAACAATTGGCCTTCTTTGGTCCTGGACCAACTGGTTGATTCTTTTTCCAGTTCAAGGTATGCTCGGTAAGTGTCTCCAAGTTCAGAGGTTATCTATCTTCTTTCTCCGTTCAGGATCAACCGAGCAACTGTTGCTCTGGGAGGAGGAGGAGGAGGAAGAGAAGGAGGAGGAGGAGAAGGGAGGGGGAGGGGGAGGAGGAGGAGGGGGGAAGAGGAGGAAGTGGAAGAGGAGAAGGTGGAGGAGGGGGAGGAGGTGGTGGTCCTGGGAATAGATGCAGCTGCTTTAAAGTACTGTGGGTAGCGCTGGGTCCTTTCTAGCACCCTGTTGAGCTTGTACTCAAGCTGTTACTATTGTGAAATACTACTACTACTAGGTAAAGTAAAGGTAAAGGTTCCCCCACACAGTCGTGTCCGACTCTAGGGGCCGGTGCTCATCTCTGTTTGTTAGCCGAAGAGCCAGCGTTGTCCGAAGACGCTTCCGCGGTCATGTGGCCGGCATGACGCGCGCGGAACGCTGTTACCTACCCACCGAAGTGGTACCTATTCGTCTACTTGCATTTGCATGCTTTCGAATTGCTAGGTTGGCAAGAGCTGGAGCGAGTGCGGGAGCTCACTCCGTCACGCGGGTCTAGGGATTCAAACCTCCGACCTTCCGATTGACAAGCCTGGCATCTTAACCACTGAGCCATCGCGCCTACTACTACTACTACTACTACTACTAATAATAATAATAATAATGTTGCAAGTACACCAGACAGTTGAAGAAGAAAAAAGGGTGCTGGAAGAATATCCGAAGGACAGTGAAGAAGGTGCACTGAAGCTGGTACACCATGAAGACTTACTGAATACTTAAGAGACCAAACCGGCCTATAAGAAAGACCAAATGAAGAATAGAAAAGAGACGTGGCAAGGCAAAGTGTTACATGGCCAGTACACACACACACACACACACACACACACACACACACACACACACACACACAGCAGGCAAGGCAGATAACAACCAGACCTGGCAATGGCTAAGAGCAGGAAAGTTGAAGAAAGAGACAGAGGGGCTGATTCTGGCTGCACAAGGCCCCGCCGTAAGAACAAACGCACATCAAGCCAAGATGGGGAAGACAGCAGCAGACAGCAAACGCCCCCTCGGCGAAGAAGCTGAGGAAACAGTGGGCCACCTAGTCAGCTGCTGCAAGAAGATTGCACAGACTCACTACAAACAACGGCATGACAAAGTAGCAACACTGGTGCCTTGGAGTATCTGCAAGAAATACCCCTTGCCTGCAAGCAGGAACTGGTGGGACGACAGAACAGACAGAATAGAATAGAAAATGAAGAAGCCAAAGTGCTCTGGGACTTTAGAATTCAAACAGACCAGCATCTGCCACACAACACCCCGGACTTAACCGTTGATAAGAAAGACAAAAAAGTCTGGATAGTGGACATTGCAATCCCTGGAGACAGCAGAAGAGAAGAGAAAGAACTGGAGAAAATCACAAAATACAAAGACCTGTAAATAGAAGCAGAACGACTGTGGCAAGAGAAAGCAAAGGTAGTCCCAATAGTCATAGGCGCCTTGGGTGCGATCCCAAAACATCTGGAGCACCACTTGAACACCATCGGCAATGACAAAATCACCATTGGTCAATTGCAAAAGGCAGCTTTACTTGGAGCAGCTTACATCCTGCGCCGATACCATTAACACCATCAAACAACAACATCTGCCCATCCCAGGTCCTTGGGAAGGACTCGATAGGTGGACAAAAATGCCAAATCCAGTCTAAACATCTGGCTGACTGTGCAACCAATCATCATCATCATCATCATCATCATCATCGCAGCAGCAATCAGGTATGTCCACAGCAGAGGGGTGAAAAATGTCTTGATGGTCGCCACACCTGTTCAATGAAGCCCTGCCCCCTTTTATTGCATGTAAGAAAGGGGCCGGGTTTGGGTGCACAGTGGCTGCCACCATCTTGACTTTTTCGACCCCTCCTCCCCATGGACACCCCTCACAGCAATACATGAAGACTAGATCAAGGTCAACTTTCCTTAAGAACTTGGAAGAAGACTGAGATGATTCACATTCACAGAGTCACACTGATCCCCAGCTGGAATTTCAGCGATGTCTCTCATGAAACAAAAGCTGGCATTTACGGTTGTCCTGGAACAGCCTCTGCTCCTTTTTAATTTCTAGAAGTGGCCGCCCCACGTTTATGGGGAACAAGAAATGACTTCTTGCAGAAGTAGGCCCTGTTTGCCCTGCGTGTGAACCCCCAGAAAGCCTGGAGGGTAGTTTGATCTTCTGGAGATGGTTTCTTGATCAAAAGAAGGATGCGGAAAGCAAGGAGGGAAGGAGAGAGAAAGCAGACAAAGAATTCACTTGTCTGAGACAAGGGGAGGACACAGCTTGCAAACCCCAACCTCTCTGGCGTGTTGGGCTTCTAGCACAGTGTTTCCCTATTCTCACCATGCCCTGTTCCTCTGAAGAGCAATGGGTTATGCTGCCCTTAATGTGGGAATGACTCACAAGGTGGGTAGGAATTTGCATGTGCTGGGGCTGCATTAATGAATGTCATATGTTCCGTATGGGAGAAAGGGATGTGCTGGTTCCAATCTGCAAGTAATAATCTATTTTATTAATGCTTTTGGAAGCGTAGCTGTTCCTCTGGCAAAGCTGCTCAGATCCTGAAGGCCCACCAGGAGGGTCCCCGTGTGATTTCCTGCGCTGTAGAAATGAGATTGGGTCTTGTCCCCACCCACGCTCCAGCGACGACTCGAACGAGCGACGTAAACGCGGGCGAGCCTTTGAAACAGGGAAGACAATTGCCAACTTTAATATTAAAAAGTGCTAGAAAAGATGACGAGCCAACTTGTTCATGATGGTTTCTTAAAGCACACAGCCTACCGGGTCCCTAAGGACACCATTGTAAAAGGCAACCACGCACATGTTCAAAAACCCAGCATTTTCACCGTTTGGCGTTAGAGTACGGTGAGGTGGGGTGAGGTTGCCAGATTTTGCCTCCCAACGCTGTCTGTTGTTAAAAGAGGATTTGGATACAAGCAGCTTGAATGTCAGTTTCTTTCCCAATCATTCTTAACATGGAATTTTCCTTTTGTCGTTGCCATTGCAGACAAATTTAAGGCTTCCCTTGTGTTGTAACTCCAAGATGTTTTCTCTGGCTAGTGCCAATTAAATCCCATCCATTCATCAAGCTACTGACATTCTTGGCTTAGCTGCAGAAAGAAAAAAAATGGTTTGGGCCGACCTGAAGCAAGTCAGCTTTGCTAGAGAGAATAGTTACAGTCCTCTTCTCTTCTGAACTGGTGAAGAAGGCCCGAAAATTCAAACAATTCAAAGTATTCTCCTTTGCAATTTATCTTGCAGGAAAAGGTTTTGCAGAAGACTGCTTCCCTGCAGATGTGTCAGATGCCAACCCCTGGCTAGCAGGTTGGCTGGGCCATGATGGGATCGGAAAGCTGCCACATCTGGAGAGAGGTAGGATGACCCAGGCTGTTCTAGGCTATTTCAGTGAGAGTTCAGATTGAATTGCAGCTGTTGCACAGACTGGCAAAAATTGTTTTGAAGTTTGATCTTGGGAAGATGGAAGAACCATGAAATTCCCATCCTGCAGGGTTGGGCCAGAGAGCAGAATGCTGCTTCATTGTACCCAGATGTGCTTGAAGCATGCAGTGCTCGCCTGGTGCATGATCCAAGTCTACTCAACTGCCTGCAGCTGTTTGAATTTGGCAAATGCTGCAATAAATCAATACCTTGGTGCCCAAGAGGAAGAACTGCCCCATGGTTTTCTCAGCCCACCGGAGGACCCTGAGCATTGAGGAGCCTAGATAATGTTTTTTTCTGAAACAGAAGGTCCTTGCCATCCATTGTGCTGGCACCAAGGCAGAGGTTAGCCTGCAGTCCAAGACGGGTAGCGGTGGCTCGCAGATATTGGTTGCTCTCCAGTGTTTTTCCAGAATATATCAGCTGGTTGGTGCATTTGGCAAGGCCCAGGACTGTGAATCCTTGGACCAGGAAGGAGACGATATGCAACCCTGATTTATTTATCATATCAGTTTATATAGCCACCCGTCTCACAACTGCAACTCTGGGTGGTGCAGATAGGAATAAAACAAAGCCAAACCAGAAACAACAATTAATAATGAAATCATGACAGTTGGGGACAGCGCCAACTCCAATAATAAAAAGAACAACATCCCATCAACTCACTTAACCTCTAGACTCCATGCCTTGGGGAACATGCAGGTCTTCAAGAACTTATAAATGCCAGCAGGGTTAGGGCCTCATGAATCATGAATAAAGGGACGCGGTGGCTCAGCGGGTTAAACCGCTGAGCTGTAGACTGCCGATCGGAAGGTCGGCAGTTCGAATCCCCGCGCAACGAGGTGAGCTCTCGTTGCTCGTCCCAACTCCCGTCAACCCAACAGTTCGAAAGCTTTGCGAGTAGATAAATGGGTACCACCTTAAGTGGGTAAAATTGCTGGCGTCCTGTCGGGGGTCGCCCACCAAACGGAAGATCTTTGGAATGGCGGTGGCTACGACGGATCCCGGAAAAAGCAGCTTCATCTACAGGACGTTGGCAGCCGGCTCCAACGCAAGGCATTGTGGGGCTTGTAGTCCAAGTAGCCTCGGAAGAGTCGGTTCCCTTACCCCTTCTCTTAGCGCGCGGTTAAATGAAATTTAAATAGCTGAAAATGCTGGGTGAAAATGTATAATATGAAATGTATAACATGAAATGTATATGTGTATGTAAGCCGCCTAGAGTCCTCCGTTAGGGAGGGGATAGGCGGGGTATAAATATCAATATAAATAAATAAAATAAAAAAAATCTCGGGGCTTATGATATTCCAGGAGGCAGGCACTGTGCCGGAGAAGGCACGCTTCCTGGCTCCCACCAGGTGGCACTGTTTAATAGGTAGGTCCTGGACCTGGACCTTTCAGCAGTTCAGACTCCGAAGAGCCAGGCTGTGGCACCACCACTGGTGAGCAGAACTGTGACTCAGATCCTGACCTGGACTCCTGACCCCCTGGCCAGCAGGAAGGCCATCACTGCTGTGTGGAAAGCCAGTGTGCTCATTCGGGAGGGAGGAAGGCTGGTGGCGATGGGAAGGTGTGGGGAGCATGGTCTACTCAGAAGCAACTTCTGTGCCCAAACAGTCTGGCTCTTGTAACCAGAACGGACCCATCTTGGCTGGGCTCGGGAGAAGCTGGGAGCTTCCTGCATTTAATCGCCTGAGAGGCGAAGTCTCCTTCAAATTGAATGTGACTCCTGTTGACCTCATGGACATCTCCGTATGGTTTTCTGGGCAATAGTACAGAAGTGGTTCACCACTGATTTCTCACGGGATTTTTTACTTCCCAGTCTAGCCTACAGCCCTGGCATTTCACAACACTCACAGACTGTTGCGGATCTTGGCTGCCCCCCTGGCTTTCTACCTGGGTTTTCCAGATAGGTGCGGCTTGAGCAGACAAGACACACAGCCCTGGTAACAGCCGGGAAATTATTAGGATTACACGCACAAATAACTTCCAACCGAACACTGAGGCACAACAGGTTCTTTGTAATACATGGAGACCCAGTGAATTTAACAACAACAAAACAACAACAAAACTTTACTGGTTGCAAGGTACATTTGCTCTTCCTCACATGTGTGCGCGCGTGCACACACACACACACACACACACACACGCTTACCCACGTCCTTCCAACTAGGCTGCCAGGCACTAGCTAGAGCAGAGCTTTCCAAACTGTGTGTCGTGACACGTTAGTGTGTCAGCTGCAGTGTCTGGGTGTGTCGCGGCAGCTGCTGCCTCCGAGCCCTGCCAGGATTCCACGCAGGTCCTAGTGCCTGCTTTGTGCCTTGCTGCCTCCAAACCTGCTGTGATTCCGCGCAGGTCCTAGTGCCTGCCTTGTGCCTTGCTGCCTCCAAACCTGCCCTGCCAGGATTCCACGCAGGTCCCAGTGCCTGCCTTGTGCCTTGCTGCCTCCAAACCTGCTGTGATTCCACGCAGGTCCCAGTGCCTGCCTTGTGCCCTGCTGCCTCCAAACCTGCCCTGCCAGGATTCCACGCAGGTCCCAGTGCCTGCCTTGTGCCTTGCTGCCTCCAAACCTGCCCTGCCAGGATTCCATGCAGGTCCTAGTGCCTGCCTTGTGCCCTGCTGCCTCCAAACCTGCCCTGCCAGGATTCCACGCAGGTCCCAGTGCCTGCCTTGTGCCTTGCTGCCTCCAAACCTGCCCTGCCAGGATTCCACGCAGGTCCTAGTGCCTGCCTTGTGCCTTGCTGCCTCCAAACCTGCCCTGCCAGGATTCCACGCAGGTCCTAGTGCCTGCCTCATGTCCTGCTGTAAGAGTTTGTCGTGAAATGATGCATGTCTAAAAAGTGTGTCACCAACATGAAAAGTTTGGAAAGCTCTAAGCTAGAGGGACGGAAGCTGCCAAGTCTGGACCCAAGAACAACTCAAGGAGTGGGCGGGCTTTGGGACCCCTTTTATCCCCAAAAGTTCCTGCTTTGTTGATTCACAAGACTGGCAACTACTCTTGCCTTGTTAATTTACAAGTCTGGTAGCTGTTGATGGGATTGGGGTGGGGGTTTCCATGTGCTCAGGCCCATCTTCCTCTATCTGGTTCAGGTGACACATTTTTCCTTAACGACTTGCTTCCTTCTTATCTACCTCCCAAAAGGGATCCCATAGACAAGATTCCTGGCTTTGTCCTCTCTGCTTACGTGCCTGCCTCATCTTTAGGTCATGGCAGCTTCAGCCTAGTCTCACACCAGCCCTACCATAGATAATCCCGTGCCATGTCTCAAGGCTATTGAAGCCCACCAGAAGCCTCAACCCTTGTCTAGGATTGATCATGTTAACTGCTCTGCCCTTGAACTTGGACTATGATTTTGTCTAATGATCTTCACTGTTGTCGCTGGTGGGAGCCTGAACCATTGGCAACTTCTCTGAAGCCTCAGGGCACATGGGTGAACCTTTCCCCAAGAAGATTTCCTTCCTTCCTTCCTTCCTTCCTTCCTTCCTTCCTTCCTTCCTTCCTTCCTTCCTTCCTTCCTTCCTTCCTTCCTTCCTTCCTTCCTGGTTCCTACACGTGAGCACATGTGGGAATAAATGGGCACTGCAGTAATCAAGACTGGCCCTCCCATTGCTTTCTGAGGCAATCGAGGGGTTCTCTTCACAGAATAGGCATGCCCAGGTCAATTAAAGGCTCAGGGGCTGCGTTTCCAGAACTATCAAGGTTGTTTGTTTATTCGTTCAGTCGCTTCCGACTCTTCGTGACTTCATGGACAAAGCCCACGCCAGAGCTTCCTGTTGGCTGTTGTCATCCCCAGCTCCCCCACGGTTGAGTCCGTCACCTCCAGAATATCATCCATCCATCTTGCCGTTGGTCGGCCCCTCTTCCTTTGGCCTTCCACTTTCCCCAGCATCAGCTTCTTCTCCAGGGTATCCTGTCTTCTCATTATGTGGCCAAAGTACTTCAGTTTTGCCTTTAATATCATTCCCTCAAGTGAGCAGTCTGGCTTTATTTCCTGGAGTATGGACTGGTTTGATCTTCTTGCAGTCCAAGGCACTCTCAGAATTTTCCTCCAACACCACAGTTCAAAAGCATCAATCTTCCTTCGCTCAGCCTTCCTTATGGTCCAGCTCTCGCAGCCATAGGTTACTACGGGGAATACCATTGCTTTAACTATGCAGACCTTTGTTGTCAGTGTGATGTCTCTGCTCTTAACTATTTTATCGAGATTTGTCATTGCTCTCCTCCCAAGAAGTAAACATCTTCTGATTTCCTGGCTGCAATCAGCGTCTTTGCACCTAGAAATACAAAGTCTGTCACTGCCTCCATGTTTTCTCCCTCTATTTGCCAGTTATCAATCAAGCTGGTTGCCATAATCTTGGTTTTCTTGAGGTTTAACTGCAACCCAGCTTTTGCACTTTCTTTTTTCACCTTCCTCATAAGGCTCCTCAACTCCTCCTCGCTTTCAGCCATCAAAGTGGTATCATCTGCATATCTGAGATTGTTAATGTTTCTTCCATCAAGTTTGGGTTGGGTTTAATTTGGGTTAGGTGATGGGGTGGCTCATGATTTGGTGAATTTATCTTTCAAAGTATTGAGCAACCCAGAAAACGGGTTAGTTCAGCAACCAGGTTAAAGATGTTGTGTGAACCCGGCCAGAGATTTTTTTGGAAAAGCTGAGATGTGACCTAGTTAGCAGACCAAGGAGAAGACATCAGGTGCCCCAGGCACTCTCTGATCCATCGTGGTACCACGAGTCCTTCATTCTTGCCCCCGGAGGTGAGACTGGCCCCTTCACTCCTGGCCTTTCGGAAGGCCCTTAAGACCTGGCTCTGCCGCCTGGCCTGGGACAACGGAGGTGGTAGTGCCTCCTGGGGTTGGCTGGCCCCGTAGCAATAAGTCCTATGCTACGGTCTCCAATCCATCTGGGATTCTATTTTATTTTATTTTATTTTATTTTATTTTATTTTATTTTTTATTTATTTTTATACATTTTCTACTTGTATGGTTTTAAATATTTTAAATTTTTAAGTCTTGATTATTGTAACCCGCCCAGAGTCCCTTGTATGGGAGATGGGCGGGGAATAAATTAAATAAATAATAAAAATAATAATAATAATTCTTTCCGAAGTTGTGTTTTGGGTATAAATTGGTGTTTTATACAAACTGGTGTTCTCTTTTATTCTCTGCCTTTCGGCACGCATCTCTCTGTTTTGGCAGCATGTAAGTGACCGCCCTCCATGGGTAAATTGCGCTCCCACGAACAACTTCCCATCCAAGGCGTGTGAAAAGAACCAACAGTGCTTGGGAAAAAATCTGTTTGCAATCCGCACCTGGCTTCGCTGTTGGAAAGTAACATTTCAGAAACTGACCTGTATGCAAGACAGCTGTGTCAGCATTATTCGTTCAGCGGGGAGAGAGCGATTACAGTTATATTACCTTTTCATAAAACAGCCCAGCTTGAGTTTATGACTTTGTTCTCATTTCAGACTGCTGGGTATCTCAAGCCAAGAGGCGCACAAAGGAAAATGGAGAAGGGTGTGTCTTGCCTGCCTAATTTTTTCCACTTTCAGTGGCCATGAATACGACTTCTTGTCAGGGCCACAAAGAGGGAAGCGAAGGGGCTACTAGAGAAAGGAAGGGGTCGTCCCTCCTTTTCGTTTATGATTTCAGATCAATCTATGCTTCTGTTTGGTTCCCCAATACCAGCCAATCCCTCCGTGAGGGCTGAGTTTGCTTTGGTTAAGACTTTCGTGGCTCAGCCCTTTGGACAAAGCCAGTTTGCTGAACGTGTGCTCAGTGTCCTGTGCAAACCCATTACGTGGGCTCATTCAGGAACCAAGTTAACCAGATTGTGGGAAGGCAGCCCTGGGTGCGTCTACTCGAAGCGTTGTGCCAACCTATTACAGGTAGTCCTCGCTTAACGACCACAATTGGGACCGGAATTTCGGTTGCTAAGCATAGGGGTCATTAAGCGAATCCAACCCGATTTTATGACCTTTTTTGTGGCAGCGGTTAAGCAGATCACTGTGGGCGTTAAGCGAACCACGTGGTCGTTAAGCAAATCACGCGGTTCCCCATTGATTTTGCTTGCCAGAAGCCCGAAAATGATGATCACGTGACCACGGGATGCTGCAACGGTCATAAATGCGAACTGATTGCCAAGCACCCAAATTGTGATCATGTGATTGTGGGGAACGCTGCGACAGTTGTAAGTGTGAGGACCGGTTGTAAGTCGGTTTTTCCAGCACCGTCGTAAGTCTGAACCGTCACTAAACAAATGGTGGTTAAGCGAGGACTGCCTGTATCTCAGCCTGAACTGATGACGTTTTATCAGAGAGTTTGGACTTGCTCATTTTCTCCCGTTTGTATCAATCTCATGCTTTCCCGCCACTTCTTTCATTTCACCTTGAAAAACAAATGCATTTAAAAGTGAAAGCTGGGTTATCTTTGGATGGGTGGATGGTGAGGGAAGCCTCTTTGCCTGAAAGTATCCAGCCTGGTAAGAAGCCAGCTCTGGGATTATCTTTGGCTGAAATATGGTGTGATTTTGCCAACTGATGGTGACTATCCCAAGGTGACAGTGGAGGACAGGAAGGCCTAGCGTGCTGCGGTCCATGAGGTCACGAAGAGTCGGACACGACTAAACGACTGAACAACAACAACAAAAGGGATTGTCGTGGCTCTATTCTAGCATACTATCTGATGGTACGTCTCCACTGAGCCTTGGTAATGGATCTTATGCCTCATATCAGCTGCTGTGCTCTGTAATGGAGGGGGTGGCTTATGTGAATCTGTATAACCGCCATTTAATGCCATCTAAGCCATCTAAGTCTCTTGAGAGTCCCTTGGACTGCAAGGAGGTCAAGTCAGTCAATCCTAAAGGAAATCAACCCTGACTGCTCATTGGAACGACAGATGCTGAAGCTGAAGCTCAAATACTTTGGCCACCTAATGCGAAGAGAGGACTCACTGGAAAAGACCCTGATGCTGGGAAAGACTGAAGGCAAAAGGAGAAGGGGACGGCAGAGGATGAGATGGTTAGATCACCGATGTAATGAGCGTGAATTTGAGTAAACTCCGGGAGGCAGTGGAGGACAGGAAGGCCTGGCGTGCTGTGGTCCATGAGGTCACGAAGAGTCGGACACGACTAAACGACTGAACAACAACAACAAAAGATGTCTTAGTGGAACCCCACGCCCCAAATCTCCAGGTTTCTTTGGGAGATGTCAGGAATGCCTTCAACATGGCACACGATGCTTTTAACCCACTGTACGCTGCCCTGATGAGACAGTCTTAGAAATTGGGACCATTATCCTCATCCTCATCCCTCTTCCCTTGGGTATTTATGTCCCTATAATTAAGGAGGTAATAAGTATCCATTGAGGGGCGCGGTGGCTCAGCGGGTAAGACGCCAGGCTTGTCAATCGGGAGGTCGCAAGTTCGGAGGTTCGAATCCCTAGCCCCGCGTGACGGGATGAGCTCCCGCACTCGCCCCAGCTCTTGCTAACCTAGCAATTTGAAAGCGTGCAAATGCAAGTAGATGAATAGGTACCACTTTGGTGGGAAGGTAGCAGCGTTCCGCGCGCGTCATGCCGGCCACGACTGCAAAAGCATCTTCGGACAGCGCTGGCTCTTCGGCTAAGGAACGGAGATGAGCACCGGCCCCTAGGGTCGGACACGACTGCACAAATGTGCGGGGGGAACCTTTACCTTTACCTTAAGTATCCATTGAGACCAGGGAGACCAGGAGCCGTAAGAGCGGAATCCTCAAGGGATTTCTCTGGTTCTTGTTGAAACCAACTAAATGGGCAGCCATTGCCCCATCCAACAATCTTTGCTAGCAGTTGCAGGAACCTCTGTAGCCTCCCCAAAGAGCAGAGCTGTCCCTCTGAGGTCCAGCTCTGAATTGCTCAGTTGATGAGAAGCAGACAGTCTGGCAGCACCTTTTCAGACTGGAAAACGTTATTAAAAAGTGTGAGCTTTTGTGACTTACAGCTCATTTCATCAGATGCGGTGTATTTATAGTCCATGAAGGCTTCTGCCTTTGAATAAAATGTGCAGGTTGGAAAAAGTGCTACCAAGCTCCTCCTGGTTTTTGGCTACCATAGACTAACCCGGACCGTGTCCTCAGTTGAATGGGGTCATTTCTTCAGACCAAGGACGACCAGGAACATCTACTGTGGGCACTTTTCTTGACCAACTTCTCTCCCAGCAACTCATGATTCAGGGGACCGTGGCTTCTTTAGGATGAAAAGCAATGCCCACAAGAAGGCATAGAGCCCTTTTTAAGTATGATCTGATAGCCTCTTGGATTTTATACTTAAATTTATTATTTATTTACATGATTGTACTGTTTTTATCTCTCTTATTGTTTTAATAGTTGATTTCATTGTAAACCGCCCAGAGTCCCCCTTTTTGGGAAATTGGGAAACAAAACAAAACACTGACAGACCCCTGTGGTCAGCTGGACTAAAGCCATCCACCAGCTGACGGGACCCACCAACCACGTTTGCTGTAGATAAAAGAACTTTTGCTGTAAGCCGCCCAGAATCATTACAGTGTTTGAGATGGGCAGCCATCCAAATTGAAATCTGTAAAAATAAATAAACGAAACTTGTCTGCAAAGATATGGGCCACTCCAGCCACTGAAGATGGACGATAGAAAGGGTTGGAAAACAGAGAAAAGACTTGGTGGGTCAGATCAAAAGAGTGAGCAAGGAAGAAGAGGAGTTCTGGTCCAAAGTTGGTACGATTAAATTAATTAATTAATTAATTAGAGGTTGAGGCCACCTTATTGGCAGATATCTTATTAACAGGTGTGCAAAAATCAAAATACAGTTTTTACCACCCTAGTGTGCAATGCACCATCCTATCATGTAATGCACATATTAGACTAACAAGCCACAGAGTGGCAGTTATAGTGAATAAATCTTTAAATGAACAAAGTGCAACAATAAAACACTGATTTAACAAACCTAAACAAGAAGTCCAACAAAGCAAACAAAGAATTCATATTCAACCCAGTCAAAAACCAAAACACAAGAAAGTCTCTATTTATTTATTTTCTATCCCGCCTTTATTATTTTTATAAATAACTCAAGGCGGGGAACATACCAAATACTGCTTCCTCCTCCTATTTTCCCCACAACAACAACCCTGTGAGGTGAGTTGGGCTGAGAGGGAGTGACTGGCCCAAGGTCACCCAGCTGGCTTTCATGCCTAAGGCGGGACTAGAACTCTCGGTGTCCTGGTTTGCCATTGGCTCCTTCCTAGGGCTGAGAGACAGGGATTGGCCCAAGGTCACCCAGCCGGCTTTCATGCCTAAGGCGGGACTAGAACTCTCAGTGTCCTGGTTTGCCATTGGCTCCTTCCTAGGGCTGAGAGAGAGTGACTGGCCCAAGGTCACCCAGCTGGCTTTCATGCCTAAGGCGGGACTAGAACTCTTGGTGTCCTGGTTTGCCATTGGCTCCTTCCTAGGGCTGAGAGAGAGGGATTGGCCCAAGGTCACCCAGCCGGCTTTCGTGCCTAAGGCGGGACTAGAACTCTCAGTCTCCTGGATGCCATTGGCTCCTTCCTAGGGCTGAGAGGGAGGGACTGGCCCAAGGTCACCCAGCCGGCTTTCATGCCTAAGGCGGGACTAGAACTCTCAGTGTCCTGGTTTGCCATTGGCTCCTTCCTAGGGCTGAGAGACAGGGATTGGCCCAAGGTCACCCAGCCGGCTTTCGTGCCTAAGGCGGGACTAGAACTCTCAGTCTCCTGGATGCCATTGGCTCCTTCCTAGGGCTGAGAGGGAGGGACTGGCCCAAGGTCACCCAGACGGCTTTCATGCCTAAGGCGGGACTAGAACTCTCAGTGTCCTGGTTTGCCATTGGCTCCTTCCTAGGGCTGAGAGACAGGGATTGGCCCAAGGTCACCCAGCTGGCTTTCGTGCCTAAGGCGGGACTAGAACTCTCAGTCTCCTGGATGCCATTGGCTCCTTCCTAGGGCTGAGAGGGAGGGACTGGCCCAAGGTCACCCAGACGGCTTTCATGCCTAAGGCGGGACTAGAACTCTCAGTGTCCTGGTTTGCCATTGGCTCCTTCCTAGGGCTGAGAGAGAGGGACTGGCCCAAGGTCACCCAGCCAGCTTTCATGCCTAAGGCGGGACTAGAACTCTCGGTGTCCTGGTTTGCCATTGGCTCCTTCCTAGGGCTGAGAGACAGGGATTGGCCCAAGGTCACCCAGCCGGCTTTCGTGCCTAAGGCGGGACTAGAACTCTCAGTCTCCTGGATGCCATTGGCTCCTTCCTAGGTCTGAGAGAGAGGGACTGGCCCAAGGTCACCCAGCCAGCTTTCATGCCTAAGGCGGGACTAGAACTCTCGGTGTCCTGGTTTCTAGCCCGTTGCCTTAACCACTAGACCAAACTGGCTGTCTTAGGGCTCCTGAACACGTCCATGTGGTTTGTCCATGGGATTAGTTTTTTAAATTCCCCAAGCTAGCCGACAGCTGTGGGATTTCCCAGTGTTCTCCCCTCCTAATGGTACCCGATCCAGTTTTGCTGAGTTTCGTAGATTGGGGTTTTTCCAATGATGTTTTGCAGAACCGCAGGGTTCTTCAGCAACGTGATGGGGTTCTCTGAGGAACATGGGGGGAAAAGGCCCCAACCCCCTAAAAGTTCACTTGAATGAGGCAATTTTCAACCACCCAAACTTTGCCTCTTGATCAGGGATTTCAGGAATTTTTATTTAACCAAGTTTCCGCAGCCTGAAAAAGTTTGAAAGCCCCTCTTTTGGGTCAGCTGAGGCTGCCTTTTCCTTCACTGAACACCAGTTGGAAGAAATCTTAGTATCTCAGCTGCCATTACTATTATTATTATTATCTTTTTTTCTTTCTGCTGGGAAACTAAAAATGTGAAGATGCTGGAAAGTCCCAAGCAGGCAGGACATCTTGGTCAATGTGCAAGACTCGACGGATGTAATTTACGTCTCTTGGTTTCAGTAAGCTCACCAGTGGGAACCAAATAGTTTCGGGCAATAACGGAGACCTTCGATTGCAATTTACAGCACGCCTCCCGAAGTACAGTAAAGCATTACAGAACAACTACACAAAATGTATCCCATCTGAACACATTCTGTCTGGCATTGCTTTAACACAATCTCAAATAGCTTTCCTGAACGGAAAGGTTTGACAGCTCTTGTAAAAGGGCACCAAAATTAGTTTTGGTAGACCTTCTGTGTGTCATTAAAAAAAAATGTCGAAAGCTGCCTTATCTTGATCCAGATGATCCACTGTGCTAAGCCAATTTAATAATGAGTTCTTGAATAAAACATAATTAGCTGGTCTTTTACTCTAAGTAGTGTTTCTTAACTTTGGCAGCTTTAAGATGTGTGGACTTCAGCTCCCAGAATTGGCTGGGGAATTCTGGGAGCTGAATCTTAAAGTTGCCAAAGTTGAAAAACACTGATCTAGAGCAGTGTTTCTCAACCTTGGCAGCTTTAAGATGTCTGGACTTCAACTCCCAGAATGCATGCTGGCTGGGGAATTCTGGGAGTTGAAGTCAAGATACTGCATCTTAAAGTTGCTAAGATTGAGCAACACGGCTCTAGAGGCATGAATCATCCCTCCCTCCATGAAAGCAGCAGTCCTGTCTCCATAAAATCTCCTATAAACAGTGCACAAAATTGCCCGGTCTTCCAGAATGAATCTCCAAGCCACCTGCTGAAAGAAAACAGTCTTTACAGCTCTGCAAAAAATCCAGAACGAGGGTGCCATAGATAGAATTCAGCTTATAGAGCTGAAGTCCACACATCTTAAAGCTGCCAAGGTTGAGAAACACTGCTCTAAGCCATAAAGCCATTGGGCTAGAGTTAAAGGTAAAGGTAAAGGCTCCCCCCGCACAGTTGTGCAGTCGTGTCCGACTCCAGGGGCCGGTGCTCATCTCCGTTTGTTAGCCGAAGAGCCAGCGTTGTCCGAAGACGCTTCCGCGGTCATGTGCCCGGCATGACGCGCGTGGAACGCTGTTACCATCCCACCGAAGTGGTACCTATTCATCTACTTGCATTTGCATGCTTTCGAATTGCTAGGTTGGCAAGAGCTGGAGCTAGTGCGGGAGCTCACTCCACACACGGGGCTAGGGATTCGAACCTCCGAACTTGCGACCTTCCGATCGACAAGCCTGGCGTCTTACCCACTGAGCCACCACGCCCCCTGGGCTAGAGTTACAGTATATAAATTTTTATATTTTTATTAAATGTTTTAACTTTTTAAATTCTAATTAATATTTCCCCCTTTTTTATTTCCTGCATTTCTGACAGGAAGCGAGACGAGAGCCATAAAGCTTACTTCACATCCACCGCCCATTTGCAGCAGCCTACTTCTACATCCCTTTGGTTCACACCAACTGGCTTGGCCATAAAGAAGCAAAACTTGGATCAGAGGAGGCTTGGGGGGGATTTTCCTGAGAGCAGAGTCAGGGTCCCTCAACTGGATCATAACCCGAGTCTTTGGTGAGAAGCAAGAGGAAGGGCAATCAAACAGCAAAGTCGAAGGATGGCCCAGAAAAAAGGTGCACGTCCAGGAATTGATAGGGTGGCCTAGCAATGCAGGCTGAAGGTCTCCATTGCAGGCACCAAGATCTATCAGGCTGGGCAACCATTTCTGCCCGCAATTCCTCTCAACCACTCACTGCACCATAATTCCTGCAGTCCTGGAGACATGAATTTCAGCCACTGTTCTTCAGCCACTACTTCTACCTCAGAGGAACGTTGGTTTCCAGCTGCTTCATGCCTGATGGCCGTGATTCTCCAGTCTCTCAGGAGTCCTTGTCCTGAAGAGGCATTAAAGCCACCTCCTTCTCAATAGAGGACTCTCCAGGGTAGGTCTATGAAGGTTCTCAGTCATCCAGGTGGAATTGTCTGTAGCTTGAATCATGTCAACTGGATTTCTATTTTCTCAGTGGAAACGTTTCGCTCCTTATCCAAGGAGCTTCCTCAGTCTGAGCAAAGTTAGTAAGGGAATCCTTAAATATGTTTCTAGGTGGCTGTGTGACCTTACCCCTGGGGCTAGGTCATGGTTATTTTGAGATGTTATTTCTAAGTCTCTTTATCATCTAAAGGAGGATCATTAAGATCACCATGGTGCTGTTGAGCTTGCGAAATGGTCTTAATCTTCCTAGGCACAGAAGACAAAGCAGGAAGGGTAGGGTTTATCCACCAGGGTTCCGTGGCACCCCGGGGCTCCACGAGAGGTCACTAGGGGTTCCCTGGGAGATCACGATTTATTTAAAACATTATTTCAAATTCGGGCAACTTCACTTTAAAGAGGTCAGTTTCATCCTTTATTTTTAGTTTAGGAACACTGTTAATGCACACAGTATATACAGGCCTACCCATGAAACGAATAGAATCATTTTGTAACTTCCGGCCTATATTTGAGCCTGAATGTGCAGGGGTTCCACGAGGCCTGGAAAATATTTCAAGGGTTCCTCCAGGGTCAAAAGGTTGAGAAAGGCTGGTTTAGGGGAAAGATGCTAAGCTCATATTGAGCAAGCCAGCCCAGATGTTGAGTAGTCCAATGTCTGCACAGACTGGTAGCCACACAGAATCTCCAATTGTCATTTTCCTTGCCCTGGCTGGAATCTCCTGGAGATAATAAGATTCAGACTTGCAAGCTGTGACACTCAAAAAAGTTTTCTTTAGCACTGAACTTGAAATGGCCTGTCGTGCTGGCATATAAGGGTGTACAAATCAGGCAAAATCCAATGCAGATCATTAACTTAATCTGGATTTGTGGTTTTGTAGATTTGGATCACCAACTTACTTTGGAAAATCGATCTGATTTGGACGATCAAACTAAGTCACCAAATCAAATCTAATCAAACCGAATCTCTGGATTCAATTTGTTCCATTTGAATTCTGATTCAATTTGGGGAAAAAAAAATCTGCTCATGCCGAAAATGTTGTGAAGCAGTCAAATACATTTGGAAGCATTCGATTCAATTAGATAATTCAAGAGGACTTTTGGATTTGATTCAGAAATCCAGTCTGTTCACAAATTCAATTGAAGATCTGAACTTTCAGATTAATTATTTGCATGCTCCTAACATTCTCCCTGTCAAGATGAAAGACACTCTGATCCCCAAAACTAGTTGCTGGGCATGGCCAAGATGTCCTACTTGAGATCTTTTCTGAAGCTACTCTTGGCCACTTTTGAACAGAATTCAGACCAGAGGGCTGTTAGACTGATCATCAAAAGAGCTTTTTGAGTTCTTATTTTGAGTTTTGACTCATCCATTCTTCTGGAAATATACCTAGTTATTCCAGATTATGATGTGTAATGCAATAACATGTTAATAATGAATCATATATGACACACCATTTGGTTTCCTGAACTATCCCATATCTCATCCACTTATACTCCTGGTTGTGAAATGAAAGGCTACGAACCCTGATCCTGACCTCCAAGGTCATTAAGAGTACCGGAATTGCAGCATGAAGCAAGAAGGCAGTGCCTCCGTGTCTGCGAGTTCCCAACCAAACTATGTCACCACCACATAAGCAACAACTCTTGGTTTACACCCTATTCTCTTGGCCCATAGTTCCCTGTGGAAGTCCCCAACGTAAGATGTGGAGAAGAAAGAAAACACATTTCTCACCTCCACAGGTAAGACACAAACGTGGGTGCATTGATGTCATAAATAGTTGCCTGTTGCTGCAGAAGTGATGGGGTATTTACTGTAGGTGGTCATCATGGGGAGGGAAAGGCAAAGTATGAAGAGGCTCCTTCTCAGCTCTCCTGGATATATCTGAGCTTCATTGAAGCAGCCAAAGTCCATTAACAGGCACTAACCCAAGACTCCATCGAAGGTGAAGCTGAGGATGACACTCAAAGGAGACAACGGTTTTGCATCAGCACAGACAACAAACTAGTTCTTCTGAAGAGGGCTGGGATAGGTTCTCAGGCTCCATAGCAGAGTGTCTTCAGCCAATATTCCACCTTGCTTCTCTTCTTCCTCAAAAACTTGACTTTTCCATGATAAATGAACAAAGCCGCCCAGAGTCACCTGCTGAGATGGGCGGCTATAGAAATTGAATAATTTCTATATCTCCATCCCGGGTGAAGTAAGTGTTGCAGTGGACACCCTATCTCAGTGCCTGGGGGCTGTAGGGGCCTGGATGGGGAACAACAGGCTTCAACTGAACCCTGGTAAGACAGAGTGGCTATGGATTGATGGCCCCTCGGCCTCCAGGAAGTTATCATCTTTAATTCTGGATGGGGTGGCACTACCCCATTCAGACTCAGTCCGGAGCTTGGGGGTCCTCCTGGACTCACGACTCCTGCTTGAAGAGCAGGTGGCAGTCGTGGCCAGGAGGGCCTTTGCACAGCTTCGGCTTGTGCGCCAGTTGCGTCCCTTCCTGGATCAAGAGGCCCTCCGAATAGTCACTCATGCCCTTGTCATCTCTCATATAGATTATTGCAACGCGCTCTACATGGGGCTACCCTTGAAGAGTATCCGGAAGCTTCAGCTGGTCCAAAATGCAGCCGCTCGAGTGGTTATGGGTGTGAGAAGATCAGCACATGTAACACCACTGCTCCGCGAGCTGCATTGGGTACCAGTTTGCTTCCGGGTCCAATTCAAGGTGTTGGTTATCACCTTTAAAGCCCTACATGGCATGGGGCCAGGCTATCTGAGGGACTGTCTCATCCCGATTGCATCTACCCGCCCCACCCGGTCATGCAGGGAGGGCATGCTGCGGACCCCGTCAAAAAAGGAATTCCATCTAGCGGGGTCCAGGAGGCGTGCCTTCTCTGCGATAGCGCCCGCCCTGTGGAACATCTTGCCCCCAGAGGTGAGGCAGGCGCCCTCCCTCCTGGCCTTTAGGAAGTCCCTAAAAACCTGGTTCTGCCGCCTGGTGTGGGGCAAAGGTAGAGGTAGTTCCTCCTGGGGGTGGTTAGTTTAATAATAACCTCCTTTTAAGATCCTACCATCCTCTGGATTTTTATCTTATTTATTGTACTGTTTATTGTATTTTAATGATTACTGATTGTTAATTTTAATTTTAATTTTAATATTTATTGTAAACCGCCCAGAGTCTACCGTGGTAGAGATGGGCGGTGATAAATTTGATAAATAAATAAATAAATAAATAAATATGTTGTGCTGAGTAGGACAACTGGGCTGCCTAATGCAATATAGCCTGACCCAACTGATTACAGGTCTCCAATGGCTTCCTTCACATCAATTGATACCTAACTTTGGAGATGCTGAGAACTGAATCTGGAGCTTTTCAGATGCAAAGCATGTGATCTCCCACAAACCTGTGGAAATTTTGTGATGAATCCATGAAGATGCATGATCCAAGCCTTGAACCTTTTTTATGTGTGTTGACACACCTACGAAAAGATTGGCGCTTTGAGCAGTTGGTCCTTGACTTTTTTGACACACGCACAAACCCTCCACGGATGCCCCTGACTGGCTGTACTCACACAACCTAAACCTTACAAGGAGAGATTAAGAGAACTAGGTATGTTTAGTCTTAAGAAAAGAGGGTGGAAGTAGGGTAAAATAGCACTCCTTGGCTGTGTACCCCAACACCTATGGCCTAGTTACTGAAGTAATCCATTTTCTGGTTTTGCAGACTACAGTACATTAAATTGCCCACTAAGCAGCAGACTGGGCTTGTACAAATACCTGTATTGGACCTTCGAGGTAGACCAGGTCAGGAAACAGGCACCACGTGAACTACCGGAACTCAACTGATTGGTAATAGGGTATAATATCAGCATCTTGAAAGCTTGACAGAGTTTCCTTCTGCCTCCACTTCTACCAAACAGAATCAAGATGTGGCAACCTTGAGTTTCTTTCTCACCCCTTCTTCCTTCCCAGGGCTAAGTTGACATTTCCTTAACAGCTGTTGCATTCCTTCTTCATTGTACTCCTCTCTAGTATGTTTGTCAGAGTGAACTTGGTCTTTTCCTGGCCTTATTGCTCATCCAAAAGGGGATCCCATAGAAGAAGACTCATAGAGTGCAGGAAACGGAATTGAAAATAAGGGAAAACTCCCACATGGTAAGTTTGCTAGTGGAACCAATGACCCAGAAAGAGGGGCTCCTTTGACCGGATGTGTTCAGCCATCTGCCTGGGACAATATATGATACATCAGAGATGGAACCAGGCACAAATTCATGGCCTTCTGTCTGTGGCCATGGCATGCATTTAGTTCTCAGGACATCCATCCATCCATCCATCCATCCATCCATCCATCCATCCATCCATCCATCCATCCATCCATCCATCTTACTGTATATAGCCGACCATCTTACAAAGTAAGCAATAATTGTTTTGCTTGCAACTCTTCAAGGTGGGAGAAAATCCTCACCGTGAGCTTTGGTTCTGTTTTCCACATCTGCAAAGCACATCAGCAACGAAAAAATATTTGGGGACTGATGACCACTTATTCTCTCCCAGGAGAAATAGGATGAACGGATTCCTGGTCTGTCCACTAGCTATGTATTGTCATCCCTGCAAGCACGTAGCGAAGGGCAGGGCCATCCAAGGCGAAGGGGATCCAAAAGATCGAGGTGATGGCTATGATCACCCAATCAGAGTTTCAGAGGGGTCTGTTCCTCAGGGATACCCCTGCCAAAGGGCCGCCTTAGTCCTAGAAATTCGTTATCATAATCTTTCATGAAAAATGGCACTCCGTCCACAAAAGGGGATACAATAATTAATTGGGGAATCCTGAAGATTCTACAAGTCTACTACACCCACCACTCCATGCATTTAACGGGATCTCCACTGCTACTGCAAACATGTGCATGAAGATGATCTGGATGGACCCTAATTAAAATTAGTGTTTATATTGAAATCACACTGAAAATGGAAAAGAACCGGCTGACCAAACTGGACAAAAATGGAGCCTCGAAAGCTTTGCTTCGCTCCAACCAGCTCTGCTCATCTAGCAGGGCCACCTTTTCAATTCCTCTTCTGTTCGAAAGCCATTTATTTATTTATTTATTTATTTATATTTATTTATATTTATTTATTTATTTATTTATTTATTTATTTATTTATTTGATTTATCACCGCCCAACTCCCCCAAGGGGGACTCTGGGCGGTTTACAACAGAATTAAAATCATTAATATACATTTGTAAATAAAATAAAATACATAATAAGTAATAATTTAAAATATAATGAATAAAATGGGATCCAAAGGCAGAGTATTCTTAAGTTTATAAAAAGGGCCCCTCAGAGCAAATCTAAGGTGCTAGCCATCTCCAGGTATCTCCAATCTCCTTCTGACCCCAAGCATACTGACAAACCAGGTTTTGAGTCTTTTTCGGAAGTCCAGGAGTGAGGGGGACTGTCTGATCTCCGGGGGGGGGGGCAGAATGTTCCAAAGGGCAGGGGCAACAGCAGAGAAAGCACGCTTCCGAGACCCCGTTAGGTGGAACTCCTTAACCGATGGGGTCCGTAGCATGCCCTCTCTGCATGCCCGGGTGGGATGGGATGAAGTGATGGGGATGAGACGATCCCATGCCATGTAGGGCATTTTAATGCTCTCCATGTGCTTTTCGTTCAAAAAAAAAAAAAAAGCAGCATTTGGTCAAGACAGCAGCAAGGGCATCGATCCAACCCAAGTTCTCCCCCGCATCCTCTTCGTCCTCGGCTTATGATCACAGATGTTGCAAAGATCTCGGATTATTAACGTCCCCGGGAAGCTAAATGACAAGGAATGAGCTAACAAGAGCTTAAGGATTTTATCCTTCTTGAAAAATCAGATTATTCTTGGATGTAGTTGATGAGTCATGGTAGGCTTCGCTCCGGAAGATGAAGACCCCAGATTTATGATAGGGTGCAGGGAAGTGAAACAGCAAAAGCTTGCAAATTTTGCCAGCCTTCAAAGTTTTCCAAAGGCTGCAAGTAATCACAGCCAAGAAAGGAATCAGTGCCTGCCCTTTGAATCTTGAATATTAATTCAAGCATGTTGAGAACTGGGAGAGGTGTTAATTGGCTTTGCATTTAACATGTCTGATTAAAGTTGCATAGCTTTGCCTAAATGTTCCTTCCATGTTCGGTTTCCTTCCCTTTTATTACCGTGTCTCCAAATATGGTTTGGATTTAGATCTGTAGGGCGCCCGTTCTGCCCCTATGCGTTTCATGGATAGCCTCTTGCTAGGAGATTACAGGAGAGAGAAACTGAAGTTTTGTCATCTTATTTATTTATTTTTATAATAATTTTTATTAAAGCTTTTAAACAAGAAGATAAAAACTAACAGAAACTAATATCAAGTAAGAAGGTAAGAAAGAAAAAGGGAAAAGAAAGAAATCCAAGAAAAAGCAGAAAGTGCAAGAAAAGAAAAGAAAAAAGTTAAAGAAAAATAGAAAAGAAAGAAATATATTTTGTGATCTTAGTTAGCAGAAGAAAAGCAGCTATTTCTCCTTGGTGCTGCATTCCTGTAACAGGTTCTGAGAATTTGGAGAAGAATGTCTTCATCTTTAAATGCATAATGGTAGGGGTGTCTGTGGGATGTGGTCAAAAAAGTCAAGATGGTGGCCACAATGGTGTAATCGAAGCTCTGCCTATTTTTTTTATTGTGGGTGTGACACACACAAAAACAGGCAGAGTTTCAATCACACTGTTGCAACTGCCATCTTGACTTTTTTGACCGCCCCTGCATGGTTATTTTAGGATGTTTATTTATTTATTAAATTTAGCCACCGCCCATCTCCCCCTGAAAGAGGGACTCTGGGTAAAAGTTTAAAATACAGTAAAACCACAATAGATAAAATATGAATATAAATACAGAATATAAATATAAAATAAAATCCAGATGGCAATAACAGATCTAATTCAATTCCTGTGTATAAGAGGCCCACTTCAAGGTGCCAGCCATCCCCAAGAATGACTACTCCAATTCCCGCCCCAAGCAAGACGGCAGAGCCAGGTCTTCAACCTTTCTCGGAAGGTCAGGAGAGAGGGGGCTTGCCTCACCTCTGGGGGAAGAATGCTCCAGAGGGCGGTGGCCACTGCAGAGAAGGCCCGCTTCCTGGACCCCGCCAGACGGCACTCTCTTGTAGACGGGGTCCGTAACATGCCCTCTCTGCATGACCGGGTGGGACAGGTTGATGTAATGGGGATAAGACGGTCCCTCAGGTATTCTGGTCCCATGCCATGTAGGGCTTTAAAGGTGATAACCAACACCTTGAATTGGACCCAGAAGCAAACTGGCACCCAATGCAGCTCTCGCAGCAACAGTGTTACATGTGCCGATCTTGGGGCACCTAAAATTGCCCGTGCGGCCGCATTCTGGACCAGCTGCAGCTTCCAGATACTCTTCAAGGGTAGCCCCATGTAGAGCGCATTGCAGAAGGCTTCCCGGGAGGGCTTCCCGATCCAGGAAAGGGCGTAACTGGTGCACAACACGGAGTTGAGCAAAGGCCCTCCTGGCCACGACTGCCTCCTGCTCTTTGAGCAGGAGTCGTGAGTCCAGGAGGACCCCCAGATTCCGCACCGGGTCTGTTTGGGGCAGTGCAACCCCATCCAGAGCTAAAGATGGTAAGTTCCCGGATACAGAGGAGCCATTAACCCACAGCCACTCCGTTTTACCAGGGTTCAGCTGAAGCCTGTTGTCCCCCATCCAGATCCCCACAGCCCCCAGGCACTGAGAGAGGGTGGCCACGGCGTCACTTAAGTCATCTGGGATGGAGATGTATAATTAATGATTATGTATAATGTATAATTATCATTATCATCAGCATATTGTTGATACCTTTTCCCGTGGTGACGGATGATCTCACCCAGCGGTTCCATGTAGATGTTGAAAAGGAGCGGAGAGAGAACCGAGCCCTGCGGGACCCCGCAAAGGAGGGTCCGTGGGTTGGATCTCTCGCTCCCTATCACCACCGATTGGGACCGGCCCTGGAGGAAGGAGGTGAACCAGCGTAAAACCACGCCACCCACCCCCAACTCCCTGAGCCGATCCAAAAGGATACCGTGGTTGATGGTATCGAAAGCCGCTGAGAGGTCAAGAAGAGCCAGGATGGATGCACTGCCTCCATCCCGCTCCCGCCAGAGATCATCCATAAGTGCGACCAATGCCGTTTCCATCCCATATCTGGGCCTGAAACCCGACTGAAAGGGGTCCAGATAATCCGTTTCATCCAGAACCCTCTGGAGCTGCAATGCCACCACCTTCTCAACCACCTTCCCCAAGAAGGGGAGGTGGGAGACTGGATGAAAATTATCCAGTACAGTAGGGTTCAGGGATGGTTTCTTGAGGAGGGGGTGCACCAGCGCCTCCTTAAAGGCAGCCAGAAACGCCCCCTTTCCCAAGGATTTGTTTACCATTGCTTGGACCCACCCACACATCACCTCCCGAGCTGCCTTCACCAGCCAGGAGGGGCATGGATCTAATTGACAAGTGGTGGCATTTACAGTCCAGAGGACCCTGTCCACTTCCTCGGGCCCAACAGGATCAAACTGTTCCCAGATACGCAGTTCAGTTGGGGGGGGGGGGGGCTTCCTCCTTAAATGGTAGGGATCCCTATGTTTTGATCCCTGTTCTTTTCTGTTGTAATTAAGGTGTTTGCACTATAAATGGGGGGACTGGGGTTCAACATGCTATTTGATCATGGAGTTCATAGGGTGATTCTTGGCCAGATGCTTTCTCTGTCTCCCCAGTCTGCCTCACAAAGTTGTTGTTATGATGCCGGAAAGAGGGTGAGGATAGGAACCATTCCAGGCCCCCATGGGGCTGAGTTGCTAATCGATGTGACATTTTGTATTATATACAAAAGTTTACTGTAAAGAACTGGTGCAGTTTGTGTTTGCATATAATGCCCTGTTGCTATTCTGGGTGACTGCCCATCAGCTTCACTTAAGAAAAATAAATCCTGCGTGTATTTCTCAAACCTTTGTCGAAAAGTTCCTCCAGTTTCATAAATATGAAATGCAGAAAGCTTTTGTCTCCTCCTTTCACCCCCAACCCAATTACTTACCGAATTGCAGGCTTTGTAATGCCAATTTCCTCCTTAACTGACTTTGCATTTTTTAATATCATGGAAGCTGTTCCTGCCTCATATGGGTAAAAAGTTAAAAGAGACCTCACATACACTTCTTGAGTACCCAGAGCAGTGTTTCTCAACCTTGGCCCCTTTAAGATGGGTGGACTTCAATTCCAGGAATTCCCCAGCCAGCCTGGCTGGGGAATTCTGGGAGTTGAAGTCCACCCATCTTAAAGGGGCCAAGGTTGAGAAACACTGACCTAGAGGAAAGGCTGGATATGAATGCAAACAATCATCAACAATCAAAAGCAACATCCATTTCTCCCCAAATGGCTTTCCTATTGCTTTTTGTAGTTGCTGTGTGCATACTTTTCTTAGGAGAAGACCCTGACGCTAGCAGAAGAGAAGATAGTTAGATACCACCTCTGATGATACAAAAGGCACTTCCAAGAACTCAAAATAGCAATTTTTGAAAGACAATCTTTCCTGGTGAATTGACGTCCATTGCATCACAATGGCAACAACTTTTCCTGTGCATTGCAAGGCCATTGTGCAGATTGGCCAGTCCAACTGATGTCCATCTGCGTTCCAAACACGCACAGATGTTGATGGGTGGAACAAAGCCACAGGCCTGGCCTTGGCTGCCGGTCAACTTCCAGGTGTAATTGAAGATGCTGGTGTCCTGACTTCGAGTGAAGGAAAAACACGCTGAGGCTTGGAGTAAAGCTCTAATGTTTATTGTCCTACTCTCCTTGACAGAATCCAGCTAAACTAAAATGAACTGGCAATGCTCAGAGAAAGAGTCCAAGAAATCAGGGCGGGGCCTTCTTTATCCTCTTGGGAGGAAAGCAAAGTGATTCAGTACTACGCATGCGTTTCTCCCCCTGGAGGGAGCCCCCTCCTTCTCCGCCAGTTATCTTCCTGACAGCTAGTTTTTGTTGGAGATCCTGGCAAATCCATCATGCCTCATCAGCATATGGATGGCTGCTCTAGGATGCAAGCTCTCCATGCTTTTGAGGAAGCTGTTTGTGGCCACTCCCAATTCCTCTCTCTCTCTCATTCCTCCTTGGACCGGGAGCAAACACATGGCTGTGTGCTGCTCCATTCTAGGCCATGAATGGGTCTAGGAGATTCCCCCCCCCCTTTCTACACGCATCTCTTGCAGCAAGCAGGGCAAGAGGTACAGTATAAAGTTTAGGGAAACAACGAAGAAATGGAACATCATTTATCTACTGAAAATGCTGTACCTGCAATGAATAAATGTAAGGACTCTTTTGTACTTACTTTTCATACCTGCCATGTCTAAGCGCGTGCTTCTTTATGCTTGCGTGGGCTAAGGGTGTAAGATTAACCTAGATCTCTCTAATATGCTCATGGGCTCTGTTTTTAAACAATATTCTTTTTCTGTACATGAACTTTGCAGCTCTGCTCCATTTCAGTAGTTCTAACAGACTGCTGAATGGGCTTCAGTTTTGACCTATACATACACTGACCATCCATCTTTTATTATAAAGGACAGCCCTTTATTTCAGAAAGCTGTCCTTTAGATTTTTTTTCTTCTAAAACTTCCTTTTGTCCTTTATTTGGGGCATTTAACTTTTGCCGCACGAATGGTACCACTTAAGGCACGGTCTTTCACATTCATGTGAAAAAATATGGAAATAGAATTGTCTTTTTAAAATAAATTTACATATGCGGTTCGATTTTAGATATTGTTATTAGAATAGGCATTTTTGTAAAGTTTTTCTCGGTTTGGCTCTTGAATTTTCCTCTGTAAAGCAAAGTTATAAACATAAACAGTTAATTTTTTTTATCCTTATGAACCTTTAGATATGCCCCTTTTTGAGGTTCGTCCTTTATTTTTTCCAAGAAAATATGGTCACCATACCTACACAGCCCTTTATGGCTTGCCACCGCTGCTCTATCCTGAACGGGCTCAACGTATTTGATCACCTATGGAAAAATTGCTCCCAGCACCACATCATCAGAAGATGAAGCAAGGCGCCACTGTTTTTCTTGTTTCACTTTTTACAAAGTTTGGTGTCAGGTTTCGAAGCACACTGGATGGTTCAGATTTGTCTTCTCCTGTGTTGGCTGCGGAGAGTCGAAGTGATGGAGGGTGGGTGCCAGTATAATAAATAAATAAATGAATGAAACATGAACCAACAATGCATGAATATTACCTGGGCACATCTGATCCAAAATTGTCAAGTAAAAATTGTGGGTTTAGATTTGTTTTTAAGTGTTTGTTTTATTGTTCGCCACCCAGAGTCATTTTTGTGAGATGGGGGGCTATATAAATTAGATAGATAGAGATGGAGATGGAGATGGAGATGATGGAGATGGAGATGATGGAGATGGAGATGGAGATGGAGATGATGGAGATGGAGATGGAGATGGAGAGATTAGATAGATAGATAGATAGATAGATAGATAGATAGATAGATTAGATAGATTAGATAGATTAGATAGATTAGATAGATGATAGATAGATAGATAGATAGATAGATAGATAGATAGATAGATAGATAGATAGATGATATAGAGATAGATAGATAGTGATAGGATATAGATATAGATGACCCCACAAAAGCTAGCTAAAATGTATGGAAATGTTTCCAACTTGTGTTGGAAATGTAAAAAAAAGAGGGGTCATTTTACCATATGTGGTGGACATGTGAGATTGCAAATAAGTTTTGGACTCAAATACACTCATTGATGCAAAATATTCTACAAATTCAAGTTCCATTTAAACCTGAACTATTTCTATTGGGAATATTAGAAGAACAAATAGGAAAGAAATTTACAAGAATTATGCAATATATGGTTACAGCAGCAAGACTTGTATATGCACAAAATTGGAAAAATCAGATTTTACCTACGATACAGGACTGGATGTTAAAAGTAATGGACATGGCAGAAAATGATAAATTGACATGTTTATTAAAAAAAATACAAATTATTACTTTCTTAAAGAATGGAAACCATTAACGGACTATTTGCAAAATGCAGGAGGGGCAAAGCTTATATGGGGTTTTGAAGATTAAAACATATATAAATTGATATATTAGACAGGAAATGTTTTACAATGTTATATACAGTATAGTCCTAGCATGAAAGAGATTAATTTTTAAATTACTAAGACCAGAGATAAATTGGAAGTTGACTAATTTCTATGTTTCATCTTTCTCTTTTTCTATTTACTCTACTACACTTTTTCTTTTCTTTCTTTGATTTGTATTTCTATTTCTTTTTCCTTTTCAAACTTTTATCTATGTATACTTAAAATTCAATAAAATACACTGCTCAAAAAAATAAAGGGAACACTGAAACAACACAATGTAAGTCCAAGTCAATCACACTTCTGTGAAATCAAACTGTCCACTTAGGTAGCAACACTGATTGACAATCAATTTTACATGCTGTTGTGCACATGGAATAGACAACAGGCGGAAAGCATAGGCAGTTAGTAAGACAGCCCCAATAAAGGAGTGGATCTGCAGGTGGTGACCACAGACCACTTCTCAGTTCCTATGCTTTCTGGCTGATGGTTTGGTCACTTTTGAATGCTGGCGGTGCTTCCACTCTAGTGGTAGCATGAGACGGGGTCTACAACCCACACAAGTGGCTCAGGTAGTGCAGCTCATCCAGGATGGCACATCAATGCGAGCTGTGGCAAGAAGGTTTGCTGTGTCTGTCAGCGTAGTGTCCAGAGCATGGAGGCGCTACCAGGAGACAGGTCAGTACATCAGGAGACGTGGAGGAGGCCGTAGGAGGGCAACAACCCAGCAGCAGGACCGCTACCTCCGCCTTTGTGCAAGGAGGGACAGGAGGAGCACTGCCAGAGCCCTGCAAAATGACCTCCAGTGGGCCACAAATGTGCGTGTGGCTGCTCAAACGGTCAGAAACAGACTCCATGAGGGTGGTATGAGGGCCCGACGTCCACAGGTGGGGGTTGTGCTTACAGCCCAACACCGTGCAGGACGTTTGGCATTTGCCAGAGAACACAAGATTGGCAACTTCGCCACTGGCGCCCTGTGCTCTTCACAGATGAAAGCAGGTTCACACTGAGCACATGTGACAGACGTGACAGGGTCTGGAGACGCCGTGGAGAACGTTCTGCTGCCTGCAAAATCCTCCAGCATGACCGGTTTGGCAGTGGGTCAGTAATGGTGTGGGGTGGCATTTCTTTAGGAGGCCGCACAGCCCTCCATGTGCTCGCCAGAGGTAGCCTGACTGCCATTAGGTACCGAGATGAGATCCTCAGACCCCTTGTGAGACCATATGCTGGTGCGGTTGGCCCTGGGTTCCTCCTAATGCAAGACAATGCTAGACCTCATGTGGCTGGAGTGTGCCAGCAGTTCCTGCAAGATGAAGGCATTGATGCTATGGACTGGCCCGCCCATTCCCCAGACCTGAATCCAGTTGAGCACATCTGGGACATCATGTCTCGCTCCATCCACCAACGCCACGTTGCACCACAGACTGTCCAGGAGTTGGGGGATACTTTAGTCCAGGTGTGGGAGGAGATCCCTCAGGAGACCATCTGCCACCTCATCAGGAACATGCCCAGGCGTTGTAGGGAGGTCATACAGGCACGTGGAGGCCACACACACTACTGAGCCTCATTTTGACTTGTTTTAAGGACATTACATCAACGTTGGGTCAGCCTGTAGTGTTCTTTTCCACTTTAATTTTTGAGTGTAACTCCACATCCAGACCTCCAGGGGTTGCTTACATTTGATTTCCATTGCTTTTTGTGTGATTTTGTTGTCAGCACATTCAACTATGTAATGAACAAAGTAATTAATACGAATATTTCATTCATTCAGATCTAGGATGTCTTATTTCAGTGTTCCCTTTATTTTTTTGAGCAGCTTATATTAAAAAAAAAAGAGATAGATGGACAGACAGACAGGCAGAGATGTGACATCTTCTATCAACTCTGTACAAGTTCTATCTACCTACCTACCTACCTCTCATGACCTGCACCAGTGCGAATCATGCCATGAGTTATACACTGTAGATTAGCTGGGGGGATGGCAGCAAGATCCGTGCCAGCCACGGCGGCTCTGGGAAGCAGCGGGAGGAGGATTGCATTCCAGCAACGACGGTTGAAGATTGTTTATGGCAGCGAGCTGCACCAAGGCCATTCAGTCGGTGCCAGTTGGAAATGTCTGGGAGATGAGTGCCAGGTGAGAGGGGGTGCAAGTGTGAGTGGAAATGTACAAGCAAGAACTTTATCAGCAGGAGGGGCTGTCACGGAGGGGGAGAAAGAGCTTATTCGACTGCTTAGGCGGGAAAAACGCCATTCTGAGCTTTGACTATGTTTCCTGTTACTTTGTCCTAATAAAACTTCTTCTATATCCTAAATGGATTGTACTGAGGAGTCTTGACTTGGGAACTTAAGAACTGGAATCATCACACTATCTCTTGGAGAGTTGATAGAAGATCAGTCACAGAAAAAAGATGTGACACGAGGTAGGGCCATCTCCTATTCTTCTGCACAGGAAGGGAAGTAGAAATAAACAATATTGCTAACTACAGGGATGGGGTCAAAAAAGGGAAGATGGCGCCACAGCCAAGTCATCGAAGCCCTGCGAAAAGGGGCAGGTCTTGACTTCTTTGACCCCGTGACCTACATTTCCTCCCAACTCTATGATTCTATGAATTGGGCAAACCAGCATGCAAGTTGGAAGGACACACTGAGGCCATCAATTCGAACCCCTGCCCTGGGCAGGAATCCGAATTAAACTCGGAGGAAGGACTGTGCAGCTTCCGTGTATGCCCTCCTGCAGCAAAGGAGAGTCCGCAACCACTCTGGATTATGGGATTCATTGTCAAGATCCTCTTCATGGGGAGAGGTTTTTTTCTAACACTCAACCTGAATCTGTGTCTGAGTAACTTAGACTTATTTTTCTATGTCCTACACCATGGAACAGGTCCTGACCTTCTGAGTGATGTTCTTTCAAGTATTGGATTGTTGATGGGGTCTGAAGCACCATTAGCCAAAGGTGAGCAGAGAAGGTGGGGTAAGTAGGAACAGCAGAGAGGAGAGAGACCAGGCATGACCCAGTGGTCTGGGCACACAACCTCTTCTTTCTAAACAGTCTGCCTGAAGGCGGTTTATGGTGTAGCCACCTGCTGCCGACACGGCATCTCCTGCTCACCCCCAGCACGTAACACCCGACGGGCACTGAACGATCCCCGCCTTGGACGAGGAACATTCAGCAGCCTTGAAGCAGCTGCACCAAGGCGTTCTGCCGAGTTGCCCTCCACGTACCACGTACGCCTGCTGGAAGCAAGCTTTAAATTCATCAGAACGTTCTTGGGCATCGCAAGTAAGAGAAACAGCCACAGATTTGAGCTCCTGGAAGAACACTGGTGCTTAGTAGCACCTAGAGAGGGGGGAAATATTCCCCCAGTAGGCCAACTTGAACTCTTTTTTAGTTTTTTAGAGTGGCAAGTCTACCCTCCCCTCCATTGATGAATGTTGAGCATTAGTTGAGATCATGGTTATGGGCCAACCTAGTGAGCCATCGAAGAAAGCAGGGCAGCATTGCTCTGGACCAGGGTGTCTCAACCTCGGCAACTTTAAGCTGTGTAGACTTCAACTCCCAGAATTCCCCAGCCAGCTATGGTTGAGAAACACTGCTCTGGACAAAGGGTTTGTTTTGCTTCCTTTTTGGTTTTTTGATGCCTTCGAGTCAACATTGACTCCTGGCGACTGCCTGGACAAGTCCCTGCAGTTTTCTTGGCAAGGATTTTCAGAAGTGGTTTGCCATTGCCTCCTTCCTAGGGCTAAGGGAAAGTGACTGGCTCAAGGTCACCCGGCTGGCTTTGTGCCTAAGGCGGGACTAGAACTCTCAGTCTTCTGGTTTGCCATTGACTCCTTCCTAGGGCTGAGGGAAAGTGACTGGCCCAAGGTTACCAGGCTGGCTTTGTGCCCAAGGCAGGATAGAACTCAATGGTCTTCTACCTTCTTTAACCACAATGCTAAACTGGCCCTC
Organism: Charina bottae; assembly: GCA_023362775.1. Lineage (NCBI taxonomy): Eukaryota > Metazoa > Chordata > Lepidosauria > Squamata > Charinaidae > Charina > Charina bottae. Next base: position 5,674,856 of record JALMGJ010000034.1, read on the forward strand.
TTTCGGCTGTGTCCTGGCATGCAGTTCTTTGAAGGGAGCCACGGCAAAGAGGATTTGTGGTTTTGTGTGGAGCAGTCCAGCTGTTTTGTGGATGAAGACCTGTCTTGAGCCCTGATGGCCAGCGAAAGGCTGGGCCAGGAGGGGAAGGACAGAGGATTAACCTTGGGACGAAAGGAAACAGCCTTGGCTTCAAGTAGCCAGCTTGATAAATTGGGTGGCAAATGTTGGATATTCAGCAAATCAGCATGCCTCATTAGCATATGGGTGATTGCTCTAGGAGGCAAACTCACTGTATGCTTCCAGAGGAAGCTGTTTGTTGCTCCTCCCACTCCTTCCTCTCTCATCTCTCCAGCAGAGAAGCAGCATGCAAGCTGCTCTCCCTCCATCTTGGCCACATGCATGGGCCTAAGGAAGGATTTTCCCCCCTTTCTCCAAGCAGCCTTCAGCAGCTATGAGGGCTGAGGGTAAACAAAGTTTAGGGAACCAAAGAAGAATCATTTCTCAACAAAATGGATGTAACTGGACCAATAAACATAAGAACTCTTTTGTACTTACTTTTTGAACCTACTATGTCTAAGTGTGTAATTCTTTATGCTTGGGTGGGCTAAAAGTGTAACATTAAGAACCTGGATCTCTCTAATGTGCTCACTGGCTCTGTTTTTAAACAATATCCTTTTTCTGTGCACGAGCTTATACTACGTTAAGCTGTGCTCCATTCACTGGTTCTAACAGGCCACTGAATGATCTTCAGCAAAAAGGCAGCTTTGGGTCCGCCCCCACATGTCAATAATTAAGATGTGTTGAAAAGCCCTTGATGCTGGGGCTTTGTTCTTTCTTCCCCACACATTATAGATTTACGGGGAGGGAATATGTTTTGATTGGGAAATTATTTTGAAAGCAGTTTCTTGGGTTTATTATTAGTATTTTTAAATGCCCTTTGTATTAAAGTCTTTTTAAAAAGATGACCGCAAAGGAAGAAGGAGAGTGAGAAAGAGTATCTGCGCAGGGGAAAAGTTGGAGGAAAAAATATGGTTTTCTTTACAACGGTGGAACAATGTGGGGGAGCCAAAATAAGAAACCGGGGGGAGCCGGTCCTCCCAGGATGAATTCCCCCCAACTGTCTGTAGGACTTGTTCAGTGAACTTTTCTTCAGGGATTTCGTTGGCTGCGTTCACATGACACGCTTACCCAGGTCACACTGACAGTTGCCCAACGTGCCTGCTGAGATTTAACCTGGGTTTCCTTTTCTGATGTGGCTTGGCACGTCTCATCAGCCAAGACCATTTTGTTAATTTATGGTTCATTGCCTTGCAATGTGTTATGTTGTGTGAATGGAGCCATTCAGAGCCATCAGAGGAGATTCATCCCCTTTTCCTCTATATCAGTGTTTCTCAACCTTGGCAGTTTGAAGATGTGTGGACTTCAACTCCCAGAATTCCCCAGCCAGCATAGATTCTGGGAATTGAAGTCTACACATCTTCAAACTGCCAAGGTTGAGAAACACTACTCTGTATGTATGTATGTATGTATGTATGTATGTATGTATGTATTTTTTGATTTGATTTGATTTGATTTGATTTGATTTGATTTGATTTGATTTGATTTGATTTGATTTGATTTGATTTGATTTGATTTATCACCGCCCAACTCCCTCAAAGGGACTCTGGGCGGTTTACAATCCAAATGCTCTACAACACCGTTGTAAGTAGTTCATCTCCTGCCCCAAACATTCTTCTATGTGTTCCAGATCCTGACATCCAAGATCCTGATACACAAGCACACTCATACATGCAAATACTGATACAGATCTTTAAAAAGTTGCCAGTTGAGGCACAAACCTGGTGGAACGGCCCTGGGCACAACCACATTTCAAAGTTGCACCAGTTGGAAAAGTTTTTTGACCCTCCCCCAGCAGAGACTCGCAGAGTGAAAACGCAGACAACCTGGCCCTCTAAACCAGACTTTTTTGCTGTCGCATTTGCAGGCAAGCAACCAAACATTTTAGGGAGGAAACTGTTTTGCCAGTACTTGGACAGAAATGACAATGATTTTTGGATTTGTGAATGGAAAGGGGGGGATTATGGGAAGAAGCGGATTATTTTCATAATTTTATAGGGGTGGGGATTAAATTTGCTTTATGTGTTGCGAAGAAGATCAGGAGTCACTTCCTTAAATATTCTTTGTTCTATTTCTTTTCTTTTCTTCTTTCTCTATTTTCTTTCTTTTTCTTTTTGCACTTTGTATTCATTTCCTTTCTATTTTCTTTTTGATATTAGTTTGTATTATCTTTTAGTATTGTTAAAATCCTTAATAAAAAGTATATATTTTTAAAAAAACATGCTTTTAAGCCAGGAAGCGGAGAAGCACGAGAAAGAAGTTCAGACTCTACCGTAATTCACCAGAGTATAAGAGGGAGGGAAGAGAAAACACAGCCGGGCTTTCCAAATGCTGTTATTATAGCTAAAATCAATAGGATTCCAGTCAAACGAGTGGAGACGGTTTCCTGATCTGGCCTACCTCGAAGGGCTGACAGTGTGACAGCCCATTTTCCTCGCAAAGTCGGGACATCTTGGGAACAAAATTTATTTATTTATTTATTATTTAAATTTGTATTACTGCCCATCTCCCCCAAACTGGGGGGACTCTGGGCGGTTCACAATAAAACAAAATGCTTGTTTTCTGCACGTTTGTCAAAACTAAGGCTGGAAATAGATGCAGCAAAAGGCAAAATACTTCAAGGCAAAATACTATTTCCAGGCTTAACCTCCCCCTCAAATCCCCCCATGGCCTCTCAGATTTCAGCCCATATTATATTATATTACATTACATTACATTAGTATATTAGTATAGTATAGTATTGTAAGCAAACCCTCATCATTACCGTCTACAGCCACTTACGGATCCACTGTTAAAATTGTACCCTTGGAAGACAATCTTACTCGGCTACGAGTGATCGCCAATGATGAAATGAATGAATGTATGTATACAAGGAACTTCTATAGCTTGTAACAAAACAAAAGGACTTCTCAAATTAAAAAGGAGTGCAAAATATGCTTCACCTTCCTAAAAACTCACTCCTTCCTTGTATGAAAAGCAAGTTTCCAGCTGGCCCGACGGCCCGTAATGCCAGCGGAAATGTCAGAAGCCGCAGCTTTTGTGAAGTTTTCAGTGGGTGGGGTTCGAGAGTCGCTGTTTGCCCTTTCCAATAGCCAAACCCTTGTACGGTATGCAGGACAGGAAACATTGGGCCTTTTCTTCCTAAGGGAAAAAAAATGGCAAATTTGCATCATTTTAATAGGGTGCAGAAAGGGTGCCAAGTTGTAGAGGTGGAGTGGTTCTGTTATAGCAGTGTTTCTCAACCTTGGGAACTTGAAGATGTGTGGACTTCAACTCCCAGAATTCCACACCCAGCACTTGCTGGCTGGGGAATTCTGGGAGTTGAAGTCCACACATCTTCAAGTTCCCAAGGTTGAGAAACACTGTGTTATAGTAATGAATTCCTGCAGCTGGCCGACGGTTGGGCCTGAAGATCTCCCACCCTCCCATTCTATGATTCTACAAATGCACATTTATGTATCTATTGACTAATTTTTTGTCCCCCCCTCCCCCCGTGGAAATCAAGAAGTATCGAGCGCCTTGGAAATTGTGCTGTTGAAAAGAGAGATACCACAGAGACATTCTTGCATTTTGCTTCATTAATCCATCTAGAACAGGATGGAGCTGGTGAGGCAAAATCCTTAGCCAATCTTTCTATTTCCACTACAGGTAGTCCTCACTTAATGACCATTTGTTTAGTGATGGTTCAGACTTACGACGGTGCTGAAAAAACTGACTTACAACCGGTCCTCACACTTATGACTGCTGCAGCGTCCCTGTGGTCACGGGATCATGATTTGGGCGCTTGGCAACCGGTTCGCATTTACGACCATCGCAGCATCCCGTGGTCACGTGATCACCATTTTTGACCTTCCCGGCCGGCTTCTGGCAAGCAAAATCAACGGAGAACTGTGTGGTTCACTTAACGACCATGGCAATTAGCTTAATGACTGCCGCAAAAAGGTCGTAAAATCGAGTCGGATTTGCTTAATGACTGCTTCGCTTAGCAACCGGAATTCCAGTCTCAATTGTGGTCATTAAGTGAGGACTACCTGTATAGCCAACCAAATGGACTTTTTGTAGATTTATATCCTCAAGGCAAATGTATTCCCCTCTCCTGTTTTCCCACCCCATGGCATGTATTTATTGGGGCTGATTTCTGGCAGAGATGTATTGGTTGATTGGTTGGTTGGCGTGCAGAGCACTTCCTTCTATTTTCTCCCACAGCAACAACCCTGTGAGAATCCTTCTGATAGTTGAAGACTCCTAGCCAATCTCTTTTTCCTTTCTTCTAGTCCTTCCTTTCCTTCCCCCCCTCAGCCTTTCTGCCACCTTTGCCAATTCCGGCTTGCGGTTTTGCCCCCACCAAACTGCCATTAGGCTATTGATTATGGTCTGTCCAGGCCGATCAGACCCCTCCACCAAAACTCCCTGCCGACCGACCGAAGGGTGTCATTGTCTGCCCATCCTTGAGCAAAGCCCAGAGGCTTCCGTTTCCGCCCCCCTCCCTGCCTGCTCGTCCTGAACAGAGGCATTTTCGCTGGGCTTGCACACCAGCTCCCAATTCGCCAGCCTCCTGCTCCGCACTTCCTCAAAGGCGTGCACATTAACACACAGTAATTTTCTCTTGTTGACATGAAAAATCCGTTTGATAAACAGAAACCAACGGCCAGCATATCCGCAGCTGCCTACCCTGTAAACAATTTCTTGGTGGTAATCTTTCAAATTACTCTCTTGGGCAGAGAGACGCTGCTGCACGAATCTCAGCACTCTGCCCTCTACCCAATCTCCACATCTTGGACTTATTAACGGCGCTTCTGCAGAGGCCTCTCAATGCAACACCCCACGTCCCCCCCAGAACGCTGGCTGACGGCGTCCCACGAACCCTTTCCACGCCAGCGTGCGGTCATCGTTTCTCTGTTGGATGGGATGGAAATTCTCTTTGGAAGACCCCAAAAGGGGCATTCAGCCTTGCTGTTTTGAACTATCCAAGTTCCTCCCGGCTGAATTTTACCAATAATGCAGGGAATCTGCTCAGGGTATCCGCAGGGGAGGGTCAAATCTGCAAGATGGCGGGCCTGGTGTTGCAATCGAAGCTCTGCCCTTTTGTATATTCAGATGGTGCCGCGCCTGGCATCTTGTGGATTTTGATACATACAACCTCCTTGGATGCCCTTACCTCCCCTTTACTGGAAATAATAATAATAATAATAATAATAATAATAATAATAATAATACAGCTGAAGAAACAGTGGACCACCTAGTTAGCTGCTGCAAGAAGATTGCACAGACTACAAATAACACTGGTGCCTTGGAATATCTGCAAGGAATACCCCTTGCCTGCAAGCAAGAACTGGTGGGACCACAAAACAGTAATAGAAAATGAAGAAGCCAAAGTGCTCTGGGGATTTAGAATTCAAACAGACCAGCATCTGCCACAAAACAACCCAGACTTATGCTGGCTGGGGAATTCTGGGAGTTGAAGTCCACACATCTTCAGGCTGCCAAGGTCGAGAAACCCTGCCCTACACCATTCCCACCCTGCAGCATCCATCCACTCAGCAACACAGATCTTGTTCTTCTTCACTCAAAGCTCCCAGCCGGGTTCTGCTCAACATCTCCACATCTGCTCATTGGATGCTATTTCGGCTCCTCCTCTCTTTGGGGACAGCTCTTTCTGACCTTGGCCCTTGCTCTGTCTTCCAAAACTTTGGAAGAAATTTGCAGGACTAGAGAACCACTAGAGAACCTTTAGCAAGGGTGTTCTTTTTCTCTTTGTAGAGGAAGAAGTCCAAGATGCTTTCTCGGAAGGGGCAATCCCAGGATCCATACCCACCCGAGGTGAGCATCGGAAGGGGTTTTTGGCGAGATGGCAATGACAGTTATTGCCTGGTTATCATGCCCGGTCAGCAATCAAGGGCACATTCTCCATTCTCCAGAGATATAGATAAAACAGAGCTTTCCAAACTGTGTGTCGAGACACGTTAGTGTGTCGGCTGCAGTGTCTGGGTGTGTTGCGGCTGCTGCTGCCCCTGACCCCTGCCAGGATTCCGCGCAGGTCCTAGTGCCTGCCTCATGCCCAGCTGCCTCCAAACCTGCTGTGATTCCATGCAGGTCCTAGTGCCTGCCTTGTGCCTTGCTGCCTCCAAACCTGCCCTGCCAGGATTCCGCGCAGGTCCTAGTGCCTGCCTTGTGCCTTGCTGCCTCCAAACCTGCTGTGATTCCGCGCAGGTCCTAGTGCCTGCCTTGTGCCCTGCTGCCTCCAAACCTGCCCTGCCAGGATTCCGCACAGGCCCTAGTGCCTGCCTTGTGCCTTGCTGCCTCCAAACCTGCCCTGCCAGGATTCTGGACAGGTCCTAGTGCCTGCCTTGTGCCTTGCTGCCTCCAAACCTGCCCTGCCAGGATTCCGCGCAGGTCCTAGTGCCTGCCTTGTGCCTTGCTGCCTCCAAACCTGCTGTGATTCCGCGCAGGTCCTAGTGCCTGCCTTGTGCCCTGCTGCCTCCAAACCTGCCCTGCCAGGATTCCGCGCAGGTCCTAGTGCCTGCCTTGAGCCTTGCTGCCTCCAAACCTGCTGTGATTCCGCGCAGGCCCTAGTGCCTGCCTTGTGCCTTGCTGCCTCCAAACCTGCCCTGCCAGGATTCTGGACAGGTCCTAGTGCCTGCCTTGTGCCCTGCTGCCTCCAAACCTGCCCTGCCAGGATTCCGCGCAGGTCCTAGTGCCTGCCTTGTGCCTTGCTGCCTCCAAACCTGCTGTGATTCCGCGCAGGTCCTAGTGCCTGCCTTGTGCCTTGCTGCCTCCAAACCTGCTGTGATTCTGCACAGGTCCTAGTGCCTGCCTTCAGCCTTGCTGCCTCCAAACCTGCTGTGATTCTGCACAGGTCCTAGTGCCTGCCTTGTGCCCTGCTGTAGGAGTGTGTCGCGAAATGATGCATGTCTAAAAAGTGTGTCACCAATATGAAAAGTTTGGAAAGCTCTGAGATAACAGTTCTGAGTGGCGGAAGGTACAGATAATCATTCGGATGTGAGTTTTACTGCAGCCTCGCAGGCTTAGATAATGGCGTGATTGGTGGAGGCCCCTGTTGAAGTGATGTCCAAGTAGTGACCCCCAACAAGCAAGATAGTGTCATAAGGAGGGTGTGAAAAGTTCCCCATTCTGTTTTTTCTGTGGGAAGGAAGGAAGGAAGGAAGGAGAGAGAAAGGGAGAAAAAGAGGGAGGGAGGGAGGGAGGGAGGGAGGGAGGGAGGAAGGAAGGAAGGAAGGAAGGAAGGAAGGAAGGAAGGAAGGAAGGAAGGATGGATGGATGCAGGAAGCAACCCTTTCTTTCTACAACCCCCTGGTCTTGTCCCCAAAGATTTTTACCCAAGTTCAGGCAGAGATTGTGACATAAAGCCTTTCTTTTCTGTTGCACGAACCTCTGGACACGTGAGTAACATCTGGGTCTGTGAACTACACCTGCTGCCCTACAGAGATGAATCTGAGACTTCGAATTCTTCGCAGCAGCTTCTCCAGCAAATGTCCAGCTCTGTTTTCCTTGTTTCATATGCACTAAGAACTGATGGATGGGCAAGGAAACCTTCCTTTTCCTCTGAACTGGAAGAATAGCATTCCTAAAGGGAAAAAGTGAAATCACTATTGCCACCAGACTGTGTTGGCTGGGATTTGGGGTGCCAGAGATGGTTAAATCTACCACTTTCATTTTCCTTCTGGTTTCTCATCTTTGCAAATTTCAAGTTTGGCTCTCTGAACTGAATCTAAGAATTTTCTTTTCAAACTGGCACTCAGATAGATGTATATTTCAGTGCCCAATACTCCAAGTGTATTGTTAGTTTGCAATCTGGCCTAATTTACATTGTTTTTGCAAACCCTAATACAGGTAGTCCTCACTTAACAACCATTTGTTTAGTGACAGCAGATTTACGACGGTGCTGAAAAAGCTGACTTACAACTGGTTCTCACACTTACAACCGTTGCAGCGTCCCCGTGGTCACTTGATCATGATTTGGGCACTTGGCAACTGATTCGTATTTATGACCGCCGCAGCGTCCCGTGGTCACGTGATCGCCATTTTCGACCTTCCCGGCTGGCTTCTGGCAAGAAAAATCAATGGGAAACTGCATGATTCGCTTAACAACTATGTGGTTCGCTTAATGTCCATGGTGATTCGCTTAACCACCGCCGCAAAACAGGTTGTAAAATCGGGTCAGATTCGCTTACTGACTGCTTTGCTTAGCAACCGAATCTCTGGTCTCAATTGTGGTCGTTAAGTGAGGACTACCTGTACAATGCACTTGTATTATTTCGAAGACTATCTGCATTTCTGATAGGCTTTTCTCTAATGCATTTTTCAAACTGACAAACTACATGGTGAAAGAGAATTTTGCATGATGGTTCAATCACAAAATGGTCCCAAACTGTAAAAACAGGTAAGTTAGATTTCAGAAGCAAATGGAACAGATTTCTCTCTCCTCCAAAATCTCAACATATTTAGAGGTCAACCGCCTGAGCAAGGCAGGTCTGAGTTAAAACTGATAAAATTAGCCTGTATAACTTGCTCTGAGATCATCTCACACCCCCGTTTCCCTCCCTCCCCGCAATCTTCCAAGAATTGCCCTGAGCCACTTTGCATCCCGAATGCCTGGGTCTCCAGAAACAAACTTGCAGATTAAATCTTTATACAAGCTACTAGATTTGTAAACTGTGGCGGGCTAACTTGTTTCCCCCCCTGCTCTTTGGGGATTATGTAAGCCGCACTTTGCAAAGAACGCCGCGGATCTTGTGATTGTAAGCCAAACATTGCTTGTTTCTGTTTTCTTTTCCTGTAGCTGATGTGGTTTTGCTCCAGGTATTCTTCAAGGAAACAAAATACTCAGCCTGATCATAATGCCAATCTCTGCAGCCCTCTGTATTTTTAAAAACAGGATTTTAATACCCAGTTTACCCAGTTTGGGTTTCTCGAGTTTGCACGCATTTTATTTTCTTCTGTAAACCAATGTAGGAAGATCCTGAAAAAAGGAAATAACAAAGAATAACAATAACAAAGAAACTGATCTTTAAAGTAAATCATGTGGCCTGCTTGCCATCCTATACCTCATGGTTGGCAGGAGATGTCCAGAGTGGAAGGTGAACAAGCTTGGTTGAATGAAGCAGGTCATAATCATGGATGTGGTTGCTTCTGGCTATGGAAATTCTGGAGTTTCCCACACTGCCCTGCTTTTTCTCCTGGAGGGCACCAGTCTGGCTGTCCTGGTGGGGTCATCAGTTGCTTCCCAGAAGTGAATCTTCCAAAAGGAATAGTTTACAATGTTTCAGACCTACTGTAGACTGCACCAGGAACACCACAAACCACTTCCCGATCTGGACGTACTGCCCCCAGATTGGCATGTTCTGGAGCAAAAACAGGTTCCATTGAACCCTGAAATATCCAGTAACTGGTATGAAGAATTTTGTGCCTTACTTGCAGTCTGCAGGCTGGGAAGCCATGGATGATTGGGAGTCCCTGAATGAAAGACAAAGGGCAGGAGATAAGTGTGTCTATATGGACTTTTCCTCAAGGGAGGGATGAGAAGGTCAAACCTTCTTCCAGGAGATTCTAACAGGACCAACTACTGGCCAATCAGTCTGAACATGGGTCCTGAGAAGCTTCTAGAGCAGATCTTAAAGAGGACAGCCGGTAACCATCTTGAAAATGATGTAGTGATTCCTGGCAGCTAACGTGGATTTGTTAAGAAAAAATCTTGCCAGACTAAGCTCCTCTCTCTCTCTTTTTAATTGGGTAGATCATTTGCTGGAGCTTCTGGCTTCATCTGGTGTCTTGACCCCAAGTCATCTTTGACATTCTGGGTGCCCTGACCTTTGCCAAATGTAAACTCACAATTCAATACAGGTAGTCCTCGTTTAGCTACCACAATTGGGACTGGCAACCCGGTTGTTAAGCAAAGCGGTTGCTAAGTGAAACTGTGACTGTGCTTATGATCTGACTTCAGCTTTCCTTTGCTTTAGAGACCTGCAAAGACTGTAAATGTGAGGATTGGTCATAAAATGACTTTTGCATCACCATCATAACTGCGGTCGTTAAATGAGGCAGTCACTAAATGAGGACTACCTGTATTTGGAGATACTCTTGACCAAATTTTGCTCACTGACTTTGCTGGAAGTGATTTCTGTTTTTTTTTTAAAAAAAATCTCTGGACTGTCTCTAGCCTTGATGTTGGAAACCGTGATTAGCCAACGATCGTCAACTGACTGAAGAAAACTAATACCAGGAATTATTATTACCATTATTATTGCCTTGTTGTTACTTTTTATTAGAAATCATTCTACCAATAAGGGTACACAAAGCGAGATGTAAGCAGAAAAGGCGTGAATTCTATTACACAATGCAATTAAATGTAGTTTTTATTTAAAAGATATTTAAAATACTTTATATAATTCAACACCATTAAAATTATCCTTTAATTTTTTTTCAAGCTCTGAAGGTTATGCTATTAGTTTTTTTTTTCCTTTCAGATTTGACTTACGTAGAAAACCACTGTCTTCAGCCTCTCTATTAGAAGGTCTATCTCTGAACCTCTTTCGTTATTTCGAACGTTTGATTATAGCATAGGGCACAAACAATCACTGCTTTTTAAAATTTAATATCCCACTTAGTCTTTTCATTCAATTCCTTGGCTGCTGTTTTCCATTTCCTTCTCCTTCCCTCGATCACATCTATTTCGGAGGATAACTTTTCTGAAAGGGACAGAATGTATTTCTAGCCATGAAGTCTGACTGAGGAAGGCTAGTTTTGTTGAAGTTCAAAACTAGGCAGTAGGGAATTGCGGATCGATGCAGATTTGCTCTGATACAACAGTAGCAGTCTATCAGCTCTTCCATACCCTTTTTAAAAAGACTAATTTAAAAATCTGCATCTGTTTTCGTTCACAGCTCTCCATAACATACAGAGCTTTGGTGCATAACTTCCCCTCAGTGATATTCGTAGTTGTTTACACGAATTCTTGAAAAACCTTTTTAAACACCATTTCCCTTGATGTTTTTATTTGTTATATAAATTCACTCGGGGGCAGGTTTTTAGAACGAACACTTCCCCTATCTGTGCATTGTTGTTGTCCTCGTTTTGGGGCACATTTTTGATAAGATGTATCTTGGTAGTCTTCAATCCACCCCGACTGCAGAGGAATCTGGGTGGGTCTTGCCAATTTAGTTGCATAAAACTTTGTGGCAGGATTCTGAAAAACAGCAAAACATTCCCCCCCCCCCCCCCCCCGCAAAAGTGGTTTTGTCTCTCCTTGAAGCTATCAACTTGTTTATTCCACAGGACTCAATTTGTGTGACGGTAGAAGGAATCTGCTTGCATTAACTACACGGAAGAAGTCTTGAAAAGTTGTCTTCTTCTGCTTAAGGAAGAAATTAGAATTATTTGGAGCAGAAGGAACGCGAGTTATTTTCCTTTGATGCACAAAGAACATTGCCTGCATTTTAAATTTTTGAAAAAGGCATGGCACTATATCAATTAATTAATCTCTCAGTCGGTGAAGGCAGTAATACACTGTTTTTCATTTTAAAAAAGCCCAAAGTGCTTTACAATAGTAATAAAAGTGTAAGATAAAGCAAGATGAAATCAAAATAGAAGCAGAAGAGGACCAAGGATGGAAAGCACATTAAAAACAGCTGGATACGTTAGACCAGATAATGGCTGGAGAAGGCAAAGCTAAAAATGATTATTTTTTAAAAGATGTCAAGATAAAAAGATTTTTTCAGTGATTTCACATCACTGTCCCCATCCTAAACCTACTTTCTTTCAAGTAGGCTCCTTTTTGCATCCAAGGTCCAACCACTCCCACCAGGTTTGGCATACCGTTCATTTCCGCTGAAGTTTCTGCTCTGCAACAGCAACTTGCCAGCAGCAACATTCATCAGCTTTTCTGATGTTTACAAAGGACAAGACCATCTTTTCATTTGGTTCCAATTTGGGGCTTCATTTTAAGCACCTAGAGATCTCTGTCCCCAACCAGAACAGATGCCCTGTTGTTAGCACTCTGCCAATCTGATACCCATGGTCCAGCAGCGGGTGCTGGGGGACACGAGTCCTCCAAGTCATCGCACTTCTGGTTAAATTTGGGCACTTGGCAACCAGTTCGCATTTATGACCATTGCAGCATCCTGTGGACATGTGATTGCCGTTTTTGAACTTCCCAGCCAGCTTCTGGCAAGCAAAATCAATGGGGAAACCACATGGTTCGCTTAACGACCACGTGGTTCGCTTAACACCCATGGTGATTCGCTTAAAGACTGCCGCAAAAAAAATCGTAAAATCGGGTCGGATTCGCTTAATGACCACTTCATTTAGCAACCAAAATTCCGGTCCCAATTGTGGTCGTTAAGCAAGGACTACCTATATAGTAAAACTCACCTGAGATTGGCAGGCAGCTTCCTATTCTCAGTTTGCAGGTAAAGTTTATGGGGTGGCTGGAAACAGAGCTCTGGCTTGCAGACCCGATCATGGGGTTACCCCCATCTTACTCCATTCCACTAAATTGGAAATAGGTCAGGTGGAGCCCTTGATCAATTGAATGAAATGACTGCCTTTTTCTGGGCAGGAGGCAAATTGATAGAATACTATGGAAAATATATATATTTTTAATCCGTTCAATCGTGTCCAATTCTCGGAGACTGCCTGGACAAGTCCCTGCAGTTTTCTTGGCAAGGTTTTTGGAAGTGGTTTGCCATTGACTCCTTCCTAGGGCTAAGAGAGAGTGACTGGCCCAAGGCCACCCAGATGGTTTTCATGCCTAAGGCGGAACTAGAACACATGATCTCCCGGTTTCTAGCCCAGTGCCTTCACCACGACACCAAACTGGCTCTCATGGAAAAGATAAAACAATATAAAATGGGGCAGAGAAAACTTCAATAAGCAAGGTTTAAAAATGGCCTTTCCCACCTATCCTTTGTGGGGATTTCAGCGATCTTTGCATGTCACAATAAAATACTAACCCCTCCCCTCTGAAGGAAACCCATTTGCCCCTCCCAAGAAATGCCACAGCTGGTGGCAGCAGGTAGCTCATTCTGGTTGAGGTTGCAAAAGCGAAGCATGGTTGCACATGGGTGGCCCCAAGTCTCTGAGTTGAAGTTGAAACACCTAGTGGCAAACCACTTCTGTATTGTTGCCAAGAAAACCGCATGGATTTTGCCAGGAGCCGTTAACTTGAGCGAGTCTGAACTTTCACCTTTACCAAAAGCAATGCTGTACGCCGAGTCTGTTCAGTTTTACATGCCTGTCTCACATGAACACAAGGGAGGGGTGGCTCTGCTGCAACCTAGCTTTGCTGCTTTGTGTGGGAGGGGCTTGAATCCCGGTTTCCTGTTTCCTCTTTCTTCTTCTCTCCATGGACCTGCACGAGGCATGAGGGGAATCCTCCTCTCTCCTCGTGGCTCATACTTGCACCCAACAAATCTGCCAAAAGCGGGTTTGGTCAGAACAACTCGCTTGCACGCATGGGACCGTTTCTACAATGAAACTGCTTTGTATCGAGATCTGCAATAAATGTAAGCTATGTTTATTACTCTTGCCAACCTAGCAATTCGAAAGCATGCAAATGCAAGTAGATTAATAGGTACCACTTCGGTGGGTAGGTAACAGCGTTCCGCGCATGTCATGCCGGCCACATGACCGCGGAAGTGACTTCGGACAGCGCTGGCTTTTCGGCTAACAGACGGAGATGAACACCGGCCCCTCGAGTCGGACACGACTGCACAAATGTGTTGGGGGAACTCTTACCTTTTAACCTTATGTTTATTTCTCTTTTACACAAACTAATGTGAGAAGAGTCTTTATTACTCTGAGCTTAATTAAGCCTTGGTGCAAGCTGGCACATGCTTCCACTCTGCTAAATCTAGATAAACGCTGCGTGGGATTTTCTGTTACTAACATTTCAGAACCCCTACAAAACTCACCTAAAGTCGCTGCATCTTTGGAACAACAGGAAAAAAGAAGAATTTGTTTCTGCTGCCCCTCCCCCCGCAAATAAGCACATTTTCCTTGGGGATCAGCACTATTTTGTTGTAGAGGAGAACATCTTTTAATAGTAGAAGTATTAAAATGAGCACTTTTGCACCTGCTGCTCCCAGATAAAAAGTGTTTTGTTTATCAAGGGGAAAGGATGCTGCATTACTAGCCTCGGCTCTTCACTGCATTTATATTCTGCTTTTACGGTAAGGTTGTTTAATCAGATGGTGGTGCTGGTGGTGGGGTCTTTCTTAATTTTGCCCTCCCCTCCGAAAAAAACAACCTTGTGCAGGGAGTTGGGCTGAGAGCGACAGGCCAGAAGCCACTCCGGTTTCCTTGTTCCATGTCCGACACTCCAACTTGGCTTTGTCTGCCCAGGTTTTGCTGATGAGTCTGTGTGCTCCTCCCCAGATCACGTTTCCTTTTCTGGATATTTATTGGGGTCCCTCCTTAGCTGCAGAATCTCCCCTCTCGATCCAGCTGGCATTACTTTACCTGTGGAAGTAAAAAAGAATCTAATATGTAAAGCGATTTACAAAGTCCCTTAGAAGAGGGGACAGCTGTGGAGATTTTGGTGCTCTCTGAGCTGGATTGTTTGTTTGCAAACGTTTCATGACCCAACTAGGGAACATCATCAGTGCGAGGGAGGGTGGGGTTTGCTCCCTGTTTATATATGCAGCAGCTTGCCCTGCCCGTGTTGGTGAGGGTGTAGTTTCCTCCTTGGGGGTCCCTTGATTGGGGTATTGTTTTCTGCTTGATTGTTTGTCTGCTTGATTGTTTGTCTGCTTGGTAGTGCCTTGATTAGGAATTGTTTTCTGCTTGTTTGTCTGATGTTGATCCCTGCTTATCTGAATGTTGGCTGCTGGAGGGGATGTGTCCTGGACTTTTTGTTTCCCTCTTAGCTTTTTTATTGTCTCTTTTGAATGGCGTGTAAATGTGGTTTATCATTATGATGTTCCCTAGTCGGGTAATGAAACGTCTCCAAGCCAACAACCGAGCTCAGAGAGCACCAAGGACTCCACAGTTCATCCCCGAGCTACAGAGATTCTCTTCTATGAGAACTACAGTTCCCAGGATTCCTTGAGGATGTCAAGGTGCTGCATCGCTTTAATTGCTAACACACTGGAGAAACCCAGCTGTTACTTCTGGAAAATCTGCAGCTACCCTGTTCCAAATGAATACTTAGTGTCCCAATTAAGGCTGTGTTGAAATTGCTTCTATTGTTTTGTTTTCCTTTTGTTTTTTTCTACTGTTGTAGAAACCATTGCATTTCCTCCGTAGTTTTCAGCAAAAACTCAGTAGCTTTAAGATTCAGTGGGAAGTAAAATCACAGGCATGATTAGCAAGTTTTCGCGGAGAGACGTATGGAAGCAGGCGTGTCAAATCTGCCAAGAACCCGCAAAGCTGCTGGGATGCAGCAGAGAGGACAAGAAATGGCTGGCATTGATGTGGCTCTAAACCAGATGGATTATTTGTTTAATTTAGGCATTTGTTAGGGAGTGAAACTGCATCATCCATTTGGGAGCAAAGGTGGTGTGCGTAGTATTCTCTCCTCCACTCTTTCCCACAACAACAACCTTGTAAGGTAGGCTGAGCTGAGAGGGAGGGACTTGTCCTGCATTAAAATTGTAGAGATTTTCTTCCCTGTTTTCCAAATCAGTGTCCTTCCTTTACAGGGAAAAAAAATAGAACTCAAAAAAGAAATTTGGGGTTATTAATCAGGGACTGACCTTCCAGAAGCTCTCAACAAACACAATGGGTTTTTAAACATATTTCAACCGTTAATTGATAAAATATTGGCAATCTGTCCCACGTGGAGCCTGCAGCTGCATAACCACTCTTTCTTCCCCTCCCCACTTAAATCCCACTTTAAATCCTACCTCTGTAGAGCCACTCTGTGCATCTGAGTTGCAACTCACGGAGGAAGCTTCTGCCTTTGAATAAACTTTGTCAGTCGGAAAAGGGGCTGCCAGCTGCCTCCTGATTTTTGGTTACTCTCCTCCTCCAATGTCTTCCTGGCTGTGTGACAATTGGCAGAAAAGTATTTATTGATTTATCAATTTAATTTATTTAAACCATTGCTATGGCTGCCCATCTAATTTTGCAACTTTGTGCAGCAAATCATCAATGGAAGCCATAACAATAAAACTTCCAAATTTGGAAAAATAGCCACCGGGATAGCACAGTTCCAGTGCATGTGGGTCCTTAAAAACGAGGCTGACCGTATGTCCCATTTTGAACGGGACAGTCCCGTTTTTTTAGCATTTTTCAACCATCCCATCGTTTTGATAAAAATCTCAATTTTGTCACGTTTTTTAAACCCAACGGGAATGGCGTGGAAGGATGATCCGAGCCGGAGCTGCCGATTGGAGGCAGCCCGGAAGAGGAAGCCCTCCCGCCTATCAGCACGCGGCAAAGGAGGGACTGGGGGTGGGGTTTGCAGGCGGGAGCCAATAGTGCGGACTGGGGGTGGGGTTTGCAGGCGGGAGCCAATTGCACAGGCCGGGGGGCGGGGACCCATCTTTTTCATGAATAAGGAATATTACATAAGACCCCGTCCCGTTTTGCCATCCCAATGTCCCGTTTTTGTCTCAAGGAAATATGGTCCGCCTATTAAAAACACTTCCATGCTATAGCCATAGTATCATGCAGATGGGCTCACCTAACCTCTTGGCCCAATGCTTGAGGGAATAACCAAATTTTAAAAGCTAACAGAGTCAGGATCAGCTGACTCTTGGGGAGAATGGTGTTCCACACTGTAGGGCAGATGCTGCGATGGATGGATGGATCTGACTGAAATGGGCTACTTTAGATCCTGCAGAACTCTTTTTACGTCAGATTAATCTGTTTTATTTTAAAAAAACTATCTTTCTATGGGAAAAAACCACAGTATTTTAAAAGTAAACATAATAAAATCAGCCCTGAGGACTACATGCGTGGCTTCGGACCATAACATGTTTTTCTAAATAAGAAAAGTTATTCACTGTGGCAAGAGTGGTGGGTCCCAGTCCAGTCCAGTGCAAACTAGACCAGACCAGATGCTGACCCTAGGTTGGCTTTCCACAGAGCCCGTATTTCTGGGACTAATTTAGGCTGTAGAGCATCTTTCCCAAAGCCTGCACCAGCCCTGTCACCAGAACCTGAGGCCAGGCTGGCTAGGAATGGTTAATAGGATGCAAGAGAAACCTAATGAGAGACACGACATCTGCTTGAGGGGGCACCTCCAAATCACACTCCTCAGTGGGGTGCCCTCTGGGGCTGTTGAATCCTGCAACGTGCTAGTGGGCCAGTTGGCAAGGCGGTACCTCTGGAGGCACAAAGACTGGGCATCGGTGGCTACCCAGTATAACTGGGCTGGCTAGCTTTCAACAGCAGGAAATGCCCAAGCATCTGTCAGCCTGCGATCTTATAATCTTGCCCGCCCGCCCGCCCGCCACATCTTGTTCACTTCATAAACAAACACTGGCTGCGATGCTCATTCAGCCAACTTATCATTTATCCAAAGGTGCAAATAATTCCCAAAGTGCATACCCCAATGGCCTTGGGCCCCCTGCCCTCCCCTGCCCTTTCCCCTCTCCAACGTGCTGCCTCTTTCTCCTCCTCTCTGCCAGTTTGATTCTGGACATTATTTTCCCCCCTACTGGAACCTATTAGTTGTGAGTGGAATGTGATGTTCGCAGAGATGAAACTACCCAGGGTCCCTTTAATGAGAAACAGTGACATTGCAAAGGGATGGGAGGGGAGGAGGAAACAAGAATGCAAAACTGGCAGCGGGAGCCTCGTTCTGCAAGCGGGGCAGGACAAAGGGGATGCTACAGCGGATGGCCGCATCTTTACTCAATTAATTGGAAGGAATGGAAGAAGTCTGGGAGCCCCAGGGGGCCCGAAAGGGTGATACGGAAGCTGAGCTTGTGGTCAGAAAGAAAGATGGACTCTGCAAAGTGTGGGCCAGGAGCAGGTCCACCAACGATATCTAGGTTCTTACCTTCATCTTTGGCACCATCCCAAGGTCCCCCAGGGTGTTGCTGTGGTTGAGAGAGGACTTCCCCGCTCTCAACCCAGTACCTTCACCACTAGACTGGGAGAGAGACTGGCCCCAAGTCCTCCAGGGAGATTCCGGGGCTGAGCCTCGCCAAACGTTTAAGGGTTGCATCTCCTCCAGATTGGAGAACGTGACCGTGTTGACCTGGAATTGTGAGAGTTGAAGTCCTGACCAGGAATAGCTTGAGATGGCTGATATAGTGTCCACTTTTGCACTCAGAGATCTAAAATACCAGCAAGAAGAGAGTCACCATGCCTGACCTGACACTCCCCAGAAGCCGGTTCCAGCAAGATCCTTGGTCTTTATCTATGAGTTTAGTGCAGATCTGTAACAATTAAGTGGATATCACTTTGAGAGATGAGGGTACGATGTCAAGAAGAAGAGGAGCTTGTATTGCACTGTGGTATTCCTGTCCCACTGCAAACCCTTCAGCTGCCCCAGCCTGCTTGTTTTCACTCCTGTTCTGGAAGACCATCCAATTTGAGTCCAACGGTTCTCAACGTTAATTCCCAGCTTCATTTGCTTATTATTTATTTTTTAGATTGATATCTTTTCTTTCCTCCAGGAGCTCAAGTTAATCAGATCCCCCAACTTGGTGCCCCTTCCTTCCACCTCCCCCTACCTTAGAAGTTGGCACTCCAATCTGATTCGCCAGCCAGCAGCTTCACTGTGTCTGAAGGACACCTGGCTGGAGACCTTGGGAGGAAAGCTATGGCAAACCTAGACAGCATATTAAAAAGCAGAGACATCACCTTGCCGACAAAGGTCCGTATAATTTAAGCTATGGTTTTCCCAGTAGTAATGTATGGCTGTGAGAGTTGGACCATAAGGAAGGCTGAGCGCCGAAGAATTGATGCTTTCGAGCTGTGGTGCTGGAGAAGACTCTTGAGAGTCCCTTGGACTGCAAGGAGGTCAAACCAGTCAATCCTAAAGGAAATCAACCCTGACTGCTCATTGGAAGGACAGATGCTGAAGCTGAAGCACAAATACTTTGGCCACCTAATGCGAAGAGAGGACTCACTGGAAAAGACCCTGATGCTGGGAAAGACTGAGGGCAAAAGGAGAAGGGGACGGCAGAGGATGAGATGGTTAGATAGCACCACCGATGTAATGAACATGAATTTGAGTAAACTCCGGGAGACAGTGGAGGACAGGAAGCCCTGGCGTGCTATGGTCCACGAGGTCACGAAGAGTCGGACACGACTAAACAACTGAACAACAACAAGCTTCACTATGTCTGAAGGACACCTGGCTGGAGACCACAAATGGAGATAGTGATGGAGGTGTGGCTGAGGGACGGTGAGAGAGGCCCAAACTCATTCGACGAGCTTTCGTGGCTTAGAATGAGCTGGAAAACACGCTAACTGCTCCACTGTGTTGGTGCTGTCTGTTGGGGTATTCATCTGGCTCAACCTGGCATTCAATGGAATCTCATGACTTTGAAGGCTTCAGAACGGGGTGGGTGGGGGGGGAGAAGAATTATATTCTATGTCTGGGCAGCAGGTTTGAGTTTTGTAACAACTGGGATAATTTTTTCGTTTCCATCTGCCCCCCCCTTTCTCCTGGTGGGTGTGGGGAAGGGAGTGAAATCCCAACCAGATGGGAGGATGGACCACTGCTAATGTGGAAAATAATTACACCACTGGGTTTCCTCTTAGCGCGGAGAAGAGGGGAGCGTGTAGAGGAAGGTTGCTGGCAAAACAAGGAGCAAACCAGAAGAAAGGGAAGAGGTGCTTTGAACAGGGTACGTAAAAAAAAAAAAAAGAATAACCTGCAGGTAGCATTGCTGGAACGTTCACAAGAAAAAAGAAAGTCAGCGACAATTTGACCGGTGTAAAACCATTCTCTGCTTGAGTCTTTTTTGCAATCCTTGTTTCAGGTTCAGTCTTTGTCCTGCCAGGAAGTCAAAAAGATATTTAGTCTGCAGAGCGGGGCTCTGAGAATGGTTGAAATGTACGAGGTAAGCGGTCAGTCTCAACAGAATCCGTGTTCTTTGCAGATTGCAATTCAGCCCCTCTTCCCCAGGTCTGTAACTGAAGTTGATGTTCTGTTCTGCCTGGACTAACCCATCTTGCGCCACAGCTGGAGGATAAAGGATGCTCTATATACCCCATTGCTCATATAAATTCCCACATATAAAAAATCAAATATGTCGAAGAGAAGGGGCTGAATTATAACTTAGGTTGGCTTTGTCCTTCACTAGCATGTCAATATGTGTCTGTAGTTTGAATCATGTCAACTGGATTTCTATTTTCTCAGTGGAAACGTTTCGCTCCTTATCCAAGGAGCTTCTTCAGTCTGAGCAAAGTTGGTAAGGGAATCCTAAATATGTTTCTAGGTGGCTGTGTGACCTTACCCTGGGGCTAGGTCATGGTTATATTGAGATGTTATTTTAAGTCCTTTTATCATCTAATGGAGGGTCGTTAAGATTACCATGCTGCTGTTAATAACCATGACCTAGCCCCAGGTGCAAGGTCACACAGCCACCTAGAAACATATTTAAGGATTCCCTTACTAACTTTGCTCAGACTGAAGAAGCTCCTTGGATAAGGAGCGAAACGTTTCCACTGAGAAAATAGAAATCCAGTTGACATGATTCAAGCTACAGACAATTCCACCTGGATGACTGAGAACCTTCATAGACATAATGTCAATATGTGGTTGGAATTCCTATTTTTTGCAACGAGGAGTATTGTCTACTTATGAAGTCTCCCCTGCAGTCCAAAGTGGTACAGTCCAGGTACAGGCTGACTATTTCAGTGAATATGATGCCTATGTAATTTGGGGGTCTCTCAGCTCTCAAGGAGTGCTGAGAGGTTCCTGGATGAGGTCAGTAACAGACGTAGTCCTCCATCCAACTCTGGTCTACCACGTGCTTTTAAGGAAGCTGATAGTGAGGACGTGGGTGCAACCACATTTTCCAAGAATTTCCCCCAACAATTAATAGTTTGATCCAGGAGGTAATGAAAGGCCACCATACCTTGATTTCCTTCTTCCCCATAGATTGGTTAGCTTCCCTTCTAGCACTGTCCATACTGATAGCCATCACTGTGTTTTCTGGTCACAAACACCATAGTTTGTTCAATGCATGGAAACTGAACAACCTTTCTGCTCTGGATATTTCCTACCACTGAGGTAGAAGAACATGAGCAAAACCAGAGTTCCCATAACGTTTGGATCTCTAAAGGGATGATCGTGCCAGCAGCTCATATTGAGAGACCCTATAGATGCAGCGTCCCTTGTTAGCTCTTACAGCTGGCAAGGTAGAGCATCAGCAATGTCCTACTGGGTTGGGCCAAAGCCCACCTCAACCCAACATTTTGTTTCTCCTGATGGCCAACCAGATCTCTAGTGTGCCCACAAGCAAGAGATGGAGATATTCCTCTCTTCCACTGCTGCTCTCCTGCATCCTATATTTGAAGGCATGCTCCCCACAACTTGGAGGTAACATCTTCAAGACAAACAGCCCTTGGTAGACTTGTCTACGAACTTATCTAGCCCACTTTTAAAGCCATCCAGGTTGATGGCCATCACAGATTAACGATGTACACGTGAAGGCCTTTTTGGGTTTGTTCTAAATCTCCCTCCACTGGGAATTGAAGAATTGAAGGACTGTTGGATCTGGCCAAGGCTCATCCTTGTCCAGCTTCTTGTTTCTCCAAGGGGCCAAGCAAGAGCTGGAGATATTCCTCTCTTCCGCTGCTGCTCTCCTGCATCTTATATTTGAAGGCATGCTCCCCACAACTTGGAGGTAACATCTTCAAGACAAACAGCCCTTGGTAGATATGTCTATGAAGGTTCTCAGTCATCCAGGTGGAATTGTCTGTAGCTTCCTACAGCTACCTAGAAACATATTTAGGATTCCCTTACTAACTTTGCTCAGACTGAAGAAGCTCCTTGGATAAGGAGCGAAACGTTTCCACTGAGAAAATAGAAATCCAGTTGACATGATTCAAGCTACAGAAAAAGCCCTTGGTAGACTTGTCTATGAACTTATCTAGCCCACTTTTAAAGCCATCCAGGTTGATGGCCATCACAGATTAACGATGTACACGTGAAGGCCTTTTTGGGTTTGCTCTAAATCTCCCTCCACTGGGAATTGAAGAATTGAAGGACTGTTGGATCTGGCCAAGGCTCATCCTGGTCCAGCTTCTCGTTTCTCCAAGGGGCCAGTCAGATGCTTCTGGGGTTTCTTCAAGAACTGGTATATGGAGACGTGCAACTCCCAATCCATGGCTTCTCAGTGTTGCAGCTCTTTCCACCTGCTTCCCACTTCTCTTGAGCAGACCCTTCATCTCATTCAGAGACACCCTGCGATTGAGAAAGACAGTGCCCTTCCCACATTTGAGGTCCCTAGCCATAATTAAAATTGAAAAAAACAATGATGCTTGAAAACAAAGTAAGGCACAGAACACAATGGGGCATATCTGAACACTTGGGAAGAATGGCTCTGAACATTAAAGACTGAAGTAGTTGCGCTGGACAAGGAAAATGGAGTTATACATACATGGCAAGAAAAACAGAGCAAGTAGAGATGAATTTAGGCACCTTGGCGGAAAACGGACAGTAGGACAATGGATGGAGGAATGCAAGAATATCCGTTTAGAATGTAGTTTTCATTATTAAAAATATAAAGCAAAATTGAAACGAGTAGCACCTTTTTAAAATCTGTACAGCATTTTTATATGCTTTCAACATAAATGTGCAACTAATGCATTTACCTATGGTTGTGAGCATATGGCATATTGCACTGCACCTGGAAAGGAAAAAAATGAATGAATGAATGAATGAATGAATCTGTGTCTTTCCTCTCTAAAAACTATACAAAAATACGTGTAATATGGTTTCTAACTCCTTATGATCATATGACAGATAGAGGTAGTCCTCGCTTAATGACCATTTGTTTAGTGATGATTCAGACTTATGATGGTGCTGAAAAAACTGACTTATGATCCATCCTCACACTTATGACCGTTGCAGTATCCCCGCAGTCATGTGATCACGATTTGGGCGCTTGGTAACCAGTTTGCATTTATGACCATCGCAGTGTCCTGTGGTCACGTGATTGCCGTTTTCGACCTTCCTAGCCGGCTTCTGGCAAGCAAAATCAATGGGGAACTGCATGATTCACTTAACGACCATGTGGTTTGCTTAATGCCCATGGTGCTTCGCTTAACGACCACCACAAGAAAGGTAATACAATTGGGTTGGATTCGCTTAATGACCACTTCACTTAGCAACCAAAATTCCAGTCCCAATTGTGGTCGTTAAGCAAGGACTACCTGTACAATTCACAAGCAGAATGGCATTGAATCATCTTTCTAAAATAGCTGAGCAGATCGCAGAATGACAATTTAATGTAAATGTTTTCCTATATTTTTATACAGTAATTAGCATAGTCTCGTAATGGAGATCAAACCTGGAAGACAAATTTTGATAATGAGCATGTTTGACTCGCTGATATGAAACCAATTTCCATTTCTTGAAACCCAAGGAGAATCGACATGAGGTAATAATATACTATGAGTATAAAATCTGTTTTCCAAACAATTCTTCCAAATGACTCTTTCTTGTAATAGTCTTCAAGCATTAAATTGAACAATTAGATATGCT
This sequence comes from Charina bottae, assembly GCA_023362775.1. Classification (NCBI taxonomy): domain Eukaryota; kingdom Metazoa; phylum Chordata; class Lepidosauria; order Squamata; family Charinaidae; genus Charina; species Charina bottae. Next base: position 5,698,608 of record JALMGJ010000034.1, read on the forward strand.
CTTTTAGAACAACTAATAAATTCCAGTAAATCCCAGCCAGAAGTTTTCTACTGGGATTAAATAACTCTTTATCCCAAGCAGGGTCTGGTGGGAGCTATTAATCGTCTTTGCTGATCTTGAAAAAACTGAACAGGGTTGGACTTCATGTCTGGATGGGAGACCACCAGGATATATCGAAGCAAATCACAACTCAAGAGGCATTCTATGTTCTCTCATCGATTTTTTTTAATGCCAAATAGGCAAATAAAGGATAAAGTATAAAATAAAATTAAAACTAAAATAAAATTAAAATTAAAGTATAAAATAAAGGATAAAGGATAAAATAAAGGCAGAGGATGAGATGGTTAGATAGCATCACCGATGTAATGAACATGAATTTGAGTAAACTCCGGGAGACAGTGGAGGACAGGAAGGCCTGGCGTGCTATGGTCCATGAGGTCACGAAGAGTCGGACACAACTAAACGACTGAACAACAACAACAACAACAAGGCAAATAAAACAAATCATTAAAATGGCAGAATCTTTTCAAACTTAGCATTTATTCCTATGATCCATGCCCGAATCAGGGGCTCCCATGGGGTGTATATGGGGAGCGCCATAATCTGCATGATAGTAGGTGTGGGGTATGTGTGTCAAAATCTGCATGATAGCGGGTATGGTGGCAACATTGAAGCCCCACCCCTTTTGTCCATGCGTGCAATGCACACACTTGTGCAAACAGGGTGGCTCTTCAGTTATGCTGCCACAGTTTGCAATTTTGGATCCCTCCTGAGTGTGCCCCTGCCATCCTCCTTTGAAAAGGCAGTTTGGCATTCTGAGAATTTTTTCTTCAGTTGATCTGTTTGAACCAGTGTTTTTCCACCTTGGCCACTTGAAGAGGGGTGGACTTCAACTCCCAGAATTCACCAGGCAGCATGGTCTGGTGGGAGTTGAAGTCCACCCCTCTTAAAGTGGCCAAGGTTGAAAAACACGGGTTTAAACCTTTGCTACACAGGATAGAAATATTCCTTTATTTAAAAATGAAAGAGACTGCTGTGGCATTTATAAGGTTAATCATGTTAGGATTATCGGAAGTCAACTCAGCATTGTTTCACAAACATAGGGGAGGACTTTTCTACTGAAGCGTATCTCTACTGTGTTTGTGGGAGGTGCCTGGGTCACCTAACTTCCTGTTTCCTGCTCCTTCTTGGGTCTTTCGGGGCCATTATCCATCTTCCCTTCTTCCTAAGCGCATGTGCACACAGGAGGGCCACATGGCTATGTGATGATTAAGCCTTTCTACCATGAAACTGCTTGTAACCAAGATCTACTGAATAAAAATGTAAGCTATCTTTATTTTTCTTCAACTAACTAATGCGTGCAGACTGTTTTATTTCTGAATGTAAATTAAGCTGTATGTGCAAGTCTTTTCTGGGTGCTTCTACTCTGCAAGATTGTCGTTAGCTACTTGGAGTGTTTTTCTAACCTTCCAGACTCCAACAAATCACACCTGGAAGAGACCTCTTGACCACCTCAAAATTTAAGAAAGTTAAGTGTAACACCCAGGGCCTGCCTGGTTTTTGAGGACAGGGTGAATATTAGAACCAATAGAGGAGAATATTAGAAAGCTAGCAGCTGTCCTTCCATGGATGTTTCTGAGGACCAGTGCCCCAATTCTGCCCCCAGAGAGTTTGTGGCCGATACATTTCTTTTTTCATTCCTAGATTTGTCCTTCTTCCAGGGATTCCAAAGCGTGCTTTTCAAACACCAGATTGCTTTCCATATTGCAAAAGTCCCAGTTCCCAAACATTCAGTAACATGGATGGCTGAAATCTAAAAGAATCAAAAAAGACAGAGAAATAGTAAGGAACCAATCAGTCTCAGTTTGTAGGGTATGTTGATCTGTTTATTCATGTGATTTATTCCTGCCCCAATCCAGAGGGATTTGAGGCAGTTTACAGATAATTAAAAAATCATTAACAATAATTAACAATATTGAATTTTATTTATTTATTTATTTATTTATTTAGATTTGTATCACCGCCCATCTCCTCCACACCTGGGGACTCTGGGCGGTTCACAATAATAAGTCAAAAATATAAAATTACAGCAACAATAATTTACATATAAAATCCAAACAAAAAGATGTTAATAATAAGGTGGGTTTCATGGCACCAGCCACTCCCAAGAGGAACTACTGGCATTCCCGTCCCAAGCCAGGCGGCAGAACCAGGTCTTCAAGTCTTTCCGGAAGGTCGGGAGTGAAGAAATTCACCTCAGCTCCAGGGGCAAGATATTCCAAAGGGTGGGTGCTACTGCAGAGAAGGCACGCCTCCTAGACCCCGCCAGATGGAACTCTCTTGCCGACAGGGTTCGTAGCGTGCCCTTTCTGCATGACCGAGTGGGGCGGGTCGATGTTCCGGGGATGAGACAGTCCCTCAGGTAACCTGGCCCCGTGCCATGTAGGGCTTTAAAGGTGATAACCAACACCTTGAATTGGACCCGGAAGCAAACTGGAACCCAGTGCAGCTCACGCAGCAGAGGTGTTACATGGGCCGATCTTACAGCACCCATAACTGTCCGCGCGGCCACATTCTGGACCAGCTGAAGCTTCCGGATACTCTTCAAGGGTAGCCCCATGTAGAGCGCATTGCAGTAGTCTATATGGGAGATGACAAGGGCATGAGTGACTGTTCGGAGGGCATCTCGATCCAGGAATGGGCGCAACTGGAGCACAACCCGAAGTTGCGCAAGGCCCTCCTGGCCACGGCTGCCACCTGCTCTTCGTGCAGGAGACGTGAGTCCAGGAGGACCCCCAAGTTACGTACCGGGTCTGTCTGGGGCAGTGCTACCCCATCCAGGACCAAAGATGACAACTTCCTGGAACCCGAGAGGCCATCAATCCACAGCCACTCCGTCTTACCAGGGTTCTGTTAGAGTTCTTGTGTTGCCCTGGCGAATTATTTCTGTACAAAGCAAAGCAAAAGCATTCTCATGGTGACGTGAAGTGCAGGTGCAAGATAGCAACGGTCACGCGTGTATTGTTTTGACTAGATTGCATGGGAACAAGGTCTCCTGATATCCTTCCATGGGAAGCCTTGCTCAAGCCCCCCCTGAGCAAGGAGGGGCAGAACTCAGTGCGTAGATGCAGCACTGCCATCCAATAGCAGGTCATGCTATGTGCTTTGAGGCCTAGTGTGTGTAACAGCTAACTTCCAGCCAATCAGAAAGCTAGAAGGTCTGAATATACGACCATGCAAAATGGTGTTCTATGTCTTCTTGATTTCTAGTGTCTCTTAGCCATGTAGTTCTTCACGTGTTCACTTCCCGTGGGCTGGGCAGAGTGAGCTATGCCTGGCTTTGGGTATAGGCCGTGGCAGGAACTCTGGCCCTGGGATCAATACACGGAACTCTGCTTATAAGTTTGTTTTGTTTTTCCTTTTACAATGATGTATCTTGTATATTCATCTTTTTCATTGTTGCGATAATGTACTGTATCTGCATTATTGCCCTATGCTAAACAGTAAACACTGTTGGCCCTAAAAAGCTGCATTCTTGTCTGTTTATTCTCAAGCCTCGGTTTTTCCCCTTTAAGCCAGCATATACCCCATCAGGTTCAGCTGAAGCCTGTTGTTCCCCATCCAGACCCCCACAGCCCCCAGGCACTGAGAAAGGGCATCGACTGCATCACTTACTTCACCCGGGATGGTGATATACAGGTGAATTACAAGGAAAACAGTTTAAATGCATTGACTAGTAGAATAAACGAATGAAAGAATGAACGAATACCCTTTATTACCCCATAGCAGTGTTTCTCACCCTTAGCAACTTTAAGATGGGTGGACTTCAACTCCCAAAATTCCCCAGCCAGCCATGCTAGCTGGGAAATTCTGGGAGTTGAAGTCCAGACATCTTGAAGTTGCCAAGGGTGAGAAACACTGCCCTATAGTATACAGTTTTACAACCAAAATTATAAATCTCACACAAAAATACAGAAAGGCTTTCTATAAAGTGACAGTAAATAAAATACAAAATATATGCAAATGGCGATAATAAGGAGAAACAGAACAGGAAGTAATACATATCCAATTCCGTAAGTTCTTATGCTGCTAAACTTAGGAAGGGGCATGGTGGCTCAGTGGGTAAGACGCCAGGCTTGTTGATCGGAAGATCGCAAGTTCAGAGGTTCGAATCCCTAGCCCTGTGTGCGGAGTGAGCTCCCGCACTAGCTCCAGCTCTTGCCAACCTAGCAATTCGAAAGCATGCAAATGCAAGTAGATGAATAGGTACCACTTCGGTGGGTAGGTAACAGTGTTCCGCGCGCGTCATTGCGCCACATGACCGTGGAAGCGTCTTCGGACAACGCTGGCTCTTCGGCTAACAAACGGAGATGAGCACCGGCCCCTAGAGTCGGACACGACTGCACAAGTGTGCGGGGGGAACCTTTACCTTTTAAAGTCCCAAACGGCATTGTAAGCATCATGTTAAGACTCCCACCACCTCCCCACCTGGTCTACTAATTTGATAACATGCCATCCCTATAAAACGCCTTAATTAATACATTGCTTAAACACTAAAATAACGATTTTAATAAGCCACTCTCTTAATACACTTTTCTGATTGATTATGTGCCCTCAAGTTGTTTTCAACTCCTAGCAACCACATAGATAGATTTGCTCCATGACGATCTAATTGAATATACTACCAACATTTTACATTTTGAAACAGGAAAATATGTAAAGATTAACTAATATAGGCACCAATGGCTTTGCATCTAATCCCCGAAAGGCCATTTGGGAGGGCCAGATTTTTAGCCCCGGAGAGTTGGGCCCCTTCTGGCTTCTTCCACAGAGGGACAGTCGAGCATCCCCAAAATGTGGAGTTGGGAGGTCCGCAAGGAATTGCTGGGGTGCCTTTCTTGACGGGCATGCGTCCACGATGACTTTTAGTGGAGGTCTCATTTGTTGTGTGGTCTGTACCAGCTGCCTTGACTTAAGAACATTATTAAATGGGATGCTGGAACCTCTAATCATCTCTGTGGCCCACGCAGATGAGAACTTGACATGCCATGTTGCTCCTCAGCCTTCTCATTATACCGTTAAAACATTCTGGTCTCAAATGCCACCCAAAAATTGGCAACAGAAACCTTGCCTATAGCCAGAGAGGTGAACAGCTTGAGCCATGGCATTGCTGAGATTTGCCAGGAATCCTAAAAGATAATTGTTTTGTTCTTCAAGAGGCCATTAAAAATGTGGGTAGTCCGGCTATGGCCTCAGGAAGCTTAGCGTTAAGCTCTCAAAGAGATCCAATGATGTTATTCTGCATGCACCCGGAGATGGAAGCCTTACTTACTTACTTACTTACTTACTTACTTACTTACTTATTTAAAACCGGAGTTAAAATACAAAATAAATCCCAATAAAAGTGAAATAAATATATAATATCGTTATAATTATTAAAAGATATAAATAAAATAAAATGGAATCCAGATGACTACAGTTTTTCCTCAAATCCAGAGTGCAAAGGCCATTCTCAATCCATTCTAGGGCGCTAGCTATCCCCAAGAATGACTATTTTCCCTCCCAGGCTTGGTGGCAAAACCAGGTTTTCATTTTTTTTCCTGAAGTCCAGGAGTGAGGGGGCCTGTCTCACCCCTGGGGGAAGGATGTTCCAGAGGGCGGGCGCTACTGCAGAGAAGGCACGCTTCCTGGACCCCGCCAGATGAAATTCTCTTACAGATGGGGTCCGTAACATGCCCTCTCTGCATGATTGGGTGGGACGGATCAATTCAATAGGGACGAGACGGTCCCTCAGATAACCTGGACCCATGCCACGTAGGGCTTTAAAGGTGATAACCAACACCTTGAATTGGACCCGGAAGCAAACTGGAACCCAGTGCAGCTCGCGGAGCAGTGGTGTTATATGTGCTGATCTTGGTGCACCTAAAATTGCCCGTGCGGCTGCATTCTGGATCAGTTGTAGCTTCCGGATATTCTTCAAGGGTAGCCCCATGTAGAACGCATTACAGTAGTCTGCGTGTGAGATAACTAGGGCATGAGTGACTGTTCGAAGGGCCTCTCTGTCTAGGAAAGGGCGTAGGTATACACTTCCGTTCTGAAGTAAAGTGGTCTTTATGAAAGGATGCTAGTGATGGAAAATCCCTAGATTGGGAGGACTCACTCTTGTCAGGGTTGAGTCAAAGCCTGTTCTTCCCCGTCCAAGCCCACACAGCTTCCAGGTGCTTGGAAAGAACCTCAACAGCATCACTTGGACATCCCAGGGCAGAGTTATACAATGGGGGTCATCAGCACACTGTTGATACTTCACCCCATGCAGATGAATGATCTCACGCAGTGGTTTCATTTCGATGTTAAATTGGAGCAGGGCGAGGTTCAAGATCTGTGGCACCCTGCATAAAGGTAAAAGGTAAAGGTCCCCTGCACAGTCGTGTCCGACTCTCGGGGCCGGTGCTCATCTCTGTTTCTTAGCCGAAGAGCCAGCGCTGTCCGAAGACGCTTCCGCGGTCATGTGGCCGCATGACGCACACGGAATGCTGTTACCTTCCCACCAAAGTGGTACCTATTCATCTACTTGCATTTGCATGCTTTCGAATTGCTAGGTTGACAAGAGCTGGGGCGAGTGCGGGAGCTCACTCCGTCACGCAGGGCTTGGGGCTCGAACCGCCGAACGTGCGACCTTCCGATCGACAAGCCTGGCGTCTTACCCGCTGAGCCATCGCACCCAGAAAGGGGAGGGGGTTGCAATTCAGCTTTTGGACCCAGAGTTTTTCAGAGGCCCGATGCAACCTCTACATCCAGGCATATAAGTATTTGCCTCCAACCCAGCATCTTTGCCAACTGAGTCAGAGTTTTGCCCGCTTGGCCCCCCAACCTAGAGAATAGGATACAAAGCTAAGGGGGAGGAGTGGGGGTAGAGGCAATGAAAACAAGGGACCCTTGTGGGTCTTCAGCCCTTGCTGCAGGCGGAGCAGACAGAGGGCAGGACACGAATGCCAAGCAACCTTTCACAGGTGAGCAGGATGACACACCCAGCCTAAAGTGTTCTTGACCAAAATTTCCTTCCCAGCAGACCTGCGAAGATTGGAATGGACCAGTTAGAGGGGCCAGGGGATCATGCTGCGATTCAGAAGGAGCTTCCTTCTAAAACATAGCTTTCCAAACTGTGTGTCGCGACACAGTACTATTTATCTACTTGCATTTGCATGCTTTCGAATTGCTAGGCTGGTGAGAGCTGGGGCGAGTGTGGGAGCTCACTCCGTCACACGGCGCTCAGGTCTCGAACTGCCGAACTTGCGACCTTCCGATCGACAAGCCTGGTTTCTTACCCGCTGAGCCACCGCGCCCCCAGGCACCCTGCATAGGAGAGGCCTAGGACTAGACCTCTCTGCCTCCCCCAACATGGACTGGAACTGGCCTTGGAGGAAGGAAGCAACCACTGAAGAGTCATGTCCCCCACCCCCAACCTTCTCAGCCAGCTCAGAAGAATACCATGACTGATGATATCAAAAGCTGTCAAGAGATCAAGGGCGGCCAAGACAGATATGTTACCCCCCTCCCATTCCCACCAGAGGTCATCTAAAGTGTGATCAGTGCCATTTTGGTACTATAACCTGGTCTGAAACTGGACTGCAATGGATAGAGTATAATCTGCTTCTTCCAGAGCCCTTTGGAGCTGCAGACCAACCGCCTTCTCAACAACCAGAAAGGGAAGGTTGGAGACCAGAAGAAAATTGTCCAGTGCTGCCAGGTCCAATGATGATTTCTTGAGAAAGGGGTGGACTACTGCCACCTTTAAGGCAGGAGGATCTGTCCCCTCCTGCAAAGAAGCATTCGCCATTGCATGGACCCAGTTGCACGTCACCTCGCGGGAAGCCTTGACCAACCAGGAGGGACATGGAGCTAACACACTGGTGGCGGAACTCAGTGCCCCAAGGACCATGCCCACCAGATATCGTGACAAGACTGAGCTTCAGTGACTTCCACAGGACCAGCACAGCCGCAGCCCAGCTGTGCGCAGATCTGAGCAGATGTTTAGAATAATCCTCACAACAGCCCAGCAAGGGCTCCCCTGGCTCCTCCTGACTCAGGGGGGACTGAGTCAGCCAAAGCAGGCTGGTCTGCAGAAACACTATGGTTTTGCCATCATCATCACCAGAAGATAATCCTTTATAGAGGCTCTTATCTGTGCTTGGTCGGACTTGCTCTTCGTCTTTTTCCAACAGCAGCCTGGGTGTCTGTTATGCTGCAGTTCCTCCAAAACCCAGGAGGCTCTGCAGCACCGATGAGCATGCAGCCGGCCCAGGGATGACCTGGTCCATGGCTGTTGTCACCCACTACGTAGTTCCGAACGGCAGGAAGGCCATGGCCGAGCCAGGCCCCAGAGCTTCAGGAACTACACCAAGTTCTTTCTGGAATCCCACCAGGTCCATCAGACACCTGGGCCAACTAATGAAATTGGTCCCTCCTCCCCGTGGCAGGGAGCAGCCACAGAAAACTCCAGTCAAAGTATATTACATAAATATCATTGTATTGAAATAATATATTTATTTATTTATTTTATTTATTATTTAAATTTATATGACTGCCCATCTCCCCCAACCGGGGGGCTCTGGGTGGCTTACAATAAAAATTACAATTAAAATACAGGTATAAAATTACAATAAACACTATAATATAATAAATAAGTATAAAATCCAATGGTTTTGGTTATGTTTATGGTTAATGGTTATGGGGCGTGGTGGCTCAGCAAGTAAGACGCCAGGCTTGTCGATAGGAAGATTGCAAGTTCGGAGGTTCGAATCCCTAGGCCCGGGTGATGGAGTGAGCTAAGCTATGCATGAGGCAGGAGCATCACTGGGCGGGTGGTGGCGGGGTGTCAAAGAGTCAAGATGGCAGTCATGACCTCAAGATTAGAGCCCCGCCCCTTTTGAAAAGGGAGGGGCTTCAATCTCACAGCCTTCTTGACTTTGTTGACCCTTATCCATTCCCTCTGTAGGGGCATGGTGGCTCAGCGGGTAAGACGCCAGGCTTGTCGATCGGAAGGTCGCAAGTTCGGAGGTTCGAGACCCTAGCCCCGCGTGACGGAGTGAGCTCCCACACTAGCCCCAGCTCTTGCCAACCTAGCAATTCGAAAGCATGCCAATGCAAGTAGATGAATAGGTACCACTTCGGTGGGTAGGTAACAGCGTTCCATGCGCGTCATGCAGCCACATGACTGCGGAAGTATTACCCATACTCAAGTCCCCCTTTAAAGCTATTTAAGTTTGTGCCAATTGTTTATCATGTAGTAGTAAATACCAAGATTACCTAGGCTCCATGTTAAAAAAAAAAATCCTTTCCTTCCCTTTCCTGGATTCCTCACCCTTTCTCTGCACCTTTTGTGATCAATCTTCACCATGCCTAATTCTGGCTTTCTCTGCCCCATGTATTAATTATACATTTCAAAAAGCCTTTTCTTCTTTAACTCATTCTAGATGGGTTGCGCTACATTTTTGCAGGTTTCTTAGACAGAACAGCTGTTCACACCCTGGCTAAAAATTGGGAAAGAAAACAAACTGATGGATCATTGAAGAAATCAACCCAGGGTTCTCACTCAAGGCACAATTGGCCAGGCTCAATTATCCTACTTTGGACACATTATGTGAAGACCCAGCTCTCTGGAGAAGGCTCTGATGCTGGAAAGGTGGAAGGAAAGAGAAGAAGAGGATGATCAGCAGCAAGGGGGAGGGACTCAGTTACAGTGGTGATGGAGGCACCAGTGGAAGAGCTGAAGGACCAGGTTGGGGACAGATCACCCTGGAGAAGTCCTACGAGATTATTAAGAATCAACATTGACTTGATGGCATTCAATCAATCAATCAATCAATCAATGTGAAGACCCAGCTCCCTTGAGAAGTCCATCATGCTGGGAAAGGTGGAAGGAAAGAGAAGAAGAGGATGACCAGCAGCAGGGTGGATGGACTCAGTTGCAGTGGTGATGGGGGCACCATTAGAACACCTGAAGGACCAGGTTAGGGACAGATCACCCTGGAGAAAACCTATCTATGTGGTCGCTAGGAGTCAAAAACGACTTGATGGCACGTAATCAGTCAACCAATCAAAAATTGGGAGACTGCACTTCCAATACATGCAAAGGGCACCAAACCAGGGAAAGCTAACCTTCACCGATGTGGTGGATTTCGGCGGTGCCGCTGGTTCTCAGGAAGGAGGTGACACATTTCTAGGAGGTGGAGGAGATAAGCAGACGCACAGTCCGGGAGGCAATGGTGGGAAAACGAAGAGGTTCAGGATAGCCCTGCCCTAGAGTCTCCCAGGTTGTTTCCCCTTAGGTTAGGTAGGGTAACTTTAGTCTGGCAAGATTCTGTCTACACGGCGTGAGCAAATAAAGAACTGGCGTTTGAATGGACTGACTCTTCATTGTTCTTGGGCTGGGCCTGACATCCATGTCCTGTCTTATTCTTGTTTTCCTAAATCTCAAACATGGTCACGTGCATAAGACTCCTGGTGATTTTGAGTGAGGACCCACAAGTCTCATATTTGAGAAGTTGGGGACCCCATTTAATCCATGTGTTGGAGACAGATGGTTGGTTGGAACTTAAATTAAACTTAAACTTAAATTATTGTAACCCGCCCAGAGTCCCTTGCATGGGAGATGGGCGGGGAATAAATTGAAATAATAAATAAATTTAAAAAATGCCTTGAAAATGAAGAAAGAAAAGAAAATTATAATTAAAAAAAATCTCCTTGGGGGAAATATGTAAATAGGAGCATAGATCTGTTTGTGACCAGTTGCTGGTTTTTTCATATCCTATAGCAGGGTTTCTCAACCAGGGTTCCGTGGCACCCTCGGGTTCTGCAAGAGGTCACTAGGGGTTCCCTGGGAGATCACGATTTGTTTAAAAAATGATTTCAAATTCGGGCAACCTCACATTAAAGAGGTAAGTTTCATCCTTTATTTTTAGTTTAAGAAGACTGTTAATGCATATTTATTTATTTATTTTATTTATTATTTCAATTTATTCCCCGCCCATCTCCCTTGCAAGGGACTCTGGGCGGGTTACAACAATTGAAAGTTTAAAAATACAAAAAACAGTATCTAAAATATATCGAATAATAATAATAATAAATTACATAAAATCCAAGAAGGGGGGACCGTAGGATGGTACTACGGGGCCAGCCAACCCCAGGAGGCACTGCCGCCTCTGTCGTCCCAGGACCGGCGGCAGAGCCAGGTCTTAAGGGCCTTCCGAAAGGCCAGGAGTGAAGGGGCCAGTCTCACCTCCAGGGGCAAGATATTCCACAAGGCGGGCGCTATCGCAGAGAAGGCACGCCTCCTGGACCCCGCTAGATGGAATTCTCTTGTTGAGGGGGTCCGAAGCATGCCCTCTCTGCATGCACGGGTGGGGCGGGTCGACGTTATTAGGACGAGACGGTCCCTCAGGTACCCTGGTCCTATGCCATGTAGGGCTTTAAAGGTAATCACCAACACCTTGAATTGGACCCGGAAGCAAACTGGTAGCCAATGCAGCTCGCGTAGCAGAGGTGTTACATGTGCCGATCTCATGGCACCCATAACTGCTCGCGCCGCGGCATTTTGCACCAGCTGAAGCTTCCGGATACTCTTCAGGGGTAGCCCCATGTAGAGCGCATTACAGTAATCTATACGGGATATGACAAGGGCGTGAGTGACTGTTCGGAGGGCCTCCTGATCCAGGAAAGGGCATAACTGGCGCACAACACGAAGTTGTGCAAAGGCCCTCCTGGCCGTGACTGCCACCTGCTCTTCGAGCAGGAGTCGCGAGTCCAGGAGGACCCCCAGATTCCGCACTGGATCTGAGCGAGGTAGTGCCACCCCACCCAGAACCAAAGATGACAACTTCCCGGATCTAGCGGGGCCATCAATCCACAGCCACTCCGTCTTACCAGGGTTCAGTTGAAGCCTGTTGTTCCCCATCCAGACCCCCACAGCCTCCAGACACTGAGATAAGGCATCGACCGCATCACCTACTTCACCCGGGATGGAGATGTATAACTGGGTATCATCAGCATATTGGTGATACCTCATCCCGTGGTGACGGATGATCTCGCCCAGTGGCTTCATGTAGATGTTGAACAGGAGAGGAGAGAGAACCGACCCCTGCGGCACCCCACAAATCAGGGGCCGCGGGTCAGCTCTCTCCTCCCCTATCAACACCGACTGGGAACGGCCCTGGAGGAAGGAGGCGAACCAGCGCAAAACTACGCCGCCCACCCCCAACTCCCTGAGCCGTCCCAAAAGTATACCGTGGTCGACAGTATCAAAAGCCGCTGAGAGATCTAAGAGAGCTAGGATGGACGCACTCCCTCCATCCCGCTCTCGCCAGAGATCATCGATAAGCGCGACCAATGCGGTCTCCGTCCCATATCCCGGCCTGAAACCTGACTGGAAGGGGTCTAGATAATCCGTTTCCTCCAGAATCCTCTGGAGTTGCCACGCCACCACCTTCTCAACCACCTTTCCCAAAAAGGGAAGGTGGGAGACTGGGCGAAAGTTGCCCAGGATGGTAGGGTCCAGGGACGGCTTCTTGAGGAGGGGGTGCACCAGCGCCTCCTTAAAGGCCTCCGGAAACACCCCCTGACTCAAGGACAAATTAATCATCGCCTGGACCCATCCACATGTCACCTGACTGGCCGATTTCACCAGCCAGGAGGGACAAGGGTCAAGCTGGCATGTGGTGGCGTTCACAGTCCGAAGGATCCTGTCTACTTCCTCAGGTGCAACAGGATCAAACTGTTCCCAGATAACATGGTAAGTACGAGCCCCTGGCATCTCCACAGATCCTGTCTCACGCTTGGAGTCCAACTTTGAATGAATCTGAGCGATTTTATCCTGCAGATGCTCAGAAAACTCTTCCGATCGGCCCTGTAGGTGGGTCTCCCTCTGCTCCCGACCCAACAATGATCTTGTAATTTTAAAGAGGGCCGTCGGGCGGCATTCTGCGGACGCAATAAGGGCAGAGAAATATTCACGTTTCGCCGCTCTTACCGCCACAAGGTAGGCCTTAACTGCGGCTCTAGATTGTGTTCGGTCAGATTCAGTCTTCGTCTTTCTCCAGCGGCGCTCTAGACGTCTCTTAACCCTCTTCAAGGCCCTTAACTCTTCGGTAAACCACGGAGAGCGGCGGGCCAAGTAGGGCCGGAGAGGTCGCATAGGCGCGATCTTGTCCAGGGCTCCAGCCACGGCCCTGTTCCAGGCCGCGGCCAGGAGCTCCACTGGACCGTGAAGCAAGTCCTCGGGAACAACTCCCAGCTCCTTCTGAAACCTCACTGGGTCCATCAGTCGCCGGGAGCGGACCAATCGAATAGGTCCGGCCTCCCTGCGGAGTGGGGCAGCACAAGAGAGTCTAAGGGTCACCAGGGCGTGGTCTGACCATGACAATGGGGAAAGATGTAACTCTCCCCTCAGATCACATTGCATATAGACAGGCCTACCCAGGAAATGCATATAATCATTTTGTAACTTCTGGCCTATCTTTGAGCCTGAATGTGCAGGGGCTCCCCGAGGCCTGAAAAATATTTCAAGGGTTCCTCCAGGGTCAAAAGGTTGAGAAAGACTGTCCTATAGGAATGCCATTGGATGTCCTGTGCCCAGGTTGTGGCCTCTCGACTTTTAGGGAAAGCAGCATCACCATTCCTGGGCTCACTTTTTTTGCTTTTTATGCATATCCTGTTTATACCACTAACAAATTAAATTTTCAGGAGTTGGAATAAAAAACAAAGTTTGTTTTAACATGTCGGAGGGTGGAGGCCTGTTAAATTTTATTTTAAAGTTATTCCTTCTTGTGGTTTGTCAAAGCACAGAACTGAAAGTTCACGAAATTCTGGGAAAGAAAATCTGGATTGGGGAGTGGGTGGAAGAGGCATTGCTTGGGCAGAATGCCATGGTCACAGCTGAGCTGTTACGTGCCCAAGAGGCAGAAGAGCGCGAGAGCGAAGATAAGGGACTGGACCAGGCTGTAACAAAATTATAATAGGGTTTCAGATCCCGTAACTTAAAACAGTGAACATATCTAGCCTCTATTTTTAAAGAAATAAGATGTTTGGTCCTCCTGCACATTCAGTAATTATATTCAGTAGAAAACTTAATATACTGTATATTTTTTTGGTGGGGGAGGCAGATTCTCACTCTTTTTATAATGGCAAACGTAACTGGAAACTTTTATTATTATTATTTTTATTATTTAAATTTATATGACCTTTTGACTGAATTCATGCAATAAAGGTAGTCCTTGTTTAGTGACCACAATGGGGACTGGCAACTCGGTTGTTAAGTGAAGCAGTGGCGAATTGAAACCACCACGGTGCTTATGATCTTCCTTCAGCTTTCCTTTGCTTTACAGCGCTGTGAAGGTCGTGAATGCGAGGATTGATCACAAAGTTACTTTTTAATCACCGTCGTAACTGCAAACAGCTGCTGAACGAGGCAGTCGCTAAACGAGGACTACCTGTGCAGTGAACCATAAACTAAGCAGTGGGGTAGGTTCATATGACACATAAAGCCACAAAAAAACTCTAAGGAAGCTGAAAAGGTGTGAATGCAGCTGCGTGGTTTTTAGCTGACTTAGTTAAGCAAGCTGTACAAACACAACCTCTGTCTTTCTGTGGAAGTAGCTTGTGAGATCAGCCACTGAGAAAGGCAGAACTTACCTGTTCATCCCCCTCAGGTGCTAAACAGACCCCGCCCACTCAAGCTGGCTATTGGGTCCAACCAAACAGGAAGTTGGTGAGAGCACTTCCTGTTCCTTGGCTCCTGTCTTTGTCCCAAAGATGTGAATCAGCTAAGGATGCTGAGAAAGTGGTCCAGCCCAGACTGGGATTTGCTTCTGCAAAGTAATTGCTTGTTCAGATTATATTTTTAGCAATCGAAGAGAATATATTTTTAGCCCTAGATCCCAGTTAAATATATATATATATATTTATATATATATATATATTTAGCCCTAGATGCCAGCTAAAACTTTCTCTTTGTTTACGCTGCTATTTGAACAGATTTACAGTCGTGCAAGGTTTAGACCGTGATTTTTTATGCTTCGTGTATTTGTTGCAAACTCTCTGGTAATTATCTGGTAACATAAAGGGTGAGAATTAAGGGACATGCCTGTGGGTCAGCCTAACATTCTCCCTTAAAACTTATTAATGAGATGGGCAGTGTATAAATTTGATTAAATAAATAAATAAATAAATAAATAAATAAATAAATAAATAAATAAATAAATAAATAAATAAAATGAACAAGAAATGTGTCTTGAAAGGTTAAGGGATATTTATAATGCAGGCTTATTCTAGATAAGCAATCATGGTGGTTAATATGAAATTAAATTGTTAGGAGTGCGTTGTGCAGATTGCTGCTAATGAATCCTGCATTTCTCTTAGAGCTGTTTATCAGAGTCACTGGGAGCTGGACGGCATATAAATTCAATAAATTATTATTATTATCAAGCAGTGTTTCACAACCAAAAAAAATTAAGGAGGGCTGCCACTTATTTTTAAAAGATAATTTAATCGATTAACTTAATGATTATGCTTGCAAATATTTGCTAACTGTCACCATTCCTGAAGCATGATACATTTTTAGAAAATACCCGAGTATAGGTAGTCCTCGACTTACAGCCATTCATTTAGTGACTGTTTGAAGTTATGATGGCGCTGAAAAAGTGACTTACAACCAGTCCTCGCGCTTACGACTGTTGCAGCATCCCTGTGCTCATGTGATCAAAATTCAGGCACTTGGCAACTGGCATGCATTTACGACCATTGCAGTGTCCTGGGGTCATATGATCACCATTTGCAACCTTCCCAACTGGCTTCCAGCAAGCGAAGTCAATGGAGGAAGCTGGGTTCGCTTAACAACCACAGTGATTCACTTAACAACCATGGCAAAGAGTTCATAAAATCAGGTGTGACTCACTTAACGACCACCTCGCTTAGTGACAGAAGTTCCAGTCCCAGTTGTGGTCGTAAGTCGAGGACTACCTGTAAGTCAGAGCAGCAATGTATCACAGCAGAGCTTTCCAAACTTTTCACGTTGGCAACACACACCGGCGGCGGTGGCGGCGGTGCGGCCTGCGGTGTCCTGGTCTGTCGCGCAAAAAACATGGAAGCGCTGATGGGGGGAACCGAAAGAAGCGGCACCCCCACCAATCAGCAGTGGCGGCAGCACTTCTTTCGGTTCCCCCATCAGCGCTTCCGGGTTTTTGCGCGACACAGCAGGACACCGCAGGCGACACAGTAGTGTGTCACGACACACACTTTGGAAAGCTATGTATCGCAGGGTTTCTTAACCTTTTTTTTTTGCTCACGGCCCCCTTCTGAGCCTCAGTTGACCCTCCTCATAGTCGCTGTTAAAAGATTTATGGTAAACTAGTAATTTACAATATTTATGCTGCTGAAATTAGCACAGAGAATTGAGATGTGAGGATTATGATAAATTAAGTGAAGTTTGGTTGGCCCCTTTGGAAATTTACTGTGACCCCCTAGAAATATGGCATGGCCCCCATTGAGAACCACTGTATTAGAAGATACTAAGTGAGTGAAAAGCAAAAATTCCTCTTTAAAGACCGTCTGCATCCTTTGTAAATTTTATCAGCAAGGATATTAAAAATATTGTGTCTTCCCCTATAAAAACAATCTGGTGACTAGCGGAAGACCAATTTTAGTTTAATTAAAGGCAGGATAAAGTAATTCCTCTCTTGGCAGTGGAAGGAGACTTAATAAAATTCAAGTCAGGAAGAGCTTGGCAGCTGGAGCAAGTGGCAAAATTTAAGTGACCGGTTTAGGAGAATTAAGTTGATGTTATTAGCCTGTTCCCATTGATTGTTGTTTATTCGTTCAGTCGCTTCCGACTCTTCGTGACTTCATGGACCAGCCCACGCCAGAGCTTCCTGTCGGCCGTCACCATCCCCAGCTCCCCCACGGTCGAGTCCGTCACCTCCAGAATATCATCCATTCCCATTGATAGGACAGTTGAATTAATGAAGTATACAATGGAAGTATTAAATTAGTCTCAGGCTTCTGTTTGTGCAGTCCAATTTGCTGCACAAAAATCAGGTGCTACCAACAATCTGGGTCAGGTTCAAGTTAGGTTGCAAAGCTTGTCTAGACCAGTGTTTTTCAACCTCAGCAACTTTAAGATGTGGGGACTTCAACTCCCAGAATTCCACAGCCAGCGTGACAGAGTACACTGATGGAGCACTGATGATGCTCCCTAGTTGGGTCATGAAATGTCTGCCAGCCAACAACCAAGCTCAGAGAGCACCAAGGACGCCACAGTTCAACCCTGAGCTACAGAGGTTCTCTTCTATTGGATATTTTGGTTTCTCATGTTATGGGCTAATGTTCCAATCAGCCCTCTCTTCTTTGACATACACTATTTTTTTATTTTACTTCATTGTGAGCTGCCCAGAGGCGTTGTGGAGTTGGGCGGCCTCGAAATTGGAACATTAAATCTAAAAAATTCCCTTTTTGTATGCATTTCCATTAATATATGCATTTTGTTATACAATTTGCCTAATGTATGCATTTTTCAAGTAATTTACCCTAATACAATTCAAATATGAACATTATTTTACTAATATATACTGTATATTTCTGTATGCACTTTGCCCCACTTTGCACAGTTTTAGAGGCAAAATATTGAATTATATTGAATTCAGAAAGAAGTTCAGATATTAAAATGTGGCTGCCTTTTGGCATTCTTACTGGCATGAGAAATGCAAATTTAGTAAGTTCGCATTAACGAAGCCAGGAATTTTCTCTTCCAATAGTAGTATTTATGTTAGGTTAGAAAAGAAACTGAGTAAAAGAAGACCATTCACTTTATGGAAATATAGGAAGCCTGTGCAGGTGACTGAAAATTTGCAAGCATCAAGGCCCAACAGAAAAACATATCTGTGACTCAGTTCTATCAGTTGCAGGACAGGCTGGGTTTAAACTGGGAAACTGCCTGTCACAGGAGCCCAGATATTTTTTGCAGACTGGTTAGGACTTTCTTCTCTGAGGAGGCATTAGGGCCAATTTTTAGTACTGCACAAAAAAAAGGTCTGCATTTTGTTCCCTAGGAGTTCTCCTTCAGTTGGACAAGAGAGAATTTGCTTTGGAAAGTTGTTCAAAAAAGAGGAGACATTCAGAGAAGTTACGTGGTTGGGCGTTCTTACTCCTGTTTAATGATGCAGTGGCCAAGATGTACAGGTAGTCCTCACTTAACAACCATTCGTTTAGTGATGGTTCAGACTTACGACAGTGCTGAAAAGAACTATTTACAACCAGTCCTCACACTTACAACTGTTGCAGCATCCCCGCGGTCACATGATCACGATTTGGGTGCTTGGCAACTAGTTCACTTTTATGACCGTCGCAGCATCCCACGGTCATGTGATTGCCATTTTCTACCTTCCTGGCTGGCTTCTGGTAAGCAAAATCAATGGGGAACGGCATGATTTGCTTAACAACCACATGGTTTGCTTAACAACTGTGGTGATTTGCTTAACAACTGCTGCAAGAAGTAGTAAAATTGGGTCAGTTTCGCTTAATGACTGCTTTGCTTAGCAACCAAAATTCTGGTCCCAATTGTGGTAGTTAAGCGAGGACTACCTGTATGTGTGAATCTGCCTTTCAGTGTGCAGACTTTCCTTCAGCCATCTGCATCCTGCTTGACTTCCCCCAGTTTCAGTTAAGGGATGTCTTCTTTCTCCTAGCCTTATTTTCAGCTCCAGTTCTGCAGCACCACTAAGGAGGAATCCTTCCCCAGAGAGATTATTGGAGAACTTCCCCTGTTTCCCCTGGAGAAACTCAGAGAAATCATCCACAACAGGTCTCCATCCACAAATTTGGTAGAGAACTTGAAAGGCAGCTTCCGGTCATTCCTACACCTTTTTTCTTGGATGGGTTATCTGCTGTCTGCTTTTTAGATTTTTTCTTTTTGTAATTTTTTTCAGGGGTGGGTGGGTCTTAAGTTTGTTACCTGTTTGAGAAGGTTATATTCCTTAGAACAGTGTTTCTCCACCTCGGCAATTTTAAGATGTGTGGACTTCAGCTCCCAGAATTCCCCAGCCAGCTTTGCAAAGCTGGCTGGGGAATTCTGGGAGTTGAAGTCCACACATCTTAAAGTTGCCGAGGTTGAGAAACACTGCCTTAGAAGGTTGGGGATATAAAGCTTATATATAAAATACACATTACACCACATTTGTTTGGAAGGTCTGAAGAGTGAGTTAGCTGAATGCTGGAGGAATAGAGCTGAAAATCATGGGTGAAAAACACTTTTTGCTGTTCTTGTTCAGTCGTTTAGTCGTGTCCGACTCTTCGTGACCCCATGGACCACAGCATGCCAGGCCTTCCTGTCCTCCACTGTCTCCCGGAGTTTACTCAAGTTCATGTTCATTGCATCGGTGATGCTGTCTAACCATCTCATCCTCTGCCGTCCCCTTCTCCTTTTGCCTTCAGTCTTTCCCAGCATCAGGGTCTTTTCCAGTGAGTCCTCTCTTCGCATTAGGTGGCCAAAGTATTTGTGCTTCAGCTTCAGTATCTGTCCTTCCAATGACCAGTCAGGGTTGATTTCCTCTAGGACTGACTGATTTGACCTCCTTGCAGTCCAAGGGACTCTCAAGAGTCTTCTCCAGCACCACAGCTCGAAAGCACCAATTCTTCGGCGCTCAGCCTTCCTTATGGTCCAACTCTCACAGCCATACATTACTACTGGGAAAACCATAGCTTTAACTATACGGACCTTTGTCGGCAAGGTGATGTCTCTGCTTTTTAATATGCTGTCTAGGTTTGCCATAGCTTTCCTTCCAAGGAGCAAGCGTCTTTTAATTTCATCGCTGGTTGGGGAGGGGTGTGTGATGGTCCATGTGAGCTGCATTCACTACCACACCTACTAGATTTGTGAACTGCTTAAAGTGCTCTTGTAAGAAAACATTCCCAGCAAGCTGAATTGACCCTGAGTGACGACAGGGATAAAAATCCGACAGGGGCCTGTAGCCCAATGAACTCAATTTTTTCTATTTGCCGACCATAACTCAAAGTTAGTATAGCTAGTATGCCGACCTGGTAAGAAGGGATAACTACGGGGAAGGCCATCCAGATGGGTTTATCCCAAACCTTCCAATGTCATGCTGTAATTTGCACTGCGTCTGCCTTTATTTATTTATTTATTATTTATTTTATTTTATTTTATTTTATTTTATTTTATTTTTATTTTTATTTTTATTTTTATTTTTATTTTTATTTTTATTTTTATTTTTATTTTTATTTTATTTATATTTATATTTATATTTATATTTATATTTATATTTATATTTATATTTATATTTATATTTATATTTATATTTATTTATTTATTTATTATTTAAATTTATATCACCGCCCATCTCCCCCAACCGGGGGACTCTGGCCGGTTTACAATAAAATCAAAATAATCAATTTTACAATAAAATCAATAAAATCCATTTTTGTCTTGTCTTTGTACTGGAGTAGGTGTATAAGCTGGTGACTCTGCTTTGCTCAGTTGCCCGGTTTGCTGGGAGCCTGCTGTACGCTGCTGTTTTGCATGCTTAATAAATTTGTGTTGTATCTTCAAAGTGATGTGGTGGTTTAAGGGAGCCAGGTCTCCAGCTCACCGACTTGGCCCAGAAAGAGTGAAATCCTACTTTCATGATGCGCCCATCATCTGTATCACCCTTCCTCAACCTGACATCCTCTAGATGTCCTTGGCTGTACAGGCTGAGAATTTGGGCAGACGCAGTCACCGCACACTGGCGGGGTTCACAGAGCATGCTTATGCAGGCCAGTTGCTTTTCCACCACCTGCTACGCTGTTTTAGTTTAATCCCGATGTCATTCCAGGCATTGCATCTTTCCAGGTATAGTGTTTTTTCTACATAGCATTTTTCTAGCATCTTGTGCCAGCTCAGATGGGTTGGTTAGCTGATAGTGCAGTGCACTATGCAAATCCACAACATGGATAAATGAAATGACCAGATTAAGTATTTTGTGAGCATGCGTTGTAGTCACCAAGTTGGGGAAGGCTGGCTGGAATCTGAGATCCACTCACAGCATCAACAATCAGTATGCGGATGATACTCAATTGTACATCTCCATCCCTGGTGAAGTAAGTGATGCAGTGACAACCCTATCCCAGTGCCTGGGGGCTGTGAGGGCCTGGATGGGGAACAACAGGCTACAATTGAACCCTAGCAAGACCAAGTGGCTGTGGATTGATGGCCTAGCGTCTTCTGGGAAATTATCATCTTTGGTTCTTGATGGGGTAGCACTGCCCCATTCGGAACCGGTGCGCAACTTGGGGGTCCTTCTAGACTCACGACTCCTGCTCGAAGAGCAGGTGGCAGTCGTGGCTAGGAGGGCTTTTGCACAACTTCGGTTGGTGCACCAGTTGCGCCCATTCCTGGATCGCGACGCCCTCCGAACAGTCACTCATGCTCTCGTCATCTCCCATGTAGATTATTGCAATGCGCTCTACATGGGGCTACCCTTGAAGACTATCCGGAAGCTTCAGCTAGTGCAGAATGCGGCCGCGCGAGCAATTTTGGGTGCACCAAAATCTGCACACATAACACCTCTGCTCCGCGAGCTGCATTGGGTGCCGGTCTGCTTCCGGGTACAATTCAAGGTGTTGGTTATTACCTTTAAAGCCCTACATGGCATGGGGCCAGAATACCTGAAGGACCGTCTTATCCCCATTTTATCGACCCGCCCCACCAGGTCATTCAGAGAGGGCCTGCTACGAACCCCATCAATTAAAGAATGTCATCGGATGGGGTCTAGGAGGCGGGCCTTCTCTGTGGTAGCGCCCACACTGTGGAACATCTTGCCCCCAGAGTTGAGGCAGATCTCCTCCCTCCCGACCTTTAGGAAAGAGCTGAAGACCTGGTTCTGCCGCCTGGCATGGGAAGGAGGAAAGGATAGTTCCTCATGGGGGTGGTTAATTCCTTAATTTATTGTCCTTCGTTTAATTCCATCTCCATCTGGATTTATAATTATTTATTAATTTATATATTGTACATTGATGTTTTATCCTGTTTTAATCTATTTTATTGTAAACTGCCCAGAGTTCCCCGTTGGGGGAGATGGGCGGTTATATAAATTTAATTAAATAAAAATAAATAAATAAATAAATAAATAAATTCCGTAGCTACTTACCAATTAAATAATGCAAACCTCATGGTGAAATTGGAAGAGGGTAAGAAGCAAATGCTCTACAAATACAAATGCTCTTTAGCGACCGCCTCATTTAGCAACCGTTCACAGTTACGACAGAGATGAAAAAGTAGCTATAATAATAATAATAACAACAACAACAACAATAATAACTTTATTGTCATCCCACTATACACCAAGTGCACAATAGAATGAAATTTCGTTGCAGTTGGCTCACAATTTCAATCAAACACTAAAATACTACTACTAATAAAAAAATATCCATAGTTACTATAAAATATACATTCTTTAGCTCACAATTTCAGTCAAACACTAACTTTAGGACCAATCCTCACCTTTACGACCTTTGCAGGCCTGTAAAGCAAAGGAAAGCTGATGTCAGATCATAAGCACAATAGCGGCTTCACTTAGCGACCACTTTGCTTAGCAACTGAGTTGCCGGTCCCAATTGCGGTCGCTAAATGAGGACTACATGTACTCTGTGGCATGCGATGTCCCATGCATGTATGACTCCAACTTGTTTTCCCACAATGACAGAGGCCCAGAGACAGCTGCTGCAAAGAAGTCAATGAGGATGGGGAGGAGAATTGGTAGGGGTGGGGGTGGGTGGAGAGAGAGAAGGAAAATTGCAATACTCCCAATCATTAAGTGAAGAATTTGTGGCACCACATTTTAATTAAATGCCAAATTACTCAAACATCAAACTTAGCCAAGAAAAGGAGGTGTTAAGACTATGGTGTGCACTCACCGTTCAGCCTTTTTTAAAATTAAACTCGGTGGTCACAGGAACTGACAGTTTTTCAAAGTGGAAAAATTGGGGTCAAATAAACAGGGGATGTTTATTATGCTGTTGGCTGTTTTGAGTTCCTTTGGCCGGAGCAAGAACCAAACTTGTACAGCTTTTCCAAGGAGTTCTTATTGCAACAATCGCCTTCATCAGGATTGCATTTCCTCTTTTTAATAATTCTCCTGGATTTTCTGAAGTCCGTGCAGATTTTATGATGCTCTTGGACGTCAGCAGGAAGATGAGATAATTTCCTGCTTGGCCTGATGAAGCCTCAGCTCAGCTATACGCAACTTTCCCTGGGCTTTTGCTGGTGACGTTGTGCCTTTTCTCATTTTGAGGACAATTCCGGCAAGGGGCTACTGTGTATTTTTGTTGTCTGCAGGCAATATCGCTGGCCCAGGTTTGGTGGAATGGGAATGGCACAAAGGTGTTATCCATAGCTTTGAATGAGGACCATGTTGGCCGCCTCCTTCTCACTTCAGTTTTTAAATAATTTTTGTGGTTGATTTGATACACTCCGATAACTTTATTCTATGCATTATTTTACTACATGGTGCCTTTTCTCTGGGGGCTGCTGACTGCAACATGTGGAAAGCACCCTTCATCTTATCTGCACAACACTCTTAGGAGATGGGTTTGGCTGAGAGATCATCTGAGAATACATTTCAATCAATCAATAAAATAAATCATGATTAGCTCAAAGTCAAGCAGCAAGTTACAGGGGACTTAAACCTTGGCTTCCCAATCACTACATCAGACTTGCTACAGGTAGTCCTCGCTTAACGACCACAATTGGGACCGGAATTTCAGTTGCTAAGTGAAGCAGTCATTAAGCAAATCTGACCCGATTTCACAACCTTTTTTGCAGTGGTCGTTAAGCAAACCACATGGTCGTTAAGTGAATCATGTGGTTCCCCATTGATTTTGCTTGCCAGAAGCCATCCAGCAAGGTCAAAAATGGCAATCGCGTGACCATGGGATGCTGCGACAATCATAAATGCGAACCGGTTGCCAAGCGCCCAAATCGTGATCATGGGACCGTGGGGACGCCACGATGGTCGTAAGTATGAGGACTGGTCATAGGTAGTTTCTTCCAGCACTGTCGTAAGTCCAAACCGTCACTAAATGAATGGTTGTTAAGCGAGGACTGCCTGTACTTAAGAAGGGAACAGCCTTTTGGGATGACACCCCAAATGTCTACAGAACGAGTGTCCTGCCATTAAAGCCAACCAGCAGTCTTCGGTTCTTCTCGGGTCTTCAGGGCATCTGAATGTGAAGGCGGCACAGCTTTCCCCTGCTTAATATACGCTAGCAGACCCTTCCACTACGAATTTCTTTAAGCTGCTGTTAAACCTAGCTGCAGAACGACTGTGGGTAATTTCCAGTATAGTTTGCAGCCGGCGCACTCCCGGTCAATGCCTAGATCCAGATCAGAGCAAGCACGCACACCACTCGGTTCAGCCAGCATAAAAATAGAGCTTGTTGTTTATTTATTAAACATCAGCAAGCCACAGAAACATTTAACTGCCAAAAGCAGGGAGAAAGAGAAACACGGACCACAGGCCAGACATAAAAGCGGGGGAGGCCTCCATATCAGCAATCTGGATTGTCTATATCTCTGTATCACAAGGCGCAGGACTTTCCAGAGCCACAGAAAACAATCCTGTAGTTAATATGGAGAGTCCCAAGGGGAGCAGCCTTTGGTTATTCCAGCTTTAACTCTTTTACATACAGTACATAGCAGCAGCAGAATAGAGAGGGAAAGGAGGACACCAGGTGATCCCTCCTCTGTTCTGCACCGTTGAATTTCGTGGGCAGGGATGATGGATCCCGCAAAGCTGAGGCCATCTCCACATCCGGTGGCAGTGAGTTTCACAAGTCCGTGGTTCTGCGCATGAAGAGGCACATCCTTTGATCAATCCCACAGAAGCCACAGGGGCCAACGGAAGTGCCAGTTATTAGAGGTGAGCGGAGGCCAGACAGGAAAAGGAACCGGGGTAGGAGTGGTCCCTATTCCACTGCAGTTCCGTCCAGCATTGCTGTTTGTTGATCCTTAATAGTAAACCAAGCAGAGAAAAAGACAAAGTCCAAGGTGGGAGGGAAATATTTTTTAATCTCCCCATGTTCTGTAGGGATGATGGGAGCTGGTCAGACATATTTGGATGGTACAAGATTGCACTAGAAAATAGAAGCAAAAGGAAAAAATGAAAGTTGATTCGCAAACAGCAATTCCATTAGAAAAAGAGGGCCCTTTAGTTTTACAGGTAATCCTCGACTTGTGATCACAATTGGGACCGGAATTGCCATCACTCAGCGAGGCGGTCATTAAGCGAGTCACGTCTGATTTTATGACCTTTTTTGCTGTGGCTGTTAAGTGAATCATGTGGTCGTTAAATGAATCCAGCTTCCCCCTTTGACTTTGCTTGGGAAGGTCGCAAATGGCAATCACAGGACCCCAGGATGCTGCAACCATCGTAAATACATGCCAGTTGCCAAGCGCCTGAAAATGATCACATGACCGCAGGGATGCTGTGATGGTTGTAAGTGCGAGGACTGGCCATAAGTTACTTTCTTCAGTGCCGTCGTAACTCCGAACGGTCGCCAAAAGAATGGTCATAAGTCGACCTGTATGGTCGTAACACTACCTGTACTCAAGTGTTTGTGCACCCTTGCTGCAACTGACTTGCAAGCAAAACAGGAAGGCGAACTGCATTGTCTGTGACTGTCCAGCTAGACCTGTGTTTGCATGTAAAAGCACTGTCTGCCACGGAGGCCTCCTGATGTTTCTGTGTGGGATTTCAGTTGTTAGAGCAGTGTTTCTCGACCTCAGCGACTTCAAGCTGTGTGGACTTCAACTCCCAGAATTCCCCAGCCAGTTTGCTGTATTAGAGGAAAGAGGGCCGCAACTAGGGGGGGCAAGCGCCACGCTTGGGGGGCACCAAAATGATGCCCGGGGGCACCAAAATGACAAAATAATCCTGGGGGGGGGCGCGGAATCCATGTTTGCCCGGGTGACACAGACCCTAGTTCCATCCCCCCAAGATTTTGCAGATGCTCATGATGCACGGGGCTTTTTTAATGCCATAAAGGCCATCTATGGACCAACAAACCATGGTACAAATCCCTTACGCTCAGTAGATGGTGCTAAACTTCTAAAGGACAAAGAGTCTATTGCACTGCGCTGGAAAGAGCATTACCACAATCTCCTTAATCGTCACTCTACTGTGGCTGATGAAGTCTTCTTGCAAATCCCGCAAAAACAAATAAGAGATGAGCTTGCAGTACCCCCTAGTTTGGAGGAAGTCAGCAAAGCCACTAAACAAATGAAAAATAACAAAGCTAGTGGACCTGATGGGATTCCTGCTGAAGTCTTTAAAGAAGGCGGGCCTGAACTTACACAACAACTTCATAAGCTCATCGAAAAAATCTGGATGAGGGAGGAGATTCCAGCAGACTTTAGGGATGCCATAATTATCACTCTCTTTAAAAAGGGTGATAGAACAGACTGTGGAAACTATCGAGGCATCTCCCTTCTAGCCACAGCAGGCAAAATCCTGGCAAAGATAATTGCAAACCGTCTCCTATCTGTATCAGAAGACATCCTCCCTGAAACGCAAAATGGCTTCCGCCCTTCCAGGGGAACAGTGGATATGATCTTCACTGCACGACAGCTTCAAGAAAAATGCAAGGAGCAAAACCGCCCTCTGTACATGGCGTTTATTGATCTGACTAAAGCTTTTGATACTGTAAATCGTACTGCTCTCTGGACCATCCTTCTGAAAATCGGATGCCCTGATAAATTTGTGAACATCTTGCGGTTACTCCATGATGACATGATAGCAACAATCCTGAATAACAATGGCTCTCAAAGCGATCCATTTAAAGTGGAATCCGGCGTTAAACAGGGATGTGTTATTGCTCCAACCTTATTCGCTATCTTCATTGCTATGATTATGCACCTTGTTGAAGAGAAACTTCCTACTGGTGTAGAAATTATATATCGAACAGATGGAAAGCTTTTTAATCTTAGTAGGCTGAAAGCAAAAAATAAGGTAATTGCAACTTCTGTTATAGAACTTCAATATGCTGATGATAACGTAGTCTGTGCACACTCCGAGGAAGATCTTAAAACTATCCTAAGCATCTTTGCAGAAGCATATGAAAAACTCGGCCTCTCGATTAACATTAAAAAAACCAAAGTGCTTTACCAGCAAGTTCGAACCAATCCCTCTGCAGCGCCATCAATCCAGCTTAAAGGTGTGTCACTAGAAAATGTCGATCACTTTTCTTATCTCGGCAGCCATCTATCTACAAAAGCCGACATCGACGCTGAAATTCAGCATCGCCTGAGCTCTGCGAGTGTAGCTTTCTCCCGAATGAAGCGTAGAGTGTTTGAGGATCGGGACATTCGCAGGGAGACCAAAATGCTTGTTTACAAAGCCATTGTACTACCAACCCTTCTGTACGCCTGTGAAACATGGACCCTCTACAAACGCCACCTCCAACTTCTTGAAAGATTCCATCAACGCTGCCTCCGAAAAATTCTGCAAATGACTTGGGAAGATAGGCGGACTAATGTTAGCGTATTAGAAGAAGCGAAAACCACCAGCATTGAAACAATGATCATCCAACATCAACTTCGCTGGACCGGCCATGTTGTTCGAATGCCTGACCATCGTCTTCCAAAGCAGCTAATTTACTCCCAACTTAAGAATGGAAAACGGAATATTGGTGGACAGCAAAAGAGATTCAAAGATACTCTCAAAGCTAATTTAAAAAAATGTAATATCAGCATTGAGAACTGGGAAGCCCTAACTCATGAGCGTTTCAATTGGAGGTCATCCTTTATTAATGGCGCTATGGATTTTGAAGAAGCACGAGTACAGGGCGAAAAGGAGAAAAGAGCTAAAAGGAAGGCACATCAGGCAAATCCTCATCATGACCGTCTCCCACCCGGAAACCTATGCCCTCATTGTGGGAGGTTGTGCGGATCCAGAATTGGCCTTTATAGCCACTTACGGATCCACCGTTAAAATTTTACCTTTGGAAGACAATCTTACTCGGCTACGAGTGATCGCCAATGAGTTCCATCCCTGGGAGGAAAGAGGTCAGAGCGAATCCTGTCCCATTCTCTTCTGTCTCCAAATGGAAACTAGTTTCCACATTATGAAGATGTAATGTCCGATGTAGACAAACCCTGGCTTAGAGGAGAAGCCAGGGCTGGAAAGAGATTGGTGAACATTTGTTTTCTGCAAGCATCTCCTGGAGCGCTTGTGGGATGTCCAGGCACATAGGACAACTGCCAAATGCTAAAATGGAGCAGAATTATGCCAAACTACCGATAGAAGTGTCACATGGTTGCATAATCCTTCCAGGATGTTGCTAGAGAAGTCACCTCTGTAAAAAAACCCTCTTATGTCTATAACAGACAGGAACCTGCAAGACCCCAACTCTTTTAAAAAAAGAAATGGAGTTTTTGCAGAAACAAATGACGGTGCAACTTCATTCCACTCAGGTTGATCCTACTGTTTAATCCAGAGTTTTCCAAACTTTTCATGTTGGTGACACACTTTTTAGACATGCATCATTTCGCGACACAGTAATTCAGTTTTACTAGCAAACCGAGGTTAAACTAACTAACTTATAAGAGATACGGACACATACATAAATTGTAACAGTGAAATGTATGGGGTCACAACATATCTCATGAAAACAGAGCTCCCCTCTTACAGCAGGGCACAAGGCAGGCACTAGGACCTGCGTGGAATCCTGGCAGGGCAGGTTTGGAGGCTGCCAGGCGCAAGGCAGGCACGAGGACCTGTGCGGAATCCTGGCAGGGCAGGTTTGGAGGCAGCCAGGCGCAAGGCAGGCACTAGGACTTGCACGGAATCACAGCAGGTTTGGAGGCAGCAAGGCACAAGGCAGGCACTAGGACCTGCGTAGAATCCTGGCAGGGCTCGGAGGCAGCAGGGCACAAGGCAGGCACTAGGACCTGCGTGGAATCCTGGCAGGGCTCGGAGGCAGCAGCAGCGAGGCACTTGAGGCTCTGAGCGTCTGACTCAGAGGTTTCTGATTACGTTCACGTGACACACCTACACATTGCAACCGACACACTAACGTGTTGTGTCACACAGATTGGAAAGCTCTGGTTTAATCCCTTGCAGTGAAATACTCCCGTTTACTCCTAGCTGGATCCATGGCAGGATCCTTTCATGTCCCCATCTGTCACCCTTTCTTTTTAGCAAAATAGAAATATCCATCTAGTTCCTGGTAAAATCAGGACATGTTTCCACCCAAGCCAGCATGAACCACTCATGTCTGTGTGCTACTTTGGAATGAATGGCAATTTTGTTCTGAAGACTCTTAGTGCAGTGTTTCTCAACCTTGGCCACTGGAAGATGTGTGGACTTCAACTCCCAGGATTCCCCAGCCAGCAGAGCTGGCTGGGGAATCCTGGGAGTTGAAGTCCACACATCTTCAAGCTGCCAAGGTTGAGAAACACTGCTCTACCCCAAATCACTGGTTTGGTGTCATCCCATATCACAGGGTTTGATGGTGGCGGCATCCATCTGTTGAATACTTGTCCTACATGTTCAGAGCTGAGCCCTTCTTCTCTGAATTTGATTAACCTTGTCAAAGCATTGAATTTAAATTATGTGGAAATAATTTATAGATTTGTATGGCGTGCATGAAACTGAATAAGGACTGGCTTAGATTCCCCCCCCCCCCCAATCTCCTGGCCATTAGTGCATATGTTTTACATCTTCGTAGTCCTGAAACATGTTGGATCAAAGATCTGATCAACGGTCCTGATCAACGGTAGCTGGACAATGCAAGAGCCTTCTATCTACCTTTGGGTGAAACTGCGGATGGGAGAGAGGAGTCAGTCCGTCCCTTTCCCACCCAAGTGAACACTGGGGAGAGAATATTTTACTCTGTTTACTGCAAGCAATCGGCAAACGGCTGTGTTTATCGTTAGTGGAACCATTTCATCATCTTATTTCCCTGATAAGTATATGTTAGGGGAAATCAGACAAGCACGCAGGAAAAAATAAATTTGCTTTTGGTTTCAAAATGTGCTGGCTGCAAATGAAACAGGCGTTTTTGGGAACGCTGAGAAGCAAAAGGTCTTCACCAGTTAGGGAAAAGAAGAGCAACATTATTATTTCAGTGCTTCCTGCAAATATATCCTTCCTTGGCCTACACCTTCTCAATATGTTGGGCAGCCTCCTGTACAGATAGTCCTCATTCAGCGACCATTCGAAGTTATGATGGCACTGAATGAGTGGTACTTATGACTGGTCCTCATAGTTGATGGCAAGTTTTTTTTTAATGTTTTAGAAACCTGCAGAACCTATTTGGCCAAAGACGGCAATGGAACAACGAATTGTGGATGGGTGTCATACTCCAAAGAGCAGTGGTGGTGGCATCACTCCTTTAATTCTCTCTAAAAATAGGGCTCACCAACATTAGGAACGTCACTGACACAGGAGTCCAGCAAAGCCATGATGACATGAAGTGCATCATGATGTCATCATGCAGGTGGCATGGGTTGCGTAATTGGCATCATTTGCATCATGATGTCATCCTGCACAGTACCATGACCTCATTGTTGGGATTATCAGGAGTCAACTCAGCATTGTCTCATAAGTATAATAGGGGGTCTTTCTAGTAAACGCATCTCTACTGTGCTTGTGGGATGTTACCTGGGTCACCTGATTTCCTCTTCCTCCTCCTCCTTGGTTTGGGGATTCTCATTCTCCATTACTCTTCGGGCACACCTGCAAGCAGGAGGACTGCACCATGCAGCTCTCGTCCATTTCATCTCGCTTGCACGCAGATCTACTATGAATCTACTCGTATCCAGATCTACTGAATAAATGTAAGCTATCTCTATTTTTCTTCATCTAACTAATGTGTGAAGACTGAATTTATTTCTGAACGTAATTAAGCTTAAAGTGCAAGTTCCCTACTGGTTCACACTTCTACTCTGCAAGATTGTTGTTAGCTGCTTGGAGTTCTTTTATTAACCTTCAGGACTCCATCAAGGGTTATGAGCCCAGTACAAGACTAGTACAAACCAGTTCAGTACTGATCTCTTGAAAAGTGTTTTTTTGTTGGCCTCACAGCCACAAAAAGGGAAGCCACTTGCACATTTAAAAAGCTAAGTTTACAATTTCCCCCCCTCTCTCTAAACCATAGCTTTCCAAACTGTGTGTCACGACACTTTAGTGTGTCGCAACACACAGTTTAGTGTGTCGCGAAGTGGCAGTGCGGGGGCGTGCGCATGGCGGCGGTGTGCACAGCGATGGCGGCAGCAGCGTGCCATCAGCGCTTCTGTGTTTTAGCGAGGCCGCCGCTGCTGCCGCCATACACACCGCCGCCGCACGCCCCCCCGTGCCACCGCCGTGCATGCACCCCCCCCGCATGCACCGCCACTGCTGCCGCCGTTGGTGTGTCGCCAATGGCGGCAGTTTGTAAAGCACTGCTCTAAACAATGGAGAAAGAGGAGGGGGCTCCCCCTGTACCAAAATTGACTGAAGACAATTACTCAGCATGGCTATTCAGATTAAGGATGCAGCTAGATTTTGAAGATTGTTTGGATGCTCTGGATTCATCAGAACCAAAACCAGAGGATGGGGAGGAAGCCAATAAACAATGGAAGAAAAAGGATAAGAGAGCTAAAATTCTCATTGCTAGATCTCTTCCAGATCACAGATTAGCAGAGATTAAACATATTAATTAATTAATTAATTAATGTTTAATTAATTAATTAATTAATTAATTATAAAATTAATTTATTTATTAATCATATTTATACCCCGCCTATCCCCTCCCTATCGGAGGACTCTAGGCGGCTTACAGCATTGAAATTCATATATTATACAATTCATATTAACAATGTTATTTACCGCACGCTAAGGGAGGGGGTAGGGGAACTGGCTCTTCTTCCGTAGGCATTGGACTACATGTCCCAGGATACCTCGCTTCCAAGTTGGCTGCTGACGTCCTGGATGTTGTCGATCGGGATCCGTCGTCCTCCGCCGCCATTCATGGGATTCACGAGGTCTTTTCTTTGTTCCGAGGGTGACCCCCGACAGGACGCCAGCAAATTGACCCACTTTAAGGTGGTACCCATTTATCTACTCGCATTAGCTTTCGAACTGTTGGGTTGACAGAAGCTGGGGCAAGTGACAAGAGCTCACTTCACCACGCGGGGATTCGAACTGCCGACCATTAGATTGACAGTCTTTACAGCTCAGCGGTTTAACCCGCTGAGCTACCGCGCCCCTTTCAAAAAAAATATTTCTACTGCTAAGGAAATGATTGAGAATTTATGCACCCTATATTCAGAAGCTGATGATCAGAAAGTGATCTCTTTGTTAAGAGAACTGCATGCATGTAATTTGGAAGACAGTGGAAATGTAAATGACCACCTGATCAGGATACAGGGAATCTTTGATCAGCTGAGCACAGTTCAGAATCTCATGAATTAAAAACTTAAGATGTCTTTTTTGCTAAGCACGTTACTGAAAGAACCTGCATCGTGGAATGAAGTGCCACAAATGCCACCAGATGAAGTGAACAAGTGGAAGAAAGCTTTATGCTTCGGGCACACCTGCAAGCAGGAGGGCTGCACCATGCAGCTCTCGTCCATTTCATCTCGCTTGCACGCAGATCTACTATGAATCTACTTGTATCCAGATCTACTGAATAAATGTAAGCTATCTCTATTTTTCTTCATCTAACTAATGTGTGAAGACTGAATTTATTTCTGAACGTAATTAAGCTTAAAGTGCAAGTTCCCTACTGGTTCACGCTTCTACTCTGCAAGATTGTTGTTAGCTGCTTGGAGTTCTTTTATTAACCTTCAAGACTCCATCACTCATGACACAATTATGTCATGGTGCGTGTGACGTCGCTCTCCTCCTGCAGTGCCTGTGATCCCTGGAATGAATTGCGGTTGGACTTCTCCAAGGATTTTCAGGTTGTAAAGAAGGTTTTGAACTCTAGATGTTTTTGAGGAAAGGGAATTATTTCTCATAAAAGTTCTTTTTTATTCTTTTTGCCTTTTTTCCCCTCTAACTTTTTGAACAAAAGATAAGAAGGGTTCTTTCTAGGGCAGTCAGAATCTTCTCTTGCAAAATTTATGTATGTTTAATGCATAACAAAAATCTTCAGCCTTGCAATAAACGAGAGCACATAAATTGTGATGTTCATCCAAGAAGGAGAAAATTTTTTTTGACTTTGTCCCAACAGGAGAAAAAAAAAGTAGGCTAATTTTAGAGCTTAAAAATAAAAGCAAGGTACTGTCTTTATTAAAAATGGAAGAGCTCTGCTCAGAATATTTCCATAACCCATTTTCTTTATACAGCTTCCATTAGAAATCAGTTTTAATGAAATTTTCCTTTGCTAAATTGGCAGCTGAAACAAGATTATGAAGGGGGGAAGAACTTGGCTATGCAAACTGGGTATAAAAAAGAAATGCATGAAATAGTCTTTTTTTTTAAAAAAAAGGTTTTCTGAAGTCTGAAGAAATGCGGAGCATTTGAACGAAGGAGCAGGAATAGCCACTATTCTCTGGCAGATAAGAAATGCACTGGGTGGGGAGGGAGAAGGCACCTATATTCCTTTTGATGATGAAGCAGCAAATTAGCCGATACTGAAGAGTTAACTTTCCATGTGCAAAGCTTTGGAGCTCATTCACGTGCTCATGTGCTGAGTTAGCCAGAGGGGGAGTTTAATTGTGATGTAATTTGTCGAAGAAGTTTTAATTCTCCCTTGTTCTTCAGTTGTTTTGCCTGCTGAAGACTGAACAGGCTATGCTCCTCCACACTATGGGGAAATTCAAATAGCCTGAACAGGCTATGCTCCTCCACACTATGGGGAAATTCAAAGTGACTAGTTTGGGGCAAGGTCCTGAGTTAAGGGGTGTGGTGGCTCAGCGGGTAAGACGCCAGGCTTGTCGATCGGAAGATCGCAAGTTTGGAGGTTCGAATCCCTAGCCCCGCGTGACGGAGTGAGCTCCCGCACTCGCCCCAGCTCTTGCCAACCTAGCAATTCGAAAGCATGCAAATGCAAGTAGATTAATAGGTACCACTTCGGTGGGAAGGTAACAGCGTTCCGCGCGCATCATGCGGCCACATGACCGCGGAAGCATCTTCGGACAACGCTGGCTCTTCAGCTAACAAACGGAGATGAGCACCGGCCCCTAGAGTCAGACATGACTGCACAAATGTGCGGGGGGAAACTTTACCTTTACCTGAGTTTCAGTCCTATTAACTTTCCCTCAAAATATACAGGTACCCCTCACTTAACAACCATTCATTTAGTGATGGTTTGGACTTGCAACGGTGCTGGAAAAACGACTTACGACTGGTCCTCACACCTACGACCGATGCAGCACCCCCGCGGTCACATGATCGCGATTTGGGCGCTTGGCAGCCAGTTTGCATTTATGACCTTCGCAGAATCCCATGGTCACATGATCGCCATTTTCGACCTTCCCAGCCAGCTTCTGGCAAGCAAACTCAACGGGGAACCACATGATTCACTTAACAACCATGTGGCTTGCTTAACGCCTGCAGTGATTTGCTTAATGACCACCGCAAAAAAGCTCATAAAATAGGTCAGATTCACTAAATGACCGTTTTGTTTAACAACCGAAATTCCGGTCCCATTTGTGGTCGTTAAGCAAGGACTACTGTACCTGTATTGAGGATGGAGAGTGGGGGAGTAAAAGACACACAGGGCTTTCAAACAAAAGACCAAAAAACAGGTGGAAGTAGAATTGCCTAGAGCAGTGTTTCTCAACCTTGGCAGCTTTAAGATGTGTGGACCTCAACTCCCAGAATTCCCCAGCCAATTCAACTCCCAGAATTCCCCAGCCAACACTGGCATCCTTTTCTTACTTTATATTTATTTGTATTAGTTTTTATCTTCCCTTTAAAAAGTCTTTAACAAAAACTCATGTTTTTTTCACCTGTCACACAAATTTAGATATATCCTTCTGCCACTGTTTAAATGGTGCATCAGTTGTCAAAACAAGCATTGTCTGAAACAAAAACATCATTCTAGGCAAGACAATCATTTTTATCATAGAAACTCTCCCCAGCAATGACAGCTCCAGTTTCTCCCATTTTAACAAGTCTTTTTTAACTTCATTCCATGACTTAACATAGTTATTTTGAAATAACATACAGTTCATCTTTGTCATAGTGATACCCAGATTTTTTATTTATTTATTTATTATTTATTATTTATTTATTATTTCTAACTTATATCACCGCCCATCTCCCCCCACAAGGGGACTCTGGGCGGTTTACAATAAAGTCAGCGATCAAAAACATATAAAATACATTATACAATCAATTAAAAATATAAAAATATAAAATCCAAGAGGCTGTATCTGATATTTACGAACCGGACTGAACTTTATGGTGCGAGCCATCTCCAGGAAGAGCTATCACTCATCCCGTCCCAGGCGAGGTGGCAGAGCCAGGTTTTCAGTTGTTTCCTGAAGGTCAGGAGTGTGGGGGCCAGCCTCACCTCAAGGGGCAAGATGTTCCAAAGGGCGGGTGCTACGGCAGAGAAGGCACGCCTCCTGGATCCCGCTAGATGAAATTCTTTTACTGATGGGATCCGTAGCATGCCCTCTCTGCATGACCGGGTGGGGCGGGTCGATGCTCTGGGGATGTGGCGGTCTCTAAGGTCTCTATTTTACCTTCTTCTCAATCTTAAAACCCATTTTATTCATCAATTCTGCTTAATCTATTTTCATAGTTTTTGTTAATATCTTTGTCTTCTGTTTATTAATCTTGAAACCGCCTAATGCACAACATTCTTTTAATTGACCCATTAATGTTTCAATTCCCTTTAAAGGATCTTCCAGAAACAGCAGCAAGTCATCTGCAAAAGCCCTTAACGCATACATTTCTTTTTTAATCTTTACCCCAAAAGTGAATTGCAACATCTAAGCAGAAAGTCAGCATTTCTTTCCTTGAACGTTTTCAGTCTGGTCAGTTGTTGAAATTGTTTTCCTGATGGGTCCAAAGCCCAAACTATAAGGGGTTTTTACAGTACAGTAGAGGATTGGGGGCGTGGTGGCTCAGCGGGTAAGACGCCAGGCTTGTCGATCGGAAGATCACAAGTTCGGAGGTTCAAATCCCTAGCCCTGCGTGTGGAGTGAGTTCCCGCACTCGCCCCAGCTCTTGCCAACCTAGCAATTTGAAAGCATGCAAATGCAAGTAGATGAATAGGTACCACTTCGGTGGGATGGTAACAGCGTTCCGCGTGCATCATGCTGGCCACATGACCACGGAAGTGTCTTCGGACAGTACTGGCTCTTCGGCTAACAAACGGAGATGAGCACCGGCCCCTGGAGTCGGACATGACTGCACAAATGTGCGGGGGGAACCTTTACCTTAGAGCAGAGCTTTCCAAACTGTGTGTCGCGACACAAAAGTGTGTCGCCACACACAGTCTGGTGTGTTGCCACACAACCCGGAAGCGCTGATCATCATCAGTGCTTCCGGGTTTTCCCACGGTGACACACCAACGGCAGCGCGCAAAAACTCGAAAGCGGCAGTAGCGCTTCCGGGTTTTTGCACGCTGCCGCAACGGCGGCACTTCCGGGTTTTCCCGCGGTGACACACCAACGGTGGTTGGTGTGTCGCCGCGGGAAAACTTTGGAAACTTTGGAAAGCCCTGCCTTAGAGGATTGGTGGTGGATTTCCAAAAGCATCTGCCTGTTTTTTCCCCTTGTAACATAAGATTTCCTTTTGCTGCTTGAATAATTCTATAATAATTCTGAAGATGCATAACCATCACCTTTTCCAGAGGTAATCAGATTCTTTAAATTTTAATTTATGCATCTCGCGGGAGTTGATTGATCGATTGATTACATGCTGTCAAGTCATTGTTGTCTCTTAGCGACCACACAGATAGATTTTCTCCATGATGATCTGGCCCTAACCTATTCCTTCAACCTAGATCTTCCAACGGTGCCCCCATTGCCACTGGAACTGAGTCCATCCACCTTGCTGCTGGTTGTCCTCTTCTTCTCTTTCCTTCCACCTTTCCCATCATCAGAGCCTTCTCCAGAGAGCTGGGTCTTCACCTAATGTGTCCAAAGTAGGATAATTTGAGCCCGGTCATTTGTGCCTCGAGGGAGAACTCTGGGTTGATTTGCTCGATGATGCATTGGTTTGTTTTTCGGACTGTCCATGGTCTTCTCAGGAATCTTCTCCAACACCAAAGCATCATTTCAAAAACATCAATGCTCTTCCTCTCCTGCTTCTTCAAAGTCCAACTTTCACTTCCATTGAGTGTCACAGGGAATACCATGGCTTGCGCAATTCTGATCTTTGTAGGAAAGGAAAGATAAAAGCATATTTTTCTCCTTGAAGATATCTACCACATCAGCTCATGTTAATTTGTTCTTCAGTGCCTCCGTAATTCTTATTTCAGAGGCTCTGTTTGATGAGATAATCTTCAACTTCATCTTTGATTTTCTTTTTCTTTTTAAAATTTGCACTCTCTCACACGTGGATGATTTGACGACAGCTGCAGACGTTTAGAGAGAAGAGAGGCAGAATTACCTCCAGGAATTGTTTGCTAAGTGGGCTGAATATCAAGGAACCAAGAGTGAAGTTGAAAATCCCCAATTTCTCAGACATTCCTTCCTGGCTTGAATTATGGCTCAAATTGTTTCATCATTTAGGATAATGTGCACCATTTTCACTCAGTGGTAGGTGACACCAATGCCCACTGTATCAAACTAACCACAGTGCAGTACATGGCCCTTGGGGCCTCTGCTGAGTGGGTCAAAAAAGTCAAGATGGCAGCCACAGCTATGGAATGGCTGCCATCTTGAAGGGCATGGCTTCAATTGCAGGGTTGTGGCTGCCATCTTGACTTTTTTGATCCCCCCCAGATGGCCCTGCATGGACCAAATTTGGCTGCTCAGCTGTTCCATTTGGTCTGTCCTCAAACCTCCACCCCTTCTACCCACTCACCAGGAAGGAAGGAAGAGGGATTCTAGGGGCCCAGGGGTGGGAATTGGATCTGTCGGCTCTGGGGGCTGTGGGGTGGGTCATGCGATTGAGGTGGTGACGGGCCAGGGACGTTATGGTGGGAGCCAGAGGGCGGGTCATCTTTGGGGAAGACGCCCCCGGTGTTTGTTACCGGTGGCGTGTTCCGGCCCTCTGTGCTCAAGTCCAGGCCCTGGACAGCAGACTTGTGGGGGCCCTGGTCTCTGGCTGTTGCTTCTCAACACCAGGTCAGTTAATAACAAGGCCCCCCTCATATGTGACTTGATCATGGAGGAGGGGGCAGTATTACTGGCATGGTATTACTGGTATTACCTGGCATGTATTACTGAGACCTGGCTGGGCCCAGAAGGGGGAGTGGCTCTATCGGAGATGTGCCCAGCCGGGTTTCGGGTTTGGCACCAGCCGAGATGCCAGGGCAGGGGAGGAGGGGTGGCTGTTGTCATCCAAGAATCTCTAATGGCCTTCAGGGGCGCTGCTCCACAAGTAGCCGGATGTGAGACCCTGTTTTTCAAGTTGGGTTCCCGAGAACAGTTGGGAGTGTTGCTACTGTACCAGCCTCCCTGCTGCATAGCAACCTCCCTGCCAGAGCTGCTGCAGGCCATCGCGGGGTTGGCAGTGGAGTTCCCCAGACTTTGGTGCTGGATGGGGTTGCACAGCCCCAAACAGCCCCGGTGCAGAATCTGGGGGTCCTCCTGGATTCATGACTCCTGCTCGAAGAGCAGGTGGCAGTCGTGGCCATGAGGGCCTTTGCTCAACTCCGTGTTGTGCGCCAGTTACACCCTATCCTGGATCAGGATGCCCTCTGTACAGTCACTCATGCCCTAGTCATCTCCCATATAGACTACTGTAATGCGCTCTACATGAGGCTACCCTTGAAGAGTATCTGGAAGCTACAGCTGGTCCAAAATGCGGCCTCGCGGGCAATTCTTGGTGCCCCAAGATCAGCACACGTAACACCGTTGCTTCACGAGCTGCACTGGGCACCAGTTTGCTTCCGGGTCCAATTCAAGGTGTTGGTTATCACCTTTAAAGCCCTACATGACATGGGTCCAGGATACCTGAGGGACCATCTCGTCCCCATTACATCGACCCGTCCCACCTGATCATGCAGAGAGGGCATGCTACGGACACCGTCGACAAGAGAATTTCATCTGGCGGGGTCCAGGAAGCAGGCCTTCTCTGCAGCAGTTCCTGCCCTCTGGAATATCCTTCCCCGGAGATACGGCAGGCCCCATCTCTCGTGGCCTTCCGAAAACAACTGAAGACCTGGTTTTGCCGGCTCGCTTGGGGCGGGAGAGGAAGCAGCCACTCCTGGGGATGGCTGGCACCCTAAGATGGCCTTAAATATACATGAGCGGTATTAAAACGGTCATCGCCATCTGGATTTTATTCTATTTTTTACTCTATATTTATGTTTGTATTTGATATGTATTTATGTATTACTGTATTTTAATGTTTTATTTTTATTGTAAACCTCGCAGAGTCCCCCCTTGTGGGGGAGATGTGCGGTGGCAAAATTTGATAAACATAAAAAAAAAAGCAGAGGCCACACCCACTTTGGGCTGGCCACACCCAGTTTGCTTTAGCCCCACCCACTTTAGGCTTCCAGACTGCTACTTTTCATCCCAGAAGAAATGCCAAATGGGGAGATTATTCTTTAAATACTGAACAATGAGGAGCAGCAGCATTAATTCCTCTAAAGCAGTGTTTCTCAACCTTGGCAGCTTGAAGATGTGCAGACTTCAACTCCCAGAATTCCCCAGGCAGCATGGGAGTTGAAGTCCGCGCATCTTCAAGCTGCCAAGGTTGAGAATCCCTGCTCTAAAGGGATTCATGAGTAAGTCCCAATAAAAACTACTCTTATTGAGATTGGCTACACTAACAGAAACTTGCAAGTCAGATTGTGCTGGACCGCCTCCCCCTTCTTATACTCCAGTGAATTAGGGGGGTGTCTGCCTGGGCCACTTCTGAATGTTATCTCATTGCTCTGGACTTAGAAAATGCTTCAGCCCCTTTTTCCTAGGAACGGCTCTTGCATACTGTATTTCCGTCAAAGTTGCTTTCCCTGCTGACTACATCAACTCAGGGCAGTGTACATACCTAATTCTCCCACCTCCTCTTTTCCCCACAGCAACAACCCTGTGAGGTGGGTTGGACTGAGAGAAAAGGATTGTCCCAAAGTCACCCCGCTGGTTCTCATGCTGAAGGGAGGACTAGAACTCATGGTCTCCTGATTTCTATCTTGGCACCTTAGCCACTACAGTACACCAAACTGGATCCCTGGTATCTCCTCTCCTCTCCTCTCCTCTCCTCTCCTCTCCTCTCCTCTCCTCTCCTCTCCTCTCCTCTCCTCTCATCTCATCTCATCTCATCTCATCTCATCTCATCTTTATGAGATAAGCCACTAACAAACGCTGCTATCTGTTGGTTGTTTTGACTAGAGTTCCTCCATTGCTTCCTCAGTCTACTCACCATCTCTTGCAGTTTGTTGGTTTGTTTTGTTAAATTTTTACACCGCCCGACTCCCACCGACTCTGGGTGGTTAACCATGATTTGAGGGAGCCTTTCCAGGAAGAGCCGCGTCCCCGGAGCCAGTGCACCATGGTCCCCTGCTCAGAGCCCCCAGAGCCGCTTGGGGGACCAGAGAAGGACTCCCACCCGCGGACTCTGCTTGCGGGCCCTGTTTTCGCTGCGGGCTCCTCTGCCACCCACTTCAGGCACACACAATCCTGCCCGTTGGGGGTTTGCCGGCTCTCACCCAAGACAGCCCACTTGATTTGCCCTGGAAAAAGCGACACTTGTGCTCCTGGAAGGCTGCGGAAATTTCTCTTGCCCGGAACGTGTTGTCCTTAGTTCAGGCCCTTGAAAGAGAGTAGGGTAAACAGCGAGCTATTTCTTTCAGATTCTCTCTTTTATGTTTATCTGATTTTCACTTGAAAAGAAAAGTCTTGTTCTAATTAAGCCTGTGCTCTGTCTCTCGGAGCTCTTTGGATTATTCCCTGGCCCATCACCGCACCAAATCCTTGCTCCTTATCCACCAGCTACTGTGTTTTGCAGTCCAGGCAGCCTGGAAGGAGGGACCCCAGGCTGAGCTGGACCCCCATCGGGTTGCGGGGCCATTTCTCCAGGGCTTCTGGGTTTTGCCTCCCTCCCGATCTTAAGAGGCGCCCACGGAAAGTTTTGCCTGTGAAGAGGCAGCGGAAAAGAAGCTGCAAAGCCAAAGATCGTTTATGTCAAATTCAGCCATGAAGTAAATTGATTGTGAGCCGCCGATTCCACGGGAAATACAAAAGGAACTGGAAATGTACAGGTAGTCCTCGACTTACGATCACAATTGGGACTGGAACTTGCGTTGATAAGCAAGACGGTTGTTAAGTGAGTCATGCCCGATTATATGACCTTTTCTGCCACAGCCGTTAAGCAAATCCGGCTTCCCCTGTTGACTTTGCTTGTCGGAAGCCGGCTGGGAAGGTCGCAAATGGCAATCATATGACCCCAGGACGCTGCAACTGTTGTAAATACTTGCTGGTTGCCAAATGCCTGAATTTTGATCACATGGCCGCGGGGATGCTGCAATGGTCGTAAGTGCAAGGACTGGTCACAATTCATTTTTTTCAGCACCGTCGTAACCTGAATGGTCACTAATCTAATGGTCATAAGTCGAGGACTGCCTGTAATCGTGTTCAAGATAGTTACGCGCACCTGATCCCAACAGGCTTAATTCCTGGTGTCTTTATAAATGCATCCATCTTGTTCTCTTGATGACTGTACAAAAGTCATTTGTCATCGCTCATCCTAGAAAACATCTACTTGGGCCTTTTCTTGTCTTCCCACTCTTGCCCATAGCCCTGGGATTTCCTTGTGGCCTCCTGTTGCTGGCTGGGGTATTCTGGGAGTTGAAGTCCACACGTCTTAAAATGGCTAAGGTTGAGAAACACTGGACTGGATGTCTATGAAGGTTCTCAGTCATCCAGGTGGAATTGTCTGTAGCTTGAATCATGTCAACTGGATTTCTATTTTCTCAGTGGAAACGTTTCGCTCCTTATCCAAGGAGCTTCTTCAGTCTGAGCAAAGTTGGTAAGGGAATCCTAAATATGTTTCTAGGTAGCTGTGTGACCCCAGGTGTAAGGTCACACAGCTACCTAGAAACATATTTAGGATTCAACTTACCAACTTTGCTCAGACTGAAGAAGCTCCTTGGATAAGGAGCGAAACGTTTCCACTGAGAAAATAGAAATCCAGTTGACATGATTCAAGCTACAGACTGGATTGGATGTTTTTCCAGGATCCCCGCCTCCTCCCACATGGGCTCCTCTGGATTCCCTGCTGAGTGGGCCCCAGGTAGCTGATCGCCTGAGGCTGGCAACTCGATGGATCGGGGCCCCTCCGGCACAGCCTCAGACTCTGAGTCCAGGCAGGCAAACACAACTTGTAACTAAGGGAAAGGTGGCTGTTCCCACGAGTTACTTATCCCCGGAGATTTCTAAAAGAGATGAGATTCAATGGGGGCTCCTGGGTTTCCGGAGGCTTCATTTTCATCTGCAAGCTTTGGAGACAGAATATAGAGTGGGATCTTGGTGACAGCTAAAGGCAGGCAGAAAAGCCCTGGTTTTTTTTATACTGGGATATTTAGCTAGAGCAGTGTTTCTCAGCCTTAGCAACTTTAAGATGAGTGGACTACAACTGCCAGCATTCCCCAGCCAGCCATGCTGGCTGCGGAATTTTGGGAGTTGAAGTCCACCCATCTTAAAGTTGCCAAGGTTCGAGAAACACTGTTATAGAAAACCCAAGACACAGGTATCATCCAGTCAGCCAGAATCCTCCCAGAGGCAGATTGTACAACAGGTTATGAATTATTGGTATGCAGTTCAACCTAGAAAATGAAAGTTGGCTGGGGAATGCTGGGAGTTGAAGTCCACCCATCTTAAAGTTTCCAAGGTTGAGAAACACAGCTACAGCAATAGGCTGAGAAAAATAAGAGGACAGCAGGGGCCAAGTTATTCACTTAGAAAATGGAAATGCCACAAGGGTGAAAAGGATGTTTTAACTGTGGTGCATATTCAGTTGGAGTCCCTGTCGGGAGGGAGATAAAAGTCAAGTTGGGGACGGGCTGTGTGATGGAAGCCCCATCCCATTTTATGTGTGATGCATGTAAAAAGGGGAGGGGCTTTGATCTCGGGTTTTTGGCTTTTTTAACCACCCCCCTCCCCATGGATGACTCTGGAGCCAGCAGTGTGATATGTCTGCAAAAAAGGCAAACACAGTTTTAGGATGCAGCAACAGAAGGTTAGTTTCCAAATCACAGGAAATAAGGAAAGAATTTCTTTTCGATATATGTTGTTCTTTTAAATTTTTTAATGGTGAACTGCCCAGGGCCGATGTGGAGTTGGGCAGGCTCAAAATCAAAATAGTAAATTAGTGAAACAATAAAATAAAAAAGAGCTCTATTTCCCCAAATCCTGGGTCTGGGTTAGATCTGACTGGACAGAAGGCCCCTTCATACAACATTTCTCCTAGCGATGAAATGCATTTAGGTTAATATTTTCCACTGGTGGCAGAAGATGGAGCATCCCAACTTTTCTAAGACTTTGTCCTGAGCATTCCAGGAGTGCCTTCCCTAAACCAGATGTTTTCCAGTGGTGCTGCCTGGTTCTAATTTGGAAATGGTCATTCGTGCAGTTTTCCATTTCATGGGTCCTCCGAAGGCGCATCGTGGCTTCTGAAGTCAGCAGCTGCGACTCTTGGGCTAGGCCTTGACCCAGACGCCGGGTCGTTCCTTCTGCGCTCAGCCGCACCCCTCGAGGTTCCTGGAGCCACATCGCTGGAACAACAAGGGATCCAGTTGGGGTGTATTTGGACAGCTGCAGTGGAGGCCGCCGAGAGTCAACCATCCTCTAAACATGAGTGCTGGGGTCAAGCCTCCACTGCACAAATCCCTTTGGGCGAGATTTTGGATGTATTCTCTTTCAGAAGATGAAACGCTTCCTGCAAAAATGTAATCAGTCAATCAGCAGCTGCCTAAACTTGGAGAGGTTTGGCGTATATGCTCCTCACACATACAATCTTCCCTCTTTCTCCTTCTCCTTTTCTCTAACCACCATAGTCTGTCTTGCTCCCACACCATAGTGACAAATAACTTTGTTTGCTTCTGTTCTGGCAGCTAATATCATCCCTGTTCCTCAAACACAGCCACTGCTCGGCTCCCAGGGATGTGTAAAAAAACTACCACTTTCTGGATGTCAAAATTACTATGTTTAATTTCTTTCTCCTTCCTTCCTTCCTTCCTTCCTTCCTTCTTTCCTTCCTTCCTTCCTTCCTTCCTTCCTTCCTTCCTTCCTTCCTTCCTTCCTTCTTCCCTCCTTCCCTCCCTCCCTCCCTCCTCCCCTTCCTTCCTTCCTTCCTTCCTTCCTTCCTTCTTCCCTCCTTCCCTCC
The DNA here is from genome assembly GCA_023362775.1 of Charina bottae. NCBI lineage: Eukaryota > Metazoa > Chordata > Lepidosauria > Squamata > Charinaidae > Charina > Charina bottae. The sequence goes on from JALMGJ010000034.1 coordinate 5,743,088, forward strand.
CTCCCTCCCTCCTCCCCTTCCTTCCTTCCTTCCTTCCTTCCTTCCTTCCTTCCTCTTTCTTTCCTTCCTTCCTTCCTTCCTTCCTTCCTTCCTCTTCCTTCCTTCCTTCCTTCCTTCCTTCCTTCCTTCTTCCCTCCCTCCCTCCCTCCCTCCCTCCTCCCCTTCCTTCCTTCCTTCCTTCCTTCCTTCCTTCTTCCCTCCTTCCCTCCCTCCCTCCCTCCTCACCTTCCTTCCTTCCTTCCTTCCTTCCTTCCTTCCTTCTTCCCTCCTTCCCTCCCTCCCTCCCTCCCTCCTCCCCTTCCTTCCTTCCTTCCTTCCTTCCTTCTTCCCTCCTTCCCTCCCTCCCTCCCTCCCTCCCTCCCTCCTCCCCTTCCTTCCTTCCTTCCTTCCTTCCTTCCTTCCTTCCTTCTTCCCTCCTTCCCTCCCTCCCTCCCTCCTCCCCTTCCTTCCTTCCTTCCTTCCTTCCTTCCTTCCTTCCTTCTTCCCTCCTTCCTTCCCTCCCTCCCTCCCTCCCTCCTCTCCTTCCTTCCTTCCTTCCTTCCTTCCTTCCTTCCTTCTTCCCTCCTTCCCTCCCTCCCTCCCTCCTCCTCCTCTTCCTTCCTTCCTTCCTTCCTTCCTTCCTTCCTTCTTCCCTCCTTCCCTCCCTCCCTCCCTCCCTCCCTCCTCCCCTTCCTTCCTTCCTTCCTTCCTTCCTTCCTTCCTTCTTCCCTCCTTCCCTCCCTCCCTCCTCCCCTTCCTTCCTTCCTTCCTTCCTTCCTTCCTTCCTTCCTTCCTCCTTCCTTCCTTCCTTCCTTCCTTCCTTCCTTCTTCCCTCCTTCCCTCCCTCCCTCCCTCCCTCCTCCCCTTCCTTCCTTCCTTCCTTCCTTCCTTCCTTCCTTCCTTCCTTCCTTCTTCCCTCCTTCCCTCCCTCCCTCCCTCCTCCCCTTCCTTCCTTCCTTCCTTCCTTCCTTCCTTCCTTCCTTCCTCTTTCCTTCCTTCCTTCCTTCCTTCCTTCCTTCCTTCCTTCCTCCTTCCTTCCTTCCTTCCTTCCTTCCTTCCTTCCTTCCTTCTTCCCTCCTTCCCTCCCTCCTCCTCCCCTTCCTTCCTTCCTTCCTTCCTTCCTTCCTTCCTTCCTTCTTCCCTCCCTCCCTCTCTCCCTCCCTCCCTCCTCCCCTTCCTTCCTTCCTTCCTTCCTTCCTTCCTTCCTTCCTTCCTTCCTTCCTTCTTCCCTCCTTCCCTCCCTCCCTCCCTCCTCCCCTTCCTTCCTTCCTTCCTTCCTTCCTTCCTTCCTTCCTTCCTCTTTCTTTCCTTCCTTCCTTCCTTCCTTCCTTCCTTCCTTCCTTCCTTCCTTCTTCCCTCCTTCCCTCCCTCCTCCTCCCCTTCCTTCCTTCCTTCCTTCCTTCCTTCCTTCCTTCCTTCTTCCCTCCCTCCCTCCCTCCCTCCCTCCTCCCCTTCCTTCCTTCCTTCCTTCCTTCCTTCCTTCCTTCCTTCCTTCCTTCTTCCCTCCTTCCCTCCCTCCCTCCCTCCTCCCCTTCCTTCCTTCCTTCCTTCCTTCCTTCCTTCCTTCCTTCCTTCCTTCTTCCCTCCTTCCCTCCCTCCCTCCCTCCTCCCCTTCCTTCCTTCCTTCCTTCCTTCCTTCCTCTTTCTTTCCTTCCTTCCTTCCTTCCTTCCTTCCTTCCTTCCTTCCTTCCTTCCTTCCTTCTTCCCTCCTTCCCTCCTTCCCTCCCTCCCTCCCTCCTCCCCTTCCTTCCTTCCTTCCTTCCTTCCTTCCTTCCTTCCTTCCTTCCTTCCTTCCTCTTTCCTTCCTTCCTTCCTTCCTTCCTTCCTTCCTTCCTTCCTTCCTTCCTTCCTTCCTTCCCCTTCCTTCCTTCCTTCCTTCCTTCCTTCCTTCCTTCCTTCCTTCCTTCCTTCCTTCCTTCCCCTTCCAAAACCACTAGACCAATCAGGTATGACCTAAATCATATCCCTTATGAATATACAGTGGAAGTGAGGAATAGATTTAAAGGATTAGATCTGGTAGACAGAGTGCCTGAAGAACTATGGATGGAGGTTCGTAACATTGTACAGGAGGCAGCAACTAAAACCATCCCAAAGAAAAAGAAATGCAAGAAAGCAAAGTGGCTGACTGATGAGGCTTTACAAATAGCTGAGGAAAGAAGGGAAGCAAAAGGCAAGGGAGAAAGGGAAAGATATAAACAACTGAATGCAGAATTCCAGAGAATAGCAAGGAGAGATAAGAAGGCCTTCTTAAATGAACAATGCAAAGAAATCGAGGAAAACAATAGAATGGGGAAGACTAGAGATCTCTTCAAGAAAATCGGAGATATCAAGGGAACGTTTTGTGCAAAGATGGGCATGATAAAGGACAAAAAAGGCAGGGACCTAACAGAAGCAGAAGAGATTAAGAAGAGGTGGCAAGAATACACAGAAGAACTATACAAGAAAGATCTTAATATCCCTGATAAATACGATGGTGTGGTCACTGACCTTGAGCCGGACATCCTAGAGAGTGAAGTCAAGTGGGCCTTAGGAAGCATTACTAACAACAAAGCTAGCGGAGAAGACAGTATCCCAGCTGAGCTATTTAAAATCCTAAAAGATGATGCTGTTAAAGTGCTGCACTCAATATGCCAACAAATTTGGAAAACTCAACAGTGGCCACAGGATTGGAAAAGGTCAGTTTACGTTCCAATTCCAAAGAAAGGCAATGCCAAAGAATGTTCAAACTACCGTACAATTGCGCTCATTTCACATGCCAGCAAGGTTATGCTCAAAATCCTACAAGCTAGGCTTCAGCAGCATGTGAACCGAGAACTACCAGAAGTGCAAGCTGGGTTTCGAAGAGGCAGAGGAACTAGAGATCAGATTGCCAACATTCGCTGGATCATGGAAAAAGCAAGAGAGTTCCAGAAAAACATCTACTTCTGCTTCATTGACTACGCTAAAGCCTTTGATTGTGTGGATCACAACAAACTGTGGCAAATTCTTAAAGAGATGGGAGTACCAGACCACCTTACCTGTCTCCTGAGAAACCTGTATGCGGGTCAAGAAGCAACAGTTAGAACCGGACATGGAACAACCGACTGGTTCAAAATTGGGAAAGGAGTACGACAAGGCTGTATATTATCACCCTGCTTATTTAACTTATATGCAGAGTACATCATGAGAAATGCCGGGCTGGATGAATCACAAGCCGGAGTTAAGATTGCCGGGAAAAATATCAACAACCTCAGATATGCAGACGATACCACCCTAACGGCAGAAAGTGAAGAGGAACTAAAGAGCCTCTTGATGAGGGTGAAAGGGGGGAGTGCAAAAGCTGGCTTGAAACTCAACATTAAAAAAACCCAGATCATGGCATCTGGTCCCATCACTTCCTGGCAAATAGAAGGGGAAGAAATGGAAGCAGTGACAGATTTTATTTTCTTGGGCTCCAAGATCACCGCAGACGGTGACTGCAGCCATGAAATTAAAAGACGCTTGCTCCTTGGAAGGAAAGCTATGGCAAACCTAGACAGCATATTAAAAAGCAGAGACATCACCTTGCCGACAAAGGTCCGTATAGTTAAAGCTATGGTTTTTCCAGTAGCAATGTATGGCTGTGAGAGTTGGACCAAAAGGAAGGCTGAGCGCCGAAGAATTGATGCTTTCGAGCTGTGGTGCTGGAGAAGACTCTTGAGAGTCCCTTGGACTGCAAGGAGGTCAAACCAGTCAATCCTAAAGGAAATCAACCCTGACTGCTCATTGGAAGGACAGATGCTGAAGCTGAAGCTCAAATACTTTGGCCACCTAATGAGAAGAGAGGACTCACTGGAAAAGACCCTGATGCTGGGAAAGACTGAGGGCAAAAGGAGAAGGGGACGGCAGAGGATGAGATGGTTAGATAGCATCACCGATGTAATGAACATGAATTTGAGTAAACTCCGAGAGACAGTGGAGGACAGGAAGGCCTGGCGTGCTATGGTCCATGAGGTCACGAAGAGTCGGACACGACTGAACGACTGAACAACAACAACAACAACACATCTACTTAAAGAAGTAAAAATTCTATTTTTTTAAAAAAATAAAAAAAATCAAATCTGGAATTTTCCACCTACATGCAGAGCAGGGTCCTCCCCCCCCCCCAACTGAGCTACATTGATCCCCCACAGTGATTAATACAATCATAATCTCAGCCCTTTGCATCACTCTATACATTCAGTCCCGAATCACCTCTCCCCAAATACTTTGGAAAATATCCCATCCTTTGCTTATCTTCACCTGTACCAGCCTCCCCACCCTTTCAGAACTAAATCCACATTTTTCTTTCCTAGGAAACACAGTCACTCCCCCTTCGGAAAACCAGTGCATTTTTTAGAGAATGTGGTGACTTCTGAAGGCTCAGAGGCGGGGAGATGGTGGTACAAATGCTCCACTCCATAGCCTTGACCCAGCCGCTGCCAATCTGGTGCTATGCTGGTTGGGGGCCTATGAAAGTTGAAGTCCCGGTCATCTGCAGAACATCAGAATGAGAAGTCTACCTTAGTTCCTGTTGCTTCTCTGGTTGATTCAGCTGCTCATCTCCCAACATTCAGTTTTATTAATCCCAGATTTGGGGACTGGGAAAGCAGCCGATGTCTCCTCTGTGTCATGGGCGGCTTTCTCCACATTTTAAGGAAAACTGCATTTTGTGCTGTGTGCAACGTTCTCTCATGCAGACATTTTGTGTGCAACTTGCCCAGTGTTTCCATCACAGACTAACGCTTTTCCCCAGAATATCCCTTTTCAACCCTCTCCTCAAATACTTGCATTTGGAAATGCAAATTCCCCAAAGGCGCCTGTTGGTGTGCAGTTTTGAGTTAAAATAGTTTGGGAGGTTTGTAAAAACTGTGCAACAACCATCTGTTTCGGGTTTTGACAGAGTCCGGCGTGGTGGGAAACCCCACATTGCTTGAAAAGAAAACACGACAGGTTCTGGCAGCATCTCTACTTCCAAATCCTGTTGTCTTCCTGGATTTCTTCTGGGCAACTTTGTGTTCCTTTTGTATCCTCCTTTTCTGAAGGAATCATTCTTTAATAGCTTTCTCGGCCTTGTTAGTTAACAATGCTGGTATCTCCACCACCTTATCCACATCTTCACTTTCAGCATCTTTCTAAGCCATCTTCTATTAATGTGATTTTGAGTAACCCTAGGGCAGTGTTTCTCAACCTCAGCGACTTTAAGATGTGTGGACTTCAACTCCCAGAATTCCCCAGCCAGCATGCTGGCTGGGGAATTCTGGGAGTTGAAGCCCACACATCTTAAAGTGGCCAAGGTTGAGAAACACTGCCCTAGGCAGTTTGAAAAGGTTTGACTGTTTTGATTTTCGGCTCCCTTTTTTTACCAGTCTCCTCATTTTTGAGAAATGTGTTCTCTGAAAACAGAAGGGGCACGTTCCTATTTACAGAGCAGTGACATCTTATAGGGCCTTCGTTTTTTTCCATACTAGCAATGGAGCACCCTTTTGAAGGAAGTTCAGAGATCCTTTTCCTTTGGTTGATTCCATGACCAATGCTTCTAGCACTTATTTTCTCCATGACCAACTTCCTCCTTAGAGAGCTTCCACAGCGAGTGTGTCAAAGTGAACAGTGACTGCACCAGCTGTTGCACAATCTTCCTTCAGAAGCTTTCTGGGTAAGGTTCCAGAGCTTTTAGGTTGACAGGATATGCAGGTAGTCCTCGCTTAACAACCATTCGTTTAGTGACGGTTTGGGCTTATGACGGTGCTGAAAAAACCAACTTATGACTGGTCCTCACACTTATGACCGCTGCAGCATCCTCGCAAATTGTGATCACGACTTGGGTGCTTGGCAACTGGTTCGCATTTATTTATTTGTTCGTTTGTTTGTATATTTATTATTTAAATTTATATGACTGCCCATCTCCCCCAACAGGGGACTCTGGGCGGTTTACAATAATTTTTTTTATGACCGTTGCAGTGTCCTGTGATCACCATTTTTGACCTTCCTGGCTGGCTTCTGGCAAGCAAAATCAATGGAGAACCGTGTGATTCACTTAATGACTGCTGTAAAAAAGGTCATAAATTTGGGTTGGATTCACTTAATGACTGCTTTGCTTAGCAACCAAAATTCTGGTCCCAATTGTAGTTGTTAAGCAAGGACTACCTGTATTACCCTTGGGCCTTGCTGCAGCTGTTTCTGGGCTGCTTTCGATTCCTTCCAGATGTTTGGGTCTGTGGCCATGAAGGACCGTCAGGGGTCTCTCTGTAGGGGCCTCCAGGTGTTTCCAATCCTCACTTCCTTCCTACGACTGCCAAGCTGAGCTGATCTTATTTCTAAGAGCTTTAATTTCTGTGGTGCCTCATACAGTGGGTTGACAATTTGGGGGGCCATCTTTTGTGGGAGAAGGAAAAAGAAATAGGATTACGCCTTCAGGAAGAAGCTTGAGGGCTTAGCTTTTGCAGGTTATCTACTATTTTCAAATCATTGAGAGTGAATGGACCAATCCTGGTGGGTCGTTTGATGACCCTGCTTAATAGGAAGCCCACAGCTCAGCTTTGTATGAAGACGATCCCTGGTATTTCTAAACAGGGTTGGGGGGGGGGAACAACCAACCACAGACAACCTAGAATTAGTTGGGCTATTGGAGACGTCATAAAAATTCCTGTCTTCTTACGGCGTCCAACAGAACATGCAAATTGTTCCATAGGAAACTGCAGTGCCTGAGAACATATCAAGAGATTTTCTAAGATGAAGATGCCACGTGTTGCGGTCATTTTAATTGGCTTGGCTCTAGCTAAAGCTGTCGTCGCTGATGGCAGAGAGCCAGGCTGCATTTTTAAAGAGGCAAATCATGAAACCCAAGATGCTCATGCGTTCCTGGATTAATTCCTCCGATGGAAGCCTAGCAAGAGCTTGACCCTGTCCTCAGCCATTCTCGAGACCCAACCGTTGAATTATGTTTGGTGGCTGTGGGGCCAGCTGAGAAGGTTGGGTCTTTCCATGCGACCCATCTGAAATGGCTCGGAGGACTCGCTCGGCTTGTCAGCATTGGCTGAGCCCCCCCGCCCCCAGTGAATTTCCATTCTTTGGAGGAAATTCATCTGTGGTGCCCCAATTATTTGGGGGAAAAGGAGTGCTGTGGTTTCCTAATGGAAGAATGCTCTTTTTCATTCTCATCCTCTGCCCTCCACCTTCAATCATTCAGTGATCAGACCCACATTGGTGGCATAGGAAGTAACTACTACATCCTGACGGTCACCAGTTGTGAGCTGTATAGAAAATTTTCTGCTTCCTTGTAAGCCCTTTGACAGCAAGCAGAGACATCACCTTGCCGACAAAGGTCCGTATAATTAAAACTATGGTTTTTCCAGTAGTAATGTATGGCTGTGAGAGTTGGACCATAAGGAAGGCTGAGCGCCGAAGAATCGATGCTTTCGAGCTGTGGTGCTGGAGAAGACTCTTGAGAGTCCCTTGGACTGCAAGGAGGTCAAACCAGTCAATCCTAAAGGAAATCAACCCTGACTGCTCATTGGAAGGACAGATGCTGAAGCTGAAACTCAAATACTTTGGCCACCTAATGCGAAGAGAGGACTCCCTGGAAAAGACCCTGATGCTGGGAAAGACTGAAGGCAAAAGGAGAAGGGGACGGCAGAGGATGAGATGGTTAGATAGCATCACCGATGCAATGAAAATGAATTTGAGTAAACTCCGGGAGACAGCGGAGGACAGGAAGGCCTGGCGTGCTATGGTCCATGAGGTCACGAAGAGTCGGTCAAGACTAAACGACTGAACAACAAAAGCCCTTTGAGGGTTATAGCAGCAGCCAGTCAGGTGGGATTCCTTAGCCTGTCTTTCAGTCTTCAGGTTGACTTTGTAGTCCTACACTATTTGGGGTGAATGAGATCTAAGAGCTTCCATTGTGAGCAATACCCTAACCAGCTAAGGTAGCAAAGTTTGCTAGCTTATATCCATATCTCCTCCGTGAAGTTCTTGGTGTTCTCTCTCTCTCTTTTTTTTTTTTGGATGTTTTTATTTTTATTTAGAACAAAGTTAAAAACTACAACAACAAAAAAACACTACATACAAAAGGAAAAACATTAAAAGTGCAAAAACAAAAAGAAAAAAGTTACATATAAACAGGTAGCTTCCCGCTTTTCACAGCAAGAATATACAGCAATTTCCACAAACAACCCCCTCCTCTAAGTCAAACCTTAATCGCATTATTTCTATAAATCCCTCCAATATACAGTATAAATCTCTAATAGACCTGCTCCTTCCCCTTACATAGTATGTGTGTGTGTGTGTGTGTGTGTGTGTATATATATATATATATATATATATATATATGCATATATTTAATTTTTTACTTCACTCCCTTCCTTTTAAAATTAATCCATTTAATAATTTTATTTCCCCCTCTTTTACTACTATTCTATATACTTCTGTCTACATACTACACATCAAATTATTAAAAAAATCAATAAATTTTCTGCCTTTATAATAAACAATCTTAACTCAAAATATACCAGAGCATGCAAACAGTTCGACGTCAAACCCTCTGCACTTTTTTTTGAGAGATGTACAATAACTTCAAAGAGTACAAAGTTTCCAGCAAAGAAGGAAAAAAAAGTTTCCAGCAAAAGAGAAAGGAAACTCCCACAACACATTTTTTTTTCAAAACATTGATCACAACAGTCGAAACATTAAACATCAGTCCAGAGTTCTCAGCCGAGAGCTCTTCCTCTTCGTCCACAATAACAAAAACGCCATCTTTTCCCATATTTTCTTCGTCTCTCATATTATTTACCATTTTAACCAAGATCTCATCTCATGTCCCTCACAGAGATAGAGGTTGAAATCAATCCAAAATTAATTAAAACATTAACAAACAATCTTAACTCTATTAGATTTCACAGACAATATAAAGCATTTTTTTAATGAAAACAGATAGATCTTTTACCTTTGTAATATACAATCTTAACTCTATTGGATATTAAAGACAGTGTAGAACATTATATCTTATCAATATCCTTTAAACTTTGCAAATCTACAACCCTATGAAACAATCATATTAATCTCTTTATCAATCCAATCACATATTCTTAATTTCCATAAATTATCCACTTATATAACTAACCATCCCAACCCCAATTATACTTAAAAAACAATATAAAATATTACCAGAATACAAAATACAAAATATCTTTTAAGTCTTAGAAATCAAAAATCCTGCAAGTCAGATCAACCTCAATATCAATCCAATTAAATATTCTTAATTTTTACCCTTTCTCAAAATATACCAGAGCATGCAAACATTTCGACAACAAACCCACTGCACTTTTTTTTTGAGAGATGTACAATAACTTCACCGAGTACAGAATTTCGAGCGAAAGAGAAAAGAAACTCCTCCACGGCACATATTTTTTTCCCAAAACATTGGTCGCAACAGTCAAAACATTAAACATCAGTCCAGAATTATCAGCTGAGAGCTCTTCGTCTTCGTCCACAACAACAAAAGCACCATATTTTGTCATATTTTCTTCGTCTCTCATATTATTTTCTATTTTAAGCAAGATCTCATTTCTAATGTCCCAAATAATCTATATAATATTTTTACAGCACTTTAATAGGATATTTTCTTGTTGACATTGTAATTTTCTTAAATCTTCTCTAAACTCTTCCATTATTCAAACAGTAAATTATAGCACACCCTAAAAAGTTAACTCACAAAGATAGAGGTTAATGAATTAATCCAAAATTAACAAAAGACAATATTCAGGCAGAGAGTAAAAAAGAAAGTAAACAGAAAGTGCTTTTTAAAATAATAATAGATACTAGAAGAGAAAACACTTCATCCTTGGAATTTAGCCAAAAAAACGATAACAACAGAAAGGCAATATTACAGTATCACTTTAGATATAACCCAGGTGGGGAAGAAAGCCAAAACTTTTTTTTTTAATTAACAAGTTCCAAAAATAATTATAATTACCGAGAGATTCCGCTTCTTCTTACTGCAAAAAGCTTCTCTTAAGATACAGAACTTAAAAACAAATTGAGTGTTTAAGATATGGAAAGGCGACGACTTAGTTCCCTTTAATAAGGGAATGCAAATGTGGCTTAGAAAAAGACAAAATCCCAGCCTCCCAGTGTAGTCTTACCGCTTGATCGCAAACACCGTTTACGGTCTCCTGGCTGCAACTCACCGTCTGGAGGACAAATGGGTCGATTCTTAGTGTTTTCCTTAATCCGGAAAAACACTTGGGGCTACAGAAAGACCAGTCTGTGCCCAGAAAAAAAAGCCACATTGCCAGCTCTGCCTGTGCAGCTCACAGGCAAAGTTGTTCAGTCAGCCATTTTCCACAGGAAGAAGTTCTTGGTGCTCTCTGAGCTCGGTTGTTGGGTTGCAGACGTTTCATTACCCAAATAGGTAATATCATCAGTGCGAGGACTCACATTGATGATGTTCCCTAGTTGGGTAATGAAACGTCTGCAAGCCAACAACCAAGCTCAGAGAACACCAAGATCATTTCTGTTTAAAAGGAGAAAGGACTGCCAAAAACTTTTCAGAGGCACGCCAAAACTCCCAAAAGAAACAGATGGGGCCAGGACAGAAGCTAAATTTGATTCAATTTACTTTGCAACACAATTAAAATCCAATTAGTTAATACAATGACTCCCTAGTTGTGCCTTTAATAAAGTCCCCCTCCTGTTACATTAAAAATCAGAGTTTGGTGATCACTTCTGAAGGTGTCTGGAGGATATTTCCAAACCTGGATCTTTATGTTGTGCATCTCTGGATTGGAATGAATACTTGAAGGGGGTGGGGGCAGCAGAAGCATTTGCAGATACTCTTGAGTTTGAAGCCCTAGCCTCCAGATTTTAAGGCTGAAATTTTATCTGTGATTCACTTTGAGACAGAGTGAAGAGCTAAAGTCTCTTCAACCTCTCCTCTCCTATTGCTGGTTACTCAATCTGTGCCCAGGATCCACCTCTACCTGTGCTTTTCACTAACAGAGCCCTGTAGTTACATTAGAGAAGTGGATAGGACTCAACAGAATAACATTGGAACAGAATGCATTGCTGTTGTTGTTGTTCCACTTTTTCTTAGGAAAAAGAAATCAAATGCTTGGATATTGATTGAGAGATTATGTGCCATCAAGTTGCTGTTGACTTTTAGCAACCGTATAATGCTTGGGTATGGGATAGAAATGGGGCGCGATGGCTCTGTGGTTAAGATGCCAGGCTTGTCGATCGGAAGGTCACAAGTTCGGAGGTTCGAGACCTGAGTACCGCATGACGGAGTGAGCTCCCGCACTCGCCCCAGCTCTTGCCAACCTAGCAATTTGAAAGCATGCAAATGCAAGTAGATGAATAGGTACCACTTCGGTGGGATGGTAACAGCGTTCCGCGTGCATCATGCTGGCCACATGACCACGGAAGTGTCTTCGGACAGTGCTGGCTCTTCGGCTAAGAAACGGAGATGAGCACCGGCCCCTAGAGTCGGACACGACTGCACAAATGTGCGGGGGGAACCTTTACCTTTACCTTATAGGATGGGAAACATCCAGTTTGGGAATAGCAGAGGCAGAACATGTAGTACAGGGTTCCCATCTGTAAAATGGGAATGTGAAAGATCTTCCTGACTGAGGTTGCGCCCACTTTTAAAAACAGTGCTTCTCCTTTCGTTGCAAGAATGTTGGTGCTCCAGGGCAGAGCTAAGTAAGGTGAACTTGGGGTGTGTGTGTGTGTGTCAAGAACCACACTTCTTGAAAGAGTCCCTGACACCCCCATTAAATGGCAAAGTGACTTGCTCAAAATAAAACAGCAGCTTCTATTGGCATTACTTCCAAGAATGGATCTGGGTTTCACATAGACCCCATTGGCAAGCTTAGGAGATAAAGTTTTATTTACTTTATTTGGTAGATCTTGCTGCTGTAGTTATGCTTGGTGGTGTACAAAGGTAAAACCTCTACCTATTACAAACATAAAGGCAAGAATGCAGTCAACAATAATAAAACTCCCAAAGGAAGCAGCATCAAACAATGCTAGGGTGTTGCCTTCAGAAAAAAAGTTTTGCTTTAACTTCCTTCCAGAAGGTCAACAGAGTTGGGACAAATTTCTCACCAGGAAGGCGGATCCACCACAGAGGGGCTATTGCAGATAAACCCTTTCTCCTGATTCCATCCCTTAATTTCATCCATGGGAGTGGAGAATTACAAATATTTCTTCTTCAAGTCTAGAAGGAGGAGGTGGCCCTGGAGATCACATCAGCTGAGACTCTTTTGTGAACCTGCCCAACAAGTTAAATTGGGGGGCATTAGATTATTTTGGGGGGAGAGGGAGAATGTCCTAGAGTGGCTCAGAATGAGCTTGCCAGTTTGCCTTCTGATAAATGGAGATTTTATCCAGTTGCAAGAATGAGTAAACAGCATTCATGATTTGAATAAACAACAGTTATTTTGTGAATGTGCCCATAATCTGTTCCCAACATTTCGAATGGGCTTTACCGTCTTGAAAGTCAGGCCTTCGGTGCCCTGGAGCATTCTTATTTTCCTTGAGCCACCCTATGATCTCTACATCCATGCCACAGGGTCAGCAATTAGCATATTTCTAAAACAGCCTTCCCTCTGTAAATAATACAGCGGGTATTAAATCGCTGGTGGAGAGAAATTGGCCACCAAAGTTTGGGCTCCAAAGGGGTTTTAAAAATGCTTTCTCAAAGAGAAGCTTTGGATGGCGAAAAATTGGGGTCAATCTGTGGCTTGAATCATGTCAACTGGATTTCTATTTTCTCAGTAGAAACGTTTCACTCCTTATCCAAGGAGCTTCTTCAGTCTGAGTAAAGTTAGTAAGGGAATCCTTAAATATGTTTCTAGGGTGGCTGTGTGACCTTGCACCTGGGGCTAGGTCATGGTTATTTTGAGATGTTTATTTCTAAGTCCCTTTATCATCTAAAGGAGGATCGTTAAGATTACCCTGCTGCTGTTGAGCTTGCGAAATGGTCTTAATCTTCCTGGGCACAGAAGACAAATCGGGAAGGAAGATAGGGGAAAGGTTGTGCCTGAGGCCCCCACCTCTATTCAAGGAAGGATTTTATCCAAGTTGGCATAAATGGATTCCTTGACCCCTCTCTCAAACCACCTATCTTCTCTGTCTAAAATGTGAACATTAATGTCCTCAAATGAGTGTCCTTTTTCCTTTAGATGAAGATAAACTGCTGACTCTGGTCCTGTGGTGTTACTTCTCCTGTGTTGGGCCATCCTCCTGTACAAAGGTTGTTTGGTTTCTCCATGTAGAGTTCAGAGCACTCCTCACTGCACTGGATTGCATACACTACATTGCTTTCCTTGTGTTTTGGAGTTTGATCTTTGGGGTGTACAAGCCTCTGTCTCAGTGTGTTGGTGGGTTTGAAATATATTTGGGGTCAATGAAATATCCTAGATTGAAAAAGGTAAAGGTTCCCCCCGCACAGTTGTGCAGTCGTGTCCGACTCTAGGGGCCGGTGCTCATCTCCGTTTGTTAGCCGAAGAGCCAGCGTTGTCCGAAGATGCTTCCGCGGTCATGTGGCCGGCATGACGCACGCGGAACGCTGTTACCTTCCCACCGAAGTGGTACCTATTAATCTCCTTGCATTTGCATGCTTTCGAATTGCTAGGTTGGCAAGAGCTGGGGCGAGTGCGGGAGCTCACTCCGTCACGCGGGGCTAGGGATTTGAACCTCTGAACTTGTGATCTTCCGATCAACAAGCCTGGCGTCTTACCCACTGAGCCACCATGCCCCCTATAGATTATTCCCCCACTTTTTTTTTTATAGATCCAGCCTTATTCTTGTTTTTCAGGCGTCAGTTGTCAGTTTGAATTAGAGTTACAAAAGCCATCGATCTAAGGAAAAACAAAAGATAACAGATGGGTTCTAGAGGAGGATTTTTCAGGACTTAAGGCTGTCAAAGGCACATTATTTACTAGGTAACTTTGTCGGCCTTCAGCAAGGGAGAACCAGAACTTTAAATATCTTGCAAGTGCTTCCCTTTTTCAGCTCAAAGCTTCCATCCCCAAACTCACCCAAGCCAAGGAAGATGCAATAAACAACTCACAGCTCATTTTAAGTCATCCATGTCAAAGCTGGGTTGGTCTGACCCACATGGCAGCTCATTTTCAGGCCACTGCAAGACTCAGCCCAGGAAAGAAGGATTGGAACTGAGCAACAGACCCAGGTTGCCATTCATCTGAGAGTGGGATTAAGGCAACTTGCTCTACGTGGGGCTATTTTTGAAGACCACCTGGAAGCTGCTGGTGATCCAAAAAGGAAGACTTGAGTAGTAACAGGCTGGACTCGGTAGAACTCATAGTAGTACTACTTTGAGACCACTTTGGTTACCAGTTGGCTTCCTGGTGCAATTCAAGGTGCAAGTTGATACCTTTAAAGCTGTGCATAGCTCAGGACCTGGGTATCATCAAGACAACCTCCTCCAAATAGTACCTGCCCATCATCCATGATTCAGTAAGAAGAGCTTGTTGGTGGTCCTGACCTCTATGGAAGGTCAACCGTCAACCTCAGGGTCTCTGAGAGGGAGCCTTCCCTGTGGCTCCCCCCTCCTCTGGTATAGTGTACCCCAAAGATAAGGGTGGCCCCATTCCCACTATTGTTCAGAAGGGAATCAAGGCCTGACTTCTGAATGGCCTTTGGGATGCTGTAGAACATGGAATCGCTCTGCAGATGTGGCACCAGAGGATTGTTGGGACGGTATGAATAGTATGATACAAGGGATGATTGGATTCTGTGCGGTTTTCTCCTTCTGTTGCCGTTATTGTATTTTCAATATAAAGAAGGCAAAGCTAATGACAATTAGCTAAGCTAATGACAATTAGCAATTCAAAAGCATGCCAATGCAAGTAGATGAATAGGTACCACTTCGGTGGGTAGGCAACAGCGTTCCGCGCACGTCATGCGGCCACATGACCGTGGAAGCGTCTTCGGACAGCGCTGGCTCTTCGGCTAAGAAACGGAGATGAGCACCGGCCCCTAGAGTCGGACACGACTGCACAAATGTGTGGGGGGAACCTTTACCTTTTAAGCTAATGACAACAGGTACAGCAATCAGCCTCAGAATTGATCATGAAGACACTGAAGTGGATTGCTTCTCCCTTTTAGGGTTGACCATCAACAACAAGAGATCCAGCAGTCAAGAAACATGCTCCGGACCAGCACTTAGTAGGGTAGCAATGAAGTCCTTGGAAAAGATTCAGATGCTGTGACATGTCTAAACCTGCAAAGATTAGAATTATTCAGATCATGGTTTTTCCTGTGACACTCTATGGATGCGAACGTTGGATACTGAAGAAGCATCAAAGAAAGAGTATTGATGCTTTTCAACATTGGTGTTGGAGAAGACTCCTGAGAATACCATGAACAGCCAGGGAAACAAATACATCAATCATAGAACAAAACAATCCAGAGTTTTCACTCAAGGCACAAATGATTAGGCTCAGATTATTGTATTTTGTAAAGTATTTTGTAAGGGGCGTGGTGGCTCAGCGGGTAAGACACCAGGCTTGTCGATCGGAAGATCGCAAGTTCGGAGGTTCGAGACCCGAGCGCCGTGTGACGGAGTGAGCTCCCGCACTCGCCCCAGCTCTTGCCAACCTAGCAATTCGAAAGCATGCAAATGCAAGTAGATGAATAGGTACCACTTCGGTGGGTAGGTAACAGCGTTCCGCGCGTGTCATGCCAGCCGCATGACCGTGGAAGCGTCTTCGGACAGCGCTGGCTCTTCGGCTAACAAACGGAGATGAGCACCGGCCCCTAGAGTCGGACACAACTGCACAAATGGGCGGGGGGAACCTTTACCTTTACCTTAGCTCCCTTGAGAAGTCTTGGAACTTGGAAAAAATGAAGGAAAGAGAAGAAGAGGAGGACCAGCGGCATGGTGGATGGGCTCGATTGCAGCTGCAATGGGTGCTCTGCTGGAAGACCTAAAAGGCCAAGTTGATCCTGGAGAGAATCTGTCTGTGTGGTCACTAAAAGCTGACACCAGCTTGATGAGACTTAATCAAACATTTTAAACCCAATTACTGTAACTGGGAAAGTAACTTGCTAAATTGTTCTGACTGGAGCAGCACAGAAGCTATAAGAAATAAATCAATAATTGTACTGTGCTGGAGAAGAGGAAGGCTGAACGCTGGACTGTTCTCACACCTGTGTGTGTAATTTTTTCCACAGTTAATTTTTAATAAGAGTGCCAAAGGTATTAAATTCCTTTATAGGCAGAATGGAAATGACTTAAAATTGGATTGCAATTGGATTTGGGAGAAAGCACACCAAAACTCATTCATTTCTCATTTAGGGTCATTGGAGATCAAGAGCAGAAGTCAGCGAGATGTCTTTTGGAAGACTCACCTAACACCTTTAAAAGTCATAACAAATGTGCTTGTGAAATAAACAGCAGATCATCAGTTAGGAGTGTTGTACATCTAGGAACACAACGTACAGTTAAGGGAGCTCTCATTGACCCAAACCAGAGGTGCCTGCAGGGCGTGGTTGGGGGGGGGGGGGCGTAAGTGGCCATGCAAGTAAAAAGTGGAGAGGGCTTTGATCACGTGGTTGACCTGTCCTGTGGATTCCTAGCAGCATTTGCAAGACAACAGGTTGAAGAAATCTAGCCAAGATACTTGCTGACTCTGCAACCACTTGCCATCCTTTAAGGGAGAAGTGTGCTTTTTATTTGTCCAGTTTTCACCAAAATCACCCCTTGAACTGGCAGAAAATGGCGCGGTCCTAAAGTTGGCTGTCCCCACCGCTGATCCCCCTCCCGCCTTGATTCCATCTTATCCAAGTCTCCGGAAGGGTCTGTCTGCTTGGCTCCCCCCCCCACACCCACTTGGGCATCTCCCAAGTTAAAATAAGGGGCAATCAAAGGATGGAGGGGAAGACACCCTCCATAGAAATAGGGAGGTAGACCCTGCCTGGACCATGTACAGTAGTCCTCAACTTACAACCACAATTGGGACCTGAACTTCTGTTGCTAAGCGAGGCAGTTGTTAAGTGAGTCACGCCTGATTTTACGACCTTTTTTGCCGTGGTCATTACGTGAATCACCTTTGCTTCTGACAAGCAAAGTCAATGGGGGAATCCAGATTCGCTTAACAACCATGTGATTCACTTAATGACCATGGTGATTCATCGCCACTGTAACTAAGTCCCTCCACCTTGCTGCTGGCGATCTTCTTCTCTTTCCTTCCACTTTCCCAGCATCAGAGCTTCTCCAGAGAGCTGGGTCTTCGCATAACGTGTCCAAAGTAGGATAATTTGAGCCTGGTCATTTGTGCTTTGAGTGAGAGCATTGACATGATGGATCATAATCTGTCAGATTTGTTTGATGATCCATTTGCAATGGCATCTGAATATTTCCCTCAAGGCCATCTCCATGGCGCTCTACATAATGATTGTGTTGCTGTTTTTGGTTTGTTTAGTTTTGTACTGCAGCTTGGCAAAGGCACATAATAAATACTATTGTGATTGTGACTGTTATTGCTGTCATCATAAATATTATTGTATCAATCAGCAGTATGGCCTTGTTTGGCTTTTCTGAGTTAGCCAAGGAAAATACATTCAGAGATAGCAATTTACTTTTTGAATGTCTTCCTTGCTTAATAAGCAATATTCTTATGTGTAATAGTCTTACTTTTCAACCATCATATCACTGTAATTGATCAAGTATTCCTACCAGGGAATACCTATAAATCTATAAGTCAACTCTATAAAATCAAAATACACTGTAATTAATAATACATTTTCTGCTTCCTTTGTGTGCATGAGAAAAGCCTACAACGAAATTAGCTCATATCTAATGTTACAGTGGCGATGGATGCATCGTTGGAAGATCTGGAGGACCAGGTTGGGGCCAGATCATCATGGAGAATATCTATGTGGTCACTAAGGGTGAACACTGACATGATGGAACATAACCAATCAGTGTGAAGATGCAGCTCCCTTGAGAAGTCCATAATGCTGGGAAAAGTGGAAGGAAAGAGAAGAAGAGGACCACCAGCAGCAAGGGGGAGGGACTCAGTTACAGCTACGATGGGGGCACCCTTGGAAGACCTGAAAGACCAGGTTAGGAACAGATTGTCATGGAGAAAATCTACCTGTGTGGTTGCTAAGAGTTGACAATGACTTGATGGCACATCAATCAATCAATTACAGAAACAGGGAGGGCGAAAGCATTCCTAAACCCTGGGAAAGGAGGTTGTGTGAGGAAGAGGATCAGTCTGGTTTCACCCTGACTCCCTTCAGTATAAGAGGGAGGGGAGGAAAAACACAACCAGACTTGCAAGGTTCTGTTAATGTACGTAAATTGGGTGATAGCCTTCCTGTCAGGTCTGTTTCCTGATCTGGACAACCTTGAAGGGATAACCCATTGCAAAATCAATCCCATCAAATTAACCCAGAACCCATGAAACAAATATTGAGACTGAAACAACCAATACAACAGCAATATATTTAAAACAACACCCTGAGATAGGACCAAGGGTTTTTAGGCAGCCATAGTACTGGGATGAGAGACCACACAGGAATCCCAAGACTTTAGGCCATAGCTTTCCAAACTATGTGTCGCGACACTTTAGTGTGTCGCAACTCACAGCTTAGTGTGTCGCGAAGTGGTGGTGCGGGGGGCGTGCGCGGCGGCAGCTGTGTGCATGGTGGCGGCGGCGGCAGCACACCGTCAGTGCTTCTGCGTTTTAGTGAGGCCGCCGCCGGCGCTGTTGGTGTGTTGCCAATGGCTGCAGTTTGGAAAGCACTGCTTTAGGCTACATTAGGATATTAAAGAAGGGTGCAAAAGAAAGCAGTGGTGTTACTATGCCCATATTGCTGCTAAGACAAGTGCATGGACCACTGATTCAAGGGATTGTTATTTATTTATTTATTTATTTATTTATTTATTTATTTTCTATCCCGCCTTTATTATTTTTACAAATAACTCAAGGCTACCTGATACTCCTTCCTCCTCCTATTTTCCCCACAACAACAACCCTGTGAGGTGAGTTGGGCTGAGAGAGAGTGACTGGCCCAGGGTCACCCAGCCGGCTTTCGTGCTTCAGGCGGGACTAGAACTCTGTCTCCTGGTTTGCCATTGGCTCCTTCCTAGGGCTGAGAGACAGGGACTGGCCCAAGGTCACCCAGCTGGCTTTCGTGCTTCAGGCGGGACTAGAACTCTCAGTCTCCTGGTTTGCCATTGGCTCCTTCCTAGGGCTGAGAGACAGGGACTGGCCCAAGGTCACCCAGCTGGCTTTCGTGCCTAAGGCGGGACTAGAACTCTCAGTCTCCTGGTTTGCCATTGGCTCCTTCCTAGGGCTGAGAGACAGGGACTGGCCCAAAGTCACCCAGCCGGCTTTCATGCCTAAGGCGGGACTAGAACTGACAGACGCCTGGTTTCTAGCCCAGCACCTTAACCACTAGACCAAATAATTTTAATGTTAGCTGCCAAAGGCTTATTCAAAATTCAATATATGGATCCATCATTTCAGAAATGGCATATGGTACCAGTCCTGAATTGTGCCCCTTCAAAACACTAGCAGTGTCAATTATATTAGTGAGGACTGAGTATTGGATTGTGTCTTGCAGATTAAAGCAGCTTTTAGGCAGTTTGCTTGGAACAGACCTGGGCATGTGTCCTTCTCCAACGTCTTCACCGCTACATCACACTGGCTGTTTATTCTCTTTTAGGGAGGGATGGTAAGGAATTATTTTATTAAGAAAACAAATCAAGAGATTCCTGGTTTTTCCCTTGCAGAGCATCACAGAATACACACTTGCGTGCAAACGTTGTAGGCACCCCTGGTCAAACTGTGTGGCTCAGCAAATCCATAAGTGAACAGAAGCTGAGATAGCCTCTGCATGATACAAAGTTAAACCTGGCATCTTTCTGTGGAAAGTGATTTCTTTTGCAAACCATGGGTTTTACTTATAGTTAGAGTTGGTCTTTGCTTAGTTTGGTAGATTAGGGGAATGCTGTGGATGTACTATATCTTGATCTCAGGAATCATTTGAGAAGGTCCCTCACCATGACACCCTTGTGAACAAGATGGATAAATATGGTGGACTAAACCATTTTGTGGCTGGTTGATTTGGTTTACCTATCACATTTCAACAATACCCCTAAATGTTTTACATCATTCCAGAGGAAAGAAAAGTGAGGGCTCCCCCCAAGCTCTATCTTCAGCCCAATGACCTAGAGGAAGGAATAGAATCATAGAGTCATAGGGTTGGAAGGGACCTGGGAGGTCTTCTAGTCCAACCCCCTGCCCAAGGCAGGAGTCCCCATACCATCTCAGACCAATGGTTGTCCAATCTTTCCTTGAAACCTCCAGCGATGGAGCACCCACCACTCCGGGAGGCCAGCTGTCCCACTGCTTCATAGTTCTCGCTGTCAGGAGATTCCTCCTTGTTTCCAGGTTGGATCTCCCTCTGACGAGCTTCCACCCATGGCTTCTTGTCCTACCCTCAGGTGCTACGGAGAATAAATCAACACCTTTTTCCCTGTGGCAGCCCTTCAAGTATTGGAAGACATCTCTCATGTCTCCCCTCCGTCTTCTCTTCCTTAAGCTAAATGTACCCAGTTCCCTTAGCCGTTCTTCGTAGGATTTGGCCTCCAGACCCTGTATCATCTTCGTTGCTCTTCTCTGCACTCTTTCTAGGGCCTCAGCGTCTTTTTTGTATTGCGGTGACCAGAACTGGACACAGGATTCCAAGTGTGGCCTCACCAGTGTGGTATAGAGTGGTACCATCACTTCCCATGATCTTGATACCATCCCTCTGTTGATGCAGCCCAGGACTGCATTGAGGAATAGAGGAAGTGTTTTCCAAATCTGCACATAAATCAAATTAGGGGCTTGACAAATACCTTAGAATAGGGGTACCCAACCTTTTTGGCACCAGGGACCGGTCGTGGAAGACCAGGGGGGTGGGGTTTGCAGGCGGGAGCCAATTGCATGGACCGGGGAGGCGGGGTTTGCAGGCGGGAGCCAATTGTGCAGACTGGGGGCCGGGGTTTGCAGGTGGGAGCCAATCACGCAGACCGGGGAGGCGGGGTTTGCAGGCGGGAGCCAATCACACAGACTGGTGGGCGGGGTTTGCAGGCAGGAGCCAATCGTGCAGACCGGGGGGTTTTTGCAGGCGGGAGCCAATTGCGCAGACGGGGGGCGGGGTTTGCAGGCGGGAGCCAATTGCGCGGACAGGGGTCAGGGTTTGCAGGCGGGAGCGAATTGCGCGGACGGGGGGTGGGGTTTGCAGGCGGGAGGCAATCACGTGGACCACCACCACTCACCTGCTGTGCGGCTCACTTCCTAACAGGCCGTGGGCCGCGGCCCACAGGTTGGGGACCCCTGCCTTAGAAGACAAAATCACAGTTCAAAATGACCTCCACAAATCTAACAGAATGATGGTCAACTGTAAACCTGGGTCAGACTTAGCGGTAGTACAAATAGCTAAAAAGAACAAGAGAACCAATGGATTCAAAAATTTTTTAAAAGGAGGTTCAGATCGAACAAGTGGAGGACTTCCTGCCAGGAAGAGCTGCTCAGCAGGGGAACAATCTGCCTGGAATGAGCTCCCTTTCACTTTTTCAAATGGTGGCTTGATGGTTTTTGGTTTTTCAAACGGTGGCTTGATGACCATGTTTCAGGGCTGGCTTCGTGGCTTCTCACACTGGGCAGGGCTGGGACTGGATGGACACTAAGGCCCCTTCCAGCTCAAACATTCTGCGATTCTTGGGAAAGAAACAGGATTGGCAGGCTGTGGGTAAAACCAAGCGGCCACGTTGACGCTCAGTCATTTTAGATTCTGGACGTGGTGGTCTTCAGCCCCCTCCCCTGCTTTAGATGGTGTGTGGCCGGCCTGCCTTTGGGGGCTTCCTCCCCCTTTCCGCTGACCGAGATTCTGGACTGTCTGATGCAAACTGGATTAGCCTGCCTGTCAGCCCGCCACCCGCAGCTGAGTAAAAATGGTTAATTTCAGAAGTCAGCCAATTACCGGCATGGTAGGCCTTTTTTTTTTTTGTCCTCTGCTCCAACCGCTATTAATTTTGGGGAATTGAACATAAATTGAAAAATGACCCTTCCAGCTGAGCTTTTCATCATCTTGCTCTCCCGGTTCTTTCCATAAACAAACCAAGGCCAGTAAGTGCCCTTGATGGGTTTGATCTTTTAATTTTAATTCAGGGCTTCCCAAAGTGGTTTGAAATCCCCCCCCCCCCGAAGGACCAGACTCCCCAGGTAGAGCTTGTTCTTGGGGCCCATCCCGCCCAGCCACCCAGGTGGTCCTCCGTGGCACATCGTGCTGTTGAAGGGATGAGATGCCCTGGAGTCTTCTGGTGGGTCTTCAAAGAGGTGGGACGGTGGCCCAGGAGCAGAGTTCCTGCTTGGCGTGCCAACTGTAGAAGCTTGCCCAGGCATCTTCAGTTCTAAGATTGAATAGCAGGAGATGGCAAAGACCCTTCTTGGCTTTGGATCCTGGGCAGCTACCCCCAAATACAGTAGACAGGTCCATGCTAGGTGGACTACCAGCCCCGAAGCTTCTTACTGTGCTCCTAATGGCTGGGTTTCACCCTGCTCTGTGGAAGCACTGAAGGATTAAGACATGCCCCTCAAGGACATTAATGTTCACATTTTAGACAGGGAAGATAAGTGGTTTGAAAGAGGGGTCAAGGAATCCATTTATGCCAACTTGGAAAATCCTTCTTTGAATAGAGGTGGGGGCCTCAGGCACAATCTTTCCCCTATTTTCCTTCCTGCTTTGTCTTCTGTGCCTAGGAAGATTAAGACCATTTCACAAGCTCAACAGCAGCATGGTGATCGTAACGATCCTCCTTTAGATGATAAAGGGACTTAGAAATAAACATCTCAAATAACCATGACCTAGCCCCAGGTGCAAGGTCAACACAGCCACCCTAGAAACATATTTAAGGATTCCCTTACAAACTTTGCTCAGACTGAAGAAGCTTCTTGGATAAGGAGTGAAACATTTCCACTGAGAAAAGAGAAATCCAGTTGACATGATTCAAGCTACAGACAATAGGTACAAAGCAACTTCTACCCTATTATGGTAGAGATGCCCATGAAACACAGTGGAGAAATCTTGCATTTCAGCGTATGTCTGATTCAGGTAAAGGTGTCTGGCTCGGGGTGACTAGATGGACCCGTCCACACAGCAATTTTGGCAAGAGTACCGAAGCGGATTGCCGTTGTGTTCTTTCAGACTTAGCCTAGGCCTTGTAAGGGAATTCAGAGTGACCCCTGGGGGTGGTATGCAAGAGCTTGAAGGAGGGATTTGGAGAGGTGATTACGCAATCGAGAGACTGAAGGAAGCATGAGAAAGAACCTCAAAAAACTCTGTCTTGATGCTGTTTGGGCTAAGAGGGAAATCCTGGTAGGTTTTCCAGATTCTCTTATTACAGTATTATTATTATTATTATTATTATTTATTTATTTATTTATTTATTTATTTATTTATTTATTTATTTAATTTATATGACCGCCCATCTCCCCCCAACGGGGAACTCTGGGCGGTTTACAACAAAAAAGAATTAAAATAGAACATACAATATAAAACATCAATTCATACAATTAATAATAAATAATTATAAAAATAAAATCCAGATGGACGAAAGAGTAATAAAGGGAGGACTTTTTAGGATTAAGGGACAAGCCACCCCCATGAGGAACTATCCCTTCCTCCTTCCCATGCCAGGCGGCAGAACCAGGTCTTCAGATCTTTCCTAAAGGTCGGGAGGGAGGAGATCTGCCTCAACTCTGGGGGCAAGATGTTCCACAGTGTGGGCGCTACCACAGAGAAGGCCCGCCTCCTTATGCATTAACAGTGTTCTTAAACTAAAAATAACGGATGAAACTTACCTCTTTCATGTGAAGTTGCCCGAATTTGAAATAATTCTGGTCCTAAAACAAATACATAAAATATAAAATATCATTAAAATTTTTAGACAATATAAATAGAATAATATGGAATAAACTCTAGCAAAGGAGATGGTTACCTTGTCGTGGTGCTGGAGCTTGAGCACCTCAATGAAACCATGAGCTAAACCGTGAAGGGACACCCAAGACGGGAAGGTCGTGGCAGAGAGGTCAGACTAAATACGATCCCTGGGGAAGGTAATGGCAACCCACCCCAGTATTCTTGCCGTGAAAACTAAATGGATCAGTACAACCAGAGATATGTCGGTATGCCATCGGAAGATGGGACTCCCAGGTCGGAAGATGGTCAAAATGCTACTGGGGAGGAACAGAGGATACGTTCAACTAGCCCCAGACGTGATGACGCAGCTAGCTCAAAGCCGAAAGGACGGCTAGCGGCCGACGGTGCTGGTGGTGAACGACGAATCCGATGTTCTAAAGATCAACACACCATAGGAACCTGGAATGTAAGATCTATGAGCCAGGGCAAATTGGATGTGGTTATTGGTGAGATGTCAAGATTAAATATAGACATTTTAGGTGTCAGTGAACTGAAATGGACTGGGATGGGCCACTTCACATCAGATGACCACCAGATCTACTACTGTGGACAAGAGGACCACAGAAGAAATGGAGTAGCCTTCATAATTAATAATAAAGTGGCTAAAGAAGTGCTTGGATACAACCCAAAAAATGATAGAAAAATGATCTCAATTCGAATTCAGGGTAAGCCATTTAACATCACAGTGATCCAAATATACACCCCAACCACAGATGCTGAAGAAGCAGAAGTAGATCAGTTCTATGAGGATCTGCAGCACCTACTGGATAATACACCAAAAAGAGATGTTATTTTCATTACAGGAGACTGGAATGCTAAGGTGGGTAGTCAGACGACACCTGGAATTACAGGCAAGCATGGTCTGGGAGAACAAAATGAAGCAGGACATAGGCTGATAGAATTTTGCCAAGACAACTCACTGTGCATAACAAACACTCTCTTCCAACAACCTAAAAGACGACTTTATACATGGACTTCACCAGATGGTCGACACCGAAATCACACTGACTACATCCTTTGCAGCCAAAGGTGGCGGACATCTATACAGTCGGTAAAAACAAGACCTGGAGCTGACTGTAGTTCAGATCACGAACTTCTTATTGCAAAATTTAGAATCAGACTAAAGAGAATAGGGAAGACCCACAGATCAGTTAGATATGAGCTCACTAATATTCCTAAGGAATATGCAGTGGAGGTGAAGAATAGATTTAAGGGACTAGATTTAGTAGATAGGGTCCCGGAAGAACTATGGACAGAAGTTCGCAACATTGTTCAGGAGGCGGCAACAAAAAACGTCCCAAAGAAAAAGAAAACCAAGAAGGCAAGATGGCTGTCTGCTGAGACACTGGAAGTAGCCCAAGAAAGAAGGAAAGCAAAAGGCAACAGTGATAGGGGGAGATATGCCCAATTAAATGCAAAATTCCAGAGGTTAGCCAGAAGAGATAAGGAATTATTTTTAAACAAGCAATGTGCGGAAGTGGAAGAAGACAATAGAATAAGAAGGACAAGAGACCTCTTCCAGAAAATTAGAAACATCGGAGGTAAATTCCAGGCAAAAATGGGTATGATCAAAAACAAAGATGGTAAGGACCTAACAGAAGCAGAAGAGATCAAGAAAAGGTGGCAAGAATATACGGAAGATCTGTATAGGAAGGATCATAATATTGGAGATAGCTTTGACGGTGTGGTCAGTGAGTTAGAGCCAGACATCCTGAAGAGTGAGGTTGAATGGGCCTTAAGAAGCATTGCTAATAACAAGGCAGCAGGAGACGACGGTATCCCAGCTGAACTGTTTAAAATCTTGCAAGATGATGCTGTCAAGGTGATGCATGCCATATGCCAGCAAATTTGGAAAACACAAGAATGGCCATCAGATTGGAAAAAATCAACTTATATCCCCATACCAAAAAAGGGAAGCACTAAAGAATGTTCAAACTATCGAACAGTGGCACTTATTTCACATGCCAGTAAGGTAATGCTTAAGATCTTGCAAGGTAGACTCCAGCAATTCATGGAGCGAGAATTGCCAGATGTACAAGCTGGGTTTAGAAAAGGCAGAGGAACTAGAGACCAAATTGCCGATATCCGCTGGATAATGGAGAAAGCCAGGGAGTTTCAGAAAAACATCTATTTTTGTTTTATTGACTATTCTA
Organism: Charina bottae; assembly: GCA_023362775.1. NCBI lineage: Eukaryota > Metazoa > Chordata > Lepidosauria > Squamata > Charinaidae > Charina > Charina bottae. The sequence continues at coordinate 5,769,226 of JALMGJ010000034.1, forward strand.
AAGCCTTTGACTGTGTGGATCATAACAAATTGTGGCAAGTTCTTGGTGGTATGGGGATACCAAGTCATCTTGTCTGCCTCCTGAGGAATCTGTATAACGACCAAGTAGCAACGGTAAGAACAGAGCACGGAACAACGGACTGGTTTAAGATTGGGAAAGGAGTACGGCAGGGCTGTATACTCCACCCTACCTATTCAACCTGTACGCAGAACACATCATGCGACGTGCTGGGCTTGAGGAATCCAAGGCTGGAGTTAAAATCGCTGGAAGAAACATTAACAATCTCAGATATGCAGATGATACCACTTTGATGGCTGAGAGCGAGGAGGAGTTGAGGAGCCTTATGACGAAGGTGAAAGAAGAAAGTGCAAAAGCTGGGTTGCAGTTAAACCTCAGAAAAACCAAGATTATGGCAACGAGCTTGATTGATGACTGGCAAATAGAGGGAGAAAAAGTGGAGGCAGTGACAGCCTTTGTATTTCTAGGCTCAAAGATTACTGCAGACGCTGACTGCAGCCAGGAAATCAGAAGACATCTACTTCTTGGGAGGAGAGCAATGGCAAATCTTGATAAAATAGTTAAGAGCAGAGACATCACACTGACAACAAAGGTCCGCATAGTTAAAGCAATGGTATTCCCCGTAGTAACCTATGGCTGCGAGAGCTGGACCATAAGGAAGGCTGAGCGAAGGAAGATAGATGCTTTTGAACTGTGGTGTTGGAGGAAAATTCGGAGAGTGCCTTGGACTGCAAGAAGATCAAACCAGTCCATACTCCAGGAAATCAAGCCAGACTGCTCACTTGAGGGAATTATATTAAAGGCAAAACTGAAGTACTTTGGCCACATAATGAGAAGACAGGATACCCTGGAGAAGAAGCTGATGCTAGGGAAAGTGGAAGGCAAAAGGAAGAGGGGTCGACCAAGGGCAAGGTGGATGGATGGTATTCTGGAGGTGACGGACTCAACCATGGGGGAGCTGGGGATGGTGACGGCCGACAGGAAGCTCTGGCGTGGGCTGGTCCATGAGGTCACGAGGAGTCGGAGATGACTGAACGAATAAACAACAACATGGAATAAAATCAAGATGGCTACAGTTCTTCTCAAATTCTGAGCATAAGGGCCGCTCTCCATCCGTGCTAGGGTGCTAGCCGTCCCCAAGAATGACTATTTCCCCATCCGTCCCAGACTGGGTGGCAAAACCAGGTTTTCAGTTTTTTTCTGAAGTCCAGGAGTGCGGGGGCCTGTCTCACCTCTGGGGGAAGGATGTTCCAGAGGGCGGGAGCAACTGCAGAGAAGGCACATCCCTGCAACATTCCTGCAATCCCTATTTCTTGACCTGGCCTCCTTCAAAGGGCTGACAGGCCCTGGCATTTCCTAATGCTCTGCCATCCATGCCCCAACCAGGCCTGACCCTACTTAGCCTTGGGGGAACGGCCAAGACTCGGGGCCAGGAATTGCCCCTTGTCGCGACTCATACACAAGACGGATCCCTTGCACTTTCATCTCCTTCAGACCCAGCACTGAGGCCTGGAACACTCAGACGGCTTCCAGATCCCACGTGGCAACGTATGATGATGGTGTCAGATGGCCCTTGGGACGCTGTTTCCCTCCGCTGGCTCTGGTTCCTAGTTGCACCCATTGCCAGCAGTCTCTCACTGGCTCCCGCCCTCTTCCTGCTGCGATGTCCAACTAACCCAGTGTTTCTTAATCTCAGAGCCTTTAAGATGTGTGGACTTCAGCTTCCAGAATTCCCCAGCCAGCATGCTTGAAGTTGACGTCCATATATCTTAAAGTTGCTGAGGTTGAGAAACACTGAATTAATCCTTCCAAGACTTTTCACTGGTGGCTGACTGGAGCAGATCTGCTCCTCTCTTGTAGACCTCTCCAGTACAATACTACTGTAGCTACCAACCATGGCATTTCAGGTTTTCTTACATTGCTCCTGAAATCCGATCAGCTCCTACCTTGTTCTGCTTCAGGAAATTACTAAAAACAGAACTGTTTCGGAGGGTCTTCAGTTATAGATGTCATCAGCTGCTTTTATTGCTTTTGGATCAGTTGCCTCCTGATTTTATCTGGGGTTTCATTGGGGGGGGGGAGCTGCTTCTTGTGTTATGTAATTTGACTTATACAGGTATTCCTCGCTTAACAACCACAGTTGGGATCAGAATTTGGGTTGCTAAGCGAAGCAGTCATTAACTGAATCCGACCCAACTTTACAACCTTTTTTGTGGTGGTCATTAAGCGCATCACCGCAGGCGTTAAGCAAATCATATGGTTGTTAAGCAAATCAGGTGGTTCCCCATTGATTTTGCTTGCCAGAAGCCGGCCAGGGAAGGTCGAAAATGGTGATCCCATGACCACGGCACGCTGCGACGGTCATAAATGCAAACCGGTTGCCAAGTGCCCAAATCGTGATCACATGACCATGGGGACACTGTGGCAGTTGCAGGTGTGAGGGCCGGTCATAAGTCTTTTTTTCAGCACCATCGTAAGTCCGAACCATCACTAAACGAATGGTTGTTAAGCGAGGACTATCTGTACTATTCTATTGTTGTGACTGGAACTAGTTGACAGTCTCTTAATTGGGGCAAGCAACGAATCAAATAAATCAAATAATAGAATAAAGAGCACTCCAGCTGGAGCGGAGCACTGATTTGATTCTTCTTCCAGCCTGGCTGTGCGGCAACATTTCTGATCAGCTCAGTGTTGCTGACAGTTGGCCGTTGCGATAGATCAGGGCTTTCCAAAGTTTTCCCGCGGCGATACACCAACCGCCGTTGGTGTGTTGCCACGGGAAAACCCGGAAGTGCCGCCGTTGCGGCAGCGCGCAAAAACCCGGAAGCGCTGCTGCCGCTTTTGTGTTTTTGCGCACCGCCGTTGGTGTGTCGCAGCGGGAAAACCCGGAAGCGCTGATGATGATCAGCGCTTCCGGGTTGTGTGGCGACACACCAGACTGTGTGTGACACACTTTTGTGTCGCGACACACAGTTTGGAAAGCTCTGCGATAGGTCCTTTCAGCGTTCCCTCTGAAATACTTCCCAAGGCATCCATGCAACCTCTCTCCCCCGGTGCTCTTTCCAAACCCAAGCCAGCCACCAAGCCAGGAGCTGAAAAGGGGAAGAAATTATTTCCTCAAAGAGCATTTCAAAAATTGCACTCCTGCTGTCTGGAGGGGATTCACCCAAATCAGACTGCTGAAAACGTGCCTGTCTTTGCAGGGGCAGTTTCCGCAGGGCATTGTGGAAGAATGCGTTTGGACCACTCCTGTGGCTTTGAAAATGTCCTCCTGGACTTTTCAAAGGTTTCTCCGGAGCAAAAGGAGGCATTCCTAAATTCTTCATCAACATTACAAAGGGGGCCTGGATGAGAACAGAACATCCCCAGCCACACCAGGGAGTTGGCGTGAATTACCAAAGTAAGGCATGGTTTTTTGTAATTCACACCAGTCTTTTTTCCCCCCCTTCAATTATGTGGTTCTGCTGACACAATGTGCCACATCACCTTTCCAATGTGATGCTGATCAGATGTTTGGGACTACAAAACTCAGCATTCCCAGCCAGAGAGTTTCTGGCTACCGCTGCCTTCGGAACCTGATTTTTTACAAGGGCGTCTCTGTGTCTCTGTCTGTGTGTCTGTGTGTTGGTGATTTCAAAATGGTGGGACTACCTTATATACAATATATCTGAACAGTCATGTCCTGGTCATCTCCCGCATAGACTACTGCAATGCGCTCTACATGGGGCTACCCTTGAAGAGTATCCGGAAGCTTCAGTTGGAACAGAATGCGGCTGCGCGGGCAGTTCTTGGTGCCCGAAGATCAGCACATGTAACACTGTTGCTGCGAGAGCTGCGTTGGGTGCCAGTTTGCTTCCGGGTCCAATTCAAGGTGTTTAAAGCCCTACATGGCATGGTGGGTCCAGGTTACCTGAGGGACCATCTCATCCCCATTGCATCGACCCGTCCCACCCGGTCATGCAGAGAGGGCATGTTACGGACCCCATCTGTAAGAGAATTCCGTTTGGCGGGGTCCAGGATGCGGGCATTATCTGCAGTGGCTCCCACCCTTTGGAACATCTTACCCCCAGAGGTGAGACAGGCCCCCTCGCTCCTGACCTTCCGGAAGAACCTGAAGACTTGGTTCTGCCGTCTCGCCTGGGGCGGGAAGGGGAGTAGTGATTCTTGGGGGTGGTTGGCATCCTAGAGCTCTCCTCACAGAATTAGATCTTCTAGGCCAGGGTTCCTCAACCTCAGCCATTTTAAGATGTGTGGACTTCAACTCCCAGAATACTCCAGCCAGCAATGCTCCTCCAATGCTGGCTGGAGTATTCTGGGAGTTGAAGTCCACACATCTTAAAATGGCTGAGGTTGAGGAACCTTGTTCTAGGCCACTTGGATTTTATATATATATATATATATATATTTATTTATTTATTTATTTATTTATTTATCATACTTATATCACCGCCCATCTCCCCCCACAGAGGGGACTCTGGGCGGTTTACACAAAGTTGACAATTAAAACATATAAAAGCATATAAAATACCGTACATAAATGTATATCTATATAAATTAATTAAATATATAAAACCCAAGAGGCTCTGATATTAAGTTTAAAAGAACTCTATGGAGCAAGCCATCCCCAAGAGCTGCTATTACTCTTCCCATCCCAAGCGAGGTGGCAGAGCCAGGTCTTCAATTGTTTTCGGAAGGTCATCAGTGTGGGGGCTTGCCTCACCTCCAGGGGCAGAATATTCCAGAGGGCGGGTGCCACTGCAGAGAATGCCCGCTTCCTGGACCCCGTCAGATGGAATTCCCTTGTAGACGGGGTCCGAAGCAAGCCCTCTCTGCATAACCGAGTGGGGCGGGTCGATGCTCTGGGGACGAGGCGGTCCCTTAGGTAACCTGGTCCCATGCCATGTAGGGCTTTAAAGGTGACAACTAACACCTTGAATTGGACCCGGAAGCAAACTGGTAACCAATGCAGCTCGCAAAGTAGAGGTGTCACATGTGCCGATCTTGGGGCACTCATAACTACACGCGCAGCCGCATTCTGGACCAGTTGAAGCTTCCGGATGCTCTTCAAGGGTAGCCCCATGTAGAGTGCATTACAATAGTCTATATGGGAGATGGCCAGGGCATGAGTGACTGTCCGGAGGGCGTCTCGGTCCAGGAAAGGGCGTAGCTGGCGTACAACTCGAAGTTGTAGAAATGCCCTTCTGGCCACGACTGCTCTTCAAGCAGGAGTCGTGAGTCCAGAAGGACACCCAGGTTCCGCACAGTGTCTGAACGGGGTAGTGCCACCCCACCCAGATCTAAAGATGACAACTCTCTGGATCTCGAGGCACCATCAATCCACAGCCACTCCGTCTTACCAGGGTTCAGCTGAAGCCTGTTGTTCCCCATCCAGGCCCCCACAGCCTTCAGACACTGAGAAAGTGTGTAATTTACACATTTATATTGGTAATTTTGTATTAATATTTTAGCTGTTATTTATACTCATTGTTTTAATCTGCTTATTGTTGTAAACCGCCCAGAGTCCCTCTTTTTGGGGGAGATGGGTGGTGGCAAAATTCAAAAAATAAATATCACAGAGAAAGGCAGATTTAGACATCTGGAAGATGCGTTTTAGCATGCAAATAGAAATTAACAGCGATTACTAATATTGGATACAAAGTTCAAATATTTCAACTGTGGCTCATGTGTGTGTGTGGGGGTGCAAATGGAAGGGAAGGGGAGAAAGGATCACCAAAAAGTAATTTACTTTTTCTTTTCTCACTTCTTCATTCAAGGACAGTAGGGATTTTTGTATCATCTTGCTCCTCCTCCTCCTCCTCTTGCTATTTCAATATTTGCTTCCCCTCCCCAATTTCTTTCCATTTCAATATTTTAACAATAAAATATAGATTCCCCCCCCAAAAAAAAATGCAAAATGAAGGGTATGACCAGCAATCAAAGCCTGTGACACCTATTCAAAAGCAGCAAGCCTTCTTGATTGGACAGTTGTGACCGCCATCTTGACTTTTTTGACCTGTGGATCCCCCTGCAGTTAAAATAGCATCCTCCTTTCTATGAATAATCAAATCCTGAGTTCCATTTCAATGCAATCCTCCAAGACACAGAGGAAAAGCATTGGGTGTTCTTCGAAAGTGCTAAAAATGTCAGCGAAAATGGCTTCCTTTCTTTTCTGCCCTAATTAGAGTCAAAAGCTTGTAAGAACCCTCTTTGCTTCCTTCCAATTCCTTCGGCTTGCTTGGCCCTTGGCCCTGGGATTCTAGGTTTCTCAAGTGAGCACTTCACTCATCTATCCCTTTTATTAGCTCCTGTTTTCTTCCTGCTGTTTCAGGACTCCAAGGAGGTGACGTTTGTGCAGAAACAGCCTTAAATATGGATGAGAATCCTGAGAAAGATGGGCACGTTCCCAGCTCTGATTCTCCAAGGAATAATTGAAGTATGGATAGTTCACATCTCTAGGGTGTATAAGCCGTAGCAAATTAAGTTGACCAAGTTGAGCCTCTTCTAAAAAGATACCCATGTGAAAGGAAAACAGTGAGTGGCCCATATTGTTGGCCTCACGGGGTGAACCAAGTAGGAATCATGACCAGATGAGCTAATTCTACTTTATTGTAAGGCTACACTGACAGAATCTTGCAAGTCTGAAAGTACAATTCTCCCGCCGTCTCCTTTACAGCCTGAGAAACTAGGGAGGGTCCCTTCTGAGCCTCTTTCTCCTCCCATTATGCAGCTGTGGGCTATGCTGTCTCTTATCTGACCATTCCCTTGGCAGCGTCTCTTGGCCCAGTCTCCCAAGGTCTTTCCTACAAACCATTACACATATTTAGGGGGACTGAGATTTATAGCCTGTTGGTTTTACAGATTGTAAGGTTTTTTCCCCCCACTTGGGTCCAACGTTAGCCAAGAGACCAACCCCGCCATGTTCAAACACCAAATCTTTGGACGAACATGAACACCATTTCCCTGTTGACTGGGGCTGGAGACATACTTAACCAATGAAGAGAGGGGCTTTCGTTCATATTTTCTGAATTTCAGTTATAAATGCCTGTGGTTGCATGTGGTATATTTCCACTGTCTCTTTCTCAAGAATCAAGAGGATTGTTGTTATTAAAAAGCTTGGCTCCGGCTCCAACCCGTCTTTGGTTCCAGTGCTTTGTAATTCTTTGTTCTGAATCACTGGAAGGTTACTCCATACCTCACTTCTCTTTCCACATCACTCCAAGCCATGGTTAGAGGTTCTGCACCACTTGGAGGAAGAGATGGAGGAAAATTAATCAGAGTCCTTCTCGTTCTGGTCTTGCTTTTAACCACCATGTTTTCCCCCAGATGTCTCCATCTGCAAAAATAAAAAAAAATTAAAAAAAATGGGGGGATCATGTGATCATCCTTATGAAAACTTCAGAGATAGACATTCCTTTGAAAGGACATTGCTGGCGCAGACATCTGGAGAAACCCCAGTAAATGTCACGTTATTAATGGCAACCAGAAGAAGAAGTTCTGCATTGCACACACAAACACACACAAAAAGCGGGGAGGGAGAATCAGGGCCTTTCATGTTATTATTAAGGCAAGTTTTAAGAATTGAAATCTTCCAAATTCATGCATGGTTCCTTCTGAACGTTGTGGAAGATTTTACGCCGCAACAAACATTACAGGATTAAGTCAAACTATTACCATCGTGTAACAGAAGAGTTGCATGCGTGTTCAAAACTAGTTCAGCAACTGAAAATTGTGGGAAGTTTGTGAAGTTGAGAGTGGTTGGTTCATCGAGTGAATTCAGCTGGGATGTGATTCTCCGAAGATAAGTTACTGCGATCCAACGAATCTTTCCTGATTGCAAACCCAGCTAGATCAGAAATTAATTTATTGTTCTTCATGTTTATGCAGCCAGTGTAGTAAGCATGTGCAGAATTTCTCGCCCACATTCAGTTGCTTGTTGCTCTGACAACAAAATTCCAACCAAATTTTAATACGGACAGACTGTATTTGCTCTCCTGGATTTATAGGAGATCCAAACCTCACTTGCGTGCTTAAATCTGCCGGTTTCTAGATTACACAACCTAGTTGCAATTCAAAAAAGGCATGCAACAATGAGCCAACGAAGTTAACATCCTCACAAAAATGCATGGGCTTGGGGAAAATGCCCACAAAAATGTTACATTCGCAACTTGCATGGCAATGCATACATTTGGGGATGAAAAATGTGTGCAAATGTTTATGTGGATTTTGTTTGAAATTTTACGGCTCTGTCTCCAGCCTTTTAACTTGTACTGACCATATTCTTCCCATGTGCTCCGAAGAAGTAAATCCAGCTTGGCTTCCAACATTTGGGTTAATGAGGTGACTGATGGGCACTAACTATGCTTTAGATTTCATAACATAAAATGCTCTTTTGCTAATATTCCCTGCTGTCAAATAACCTTGCAGATATTAGTGGAGTTTTCTGATCCCCCCCCCCCACTGCATAGACACTTTTGTTGTGCATGTATTGATTTATTGATTAACAAGTTTAAAAGAAAATACAGAAAAATACAAAAAGGAACCAACTAACTACGAAACAGTGCAAGAAAAACAATTTTAAATCAAAGAAAGCACAATATAACTAATGATAACTATAACAAACAACCCCCCCCAAAAAAAAAGAAAGGAAAAAATGACAACTGATCCTAGCATATCACCTATATATCAAGGGTTACAAAATATGAAAGCTAGACCCTTAGAAAACTCCCTTGGCACAAATTTCTAGACTTCACTGTTCTTCAGGTCAAGAAATACCTGATTGTGAAGGTTAGAAGAAAAAAGTTGAATTCTGTGGACTTGATGTCTCATATTTGCCCGCCAATGCCACTCCTTCTGTCCCTTCCTTCTCACTGTCTGGTTCCTGATTTCATTTATTAACTTGATTGATCTCCCATTCATGCATTGTATCTTACTTCCTCCAAGAAGTAGGTTGGGTTTAGAGTGAGGAGCCCATAATCATCCAGGGAGTTTCCATGACCAAGTGTGTCATTAAAGATGGGTCTCCTGGTTCTGGAACAAGGACAAGGAAAAGAAGACTACTTGTTGTAGACTTGTTCCCAGAATCAAAGGTAGTATTTATAGGAAGAGTGGTCCCAGAGGCTTCATGGATTGCCATCTTGGCTGAAAGACATCTCCACTTGGCCTCCCTGATTTGAAGATGTTTCCCTATTTCTCTCCTTCCAAATGTTTGTCCCTTCAGGGTGCCAAGAAACGTCATCTCTCACATCAACATTTTCCCCCTCTCACAGGGTCAGCGTCGAGGAGGCAGTGAGAAATGCAGCAGCAATTCTCCAAACTCCGTATCCCAACTCTTCTGAATGTGTATAGGTGTGCACACAAAGGTGGGAGCGGGTGATAAATAGAACTGTTTTGAGGAAAGAAAGATCCCTTTCTAGAACCCAGCAGCTTCCGGGCTGGGGTGGGGTTCAGCTGTTTCAAGGCAAAACTACATGTTATAATAAAAGCATGATTCAAAAGGCCACCTTTGTTTGGAAGGAAAAAACATAGACCACAGTCCTGAAGATGTAAATCCAGATTAGAATCCCATGGCAGGTGCCATTCTCTGCACTTTACAACCAGGAGAAGATAGTTTTGATAGGAGAACGCCATAGAATCAGTGTAAGTTCTGGGTCAGAAACAAATCATCAAAGCATGATCTGTTTTTCTTGGCATGGTATGGAAGTGGTATGGTATTGTCTTCTTCCAGGATGATTTTGGACTCCCCAGGTTAATCTCCTACAGCCCTGGACTTTGCAGATGGTCCTGCATCCAAGAATCCAGGATTAACCCATCTTTGCTTTTAAAGTCGGACCCAGTCAGCCATTGCACCCATCTGCTGATACTGTTAAAAGAATAATTTGGCCCTCAGAGATGTCCACTGTAAAATTCTGAGCATGATACCTCTGGAAAGATAGTGGACATTATTTTGGAAGGATTTTCAGATGATCTATCTATCTATCTATCTATCTATCTATCTATCTATCTATCTATCTATCTATCCAACTTATATCACCGCCCATCTCCCCCCACAGAGGGGACTCTGGGCGGTTTACAACAAAGTCAGTAATTAAAACATGTAAAATATCTAACACAATGTATCAATTTAAAATTAAATATAATATAAATATAAATATAAATATAAATATAAATATAAATATAAATATAAATATAAATATAATATATAATATATAATAAATATAATATAATATAATATAATATAATATAATATAATATAATATAATATAATATAATATAATATATTATTTATGGGACAATTTCAACATAGCCGGAGAATATTTGCAATTCTGTAGTGCCAAAATCTTTCTGGGAACCCAGTGTCAAGTTTGTCAGTATCTCCAGACTTCCATTCTTCACCACTAACCTTGTATTTTCAGAGAATTGGATGGACATCTGAAAGGAAGTCACAGGAGAAGATGCTGTATGCTGAAGGCATGCATTAGCTCATCTTGAAACATAAGGGAATGTTCTTAAAGGAATTTGAAACTGGATGACACAAGGGCAAAACACTAAGAAGGAATGTACTGTAGTAACAGGACCAAAGATTCTGATGTCACCAGAAGAACTGTCCTGTAAACAATCGAAGAGAACTGTCCTGTCTTGTGTCATGAGACGCACATGCACTCAGACAGAACTTCAATTCTTCTTCTTGTCTTCTTCTTGGCGATCACTCGTAGCCGAGTAAGATTGTCTTCCAAGGGTAAAATCTTAACAGTGGATCTGTAAGTGGCTGTAAAGGCCAGTTCTGGATCAACGCTGCCTCCAAATTACTTGGGAAGAACTTCAATAGCATTGTCATGGCCACCATCTTGACTTTTTCTATCATGCCCTGTGGACACCCCCACTGTAAACTCTAATAAAGTGAAGAAGCTGCTCTCCAGCAGGACCTTTGTCACCCATGGACTGATTGCTCCTTTGAGCCAATGATCAACTGGAAGAAACTCACATATTTTGGGCTTGGGATGTGGGAGGACAAGGGACTAGAAAAACTAACCAACGTGACAAAGTGGAGAGAAGTAGAAGAGGAAATCAGTAGATAATGTGAGTGGCTAGGATCAAGAGCTTCCATCCTTGGAAGAGCTGTGAGTGATTACTAAAAACAGGTCAAGATGGAAAGCATTGTATTGTCGAAGGCTTTCACGGCCGGAGTTCAATGGCTGTTGTGGGTCTTCCGGGCTGTGTGGCCGTGTTCTGGAAGTTGTGGTTCCTAACGTTTCGCCAGCATCTGTGGCCAGCATCTTCAGAGGGCAGGAGCACAGATAGAAGATTTTGCTTCTATCTGTGCTCCTGCCCTCTGAAGATGCTGGCCACAGATGCTGGCGAAACGTTAGGAACCACAACTTCCAGAACACGGCCACACAGCCCGGAAGACCCACAACAGCCATGGAAAGCATTGTTCTGTACGGATGCCAGGAGTCAAACCTGATTGGACAGCATCATGTGGGTTGAAGTGAATCATAGAATGATAGAGTTAAAAGATACTTCAGAGGTCATCTCCTCCAATCTCCTGATCAGTGTGGTTTCTCTAAAGCAGCGTTTCTCAACCCTATCAAGATGTGTGGACTTCAACTCCCAGAATATCCTATGCATATTAATTTCACGGGTGACTATTAACACCAGCATTCTATTTCTCAGAAACAGTTTCTAAATACTGATCACAAAATGATTAGATTTTCAAATGATCCTTTTTTTTTTCTGACTGGAGTGTTTATTTCCCCCCTCTCTTAAAAAACCCTGTTCACCCCTAAAGATTTTTTGTTTTGTTTTTCATTCAAGGGCAACTGATTAGAAAACCATTGATCCGTCGGGAAGTTAAGAGTTAATTGTTGTAGATAGATAGATAGATAGATAGATAGATAGATAGATAGATAGATAGATAGATGATAGATAGATGATAGATAGATAGATGATAGATAGATAGATAGATAGATAGATAGATAGATAGATAGATAGATAGATGATAGATAGATGATAGATAGATAGATAGATAGATGATTGATAGATAGATGATAGATGATAGATGGATAGATGATAGATAGATAGATAGATGATAGATAGATAGATAGATGATAGATAGATAGATAGATAGATAGATGATTGATAGATAGATGATAGATAGATAGATAGATAGATAGATAGATAGATAGATAGATAGATAGATAGATGACAGATGATAGATGATAGATAGATGATAGATAGATGATAGATAGATGATAGATAGATAGATGATAGATAGATAGATAGATAGATAGATAGATAGATAGATAGAGAGAGAGAGAGAGAGAGATAGGGTTGTTCTCTGGCACGGACTGTGTCCTTCCCTCTCAAAAGATTTTCTTTCTGAAGATGGAGAACCGTTCTTGGTGGGCTTCATGAAATACGATTGTGAACAAGTGAAAACACGCTGCAATGAAAACCATCCATCTTTGGGCTAATTCTCAGGCGTGTCTGGAACGCAACCATCAGGAGGTAGCGCATTGGAAACCCCTTAAGCCGGCAGCTGTCCGATGAAACCTGGTTAGTTGCTGTAGCAAGGGATGCCCTTAAAACAGCGAAGCGAGTCTTCTTCTTTTTTTATTTCCCTCCCCTTCTCTCCGACTCCCGGCCGGGCTCCCCCCGCGCCGAGCGACACCGGGTTTGTCAGAAGGAATGCGCTTAAGGCAGTGTTTCTCCACCGTCGCAACTTTAAGATGTGTGGACTTCAACTCCCAGAATTCCCCAGCCAGCTGGGGAATTCTGGGAGTTGAAGTCCACACATCTTAAAGTTGCGACGGTGGAGAAACACTGCCTTGCGGAAATAGCGCCGATTAAATTCCCCCTCGAAAGAGATCGCGGCAGGGGAGGGAGAGACGAACTCGCGGGTCTGACTAATCCCGAAAGCCTGCCTGAGGTTTACCCAGGGGGGGGCAGCGCGACTTGGGGGCACGGGTGACCGGGGACCCGGGTCTGGCCGGCAGGGACACGGTTAATTCTCTGACTCCACCCCAGTAATTCGGAAGGGTTTACATTGAACCTGGTTTCCTAGCCATGGCAGGCGTTCAGCTCCGGCGAAAGGCAGCCCAGCGGATCCCAGCGGAGGCGAAGTGGCCTCTTGCCCTCCGCAGTGGCACGCTTTGCCCGGCCGGCAGCTCCGACTCCGCGCGGGCCCCTTGCGCTCCGCCTGGAGCAGGTGGGGGGGAGACGAGCCGTCCCAGCTGAGAGACCCCTGGATGAGGATCTGCCGCTGAAGGGGGTCGTCGCCCCCAGCATGCTCCTGCAGACCAGCAGCAGCTGACCGCCGGCCCCGCCTTCGCTGCCCGCTTCATGCCACCCCGGAGCCTGCGCTTCGTGATCGGCCGCTGCCAAGATCCCGTGCCCGGGAGATGCTGTGAACGTTTCTTTTCTCCTTCTTGTCCTTTTTAAACTCCCGCGCGACCCCCCGCCCCCCTCTTCATAAGAGCTGCTTTCTCTCCGGCGCTCCTTCTGCGCTGGGCGGCCGGAGAAACTGCCCCCCTCCCCGCATGATTTGATTCTTCCCTTGCCCCAATTGATTCCCGGCCAGATGCAGTGGATCCTTCTTCTGTTGCTGTTCCTCGTAAACTCCACGGAAATGCTCGCACAAGCCAGAAGGAAGAAACAAGGTGAGGGGGGGGGGGGCGCGTGGCTGGGGCGGTGGGTTCCCCTCGCCAGCTGCCAGGCCTCTGGGCAGCATCTGCGTCGGGGCACCGGGGGGGGGGGCTGAAGCTGAATCAAGTGGGACCCCTTCTCCCTCCTTGCTTTGGCATCTTCGGTGCCAAGGCAGTCTGAATGCTCAGAGATACATCCCCACACTGCTCTTTGCTGGTGAGGTTGGCCCTTCATCACCCACCATTTCCCCGGTGGTATTCTCAGTGGTATGCTAAACTTGGTTAGGGTTTATCTTGGTTAATGCCTCTTGTGGCTTAGTGTACCATTACCCCTTAGGGGCAGTGTATGTTTCTGTGTGTTGTGCAAGCCCAGCTGTTGTTCTATAGCAGTGTTTTTTCAAACTTGGCAACTTTAAGATGTGTGGACTTCAACTCCCAGAATCCCCCAGCCAGCATGGCTGGCTGGGGAATTCTGGGAGTTGAAGTCCACACATCTTAAAGTTGCCAAGTTTGAAAAAACACTGTTTTATAGTATCAATTGCTTTTGAATGATTTTTTCAGGGCTCTAATGTTGATCAGAACCTATTTGAAAGCTTGGTGCATGGTTGTAGATTAGCCCCAACAGGACTCCGTTAATAAAAGGTCATACTTCTTCCAAAGTTAGACAGGACTTCAGGTGCATCGCTACCTTGTTTCTAGGAAAGGCAGGCCTTGGCCAGTTCAAATGGGCTGTAGAGACTCAGGTGAGTAGCAGAAGGAATCCGGACTGAGAATAGAAAAAGAGAGTCTGGTTCTGGAGTCAGGCATGTTTATCTTTTAAAGGGAATTAAAGATGGCATGAGAGAAAGCTTTTTCTACCTGGTGTGCCCCAGACGTCTCCAATCTGGTGCTAAAACCCACAGTCTTCAGCATCTATATCAGAGCTGGCTAGGAATTCTGGGAGATGTAGTCCTGACTTCTCAAATGGCCACAAAGTTGGGGAAGGTACTTTGATTTTCAGGCTTCTTTCTTGAGAACAGAACCATTGAGGAATCTTGCTATTCTAGGGCAGGTTAATTGATAAAACCTTGAGCAGCAAACTCCTGGTCCAAACTCAAATTAATGACTTCAGCCCTCCAATCAAAAGCTGATTCATCCTTGGCAAAATTGGGGGGAAAACAGCATGTTCTGCCCATCTTCCGTTTCATTAAAGAGTATTTTTGTTAATTTAATTATCCTCGGGTAATGAAGTTATTGGCGTTTCGTGCGTTCCTGCATGGACAAATGCGTCATTTGTACAATAGCGAGGTGGATGTGGCAGGTGGCAGAAAAAGATATTGAAAGGGGCTCACAAAATGAGAAGCCAGACAATGGTTGTTCTCAGTGCTAGTGACTTCAAGAGATCCAATTTGATTTTCTATTCGCTGAGTGAAATTTATTGGCAGACGGTTGAAAAACAATCTTTCTTTGCCCATCACCCTCATAGCTTATGGAACTCAGTACCACAAGATGATTTGACTTACTCGACAGGAACCAGTTTGGTGCAATGGTGAAAATGCAGAACTAGAAACTGGGAGGTCCTGAGTTCTAATCCTGACTTAAACAAGGAAGCCGGCTGGGTGATCTTGGACCAATCGCTCTCTCTCAGCCCTAGGAAGGAGCCAATGGCAAACCAGGAGACTGAGGGTTCTAGTCCCGCCTTAGGCATGAAAGCCGGCTGGGTGACCTTGGGCCAGTCCCTGTCTCTCAGCCCTAGGAAGGAGCCAATGGCAAACCAGGAGACTGAGAGTTCTAGTCCCACCTTAGGCAGGAAAGCCGGCTGGGTGACCTTGGGCCAGTCCCTGTCTAAAAGCCCTAGGAAGGAGCCAATGGCAAACCAGGAGACTGAGAGTTCTAGTCCCACCTTAGGCAGGAAAGCCGGCTGGGTGACCTTGGGCCAGTCCCTGTCTAAAAGCCCTAGGAAGGAGCCAATGGCAAACCAGGAGACTGAGAGTTCTAGTCCCGCCTTAGGCATGAAAGCCGGCTGGGTGACCTTGGACCAATCGCGCTCTCTCAGCCCTAGGAAGGAGCCAATGGCAAACCAGGAGACTGAGAGTTCTAGTCCCGCCTTAGGCAGGAAAGCCGGCTGGGTGACCTTGGGCCAGTCCCTGTCTCTCAGCCCTAGGAAGGAGCCAATGGCAAACCAGGAGACTGAGAGTTCTAGTCCTGCCTTAGGCAGGAAAGCTGGCTGGGTGACCTTGGGCCAGTCCCTGTCTCTCAGCCCTAGGAAGGAGCCAATGGCAAACCAGGAGACTGAGGGTTCTAGTCCCGCCTTAGGCACGAAAGCCGGCTGGGTGACCTTGGGCCAGTCCCTGTCTCTCAGCCCTAGGAAGGAGCCAATGGCAAACCAGGAGACTGAGAGTTCTAGTCCCGCCTTAGGCATGAAAGCCGGCTGGGTGACCTTGGGCCAGTCCCTGTCTCTCAGCCCTAGGAAGGAGCCAATGGCAAACCAGGAGACTGAGAGTTCTAGTCCCGCTTTAGGCATGAAAGCCGGCTGGGTGACCTTGGGCCAGTCCGTGTCTCTCAGCCCTAGGAAGAAGAAGGCAATTATCCTTGGATAGTGAAGTTATTGGCCTTTTGTGCGTTCCTACGTGGACAAATGCGTCATTTGTGCAATATCCTTCCTTCATGGATGCTGCCTGGTGACTTTGGGCCAGTTGCTCTCTCTCAGCCCAACCCTCCTCACAGGGTTCTTGTGGTGGGAAAAATACGAGGAAGGAGCATTATGTATGCTGCCTGGAGTTGCACAAATGAAATAAAGCTGGGGTACAACTGTAGTAAATAAGTAAATATTTATGAAAGGTCAGATCATTAATATCTGCAATATTAGTTGCACAAGAGATATGTCTTTGAGCCCCACGTGGAGGCTTCATAGAAGTATTTGGCAATCTGCTGTAGCAGTGTTTCTCAATCTCAGCAACTTGAAGATGGATGGCCTCTGACTCCCAGAATTCCCTAGCCAGTATCTCTCATAAGGAAAAAAAAAAGAGGGAATCAGTGGGAAGAGGACACTGGAGGGTGAATAATCATTAAATCTCTGCATCTTTGAAACACAGTGGGGACAGAATGTCCAAATTTCAGTGGGAGCCTCCATGCCCTCCTGGGATAAAAGAGTCCCTTGCAAGGGAGATGGGCGGGGAATAAATTGAAATAATAAATAATAAATAAATAAATAAATAAATAAAAAGGATTGACTGGGTGCCCAAGCATTATAGACCAGTATTTCTCAACCTCAGCAACTTTTAGATATGTGGACTTCAACTCCCAGAATTCCCCAGCCAGCATGGGAATTCTGGGAGTCGAAGGCCCTCCATCTTCAAGTTGCTGAGATTGAGAAACACTGTGCTATAGGAAAGATGATGCCAAAGGAAATAAAATACCCCCAACCCCTTGACTGACCCAGTGTATTCCTAGGATCTTTTCATGCTCTATGGCTGGCATTGGGCATTTCCTTCTTCTCAGTCCAGCCATCCACTACAAGCCATAGCAACATCAGGTGAATAATGTCACTGGCATTCTGTACCACATCCTTAAACGTGTCTTGCAAAACGTGCTTCAGGGCCTCCTTTCCAACATGGCAAAATTACATCGCCTTTTCATCCTCGTTTCTCAAAGCTAAGCACACCCAGGTTTCCTTCATGCGCCTTCTTGATCAAACATGGACTCATTTGAGTCGGTACATCTCGCTTTCCAAATGCACTCGGTTAGCGCCAAGCCGCGCAATGCTGAGAGGGGTTATCGCCTTGTGCGACTGTCCCAGATGGAAAGAATTTGCTGAAGTAAGCACCAGAAATAAGAGAGGATTAAAAAAAGTGGAAAGGCATTTGTTGAATTAATTTGGAATAAGGTGAGCTGATCATTGCCGAAGTTGTGATCAACCACAAGGTTGGATTTCAAACAAGGATTCTATTTTTCCATTGGTGCAAACAAGCATCTTTTCTTCCTTGTATCTGGTCCTACCTAATTTATCTCAGTGGGGAAAAGCAAAATAAGTGGCTGACTGCAGAAATGTTTGTTAAGCTGAGCAGTGAGACTGAATAAATGTAGATGGTCTCCTGAAGCATGATTAAATTTTTAATTGCATAGGCACCAAATGCTACTGGTCAAGATACATGAGCAAATCTGTTGGTATCAGAAGCAAATTCCAGTCCTTAATATCTGGGATGATCTCACCTTTCCAAGTTCTCAAAATTATTATTTTGGCAAAAAAAAACCCACACCCAATATGACCATACTTTCTCAAAGACAGTTCAGTTCCAGAGTTTTAGAATATAATTCAACACAATAACAACATCTTTAGCATTGGGAACATCTATCAACATCTTTAACATCCCACAAATCTATTTATATACATTAAACTGTTTCTGAAACAAAGGTGGGTAATTTATAAGACTCAATCATATGTATCAATAAACCCTCAATTTGTTTAGATTTCCAACAAAGGTAATCTGATGTCCACCCTTTCAAATACTTTCTCTGGGGAGTCCAATACACTTGAAATACAATTTTTGATGGATCAATTTTAATTTCAAATCTGTTGATACCAATGTAACATTCTGAAGGAGTTGTGACCATAATGAGATATTGTTGCTCTCAGAAGCAAATGTTTGTGCAACTTTCAGAGGGGAAAAAGAAACAGGAACACAACAAAAACAATCCTTTTAGAAACAAATAAACAAAATCATCCATAAATGGAAGAGTATCATACAGTAAGTCACTATAGCTTTCTGACCATCTCTGGACCATCCTTCTGAAAATCGGATGCCCTGATAAATTTGTGAACATCTTGCGGCTACTCCATGACGACATGATGGCAACAATCCTGGATAACAATGGCTCTCAAAGTGATCCATTTAAAGTGGAATCCGGCGTTAAACAGGGATGTGTTATTGCTCCAACCTTATTCGCTATCTTCATTGCTATGATTATACACCTTGTTGAAGAGAAACTTCCTACTGGTGTAGAAATTATATATCGAACAGATGGAAAGCTTTTTAATCTTAGTAGGCTGAAAGCAAAAAATAAGGTAATTACAACTTCTGTTATAGAACTTCAATATGCTGATGATAACGTAGTCTGTGCACACTCCGAGGAAGATCTTCAAACTATCCTAAACATCTTTGCAGAAGCATATGAAAAGCTCGGCCTCTCTATTAACATTAAAAAAACCAAAGTGCTTTACCAGCAAGTTCGAACCAATCCCTCCGCAGCGCCATCAATCCAGCTTAAAGGTGTGTCACTAGAAAATGTCAACCACTTTTCTTATCTCGGCAGCCATCTATCTACAAAAGCCGACATCGACGCTGAAATTCAGCATCGCCTGAGCTCTGCGAGTGTAGCTTTCTCCCGAATGAAGCGTAGAGTGTTTGAGGATCGGGACATTCGCAGGGAGACCAAAATGCTTGTTTACAAAGCCATTGTACTACCAACCCTTCTGTACGCCTGTGAAACATGGACCCTCTACAAACGCCACCTCCAACTTCTTGAAAGATTCCATCAACGCTGCCTCCGAAAAATTCTGCAAATGACTTGGGAAGATAGGCGGACTAATGTTAGCGTATTAGAAGAAGAGAAGACCACCAGCGTTGAAACAATGATCATCCAACATCAACTTCGCTGGACCGGCCATGTTGTTCGAATGCCTGACCATCGTCTTCCAAAGCAGCTACTTTACTCCCAACTTAAGAATGGAAAACGGAATATTGGTGGACAGCAAAAGAGATTCAAAGACACTCTCAAAGCTAATTTTAAAAAATGTAATATTTTTTTTAAAATAGAACTGGGAAGCCCTAACTCATGAGCGCTTCAATTGGAGGTCAGCCCTTATTAAAGGCGCTATGGACTTTGAAGAAGCACGAGTACAGGGCGAAAGGGAGAAACGAGCTAAGAGGAAGGCACGTCAAGCAAACCCTCATCGTGACCGTCTCCCACCCGGAAACCTATGCCCTCACTGTGGGAGGTTGTGCAGATCCAGAATTGGCCTTTACAGCCACTTACGGATCCACTGTTAAAATTTTACCCTTGGAAGACAATCTTACTCGGCTACGAGTGATCGCCAATGATGAACGATGATGTTGCATGGATTTTATTCTAATTTCTTTGTTGGATTGTTGTGACCCGCCCCGAGTCCTTGAGAGTCAGACGGCAGGCAAGTTTAACAAATAATAATAATAATTTTACTGATTAATTATTGCTATATCTAAAATAAACTATATTATAATTATATATGCTTTCTGAGTGCGCAGAGATAAATGGAAAACTCAGCTGAACTGCAAGGATGGGTTCTGCGCACCCCCTAAAGTTGCAATTATGAGGCTAGTCGCCAACCTTTAAATGGACAGATGTTCAAGTCACGAAACAGGAAGTCACGGGCTTTAAAAATGATTTGGGAGAGAAGTTTTGGAATGCAAGGAAGTGGAAGCCTGGCACCTTTTTAAAGCAGCTTTGTCTTTTCTCAGGGTTCTGCCTGATCCAGCAAAAAAAGACACAGCTGCTTTCATGAGTCACGCGAAAGCTGGGGCTGCTTTCAAGAACTGTTGCATTTCCACACCCTTGCATTCCAAAAGCACCTCTTCTGAATTGTGTTCAAGGCGTGGGCAGCCTAGGAGTCCCCACTTTGCCCCACAAGCCTGCTGTTCCTTCACCCCATTCATTGGCTTTCCACTACCTGCAAGGCAGAGTTGGGGGGGGGGGTGAAGGAGGAGGTCAGTGGGGAGAAACTATGTCGATTTCAAAACCAAGGGGGCAGTTTTCCCAGCTGTTGGTCTAGACCAGTGTTTCTCAACCTCAGCAACTTTAAGATGTGTGGACTTCAACTCCCAGAATTCCCCAGCCAGCATGCGTGGACTTCACCTCCCAGAATTCCCCAGCCAGCATGCGTGGACTTCACCTCCCAGAATTCCCCAGCCAGCATGCGTGGACTTCAACTCCCAGAATTCCCCAGCCAGCATGCGTGGACTTCAACTCCCAGAATTCCCCAGCCAGCATGCGTGGACTTCAACTCCCAGAATTCCCCAGCCAGCATGCGTGGACTTCAACTCCCAGAATTCCCCAGCCAGCATGCGTGGACTTCACCTCCCAGAATTCCCCAGCCAGCATGCGTGGACTTCACCTCCCAGAATTCCCCAGCCAGCATGTGTAGACTTCACCTCCCAGAATTCTGGGAGGTGAAGTCCACACATCTAAAAGTTGCTGAGGTTGAGAAACACTGGTCTATAATGCTTGGGCACCCAGTCAAACCTTTTTATCCCAGATGGGCATGGAGGCTCCCACTGAAGTTTGGACATTCTGCCCCCACTGTGCTTCAAAGATGCAGAGATTTACTTATTATTGCTTGTGGCCCGCCGGTGCCCTCCTCCCACTGCTTCCCCCCTCTTTTTTCCTTACGAGAAAAAAAAGGGAAGCCCCCCCCCCAAGTTCTATCTGAGCCAAAGGTGTCCAAATGCCCCTATTGGCTCCAAGCAGGGCATTATTTACTGCACCAAGAACTGCTCCATAAGCTGCTTAGGCTACACAAAGGCCCAACATGCCCATTCGCTTCTGAAGGAACACCCAAAATTGAGCCTGGATCTGGAACTCTCTTGCACCGGCTGCTCCGTTCGATGCTCAGACACATGAGCTGGACAAGGGGACGGATGTCGCTTGTGTCTGTCTGAGAGAGGCGTTCAAACTTTGGGGAGTCAGGAGAACTCAACTCTGTCCATCTTCCAGTTGGGATTGTATCGCTCTGCTCTGCCCGATGGGAACGAGACAGATTCCCCACTTGTCCCCTGTAAGTTATTATATTTTACAATAATTTTATAATTTTACAATAATATTGTAAAAATACGAGCTTGATTGATGACTGGCAAATAGAGGGAGAAAAAGTGGAGGCAGTGACAGACTTTGTATTTCTAGGCACAAAGATTACTGCAGACGCTGACTGCAGCCAGGAAATCAGAAGACGTCTACTTCTTGGGAGGAGAGCAATGGCAAATCTTGATAAAATAGTTAAGAGCAGAGACATCACACTGACAACAAAGGTCCGCATAGTTAAAGCAATGGTATTCCCTGTAGTAACCTATGGCTGCGAGAGCTGGACCATAAGGAAGGCTGAGCGAAGGAAGATAGATGCTTTTGAACTGTGGTGTTGGAGGAAAATTCTGAGAGTGCCTTGGACTGCAAGAAGATCAAACCAGTCCATACTCCAGGAAATCAAGCCAGACTGCTCACTTGAGGGAATGATATTAAAGGCAAAACTGAAGTACTTTGGCCACATAATGAGAAGACAGGATACCCTGGAGAAGAAGCTGATGCTAGGGAAAGTGGAAGGCAAAAGGAAGAGGGGCCGACCAAGGGCAAGATGGATGGATGGTATTCTGGAGGTGACGGACTCAACCATGGGGGAGCTGGGGATAGTGACAGCCGACAGGAAGCTCTGGCGTGGACTGGTCCATGAAGTCACGAAGAGTCGGAAACGACTGAACGAATAAACAACAAAATTGTAAAAATATTTTTTTTATATATTTGTATTTATACCCCGCCCATCCCCTCCCTAACGGAGGATTACAAATATTTTAAAAATATTAAAAATAAAAATATATTGTAAAAATAATTTTACAATAATAATAAAGTAATTCTGCAAATGACTTGGGAAGATAGGCGGACTAATGTTAGCGTATTGGAAGAAGAGAAGACCACCAGCGTTGAAACAATGATCATCCAACATCAACTTCGCTGGACCGGCCATGTTGTTCGAATGCCTGACCATCGTCTTCCAAAGCAGCTACTTTACTCCCAACTTAAGAATGGAAAACGGAATATTGGTGGACAGCAAAAGAGATTCAAAGACACTCTCAAAGCTAATTTTAAAAAATGTAATATTTTTTTTTAAAATAGAACTGGGAAGCCCTAACTCATGAGCGTTTCAGTTGGAGGTCAGCCCTTATTAAAGGCGGTATGGACTTTGAAGAAGCACGAGTACAGGGCGAAAGGGAGAAGAGAGCTAAAAGGAAGGCACGTCAGGCAAACCCTCATCGTGACCGTCTCCCACCCGGAAACCTATGCCCTCATTGTGGGAGGTTGTGCGGATCCAGAATTGGCCTTTATAGCCACTTACGGATCCACTGTTAAGATTTTACCCCGGAAGACAATCTTACTCGGCTACGAGTGATCGCCAAGAAGAAGAATTATATTTTACAAGTGAATATCAGGGAGGAGGAACTTTTTAAACTAAAGTCCTGATTCAGCTTTTGAGTAATATGCCAGGAGCTGGACTGCAAATAATAGAAGGAGGAGGAAGAGGAGGAGGAAGAGGAGGAGGAAGGAGGAGGAAAAAGAATCTCTCTCTCTCTGGCCATCCCTATCCAGCCATCTATTATCTATCATCTATCACCTCTCTACTTCTAGATCTACCTCTACCATTATTCCATTTCCATTTAATGAAAAGGAAAGTGATGGCCATGTACTAATAATTTTTTCCCTACTGTGATATTAAACATTACAATTTTACAAAACAAAAGTCCACACATCTTAGTAAGTTGCTAAGCTTGTGAAACACTGCCCTAGGGGTGTCTGTATGGTGTGGTCAAAAAAGTCAAGATGGTGACCATGACAGTGCAATCAAAGCTGTTTTTATGTGCACCATGGCCACCATTTTGGCTGTTTGACCACACCCTACGGACACCCCTGCAGTGCACTGTTATGCTGGTGTATGACCCATATAGAGGTGGTGATGTCATGTCATGTCATGTCAAATTGAGTTGTGCTATCTTGTGATGTCTTGTGATGTCAACCACCTTTGGGCCCTGCTGTAGGACACTGAAACTCAGAGCCACCGAGTTATTTTTCTGCCTTTGTCCACTTACCTGGGCATCGAGTTGTGTACCTAATGGAGCTTCTGGAGAAAAGATAGTGAGATGTCCCAGCTTGTTTTCAAAATAAAAAGTTGGGGGTAAAAATGATATAGCTGGAGGAAGCCATGCATTGAAATGTTGGAGAATTGGATGGCTTGGATGGATTTTATAAAAAGTGGATGGGTTTTATGCCGTCTCTCGAGTTTGAGCAATACTTGGCATTCTCCATATGGAAAAACCACACAGCTCATTAAAGCTTCCTAGGCAGAGTTATGCATCGGGATGTGGCTCAACCTTGCCAACTGTTGTCGAAGGCTTTCACGACCGGAGTTCGATGGCTGTTGTGGGTCTTCCGGGCTGTGTGGCCGTGTTCTGGAAGTTGTGGTTCCTAACGTTTCGCCAGCATCTGTGGCCGGCATCTTCAGAGGGCAGGAGCACAGACAGAAGTGATCTCTCTGTGCCCAGGTAGAGTGGCAATGTTTGTTTTCTATTTATAGAGCTAAGTTATAGGAGATTAGGTGGAGTTTTTTGTTGTGTTGAAATGTTAATGAGTGGCTGCTGAGCGTGATTAGCATGTTCATTGTGAGAAGTATTCCCATGTCCTGGTAGTTGAGCTGAGTTCATTGACCTTTTGCAGGCTGTGTTTTTCAGGACTGGTAGCCAGGTTTTGCTAATTTTTAGACTTTCTTCTTTTTTATTGTAACTGTGCTGGTGTTTGTGAATTTCAATGGCTTCTCTGTATAATCTGGTGTAGTGGCTTTTGGTGTTGTCCAGTATTTCTGTGTTTTCAAATAGGATTTTGTGTCCCGTTTGCTTGAGACATTTCAACACAAGAAAAAACCACACCTAATCTCCTATAACATAACTCTATAAATAGAAAACAAACATTGCCACTCTACCTGGGCACAGAGATTTCGCTTCTGTCTGTGCTCCTGCCCTCTGAAGATGCCGGCCACAGATGCTGGCAAAACGTTAGGAACCACAACTTCCAGAAAACGGCCACACAGCCCGGAAGACCCACAACAGCCATGTTTCAAGGAATGCTTGGATCAGCACAGCTTCATTGATCTATAGCAAAGTGTGAACCAGGAGTTGCTTGGCCCAGCTCTTTCACACTGCAGCGAGCAAAAAAGGAAACCTGTTTTTTTTCCAACTATACTTCAAATACCTGTTATGGGAGGGCATCTGGATAAGAGAGGTAATCCTTAAACCAAGTGGTCCTCTAACTTTGTCTCGAAGATGCCTCACTAACCGTGCTTTAAGGCCACATCCGCAGGTTGCGTCTTTCCTCTCATCCCCAATCGGTAAAAGAAGCTAGCTAACTTCTGATAAGTAGTTTTATTGTTAGCAAGAATAAGAAGGCATTGTGAAATAGTTCCCACAATGGTTGGGTGTGACATGCAAGGTTGTTTGGAGTGAAATCCATGTTTTTAGGCCCTTTTCTCCCACCTGAGTTATACCGGTGGTTGGACAGCGATGGTCCGGAACTCTTTTTCATGGCCACAAAAAGCAGGGCCAGAAATAACAGGTGTACGTTGCAGCTTCCCAGATTTGATTTAAATACAAGGAAAAACTGATTTGTCCCACAGTGAGACAGCTTACCTGTGGAGATGGTGGGTTCTCCACCTCTGAAGGTTTTGAAGAAGAGGCTGGACAGATGGTTCAGTTAGTTTTCCTGCACATTCTGGACTAGTTGATCCTTGTGATCCCTTCCGACTCCCCGATGCTGTGATGCTTTTGTTGTTGTTGTTGTTGTTGTTCAGTCATTTAGTCGTGTTCGACTCTTCATGACCCCATGGACCATAGCACGCCAGGCCTTCCTGTCCTCCACTGTCTCCTGGAGTTTACTCAAGTTCATGTTCATTGCATCAGTGATGCTGTCTAACCATCTCATCCTCTGCCGTCCCCTTCTCCTTTTGCCTTCAGTCTTTCCCAGCATCAGGGTCTTTTCCAGGGAGTCCTCTCTTCGCATTAGGTGGCCAAAGTATTTGAGCTTCAGCTTCAGCATCTGTCCTTCCAATGAACAGTCAGGGTTGATTTCCTCTAGGATTGACTGGTTTGACCTCCTTGCAGTCCAAGGGACTCTCAAGAGTCTTCTCCAGCACCACAGTTCGAAAGCATCAATTCTTCGGCGCTCAGCCTTCCTTATGGTCCAACTCTCACAGCCATACATTGCTACTGGAAAAACCATAGCTTTAACTATACGGACCTTTGTCGCCAAGGTGACGTCTCTGCTTTTTAATACGCTGTCTAGGTTTGCCATAGCTTTCCTCACAAGGAGCAAGCGTCTTTTAATTTCATGGCCGCAGTCACCGTCTGCGGTGATCTTGGAGCCCAAGAAAATAAAACCTGTCACTGCTTCCATTTCTTCCCCTACTTGCTTGCTTAAGGTATGTCTTCCAGGCTGGAGTTCCAGTTCCAGCCCTCCAAGTCTAGGTCCCATGGAGAACAGCCATTCTGGTGGGGAAGAAATTTAAGGTGTGCTTATGGTTCAGGAGACTTTCATCTTTGGTCCCCCTCCAAGAGTTACTTTAAGGATGGATGGAACAGATGGCCTTCATCCTAGCAGAATCCTAGGTCAACCCAAGACCAAAATATATCACTTTCCAAGCTGGAAAGTCCCCACCAACCGCACTCAAATAGACTCAGAGACTCAGAACGGATGGCTTTTGATTTGGGGTATCGATGGAGGTCTGCCTCATGGAATTTCATCTAATGGGAGTTATCCTATCCCCCCCACCCTGGAGGAGAGAGGCCCAGGATGGATTTTGACCCAGTGCACTCCGCTGGCGCTTAAACAAACATCCAGTCATGTCCTTCTGGCTGAAAATTCCAGACGCAAATACTTTCAGCGAAGTCCTGCTGTTCCTTTGAAAGAGGCGACGGGGAGCTGACGTCAGGACCCAGAGCAGGCTGTGGGTCAGGCGTTTCTGGCCCAGATCTGCTCGGCTCTGGTTGCAAACCAAACAGATCTGAAGGCAGGTGTGAGGTTGTGAAACCCCCAGGGCCTGTATCTCTGTAACCTTCTGAGATGGTGAGAGGGCTGGAAGATTTCCATCTACTTTCCAGTGGATTGGGGTGAAGCCCTTGCTCTGAGAATCAGGGCCTGCTGAGAACTTACTAGATGTCAGCTGATGCTTATCCTCCACAGCGATTGGAGCATTTCTCTCTTTAGGGCCGCTTATCATAGTAACTATGATTACTCTCAAATAACATGTTGGTGGCATATCTGGATGGCTTAAGAATTAAGTGTTTTGTTTTGTTTTTTGAGAAAGGCAGAGAGAGCCATTTGCCCTGGGGCGGGTGGAATTTTGTTTCTGCTCATTGCTTTAGCAGCACTTGTCCCAAACAGGGCGTTAGTCTAGATCAGTGTTTCTCAACCTCGGCAACTTTAAGATATGTGGACTTCAACTCCCAGAGTTCCCCAGCCAGCTAAGCTGGCTGGGGAACTCTGGGAGTTGAAGTCCACATATCTTAAAGCTGCCGAGGTTGAGAAACACTGGTCTAGATGACCTGTGGGGTACCTTGAAACTTTATGATCTATGGTTTTGCATCCATTTGTGAGAAAGCTTATTACGGGGCTGTTTAACAGATGTTTCCTCTTCAATTTCTTTCAATCCCTCTAGAGCAGGGTTTCTCAACCTTGGCAACTTGAAGATGGGTGGACTTCAACTCCCAGAATTCCCCAGTCAGCATGGCTGGCTGGGGAATTCTGGGAGTTGAAGTCTACCCATCTTAAAATTGCCAAGGTTGAGAAACCCTGCTCTAGATGCACAACTTTTCTCACTTACATGCCCAGGAAAGCCTTTACTGCTTCATTCTACAGG
The DNA here is from genome assembly GCA_023362775.1 of Charina bottae. Taxonomy (NCBI): domain Eukaryota; kingdom Metazoa; phylum Chordata; class Lepidosauria; order Squamata; family Charinaidae; genus Charina; species Charina bottae. The sequence goes on from JALMGJ010000034.1 coordinate 5,796,562, forward strand.
AGACGCAAACGGATTCTCAGGTTAATGGAAATCAAGGGGGTGATAAATGCAAGATCATAGAAACAGAACTAGAGGTTGGAAGGGACCTTAGTGGTCATCTAGTCCAACCCTTGCCCAGTGAAGGAATCCTCATATCATCTTGGACAAATGGGTGCCCGATCTTTCCTTTTTGTAGACTCGTTAGTCTACAAAACCACTTACAACATCAGGAGGCAGGCTGAAGATGGGCTGACATTGCTTCTTACAAAAAAAAAATGCAAAAGGTCTAGAGCAGAGCTTTCCAAACTGTGTGTCGGGACACGTTAGTGTGTCGGCTGCAGTGTCTGGGTGTGTCGCGGCTGCTGCTGCCTCCGAGCCCTGCCAGGATTCCACGCAGGTCCTAGTGCCTGCCTTGTGCCTTGCTGCCTCCAAACCTGCCCTGCCAGGATTCCGCACAGGTCCTAGTGCCTGCCTTGTGCCTTGCTGCCTCCAAACCTGCCCTGCCAGGATTCCTCGCAGGTCCTAGTGCCTGCCTTGTGCCCTGCTGCCTCCAAACCTGCTGAGATTCCACGCAGGTCCTAGTGCCTGCCTTGTGCCCTGCTGCCTCCAAACCTGCTGAGATTCCACGCAGGTCCTAGTGCCTGCCTTGTGCCTTGCTGCCTCCAAACCTGCCCTGCCAGGATTCCGCACAGGTCCTAGTGCCTGCCTTGTGCCTTGCTGCCTCCAAACCTGCCCTGCCAGGATTCCTCGCAGGTCCTAGTGCCTGCCTTGTGCCTTGCTGCCTCCAAACCTGCCCTGCCAGGATTCCGCACAGGTCCTAGTGCCTGCCTTGTGCCTTGCTGCCTCCAAACCTGCCCTGCCAGGATTCCTCGCAGGTCCTAGTGCCTGCCTTGTGCCCTGCTGCCTCCAAACCTGCTGAGATTCCACGCAGGTCCTAGTGCCTGCCTTGTGCCTGGCTGCCTCCAAACCTGCCCTGCCAGGATTCCGCGCAGGTCCTAGTGCCTGCCTTGTGCCTTGCTGCCTCCAAACCTGCCCTGCCAGGATTCCTCGCAGGTCCTAGTGCCTGCCTTGTGCCCTGCTGCCTCCAAACCTGCTGAGATTCCACGCAGGTCCTAGTGCCTGCCTTGTGCCTGGCTGCCTCCAAACCTGCCCTGCCAGGATTCCGCGCAGGTCCTAGTGCCTGCCTCGTGCCCTGCTGTAAGAGTTTGTCGCGAAATGATGCATGTCTAAAAAGTGTGTCACCAACATGAAAAGTTTGGAAAGCTCTGGTCTAGATCATAGCTTTCCAAAGTGTGTGTCACGACACACTACTGTGTCGTCTGCGGTGTCCTGGTGTGATTGGCGCTGATTGGTGCGCTCCTTCTGGTTCCCCCCATCAGCACTTCCGGGTTTGCGTGCGACACACCAGGACACCGCAGGCTGTGCCGCTGCCATGCCGCCACCGCCGTTGGTGTGTGTTGCCAACATGAAAAGTTTGGAAAGCTCTGGTTTAGAGGTTGGGTTAGGGAGAGAGATGCCTCTTTCTAACCCAAATCAGTTTCCCTGCCGATCATTCTCAATCTCGCTCCATCTTGGTTTGGCATCGACCTGTAAATTTAAAAGAACGTGCAGGACCATTTGATCCTAAAATACAGGTTGTTTGTTGTTGTTCAGTCGTTTAGTCGTGTCCGACTCTTCGTGACCCCACGGACCATAGCACGCCAGGCCTTCCTGTCCTCCACTGTCTCCTGGAGTTTACTCAAGTTCATGTTCGTTACATCGGTGATGCTATCTAACCATCTCATCCTCTGCCGTCCCCTTCTCCTTTTGCCTTCAGTCTTTCCCAGCATCAGGGTCTTTTCCAGGGAGTCCTCTCTTCGCATTAGGTGGCCAAAGTCTTTGAGCTTCAGCTTCAGCATCTGTCCTTCCAATGAGCAGTCAGGGTTGATTTCCTTTAGGATTGACTGGTTTGACCTCCTTGCAGTCCAAGGGACTCTCAAGAGTCTTCTCCAGCACCACAGCTCGAAAGCATCAATTCTTCGGCGCTCAGCCTTCCTTATGGTCCAACTCTCACAGCCATACATTGTTGTTGTTGTTGTTCAGTCGTTTAGTCATACATTACTACTGGGAAAACCATAGCTTTAACTATACGGACCTTTGTCGGCAAGGTGATGTCTCTGCTTTTTAATATGCTGTCTAGGTTTGCCATAGCTTTCCTCCCAAGGAGCAAGCGTCTTTTAATTTCATGGCTGCAGTCACCGTCTGCGGTGATCTTGGAGCCCAAGAAAATAAAATCTGTCACTGCTTCCATTTCTTCCCCTTCTATTTGCCAGGAAGTGTTGGGACCAGATGCTATGATCTGAGTTTTTTTTAATGTTGAGTTTCAAGCCAGCTTTTGCACTCTCCTCTTTCACCCTCATCAAGAGCCTCTTTAGTTCCTCTTCACTTTCTGCCATTAGGGTGGTATCATCTGCATATCTGAGTTAAATACAGGTAGTCCTTGCTTAACAACCACAATTGGGACCGGAAGTTCGAGGTTGAGAAACACTGGGTTAACGGGGGATTCAATATACTGTGTGAACTCAGAAAAATGGGTGAAGGCTGTGAACAAGTTTAATGTACTGTGTGAATACAGTGGCCATGAAATGCTGGTGGAAGAAAAGCATCTCCAGGCAATTAGTTCCTTTCTGTCTGTAGGGAGCCTGGGAGATGACCTTGGAGAAGCCATCCAGAAGCTGTGAAGACAACACAGATGCAGAAGCAGCAGGTGTTAAGCCTGGGGGGGCAGGACCAAGAGGCTCAGACTGGCACCCCCCCAGACTCCCTGGGGTATAAGAGGGAGGGAAGGGGAAACCCAGGCCGATTTGCAAGATTCTGTCATAACATAGCCTATCTCAATAGAGTCCTAGGCTGCCTATGGATTCAGTTTCCTGATCTGGCCTGCCTCGTAGGGCTGGCGCTGTCTTAGTGAAGGGGAAACTCAGGAAAGCTTCAGAAAGAGAGATGGCATCCGTGGAGGGGGTGTTAAAAAAGTCACGAGGGGGGCTGCCACCATGCAGTTGAAGCCCCACCCTATTACGCATGTAAAAGAGGGCCTGGCTTCAATTGCACGGTGGCAGCCGCCCTCCTGACTTTTTTGACCCCTCCCATGGACATCCCAGTAACAGAGAGAGAGAAGGAGATACCATGTGGTCTTCGAATGTTCAAAGCTTACCCATGTTTGACCCTCTGCTTCCAATCCTGCCTAGTTCTGCTGATCATCTGCTGTGATTCCCCACCTACAGGTAGTCCTTGAGTTACAGCCATTCATTTAGTGATTGTTCGAAGTTATGATGGCGCTGAAAAAAGCGACTTACGACCAGTCCTCGCACTTACAGCATCCCTGCGGTCACGTGATCAAAATTCAGGCACTTGGCAACTGGCATGTATTTATGGTGGTTGAAGCGTCCTGGGGTCACGTGATCGCCATTTGCAACCTTCCCAGCCAGCTTCCGACAAGCAAAGTCAATGGGGGAAGCCCGATTCATTTAACAACCGCAGTGATTCACTTAACGACTATGGCAAAAAGGTCGTAAAATTGGGCGTGGCTCACTTAACGACCGCCTCGCTTAGTGACGGAATCCCCGGTCCCGGTTGTGGTTGTAAGTCGAGGACTGCCTGTGGTTGATGTTTTCATGGCACGTTCTCCTCGGCCCCTTGCGCATGCCGTATCCCACTCAGCTCCCATTGACAATGTGGGCTACAATCGATCAACTCATTGGCAGTGCTGCCTCGAGAATGCAAGGTGGGCGTTGAAGCTCCCACCCTGTCCCTCCTCCTGACCCCAGGAAGACACCCCCCTCCCCCCAAGCTATCTGCAGGAAAGAAATGGCCCAAGAGATGGAACGTGTTTGGGCAGTTTTCTCAAGCAGCAAAGATCTGTGCTTCTTTAGCACAGGAGTGTCCTCAACGGTGGGATCAGCTCTGTGCAAAGGGGGCATGGCCTTGAGACCCCAGCCCCCCCCCCCCCCCCCCCCCCCCCCCCCCCCCCGCCTTGTGACACCACGCTGGCCACCTTGCAGATTTTGGCCACCCCCTGTGGATGCCACTGGATTAGTGCATTTGCATAAGAGGAAAAGGAGATTAGCAAGGGATCCATGATGAAATACCTAGTGCAGCCCTGCAGGGATCAGGTCAAGGCCAGCCCGCTGTTTCTCCCAATGCCCAACCCAATGCCCGTGGGCTGCTCACCAACAGGAGATGGAGCCCTGGCCCTCTCCCTCCGCTCTTCCTCTGCAACTGCTGCGTGGAGGTGTGGTGCCCCCAACCTGGAGGTAACATGGACTCTTCGAGACCAAAAGCCTTTGATAGACCTGTCCCCCCCTTTTTTTTTTTGCAATTCTCCTTGGAGAAAATCTGCACGGTTTGTGATCCTCTTCGAAGCTGGAGGCTTGAGCATTAGGAAATGGAACGCCTAACGTTGGGGGGATAAAAGGACATGCTAATTGCACGCTAAGCCAGCCTTCCTTGAAATGATATGCTTCAGGTAGGTTGGATTTCTAGGGATTCTGGGAATTGAAGTTCAACACATCTGGAGAACATTGGCTTGGAGAAGTCTGGTGTATCCCATTCTCTCATTGGCATATTGCCTTTCATATCATCCCTCACATCATGTAAAATAAAGCCTCTGTTGAGCCAAGCTTAATTTCTTGTGACACCTTGGAGACATGCCTTCTCCTAGGATCTTTTCTTTTTTTTCATTACCTGTGATTTCCTGGTGGCCTCCCCTCCAACCCTACTTAGCCTGTTGAAAATCAGTTGAGGTTGGCTAGTAAATATGGGTGGAAGCGGATGTGGCATGAAACATCTGTAGTAAAACTGTGGTTCCTCCCTCCACAAAGCTTCTGTTAAGTGTGGTGAAAAGGGGAAAAGAAAGACCATAGGGATCTGGCATGAATACATCTGCGTGAACACCCACACACACAAGTTCTGTTTGCAAATTAGTGGAAGGAAGTGTAATGGTATGTGAGAAAGACCTTGAGAAACGGGGCGAAGAGATGCTGCCTAGGGGGTCAGATAAGAGATGGTATGGCCCGCAGCTGCATAATCGGTGGAGAAAAAGGCTCAGGAGGGACCCTCCCTCACTTCTCAGACTGTAAAGGAGACAGAGGGAAGATTGATGTCAGCCTTCCCAGGTGGACCAGACAGGAAACACGACTAGATGAGCTACAGTAATTCTACTTTATTGTAAGGCTACATTAACAGAATCTTGCAAGTCTGAAAGTACAGGTCTCCCGCCGTCTCCTTTACAGCCTGAGAAACTAGGGAGGGTCCCTTCTGAGCCTCTTGCCCCACCCACTATCCAGCTGCGGGCTACGCTCCCTCTTATCCGACCGTTCCTTAGGCAGCCTCTCTTCTCCTGTCTCCCAAGGTCTTTCCCACATACCATTACAGGAAGCAATATAGTTTTTAGTTCAGGATATTGTGGGAACCCAGGTGTCATACGCTTACTTTAATTCGAAAGCTAGGTCATTAAGTCTCCAAACACTTGGGCTGACTATGCAACAAGTACAGCCTTCCACGCTAGGCATAAGAATGAGAAGGGGGTTGGCCCCAGCGGCTAAGCCGACTCAGAAAATATATTTAGCACTGCCAGGAGTTGTTTGTTGTTTTATCTGCAAGCAGATTAAAAACAGAACTTCGCATGGGACTCATTAGAGTACTCTATTCTGTGGCAGTCCTCGCCTTTCTACAAGAAACATATTCACAGAAGTGAGCTCCGTTCAGCAAAGGCCTCCTGCAATTTTAATTAAAAGCTTCCTTCTGGCTCGCCTCTCTAATGACATCCTGCAGTTAGATGCAGCACTGGGACTTCTTTAAGATACAGCTAGAGAGAACATTCATAAAAACAAACTAGGACTGAATTGTGGTTTGTGTCCTAGCTTACTCTAAAACCATGGTTTAAACCAGGGTTTTTCAAACTGAGATGTGTGGACTTCCACTCCCAGAATTCCCCAGCCAGGAGTGGAAGTCCACACATCTGAAAGTTGCCAAGGTTGAGAAACGCTTGGTTAGACTGTTCACAAAACCAGAATCGAAAAAGTCCTGAAAACAAAGAAATGGTGAAGGGGCCCCAATGGCAGCAGATCTAGCTGCCTAAAAAATACTGTGGCTTTAAAAATTAGCTGTTGCTTTGGAGGGCGCTTGCCTGGTAAATTTAACAGAGAGCCAGTTTGGTGTCGTGGTTCAGGCACCAGGCTAGAAACCGAGAGACTGTGAGTTCGAATCCTGCCTTAGGCATGAGGCCAGCTGGGTGACTTTGAGCCAGTCCCTGTCTCTCAGCCCTAGGAAGGAGGAGGCCAGGGCAAACCACTTCTGAAACCTTTCCAAGGGACTATCTAAGCCAGGGGTGGGGAACCTTTTTTCTGCCAAGGGCCATTTGGATATTTATAACCAGGGACCGGGGTAGGTGGGTGGGGTTTCTGGGATTTCTGCAGACCGGGGGCCGGAGTTTGCGGGCGGGAGCCAATCATAAGCACTGGGGGGCGGGGTTTGCGGGTGGGAGCCAATCGCGTGGAAGGGGCGGGGTTTGCAGGCGGGAGCCCCGCGGGCCTTATGCAGCCCACGAGCCTGACGTTGCCCCACCCCTGATCTAAGCAGTCGCCAGGAGTCAACACTGACTCGAACACACCAAAAAAAAAAAAAAAGGGGGGGGGGGGGGCTAAACAGGCCTTCTTTCTCTTTTCCTTCTTTCCCTGTTGAGTTACTTTTTCCCCTCCCCTGCATCCAATTTTGTTTTCCTCTATTTCCTTCCTTCCTTCCCTCCCAGCGCAGCTCCCCTTCTCCTTCCCCCATCTCCATTCTGTTTTTCTTTCTTTACTCTTTCTGCCGGAACCGCGCAGGGGCATAGTCACTTGTGACAGACTGGCCATTCTATGCAGAAGGGGATCGATTAATTTTGCAAAGAGGCAACTAAGTTTAGTAAGAGAGCCAGTTTGGTGCAGTGGTTTGAGGCTGTCCTCTGTGGAGTTCATGGCCGTATCTTCCAAGTTTACTGGTCAGGCTCAGATTCCAACAGGGACGCTCAACATATGTATAATTGACCTGGAAGAGAGATTAGAAAATAGGATTATTGATATCAAGCTGCACCTGAGCCAGTTTGGTGTAGTGGTTAAGGCATCAGTCTAGAAACCGGGAGACCCTGAGTTCTAGTCCTGCCTTAGGTACAAAGCCAGCTGGGGGACCTTGGGCCAGTCACTTTCTCTCAGCCCTAGGAAGGAGGCAATGGCAAACCACTTCGAAAAACCTTGCCAAGAAAACTGCAGGGACTCATTCAGGCAGTCAAGACTGATTTGAAGGCACAACTAGATCCCCCCACAAATTCATTAGTAATTATTAATTCAACTAGTACAAATGCAAGATTTTGATCTGGCCCTGACCCTTTTCTTCTAGTGCAGGGGTGGGGAACGTCCGGCCCACGGGCCATATAAGGCCCACGAAATCATTTGGTCTGGCCCTTCCGCGCAATTGGCTCCTGCCCGCTAACCCCACCCCCTTCCGCGCGGTTGGCTCCCGCCCGCAAACCCCGCCCCCCGGTCTGCGAATGATGTTATAAATATCCAAATGGCCCTTGGCAGAAAAAAGGTTCCCCACCCCTGTTCTAGTGTGTGACTTCTAGCAGGTGTGTTCGCACACACACACACAAATAAACATACCTAATTGTAACATATGCACACATTTAGTTGGTGAGGGATTTTGAAGATTGGTTTCACCAGGCGTTGGCCACCCGAGGCAGGTGTGGATCAGCTGAGCATTGCCTGTGCTTTTGTCCTCCGCTTATATGCACGAGTGTGTGTGTGTAGACACCCACGCCCTTTCTTCAAGGGGAGAGTCATCTTAACTTCAGCGTCATCCTCCTTTTGAGTAAAGACAGAATTCAGCTGACCTCTCTCTTGATTGAAAACAGTCACGGGCTCTTTCATACAACACACAACAAACCTACCTCCCCTTCTTTCTCGTCCTTTGCAAATGCGATTCAGATGTTGGCATGAAATGAGAAGGCCAATTCCTCAGCCGAACTGAACAAGAGGGCAGGTTCCCTGGAAAGGGGCCTTAAGGGCAAGGTTCTCCTAAACCCTGAAAAATGGTCAGGATTGGGGCAAATGTCAGGCAGGGTCCTCACTGCCTCTTCGGAAGCCCAATACGCTGGAAAGTGGGTTAGAAATTTGGGGAGGCGGGAATGAGCTGATACGCCTAATCCAAAGCCCACGGAAGCTTCGGCTAACGCTAATATCACCACACATGCCTGTCTCTGCGGCTATAGGTTGGGCTTGCTACAAAACAAGGGGACGCCGCATTTAAAAAATCTCAGCAAGAATCCAAAGGCTTTTGGGTAGCCATAAACTAAAAGAGAAAGAGTAGAGAAATATAGGAATGTTACTGATTGCTATCTCATGTGCAGCACACTTGACCCGTCTCCAAAGAGAATTCGATCCCTTCCAAGCGAACGCTTAGCGGGAGTCCTCTTCGGCATGCGGGGAAATGATTTTGTTCTCCCAGGCGAGTAAGGTAAAAGATGGATTTGGAGCCAGAAATTCCTAGATTAACATCTGGGATTCCAGCGAGGGGTGTCGAGAAGCCCAGAGGAGACCAATTTTCCCTTTTGTTTTTAGGGGCTCCCTGAAAAAGTGGGAGCTGGCAAAAATCATTCTCATTGGCACAGGGAAAGGAGTTTCCCTAGGAGTGGGAAATGCTCCATTCTTTTCCTGGGGACCAGCAGCTGCAACAGTTAAAGCCCCCCCCCCCCCCCCCGCTTTAAATGTCCAACCACAACTCCATCCGGGCAAAATCACACCTCGATCTTCCACAAGCTACAAATGGTGTACAGAGCTGAGATGGGAGTTTCACAGGGGTGTCCGCAGGGGGTGGTCAAAAAAGTCCAGCGGAGCTCCAATCGCACCATCATGGCCACCATCTTGACTTTTTTGACCGCCCTGCCTGTTCCAGCATTTTTTTTTTTTTTTGCTCAGGGGCAAGATGACCTCAGACCAAAAGCAGAATGAAATTCATTCCAGTTAAGCTTTGATCGACTGGGTACTTAATAAAGTCTTGAGCCAAGCTCAACTCCTGGTAACTTTTATGTAGTTGGGAATTTTTTTTTGGGGGGGGGGGCATTGGCAATAGTATGGAAATGGCATGCCATTCCATTTTTTCCAGGATTTTATTTTATTTTACTTTATTATTTTAATTTAATTTAATATTTTATTTTTATAAATAAATAAATATTATTATTATTTTTGTCTTCCTGTTCTAGTCTACCACCCAGGGACTTCCTGGTGGTGTCCTATCCCAGTACAAATCAAGCGTGGTCCCTGCTTTGTTTTTGAGCATCAACTAAAGCAGTGTTTCTCAACTTTGGCGACTTCAAGATGTGTGGACTTCAACTCCCAGAATTCCCCAGCCAGCTTCCCCGGTCGCCAAGGGTGAGAAACACTGCGCTAAAGTCAGCCACGTAGCAGAGCATTTGACCCGATAAGCCTCTGAATTATCTCCTGCTTTGTCAATATAAAGATCGCCTTATTTCCTCCCGATCAAGGGATCAGTGTGCCCCACCCAGGATGGAAAGGGTGGATTTTAACTTTTTGAAACACTTTTAGAAAACATTGATTTTGACATTTAATCCAGTAGCTGAAATTTCTATTTTCAGAAGGGGGACTCCTAGCCGCGAAAGGAAGCTTGCCTTGAGTTGAACTCAAGCCGGATGACTGTACGAATACATTTGTGTGGGTTTGGGGGTTATTGCTTTCATCCAATTTTTTTTTAAAATTCCAGTCCAGACTTGCAGCTGTGAGTTGTCTTGCTCGTCTCCCATCCAAAAGCCAGCCAAGCCAAACCATGCTTAGCTTCTGAATAAAAAAAGAAGGTGCTTCCTTCTTTGAAACCTAGAAAGCCACTGTTGTAATTATATACTGTACTTCTTGCTACTCAGCAAGCCCCAAAGTGGGCATGTCCAGATGGGTAACTGTTCCTTCCTCAGCCCAAAATGCAACATGGTAAAAATATGGCTCCGAATCAGCCAAGTCAACACCCTCCTTTTTCTGGTTTGTAGCCCCCCACCCACCCACCCAACCTAAGGAAAGATTCTAAGCAACTCAGAATTTTGCAACTATCAGGTTGGATTCGCTTAATGACTGCTTCGCTTAGCGACCAAAATTCTGGTCCCAATTGTGGTCGTTAAGCGAGGACTACCTGTACAGTATTTATTAACATAAACTTTAGAAACTGTACTCTTAAGTGTCTCTATTTGCCTTGCTGCCCGTTCTTCGATTTTTGGTTTAAACGCTGCATCCCTTTCTCCCACCCTTACATGCTAACAGACTTTTATCACCCATTTCTCAGCCTTGGATGTGAAAGGCACCTTCGCTATGTTTTGATAATAGTCTTGTGTGTTCCCTGAATCTTTACTCCTGGCCTGGCTAGTTTTACAACATGTTGCCTGCCAGGCCAGAAAGGAATTTTAAACAAAATGACATTTTAGAAAGTGCCATGATGTGATAGGATTCACAGGTGGACAGGACCTGGGGGGACAGAATTATATATTTATTTTATTTTATTTTATTTTATTTTATTTTATTTTATTTTATTTTATTTTATTTTATTTTATTTTATTTTATTTTATTTTATTATTTTATTTTATTTTATTTTTTGACTTTTATCACCGCGCCATCTCCCCCAAAGGGGACTCTGGGCGGTTTACAAACACAAGATTAAAATCATACAACAAAAGATATAATAATAATTGATTATATATTGTATTTTTATAAGTTAAATAAAAAAAATAAAAAATCCAAGAGGGCAGCCCATGATCTTTAAAAGGGCTCTATGGCACCAGCCGTCCCCAGGAGGAACTCTTCCTGTTCCCATCCCAAGCGAGGCGGCAAAACCAGGTCTTTACGTTCTTCCGGAAGGACAGGAGCGACGGGGCCTGCCTCACCTCTGGGGGCAGAATGTTCCAAAGGGCAGGCGCCACTGCCGAGAAGGCCCGCCTTCTGGACCCCGTCAAACAAAACTCCCTTACCGACGGGGTCCGAAGCATGCCCTCTCTACATAATCGAGTGGCACGGTTTGAAGTTATGGGGATAAAACATTATAATGTTTTAATGTTGAAGCAACATCATAGTTTAACCGCCCAGAGTCCCCTCCGGAAATGGGGGGAGATGGGCGGTGATATAATTTAGAAATATAAATAAATAAATAAATAAATAAATAGTGTATTGTCTATCAGGATCTCTTTTGCACAGCTGAGGGTTTGACAGCGATCTCTCTTCCGAACAACCGGCTGGTTTTATTTTTCATCATCCTTAATTTTTGTACAATTTCTTTTGCTGACTTTCCAGTTCCATCTTCTTCCTTCCACTTTTTCTTTCCCAGCATCTTCTTATCTTTTCTTTCGCTTAAAGTCACTTAAGTCCTTTATTTCCTTCGCTCATTTCTCTGTCCCACAAATTGGTCCTCTGTCAAGTATCGGCTTCTATTTTTTAAATTTTACAAGCATCATTGAAAACTTGTTTGAATGGATGAAGTAGAGGGAAGGGCACTGTCAGGGAAATAACTGGCGAAGAAGGAGGGAGCTCCCTCCAGGGGGATAAACCTATGCGCAGTACTGAATCGCTTTGCTTTCCTCCCAAGAGGCTGAAGAAGGCCCCGCCCTAGTTTCTTGGGCCTTTTCTCTGAGCATCACTAGTTCATTTTAGTTTAGCTGGATTCTGTCTATCAGAGTAGAACAATAAAGCACCAGAGCCTTTACACTAAGTCTCAGCGTGTTCCTTCACTCGAAGTCAGGACAGGCACATCCGTTACACCTGAATGTCTGTTAAATGCAAAAGTATGTCAAGCTATTAACTTCATTGGTGCATTGACATTTTTATGCAAATGATATTAGTCACCATGGATATTGTAAAATTAAGGCAAAATTAGTCTAACACCTTATTTATTTATTATTTAAATTTGTATTACCGCCCATCTCCCCCAACCGGGGGACTCTGGGCGGTTCACAATAAAACAAATTAAAAACATGAATATAAACACCTTGTCTGGACTCTTTTGGCTTTAGCGGACTTGTCTGTTATTCCAGGCACATGTCCAGACAGACAGTTAGTCTGTCACATCTAAAGTCCTATAGGGGGGTCTGTTAAATGGAGATTTCACTGTAACGGAGAAGAATATGTCATTGTGTGTCTGTCTAAAAGCTTGTCTCCATCCTATTTTGTGCAACTGGAAACCCCAGCACTGATTTCCCTAAAATTTGGGGTCTTTGTTCCCTTAATTTTCCTGCAGTTTTTGTCCTCTTCTGGGAAAAATGAGAGAAAGTTATAGATGTGCTTCCTCAGAGATACAAGCACACCCCCTCTCTGTTATTCATTAAGCAGCTTGAATTTTTCAGGCTTCTGTGCCAGCCCAAAAAAAGATCCTGATGCTTTTAGGAATCCATTCATTATAGCGAAGACAATTCTTAAAGCAACAGTATCTTCTTTTCTCCAGTATCTACAATATATGAGTGGTGTGCACTGAAGCCCTTTTTTCCAAATCATTTTCAGAGTGTGCATAGCCCTGAAATGGAATGAGTTCTGCCTTTGCTTCTCTGGGACCAAAGGGCGGCAAGGACAGGCAGAAAAGTCAATATGGCGCCCAAGGGGTGGGAAAATAGAAACTGGCCCGATGGTGCATTGCAATGCCGCCCCCACTTCTTTTGCTCATGTGCTGATGTCAGGTGCACATGGCAAAGGGGTGGGGCTTGCATTATGATGCTCCGCCCACCAACTTGCCAAGTTTGATCTGCCCCACCCGGTGGACGCTGTTGCAAAAAATATATTCTTATTTCACTGCCCTGGCCATTCGAGGATCTCTTCAACCAAGAGAAGGCAGTTAGCAACTTTAACCAGGCCTTTTAGTAAATCCCAGGCTGTGGGTAGGTATGCCCATATTTTACGATGCCTTTTTAATTTTCTGTACATACTGTAGCTTGAATTGTTCTGATCAGGCAGCTTATACATGGAATAAAATACATAAATGAACCCATCGCTCCTGGCCTTCCGGAAGAACCTGAAGACTTGGCTCTGTTGTCTCGCTTGGGGTGGGAAGGGGAGTAGCTATTCTTGGGGGTGGCTGGCGCCTTAATGCTCTCCTCATGGAATTAGATTTTTTATGCCCACTTGGATTTTATACTTATTTTTATATTTATATTTGGTAAATTGTATACTGAAGGCAAAAGGAGAAGGGGACGGCAGAGGATGAGATGGTTAGATAGCATCACCGATGTAACAAACATGAATCTGAGCAAACTCCGGGAGACAGTGGAGGACAGGAAGGCCTGGCGTGCTATGGTCCATGAGGTCACGAAGAGTCGGACACGACTTAACGACTGAACAACAACAACAAAATATTTATATTTTAGATGTTTTTATACTTATCGTTTGTTCTTATTGTAAACCGCCCAGAGTTCCCCTGGTCTGGGGGAGATGGGCGGTGGCAAAATTTGAATTATAAATAAACAAATAGTAACTGGCATTAATTGCTGGTTGGCTGGGGAATTCTGGGAATTGAAGTCCACATGTCTTAAAGATGCCAAGTCTGAGAAACACTGAGTTAGATCAAACTAATGTTCATATAATTTGCTAGTGGTTTCGAATGCTGTTTACACGGAGAAATCTGTCACCAGTTTCTTCTCAAGCTTCACAGTGTGGCTGCCCGAAATGGAAACTGTTGTGACACCAGTGGGCATAAAATTTATGGTGCCCATCAAGGCCATCTGGAAAAGTTTCTCAGCTGGAAAAATTGTGTACAGGGGAAAAAAGCCCACAACCCTGGATCATCTGGGAGAACTGCCTGCAAAAATTGCTGAAGTACAAACTTGTGTGTTGTGGGGAATGTTGCAAAAAAATTAAAAATGCACGCCTATGGACACATAGGAAAGGTGGCTCCTAGAAAAACCCAGTGTTTGTCCTTTTTGTTACTGTTGTTTCAAGAAAGATAAAGCACAGCACTGATGGAATGAATCTGTAGCTAAAGGCAGGGGTACCTTTAGGAAGAGTGGTCAAGAAAGTCAAGATGGTGCCCACGACCTTGCATTCGAAGCCCAACCCTGGGGCTTCGATCACATGGTCATAGCCTCCATCTTGACTTTTTTGACCCACACACCCTTGGACACATGGCTGCAGGCAAGTGATGTTAATGTTCTACAGAACATGATCAATTCTTTTACCCAGAAGAATCAGCACTGCTTGATGGACAAGGCCTTCTCTGTGGTTTATCTGCAGCATCAGGCTAACTGCGTTTTGTAGATCATGGTTTAATGCGATGGCTCAGTGGTTAAGACGCCAGGCTTGTCGATCAGAAGGTCGGCGGTTCGAATCCCTGGCCCCGCGTGACGGAGTGAGCTCCCGCACTCGCCCCAGCTCTTGCCAACCTAGCAATTCGAAAGCATGCAAATGCAAGGAGATTAACCACTTCGGTGGGATGGTAACAGCATTCCGCGTGCATCATGCCGGCCACATGACCGCGGAAGCGTCTTCAGACAACGCTGGCTCTTCGGCTAACAAACTGAGATGAGCACTGCCCCCTAGAGTCGGACACGACTGTGCAAGGGAAAACCTTTCTCTCTCTTGGTGATCACTTGTAGCCAAGTAAGATTGTCTTCCAGGGGTAAAATCTTAACAGTGGATCCGTAAGTGGCTGTAAAGGCCAATTCTGGATCCGCACAACCTCCCACAATGAGGGCGTAGGTTTCCGGGTGGAAGACGGTCACAATGAGGGTTTGCTTGACGTGCCTTCCTCTCAGCTCGTTTCTCCCTTTCGCCCTGTACTTTTTTTTTTTTTGTAAAACCTTTACCTTTACCTAAAAACCCACAAGGCCCATGGCCATTGCAGTTATGGGTTGTGGCCGGCTAATTGTGTGGGGTGTGAAAGAATGAGGCAGCGGCTCTTGACCAAAGGAGCTTCAGGGTGAAGAGAAGGTGCCTCCACAAGAACTTTCCTTCCAAGGAGATCCACAAAAAAGGCTCTTGCTGATGTCTGGTGCAGTGATTCAGACCAGGTGGAACTATGCTGAATTGTCAAGGACCGTTTCTTTAGCCCTTCAAATGTGTGAACTGGAAAGGATCTTGGAGGTCATTAGCCCAACTTCCCACTCAATGCCGAAAATCCATGAAACCATCCAGCCCCTTTTGGAACTTGCCATGAGGGGGAATCTCCCCCTGTGTCCCTGCTTAATACATCCTTCCTAACAGCTGGCCTGAATTTCCTTTTTTTTTAAATTTCAACCCAGTGGTCCTTGTCCTGCTGGAGATTTCAGCCCAAAACAGACCCGCCTTCTCTTGCATGTGACAGCTGGCGTGGACCTCCATCACATCTGCCATCTGCCTTCCCTTTGGCCATCTGAACAGGTCCAGCTCCTTTCACCATTCCTCACAGCCCTTGGTTTCCAAGCCCCCCACCCTTTCGGCAGCTCCCCTCTGAAGCCACCTAGCTTAGCCTGGAGGGCAAGGATTTTCTTTTAATGGGGGATGGGGGAACTGGATGGGGGAACTGTAGGTTTAAATCCCACCTCCACCAGCCACGGAAAATCTCTGGGTGACTTTGATCTAGTCACTCTGTTTCAGTCCCGTTCATAGAATCATGGAATCACCACAGAATCACCATAGAATCATGGAATCATCATAGAATCATAGAATCATCATAGAATCATAGAGTCATAGAATCACAATAGAATCACCATAGAATCACCATAGAATCATGGAATCACCACAGAATCACCATAGAATCACCACAGAATCACCATAGAATCATAGAATCATCATAGAATCATAGAGTCATAGAATCACCATAAAATCACCATAGAATCACCATAGAATCATGGAATCACCACAGAATCACCATAGAATCATGGAATCACCATAGAATCACCACAGAATCACCATAGAATCATGGAATCATCATAGAATCATGGAATCATGGAATCATCATAGAATCATAGAATCATCATAGAATCATAGAGTCATAGAATCATCATAGAGTCATAGAATCATCATAGAATCATAGAATCATCATAGAGTCATAGGGTTGGAAGGGACCTGGGAGGTCTTCTAGTCCACCCCCCTGCCCAAGGCAGGAGTCCTCAGACCATCTCGGACCGACGGTTGTCCAATCTTTCTTGAAACCTCCAGCGATGGAGCACCCACCACTCCGGGAGACCAGCTGTCCCGCTGCTTCATAGTTCTCGCTGTCAGGAGATTCCTCCTCGTTTCCAGGTTGGATCTCCCTCTGATGAGCTTCCCCCCATGGCTCCTTGTCCCACCCTCAGGTGCCATGGAGAATAAATCGACACCCTCTTCCCTTCAAGTATTGGAAGACATCTCTCATGTCTCCCCTCCGTCTTCTCTTCGTTAAGCTAAACATACCCAGTTCCCTTAGCCGTTCTTCGTAGGATTTGGCCTCCAGACCCTGTATCATCTTCGTTGCTCTTCTCTGCACTCTTTCTGGGGCCTCAGCATCTTTTTTGTATTGTGGTGACCAGAACTGGACTCAGTATTCCAATTGCACGGTTAATGATTTGGGGGATAAAATAAAGGAAGATCCTGTTGTGTGCCTCCTGGAAGCCCTCGGGGAAAAAAAAAACAGGAAGGAAATCTTGCAGATAAAATCAATCTTGCAGACAAATCAATCCATCAAACTAAAGCTTTGTTCGGAGGAAGGCCCACACATTTGAAAGGCGCCGTTTCTGGTCCAGTGCTGGACAAGTTATGGGACATCTTCGGTCATCCTTGTGGATGACTGGCTTTTGAGGATGGATGAACTAACCCTGCTGGAGTTCTTACATCCACAAGCATCCATCTGAATATTGCTGTGATGGTTTGGCTTCTTCTGCAGGAACAACATCAGAAGACATTGCTGGAGGCATAGATGTCCAGGACAAGCCAGGATCACAACACATTCTTCATAATATTGCCATAATGATGTTACAATGTGCGGATTGTATCAGATGTTTGTGCTTCGTAGTCTCCAGCAGATGTGCAGCAGATGTGATTCCCATCCTCCTGAAAGACCAGTTGTACGCTTTGTCTGGGTTCCCACAATACTCTTAGCTATAAAGTGTTTTGCTTCTTCATGGCTTCCTGGATTGTGCCAATCCAGCCTTGCTCTTTTGTAAACCTTGGTTTTATCATTTAGCCTGTTGTGGTTGCACCAGTAAACCATGATTCAACAAACCATGACTTTGCTGCAGGGACGGAACAAGGGTCTATGTCACCCGGGGCAAACATGGATTCCGCACCCCCCCCCATGGGTTATTTTGTCATTTTGGTGCCCCCCCAGCACGGTGCCAGGGGCACATGTCCCGCTTGCCCCCCCCCCCCCCCAGTTGCGGCCCTGCTCTGCTGGTTGTGCGAATGCAGATATTGGGGGATTTCTTGCATCCCCTGGGAAACTTGGGTCACTGCAGGAAAGAGAGCGAGACTATTTTAGGCTGCGACATTGGTTGTAGCCATATCTGGACTTGATCGATTGGGCCTTGAGTATCTATACATTTGCGGCTGGTAGCTGGACCACTCCGGTCTGCTTTTGGTGGGGTGCCTTTAAAGAAAGTTTTGGAATTTTAGCTGTTTGCAGAATATGCCCTCCCCCCAAAGTATTGGAAAGATTGTGAGATCACAGGCAACTATTGGTTCCCAATGATGCATCCAAGCTTGGTTTAAAAGCTTTGAAAGCCTGAAAGCCGGGGTTTTAGCCATGAAGCCACAGATTCATTTACAGGTAGTCCTCGACTTACCACCGTTCGTTTAACGACAGTTTGAAGTTATGACGGCCTCGGAATGGGTGCTTTACGGCCTGTAAAGCACTTCTGAGCATTGCAAAACGTCGCACCCCCCCCCCCCCCGGTCACATGATAGCTTTTCAGGTGCTTGGCAACCAGTTCACATTTATGACCAGTTGCACTGTCCCACAGTCACGTGATCGCGTTTTGTGACTTTTTTGCTGTTTTCCAGCAAAAAATGCCCATTGGGGAAGCTGGATTCACTTAATGACTACAGTGATTCGCTTAATGACCACCATAAAAAATGGTTGTAAAATTGGGTCTGGTCACATGGTGACTTGACTTATGACCACAACGACTTACGATGGAAATTCTAGTCCCAATTGTGATCATAAGTCGAGTACTACCTGTATTCATTTATTGAGATACACCAAGATGGTTTCATTCTACATTTCATTCTACAGTTGGACTACAAAATGAATATACTACTTAGCTTTATTTTTATTTATTTATTTATTTATCTATCTAATTTTGCCACCGTCCATCTCCCCCGCAAGGGGGGACTCTGGGCGGTTTACAATAAAAATAAAACATTAAAATATGATCATACATAAATAAATATTGGATACAAATATAAATAAATAAAAAGTAGAAAAGATAAAATAAAATCCAGATGGCAATGACAGTTTTAATGCCACTCATGTTTATCTAAGGCTATCTTAGGGTGCCAGCCATCCCCAGGAGTGGCTGCTTCCTCTCCCGCCCCAAGCGAGCTGGCAAAACCAGGTCTTCAGTTGTTTTCGGAAGGCCACGAGAGATGGGGCCTGCCGTATCTCTGGGGGAAGGATATTCCAGAGGGCGGGAGCTGCTGCAGAGAAGGCCCACTTCCTGGACCCCGCCAGACGGCACTCTCTTGTAGACGGGGTCCGTAACATGCCCTCTCTGCATGATCAGGTGGGACAGGTCGATGTGATCGGGATGAGACGGTCCCTCAGGTACCCTGGCCCCATGCCATGAAGGGCTTTAAAGGTGATAACCAACACCTTGAATTGGACCTGGAAGCAAACTGGTACCCAGTGCAGCTTGTGAAGCAACGGTGTTACTTGTGCCGATCTTGGGGCACCAAGAATTGCCTGCGCAGCCGCATTCTGGACCAGCTATAGCATCCGGATACTCTTCAAGGGTAGCCCCATGTAGATCGCATTGCAGTAGTCTAGATGGGAGATGACCAGAGCATGAGTGACCATGCAGAGGGCCTCATGGTCCAGGAAAGGGCACAACTGGCGCACAACATGAAGTTGTGCAAAGGCCTTCCTGGCCACGACTGCCACCTGCTCTTCAAGCAGGAGTCGTGAGTCCACGAGGACCCCCAGATTCCGCACCGGGTCTGTCTGGGGCAGTGCAACCCCATCCAGCACCAAAGATATTAAATTCCTGGATGCCGAGGAGCCCCTCACCCGCAGCGGCTCCATCTTACCAGGGTTCAGCTGAAGCCTGTTGTTCCCCATCCAGACCCCCACAGCCCCCAGGCACAGAGAGAGGATGGTCACAGCATCACTTACTTCACCCAGGACAGAGATGTATGATTGGGTATCATCAGCATATTGATGATACCTCACCCCGTGGTGACGGATGATCTCACCCAGCGGTTCCATGTAGATGTTGAAAAGGAGCAGAGAGAGAACCGAGCCCTGCGGGACCCCACAAAGGAGGGTCCGTGGGTTGGATCTCTCGCTCCCTATCACCACCGATTGGGACCGGCCCTGGAGGAAGGAGGCGAACCAGCGCAAAACCACGCTGCCCACCCCCAACTCCCTGAGTCGTCCCAAAAGGATACCATGGTCAATGGTATCGAAAGCCACTGAGAGGTCAAGAAGAGCAAGGATGGATGCACTGCCCCCATCCCGCTCCCGCCAGAGATCATCCATAAGTGCGACCAATGCCGTTTCTGTCCCATATCCGGGCCTGAAACCCAACTGAAAGGGATCCAGATAATCCGTTTCATCCAGAACCCTCTGGAGCTGCAACGCCACCACCTTCTCAACCACCTTCCCCAAAAAGGGGAGGTGGGAGACTGGATGCAAATTGTCCAACACAGTAGGGTCCAGCAATGGTTTCTTGAGGAGGGGGTGCACCAGTGCTTCCTTAAAGGTTTCCAGAAACACCCCCTCTCTCAAGGATGTACTACTAACCATTGCTTGGATCCACCCACACGTCATCTCCCGAGCTGCTTTCACTAGTCAGGAGGGGCATGGATCTAGTTGACAAGTGGTGGCATTTACAATCCGGAGGATCCTGTCCACTTCCTCGGGCATTTATTTATTTTCTATCCCGCCTTTATTATTTTTATAAATAACTCAAGGCAGCAAACATACCTAATGCTCCTTCCTCCTCCTATTTTTCCCACAACAGCAACCCTGTGAGGTGAGTTGGGCTGAGAGAGAGTGAGTGGCCCAAAGATAATTAAAATGTAATTTATCCATCACAGAGGTTCTCAAATTTGCAGTATCGCAATTGCCTATTGCATTGTGACCCACATAAAAAAGGAGAAGGCTTTGATCATATGTTTGTGGCCATCATCTTGACTTTTTTGACTCTCTCCCTGCAGATACCCCTGGCTTTCTGGTCATTTCAGGGAAGGAAATACGAGAAAGTTTATTTATTTTTTATTTATTATTCAGATTTATCACCGCCCATCTCTACAGCAGTAGACTCTGGGCGGTTTACAATAATATTATAAAAATTAAAACCTATACATCTAAAATACAATATAATAATAAATAGAAAAATCCAGAGAATGGTGAGATCTTAAAAGGAGGACATTACTAAGCTAACCACCCCCAGGAGGCCTAAAAATAGGAATATTACATCCCTCCTCCACAAATACCGTCTATTACATATGTGTTGCGTTTGTGCACAATAGGCGGCCCTTGGCTCACCAAAAATATTAAGTGTGGCTTTTAGCCACCAAAACGTTCTTCTCCCTCGATGTTGCAAATTATAAACAAATAGGCTGGCTGAGAGAGAGAATCCAAGATCGATTCCACGGTTCTGTGTATGTCCAGGAAAAATCTGCTGCTCCCCCCCCCCCCCCCCCCGCAATCCTTATTTATTTATTTTATTTATTTATTTTATTAGATTTATATTACCGCCCATCTCCCCCAACGGGGACCCTTGAAAGAATCCTTGAAAGTATGCAGGTATTTTAAGGAGCTTTAAGGACTGTGATAATAAATAAATAAGGGGGCGTGGTGGCTCAGTGGGTAAGACGCCAGGCTTGTTGATCGGAAGATCGCAAGTTCGAAGGTTCGAATCCCTAGCCCTGCGTGCGGAGTGAGCTCCCGCACTAGCTCCAGCTCTTGCCAACCTAGCAATTCGAAAGCATGCAAATGCAAGTAGATGAATAGGTACCACTTCGGTGGGTAGGTAACAGCGTTCTGCGCGTGTCATGCGGCCACATGACCGTGGAAGTGTCTTCGGACAACGCTGGCTCTTTGGCTAACAAACGGAGATGAGCACCGGCCCCTAGAGTCGGACACGACTGCACAAATGTGTGGGGGGAACCTTTACCTTTTTAACGACTGTGAATCCAAAGCTTTGCAGAGTCCTATATGTCTATGAAGGTTCTCAGTCATCCAGGTGGAATTGTCTGTAGCTTGAATCATGTCAACTGGATTTCTATTTTCTCAGTGGAAACGTTTCGCTCCCTATCCAAGGAGCTTCTTCAGTCTGAGCAAAGTTAGTAAGGGAATCCTTAAATCCTTAAATTTTAAGGATTCCCTTACTAACTTTGCTCAGACTGAAGAAGCTCCTTGGATAGGGAGCAAAACGTTTCCACTGAGAAAATAGAAATTTGCAGAGTCCTGTGATGGAAAAGGTTATTTGTAAGGAAGGAAATACAGCTAGTTTCCTGCCGAATTTCGCTGGTGCAATCTTGGAACACCACGGAGGCTGCAAAAAGGAGTCAGAGGGAGCAGACAAACCCAAAAGTTGGGCACTCTATTAGAAAACCTCAAGGACCACAAAAGGGTGGTTTGATGCAAGCCCAGTAGCATTTTAGGCAACTAGAATGTGAGGTTTGCCAGTGGCAACAGATGTTGAGACATCATTAAAGGGCTGCAAATTGACCCTTATTTTTTACCCCGCTGGGAGTGGGGAGCTCCAGGCACCAAAAAGTCTTGGACTAATGGTTAGGGAGTGGAACAGTTTCCTTTTTTAATTGCGCTAGGATCCTGTTGATTGCACTCTGGTTAAAATCTGGTTTAGACGACTATGATGAAGCTAATTGTGAACATGGGCTAAACAGAGCAATGTAATAGAAAGTGGCGCCATTTCACCTTATCGCCCCCCCTTTCACTCCTAAAAGCTTTCGCCCCCAGACTTCCTGCAAGGACAGCCGGTACATGGGGCTGTTGTATGGAAAACGCCCCATTGCTCAATTAAGAGAATTGTTCTTGCAAAGAATTAGCGGTTCAGTTTTCCAGGGAACATTCCAACATTATTCCTTTGAAATCTCACCGCAAAGTAGATGGTACCCAGCTCTGCTGGAATGAAAGACGGGACATCAAAATCCGGGACCGAATTCCTGAGAGGTGGAATCTGCTAACAGCTCTGTGGACTTCAACTCCCAGAATTCCCCAGCCAGCATGGCTGGCTGGGGAATCCTGGGAGTTGAAGTCCACACATCTTAAAGTTGCCAAGGTTGAGAAACACTGATCTAAATATATTTTTCCATTTGCTGTGTGTTGCCTGTGGTCAGGTTTTGCATCTTCAGTAGACATTAGCTTTGTTTCTAATAAATATCCGCACCCCGAACAGAAAGCCAGGGATCCGGCAGCAAACGGAATTTTCTGCACGATGTAATAAGGGGCCAGCTCTTAATTTTGGCTACCAGTGGCCACTTAAACTTAATCTCTGGGTCTGGTCAGAGATTGCCGACAACTGCCAGAAAGCAGTGGAAATCTGGTTCTTATGGGTTCCACATGCACCCACCCATTACTTTCTTCTATCTAATTTCTCAGAAAATCATGTGTATATTAAAAAAATGAGTTGCCTGGAAAATGTGTAATTCCTGTCATGCAAGCTCTGGGCATATCTTCTGCAATTTACATCTTTTTTTTTCTGTACAACGAATGTACACCCGTTTCTTTTCCCTACCCGGTTTTTCGGATGGACGTTTTATTTATATGCAACTCGGGACTACAGTAACGTATTTTTTTTACTGCATCTTTCCCAAACAAAGACAGATTTTTATGCCACTTTCCCAAAGGTACACTGAGTGATACAAACTTTTCTGGCCAGAGAACAGCTCTCCAGGCTGCAGCAAGAACCCCATTGCTGGATCAGGAGCTTTTGGGGTTAACAAAAACCATATAGGTAGTCCTCGCTCAACAACCACAATTGGGACTGGAATTTTGGTTGCTAAGCGAAGCGGTCATTAAGCAAATCCGACCCGATTTTACAAACTTTTTGCAGCAGTTTTTAAGCAAACCACATGGTCGTTAAGTGAATCACACAGTTCCCCATTGATTTTGCTTGCCAGAAGCTGGCCAGGAAGGTCAAAAATGGCGATCACATGACCACGGGACACTGCAACAGTCATAAATGCAAACCGGTTGCCAAGTGCCCAAATGGTAACCATGTGACCATGGGGATACTGTGACAGTTGTAAGTGTGAGGACTGGTCGTAAGTTGTTTTTTTCAGCACCGTCGTAAGTCTGAACCATCACTAAACAAATGGTTGTTAAGTGAAGACTACCTGTACCCCCAACCCAGGATTGATGGTGTGATGTGGAAGAGGGTGATGGACTCTGCTCTTCCTTCTGTCTGGTCAGGCAACAAAGCTTCGGTCCTTGGGCTGTGTGCTTTGGGGTGCAGTCTGTAACTGGAAAGTTACACGCAGGTGTGTCTGTAGGGAGGGGGTCAAAAAATTCAAGATGGCGGCCTCAACCATGTGATCGAAGCCCCATTCCTTTCTTATGTGGGTCACACACCCAGGTGCAGGGCTTGGATAACATGGTTGCAATCACCATCTTGACTTTTTTGACCCCCCTCCTGCACATACACCTTTTAATGTTTATCTTGGTTTGGCCTCTTCCTTTTTTCAGATTTGGGGCTGAGCACAGTGCAAAATCTCAGCCATTCAATTTATTTACGTGGAAATCCAGAAAAACAGCTTAACTCAATCTCCTGCCTGAGTTTGTTTTATGTGAAAGCAGCCTTGGTAGATGAGAGAATTATTTGAGGGGGGGGAGCGGGGGTTGCCCATGGACTTAATTTATTTTAAACCAAATTATCAAACTGTGAGCCAGTTTAGTCTACTGGTTTAGGTGCTGGGCTAGAAACCAGGAGTCTGTGAGTTCTAGTCCCGCCTTAGGCACGAAAGCCGGCGGGGTGACCTTGGGCCAGTCCCTGTCTCTCAGTCCTAGGAAGGAGCCAGTGGCAAGCCAGGAGACTGAGAGTTCTAGTCCCGCCTTAGCCGGCTGGGTGACCTTGGGCCAGTCCCTGTCTCTCAGCCCTAGGAAGGAGCCAATGGCAAGCCAGGAGACTGAGAGTTCTAGTCCCGCCTTAGGCATGAAAGCTGGCTGGGGGACCTTGGGCCAGTCCCTCTCTCTCAGCCCTAGGAAGGAGCCAATAGGAAACCAGGAGACTGAGAGTTCTAGTCCCGCCTTAGGCACGAAAGCCGGCTGGGTGACCTTGGGCCAGTCCCTGTCTCTCAGTCCTAGGAAGGAGCCAGTGGCAAGCCAGGAGACTGAGAGTTCTAGTCCTGCCTTAGCCGGCTGGGTGACCTTGGGCCAGTCCCTGTCTCTCAGCCCTAGGAAGGAGCCAATGGCAAGCCAGGAGACTGAGAGTTCTAGTCCCACCTTAGGCATGAAAGCTGGCTGGGGGACCTTGGGCCAGTCCCTCTCTCTCAGCCCTAGGAAGGAGCCAAAAGGAAACCAGGAGACTGAGAGTTCTAGTCCCGCCTTAGGCACGAAAGCCGGCTGGGTGACCTTGGGCCAGTCCCTGTCTCTCAGTCCTAGGAAGGAGCCAATGGCAAGCCAGGAGACTGAGAGTTCTAGTCCCGCCTTAGGCACGAAAGCCGGCTGGGTGACCTTGGGCCAGTCCCTCTCTCTCAGCCCTAGGAAGGAGCCAATGGCGAGCCAGGAGACTGAGAGTTCTAGTCCCGCCTTAGGCATGAAAGCCGGCTGGGTGACCTTGGGCCAGTCCCTGTCTCTCAGCCCTAGGAAGGAGCCAATGGCAAACCGGGAAACTGAGAGTTCTAGCCTCCCACCTTCAATTTCCTGGTGGTCTCGCTTTCAAAGCCTAACCCTGCTTAGCTTCCAAGCCTAAACAGGTGCTGCCATTTCTTAAGGTAAATCTCAGATCGTGCAGCAAGAACCCCCCCCCCCCACCGCTCACCCTGCAAAGAGTAGACAATGTGCTATTAAAAGCAGAAAAAGTAGCCCTGCCTGAAGGCTTGCTGCAAAACCCCACCCATTGACATCGCTCCCCTCCCAAAGTGCTTTGCATCTCCGAAGCCACAGGTTGGCCGCTTTTGCTGGAAGGACCCGGCCGCGGTGGGCTCAAGGCTGCTCCAAGGCCGCCTCTCGATCCGAAAACCTGCTGAAGCTGCCAGTCTTGCTGAGGGAACTCCCGGATTAGACCCCGTCCTTGCCAAAGTCTTGGGGGTGGGTGGGCCTCGGACGGTGCCCCTGCTGACCCGCACGCCTGCGTTAGTTGCACCGCTCCTTCCCTGCCGGGCTGTGCCCACGTTCACCCTCCGCCTCCTTCTGTTCCAGTGAGCGCTGTCCTCTTTGAGAACTGCACGGGCTGCGTGATGTGCTCCGAAGACAACGGGTGCGTTTCCTGCCAGCAGAGGCTGTTCCTGCTCTTCTGGAGGGACGGGATCCGGCAGTACGGCGCCTGCGTCCACGCCTGTCCGCTGGGCTACTTCGGGGTGCGAGGCCAAGAAGTCAACCGATGCATCAGTAGGTTTCCGGTGGTCCTACCCTTGCTGCGTCCCCCCGGCTGCTCTTTCTTCCCAGGTCTCTCTTCTTCGAGGGATGGGACCAGTCACTAATAAACAAACAAACGAACAAACAAATAAATATCAATCAATCACATTTATATCCCGCCCATCTCCCTCACAAGGAGGGACCCTGGGCGGTTTAAAGACCGTTTCAAGACGGGCTCGGGGCTAGATCTCGGAGGCGGAGCCCCGTGTCCAGAACTAGCTTCTTCGGCAGAAGGTCCACGGACGCAACTTGGCTAGCTGAGTCCGCCCCCTGCCGTATAGGTTTAAATTCCAGCCTCTTCCTCCCATCTTGGCTTCCCGCCTGCTGGCCTTGGGGGGCTCCCAGGTTGATAGGATGCTCATCAGGCAGGGCACTCGCATGAAAATAGCGTTGGACTGTCGCAAGGCAAGCCCCGTCTCCTTTGCAGATATGTCAAGACTTTGCAGGCACATCCTGAAGGGCAGGTTGGTGGTCCGTCCCACACTGCAGACCCTCGTGCCTAAGGTTTTCTCTGGCCTGGGAATGGCTTTTCCCTGCCTTGCTAGTTTCCTTCCTTAACTCCCAGTGCTATGTAGGGGCCCCTGCAGGATAGGGTCAAAAAAGTCAAGATGGCAGCCACAATGGGGCAGTTGAAGCTCGGCCTGTTTTTTACGTGCGTCGCAGATGAAATGGGTCGAGCTTCAATCCCGCTGTTGCGGCTGCCATCTTGACTCTTCACCTGTAGACCCCCTGGTGCTATCAGTGGAGCTGTTTTCACAGCACATGCTACTCGAGGCTAAAATGGGTGCAGGGTAAGGGGTGGTATGGCAGGTTGTGGGGATACAGATCTTGTGTTTGCACTGAGTAAATAGTGGTTATATTTATTTAGGGTGCCCTTCTAGCTAAGAAGAGTACATGCTCATCCTCCAGGCCAGTGTTTCTCAACCTTGGCCACTTTAAGAGGTGTGGACTTCAACTCCCAGCATTCCCTAGCCAGCAAGGCTGGCTGGGGAATCCTGGGAGTTGAAGTCCACACCTCTTAAAGTGGCCACGGTTGAGAAACAGTGCTCCAGGCCATCATAAGATTTATGAAGGTGCCGCCTGTAACCTCAACCCAGGCAGGTTGCTTTCACACAACTCACTCAACCTGATTATTGTGACTTGCACATTGTGACATTGACTCCGAAACGAACCAAGTGCCAAGTTCTCCCAAATCAAATGAAAATGAAAACTGAACAAGCTTAACATGTTTTGTGACTCCAGCCGCTCTGTCTTTAACTGACCCAGTTAAGCACGGGGTGTAAACACAACCCCATTGTGATTTCTTAAGGTGGGTTTAGGATTTAGGGCATTGGGCTGCAATGGGGAAGAGACAGGGCTGTGGATTCACACGGCCTTGGCTTGAGACTCTTGCCCCATAATGAATTTACCAGCTGGCCTTACCCTCTTGAGGGCATGGTGGCTCAGCGGGTAAGACGCCAGGTTTGTTGATTGGAAGATCGCAAGTTCGGAGGTTCGAATCCCTAGCCCCGCGTGACGGAGTGATCTCGCGCACCAGCCCCAGCTCTTGCCAACCTAGCAATTCGAAAGCATGCAAATGCAAGTAGATGAATAGGTACCACTTCGGTGGGATGGTAACAGCATTCCGCGCGTGTCATGCGGCCACATGACCGGGGAAGCGTCTTCGGACAGCGCTGGCTCTTCGGCTAAGAAACGGAGATGAGCACCGGCCCCTTGAGTCGGACACGACTGCACAAATGTGCGGGGGGAACCTTTACCTTTACCTTACCCTCTCACCTCCACAGTACCCTCCCTCAGCACTATGGGAATAATAATATCATCCTATCATTAAGGGCTATATTTAGTTTATTTCTTTAAAAATATGCCTCGCCCACCTTTCCATAAAAGTTTTCAAAGTAATTGGGAAATCTGTCTATCCTTTCTCTATAATATTTCTATTTGCCTGCTTATCTGCCTACTATGGATTAGCGGCTTGACACTAGAGATATATAAAGCAATGCATTTTAAATAGAAATAATAATAATAATAATAATAATAATAATAATAACAACAACAACAAAAATTATATGCCGCCTGACTCCCAGCAACTCTGGGTGGTGAAATATGAAAGGTCAATATAGTTGCGCAAGGGGGGATGGCAGGAGAAAGAGAAGGAGAGAGAGAGAGAGATGGAGATTAAACTCTGTTCACAGTAAAGGTTTGGATTTTGGAAAAAGCAAACAACAAAACAAAGGAAAAAAATCCCATAGATTTTTGGAATACCTGAAAATTTAATCCATTTTACAGCTAGTCCTCACTTAACAACCATTTGTTTAGTGATGGTTTAGACTTAAAACGGTGCTGGAAAAACCTGCTTATGGCTGGTCCTCACACTTACAACTGTCTCAGCATTCCCCGCAGTCATGTGATCACGATTTGGGCGCTTGGCAACCGGTTCGCATTTATGACCATTGCAGCGTCACATGGTCATGTGATCGCCATTTTTTACCTTCTCGGCCGACTTCTGGCAAGCAAAATCAATGGGGAACTGCATGATTTCCTTAATGACCACATGGTTCACTTAACGCCCATGGTGATTCGCTTAATGGCCGCCGCAAAAAAGGTTGTAAAATCCAGTCAGATTCCCTTAATGACCACTTCACTTAGCTACCGAAATTCCGGTCCCAATTGTGGTCGTTAAGCGAGGACTACCTGTATTACCATGGAAGATTTACCACTGTCATCCCCTTGAATGGAGTGAAAGAAAGTTTTTTCGCTCTGGAGAAGGAGGTGCTGAAATTCAAAAAGAAGAGAGAAAGATAGTGGGCCGGTGGGGCGGGGGCGGGGGAATGCTCCAAAGATACAATGTGCATTTCAGAGTTTCTCTTCTCCAAACTAATTAGTCAACTGTTGCTTGATCTCTGTTGGCGTTAGTTTTCTGTGCCTTTTTAAAGTGATTTGTCAAATAGGTCTACCTGTCAGCCTTAGCAGCACCCTCCCTCCCTCCAGCCTATAAGCCAAGCAGCACTGGGCCAGGTGTGCCCTTGGAGAGGAGACCACCAGGAGATGCCAGGTGTGTAAGCTGTACTGGGAAGCTGAGAAAAAAGGAGAAGGCCACGGAGACGCCCTTGTGTATGGCCATCCGAGAAACCATCAGGCGTTAAGCTCAGCTTGAAGGAGGCTTTTTCTAACACGGACTCTCTATTCCAGGGTGCAGGTCACCCAGCTGCGAGAGCTGCTTCAGCAAAGACTTCTGCATGAAATGCAAAGACCGCTTCTATCTGCACAAAGGCAAATGCTTGAACGCCTGCCCGCCCGACACCATGGCCTGGCACAGTACCCGGGAGTGCCAAGGTAAGCCAGGCGGGAGGAGGGGGTAGCACATGCACACCCCTGATGCATCCAGGAGGGAGAATTCTGCGTGATCTTGTGCAAAAGGCAGTATCTAATTAACACTGCACCGTATCATGAGTTGGGGTTAAAAGATTGCCTAGCCCGAGTCCTGCGTCTACCTAGAATCCCACAACCAGCTGGTGCCACCTCACAGCTGGGCTAGATGGACAAAGGACTTGGCCATTGACAAGGTTCTAGTCCTGATTGTGTCTCACAACCCTCTCCCCCCAGAAAACTGCGAGACAGCTCCTTGGGGCAATTGGAGCCCCTGCACCAACCAAGGGCAGACGTGTGGATACAAGTGGGGCTCGGCCATCCGAGTCCGGGAGACGCTCGGGAGCGGGAAGGAAGATGCAGCGCTGTGTCCGGCGCTGTCCGAGTCCAGGAAGTGTCGGATGAAGAGGCATTGTCCTGGAGGTGAGATGCGGAGGCAGGGCCGAATGATGGGAATGGGCTGTTCTTACAAAAGCTCCTTTGCCCCTTTGAGCTGGACTTTTGGCCGCGCATCTGCCTCTGGTCCAAAACTGAATGATTGAGCTTTAAAGCTCAACAAATGAGCCGACAGCACAGCCTCTTCTGGGAGAGCCTTCCTACTCCCTGGCTGCATTTGTACCACTCCCTTAACCCAAGCAGCTACATCTCAAGCAGTTGCATTGTCACAACCTGCTAAGTTTGGTTAGTTTTAACCTTGGTTTGATTCTTTAAATACTGTATAGCAGTATTTCTCAATCTTGGCAACTTTAAGATGTGTGGACTTCAACTTCCAGAATTCCCCAGCCAGCCATGCTGGCTGGGGAATTCTGGGAGTTGAAGTCCACACATCTTAAAGTTGCCAAGGTTGAGAAACACTGCTGTATAGCTTACTAAGTGGTATCAACCGGGTCTTTACTGTAGTTCATTTGTGGTCAGTGTGTTGAATAATCTCCCGAGTGGGTTGATTCGATGAGCCAGTTAAGCATATTGTGTGATGAAGCCCATGAGGTCGTCTTGGGACATTCACCTGCTGATACTCTGAGCTTGTCCACCAATGACTCGGACCTTGTCAAAGAAGGGCACAAACATGGTCTGGTAATTGTTATTTTGGTTCTGTCCCCACAACGTGGCCTTCATCTCCTCCCCAGCACATGAGTGAGACCGACCAAAGTCACCCTTCTCTTTCCCCAGGGGCATCCACAAGGGGGGGGGTCAAAAAAGACAAGGTGGTGACCATGCCACACAACCAAAGACCCACTCTTTTTTCCTGTGAACTAATAAAAAAACAGATGGATCTTTGATGACACGGTGAGGACCACTATCTTGACTTTTTTCGACTCCCCCTGCAGATGTCATGGCATGCCAGGTTAAAGTGATGTTTTCCCTCTTTTTCCAAAACCCTGATGCCTAAAGGAGTGTCATATTACTTTAGTCTATGAAGGTTCTCAGTCATCCAGGTGGAATTGTCTGTAGCTTGAATCATGTCAACTGGATTTCTATTTTCTCAGTGGAAATGTTTAGCTCCTTATCTAAGGAGCTTCTTCAGTCTGAAGAAGCTCCTTGGATAAGGAGCGAAACGTTTCCACTGAGAAAAGAAATCCAGTTGACATGATTCAAGCTACAGATATTACTTTAGCTTTGTGTCCCACATAGGGGTGTCCCCAGGGGAGGTCGTAAAAGTCAAGATGGCAGCCCTAACCACCCAATCAAAATTTTTAACGTGCTCCAAAACAGTGGAGCTTCAATTTCATCATTGGGGCTGCTATCAACTTTTTGGACTATACCCTGATAACAGTTTTTGGACCACGAGTGCAGCTTTCTGTGCAAAACACTTCCCCTGGTTTGTGCTAGATTAGGATTAGCCCAGATTCGTGTGGGGATCCTTCTTCATATCAATCTTTCCAAGGGCAATATTCATTTCTGGATCTGAGCTCTTTTTAATATCTCGCCTTGGAGAGCAAGCCTGAATGAAAAGATTTATTTTTTTCTTTTGCATGCCCATTGTGTAAATTTCAGAAGCTCCCTGGCTGGTTTTGCAAATGGTGTATTTCTTTGCTTTCCTTGAGTTGAGCAAACCTTCAACTCCGAAGCTCATTCTAACTCCCTGCCCCGACAATGTTCTGGAGCAAAAAACAGGGGGCTGGTGATGAAAAGACAGTTGAAACCAGATGTGGGGTGTGTTTTTTTTTTTTTTTTTTTCCTTTTTGGCGGGGGAGAAAATGTTTCGCTTGCTAATAGTAATGGGATTCTCCTGGCCAAGGATTTCACGCTTCAGCAGGAACTAGCCTTACTCTGCTCTTTGTTTGTTGTCTTGCAGAGAAGAAAGAAAACAAGAGGAAAGGCAAAAAGGAAAGGAAGCAGAGGAAGAAGCAAAAGTTTGATTCTTTCAAGGTCACCTAATGAGCTTCAGAGCAAGTGGGTTTCCTGGGGGGAAGCGACACGCAATGAAGTCCAGCAGGGAGCACCATCATTGGCCGAAAAATAGGATTGTTTCTATCTCTTTCTTCCTGCCTTGCAAGGTTCCTCTTCAGTCCCTCGGTTCCCTGCAAGCCTTTCCACCATGTTAAGGTGGTTCAAGATACTGCTTGGCCTTCTCTCCAACATGCTTGGACAAAGGAAGATTGAAGACCGATTCCATGCATCATTTTTCCGTGTTGATATCTGAAGCATCGTTCCCTCGCCCCGCCGCCCACCTCTCCGTCTCGGCACCTCGGACTTTGTGAGTCTGCACAGCCAGGAGGGAACCACCATGGCTTCCAAAGGAGGGGGGGCTAACCCTGGCTCTTTGGTCTGCTGTGGAAGGGGGAGACGCTCCATCCAGAAGAGCTGGAAGTCCACGCAGAGTCCTACCTAAAGACCCCAAATGAGGATGCTCTAGGAGGAACGCAAGATCTTGTCTAGCTTCACCCTGGTTCTTCCTCTAACCCCCTTAAAAGAGTCTTCCTGAATCCTTCCCTGTGTTGGGACACAACATATTATCCAACAGACATGAGTTAAGAGAAGGAAGAACCAGGCTGGGATTTAGCAGATGCCCCACATTTTCTCCTCCAGGAAGAAGTTGGGAAGATTGCGGGCACCCTGGCAGCCAACCCATCCTTCCCTTCTCCCTCCATGGAAAACAGAGACCCACACTTTCTTTCAAGGACAGAAGCAAAGGGAATAGTGCCACCATCTCTGGGAGCAATCTGGACCTCTGACAAGGGAGACGTTTCAGAGATTGGTTCCCTGTGGCAAAGACTGACTACTGAATGGGATTTTTCAAAAATTTGCAAGAACACAGGTTCAGCTTAGAAAAAGGCACAGGTTTTAACACTTCCAACACACAGGCCTATTGTTTCCTATCAGTTCCAGGAGACAACCAGATCCTTTAATTTTCTAGAACCCCAGATACAGCTTTCTTACTTTATCTGACCTAAACTGTACCCTCTGCCAATCTATTCTTTTCTTTTTAGACCAAACTATTCTTTCTGCCTTCTTGGCCACATGAGTTCCTGCAGCCAGATATTGTCTGTGTTTCTCCAGCAAAGGTTGTGATAAAGGGAATTACAGGTAGTCCTTGACTTACAACCACAATTGGGACTGGAACTTCCATTGCTAAGTGAGGCGGTTGTTAAGTGAGTCACACCTGATTTTGTGACCTTTTTGGCCATGGTCATTAAGCAAATCACTGCGGTCGTTAAGCGAATCCAGCTTCCCCCATTGACTTTGCTTGTCGGAAGCTGGCTGGGAAGGTTGCAAATGGCAATCATGTGACCCTGGGACGCTGCAACCGTCGTAAGTGCGAGCTGGTTGCCAAGCACCTGAATTTTGATCATGTGACTGCAGGAACGTGGTGACGGCCGTAAGTGCGAGGACCGGCCGCAAGTCACTTTTTTCAGTGCTGTCATAGCTTCGAACAGTCACTAAACAAATGGTTGTAAGTTGAGGACTACCTGTATCTGTCCAACCTCAAACTGAGGATCACAGATCAGAAGGGACCTGGAGCTCAATCGGTTCAGGTCCAAGCTAACTGTAGTAGGTAAATAGTGAGTTGTCAAGCAATTATAGGTTCTGTGTCTTTCAAGGGTGCAACATTCCCAAACCATCCACACATATGTATTTGTGCACTGGTAAGGCCAGCTGGTAAATACCAGAGCAAAAAAGGGAACAACTTCTTCTTCCTCTTCTTCCTCTAGGTTTCTGTGTTTCTGGATGAAAGAGAGTGACATGTTCTTATTTCTATAAATAAATAGATTATATATATATATATATATATATATATATATATATATATATATATTTATTAGAGAATTTATTTCTAGAATGACAATGTATTTAAAAATTCATTGTCATTGTCATATATATATATATATATATATATATGTTGTTGTTGTTTATTCGTTCAGTCGTTTCCGACTCTTCGTGACTTCATGGACCAGTCCACGCCAGAGCTTCCTGTCGGCTGTCACCATCCCCAGCTCCCCCATGGTTGAGTCCGTCACCTCCAGAATACCATCCATCCATCTTGCCCTTGGTCGGCCCCTCTTCCTTTTGCCTTCCACTTTCCCTAGCATCAGCTTCTTCTCCAGGGTATCCTGTCTTCTCATTATGTGGCCAAAGTACTTCAGTTTTGCCTTTAATATCATTCCCTCAAGTGAGCAGTCTGGCTTGATTTCCTGGAGTATGGACTGGTTTGATCTTCTTGCAGTCCAAGGCACTCTCAGAATTTTCCTCCAACACCACAGTTCAAAAGCATCTATCTTCCTTCGCTCAGCCTTCCTTATGGTCCAGCTCTCACAGCCATAGGTTACTACAGGGAATACCATTGCTTTAACTATGCGGACCTTTGTTGTCAGTGTGATGTCTCTGCTCTTAACTATTTTATCAAGATTTGCCATTGCTCTCCTCCCAAGAAGTAGACGTCTTCTGATTTCCTGGCTGCAGTCAGCATCTGCAGTAATCTTTGCGCCTAGAAATACAAAGTCTGTCACTGCCTCCACTTTTTCTCCCTCTATTTGCCAGTCATCAATCAAGCTCGTTGCCATAATCTTGGTTTTTTTGAGGTTTAACTGCAACCCAGCTTTTGCACTTTCTTCTTTCACCTTCGTCATAAGGCTCCTCAACTCCTCCTCGCTTTCAGCCATCAAAGTGGTATCATCTGCATATCTGAGATTGTTAATGTTTCTTCCAGCGATTTTAACTCCAGCCTTGGATTCCTCAAGCCCAGCACGTCGCATGATGTGTTCTGCGTACAGGTTGAATAGGTAGGGTGAGAGTATACAACCCTGCCGTACTCCTTTCCCAATCTTAAACCAGTCCGTTGTTCCGTGCTCTGTTCTTACTGTTGCTACTTGGTCGTTATACAGATTCCTCAGGAGGCAGACAAGATGACTTGGTATCCCCATACCACCAAGAACTTGCCACAATTTGTTATGATCCACACAGTCAAAGGCTTTAGAATAGTCAATAAAACAGAAATAGATGTTTTTCTGAAATTCCCTGGCTTTCTCCATTATCCAGCGGATATTGGCAATTTGGTCTCTAGTTCCTCTGCCTTTTCTAAACCCAGCTTGTACATCTGGCAATTCTCGCTCCATGAATTGCTGGAGTCTACCCTGCAAGATCTTGAGCATTACCTTACTGGCATGTGAAATAAGTGCCACTGTTCGATAGTTTGAACATTCTTTAGTGCTTCCCTTTTTTGGTATGGGGATATAAGTTGATTTTTTCCAATCTGATGGCCATTCTTGTGTTTTCCAAATTTGCTGGCATATGGCATGCATCACCCTGACAGCATCATCTTGCAAGATTTTAAACAGTTCAGCTGGGATACCATCGTCTCCTGCTGCCTTGTTATTAGCAATGCTTCTTAAGGCCCATTCAACCTCACTCTTCAGGATGTCTGGCTCTAACTCACTGACCACACCGTCAAAGCTATCTCCAATATTATTATCCTTCCTATACAGATCTTCCGTATATTCTTGCCACCTTTTCTTGATCTCTTCTGCTTCTGTTAGGTCCTTACCATCTTTGTTTTTGATCATACCCATTTTTGCCTGGAATTTACCTCCGATGTTTCTAATTTTCTGGAAGAGGTCTCTTGTCCTTCCTATTCTATTGTCTTCTTCCACTTCCGCACATTGCTTGTTTAAAAATAATTCCTTATCTCTTCTGGCTAACCTCTGGAATTTTGCATTTAATTGGGCATATCTCCCCCTATCACTGTTGCCTTTTGCTTTCCTTCTTTCTTGGGCTACTTCCAGTGTTTCAGCAGACAGCCATCTTGCCTTCTTGGTTTTCTTTTTCTTTGGGATGTTTTTTGTTGCCGCCTCCTGAACAATGTTGCGAACTTCTGTCCATAGTTCTTCTGGGACCCTATCTACTAAATCTAGTCCCTTAAATCTATTCTTCACCTCCACTGCATATTCCTTAGGAATATTAGTGAGCTCATATCTAACTGATCTGTGGGTCTTCCCTATTCTCTTTAGTCTGATTCTAAATTTTGCAATAAGAAGTTCGTGATCTGAACTACAGTCAGCTCCAGGTCTTGTTTTTACCGACTGTATAGATGTCCGCCACCTTTGGCTGCAAAGGATGTAGTCAATCTGATTTCGGTGTCGACCATCTGGTGAAGTCCATGTATAAAGTCGTCTTTTAGGTTGTTGGAAGAGAGTGTTTGTTATGCACAGTGAGTTGTCTTGGCAAAATTCTATCAGCCTATGTCCTGCTTCATTTTGTTCTCCCAGACCATGCTTTCCTGTAATTCCAGGTGTTGTCTGACTACCCACCTTAGCATTCCAGTCTCCTGTAATGAAAATAACATCTCTTTTTGGTGTATTATCTAGTAGGTGCTGCAGATCCTCATAGAACTGATCTACTTCTGCTTCTTCAGCATCTGTGGTTGGGGCGTATATTTGGATCACTGTGATGTTAAATGGCTTACCCTGAATTCGAATTGAGATCATTCTATCATTTTTTGGATTGTATCCAAGCACTGCTTTAGCCACTTTATTATTAACTATGAAGGCTACTCCATTTCTTCTGTGGTCCTCTTGTCCACAGTAGTAGATCTGGTGGTCATCTGATGTGAAGTGGCCCATTCCAGTCCATTTCAGTTCACTGACACCTAAAATGTCTATATTTAATCTTAACATCTCACCAATAACCACATCCAATTTGCCCTGGCTCATAGATCTTACATTCCAGGTTCCTATGGTGTGTTGATCTTTAGAACATTGGATTCGTCGTTCACCACCAGCACCGTCGGCCGCTAGCCGTCCTTTCGGCTTTGAGCTAGCTGCGTCATCACATCTGGGGCTAGTTGAACGTATCCTCTGTTCCTCCCCAGTAGCATTTTGACCATCTTCCGACCTGGGAGTCCCATCTTCCGATGGTATACCGACATATCTTTGGTTGTACTGATCCATTTAGTTTTCATGGCAAGAATACTGGGGTGGGTTGCCATTACCTTCCCCAGGGATCGTATTTAGTCTGACCTCTCTGCCACGACCTTCCCGTCTTGGGTGTCCCTTCATGGTTTAGCTCATGGTTTCATTGAGGTGCTCAAGCTCCAGCACCACGACAAGGTAACGATCTCCTTTGCTGGAGATATATATATATATATATATATATATATATATATATATATATATATATATTTTAAAACGATGCATTGTAAATAACCCTCAGACATCATCAGATTTTTAGCTTTTATTTCAGCAGAAATTT
The DNA here is from genome assembly GCA_023362775.1 of Charina bottae. Lineage (NCBI taxonomy): Eukaryota > Metazoa > Chordata > Lepidosauria > Squamata > Charinaidae > Charina > Charina bottae. The sequence continues at coordinate 5,833,354 of JALMGJ010000034.1, forward strand.
CAGCCAGGAAAAAAGCCATTGCTTTTTCCGTAGACTTTTTAATCAACCACCACGTGGAGGCACCAAAGAGTTGGCAAGGAGTAATAGAAACCCTTTCTCTTCTTGCATTTTCCAATAAGTCTTTAAAATCAGCCTTCCCAAATCTGCCTTCCTGCAGATAATTTGGTATTGCAGAACCCATCATCCCCAGCCAACACAAGAACAACACTATCTGGGGTCCCAACATAGTTAGAAGGTGTGAAGGCCAGCAGAAAACGGTGACATGTTGTGTATCCTTGTATTCCGTTGAAAGGCCCAGTTTGTTCAATGCTCAATAAAGACATCTTTTAAAAACCCCACATTTTGTCTTGCGTGCATGATGGATCCTTGCTCACTGGCAAGTCCTTCGCTTTAAGACGGTCTGCCCCAACATGCCAGAGACATGGGTCTAAAACTCATGATGGAAACTGACCTTTTTTTAATCCTCACCTCCAGCTCTATTTCAGGTTGGAAGGGCTTGGAAGAGACTCTGGTTTCATGATTTTAAGTAACGGGAACCTCTAGTAAGATGGCCCCAAGCTGAGAGGGGTTTATGCAGCGGTCCCCAACCTTTTCGGTACCAGGGACCGGTCGTGGAAGAAAATTTTTCCATGGACCGGGGGGGTGGAGTTTGCAGGCGGGAACCAATCACGCACACCAGGGGGCGGGGTTTGCAGGCGGGAGCTAATCGCGTGCACCGGGGGGTGGGGTTTGCAGGCGGGAGCTAATCGCGCGCACCGGGGGGTGGGGTTTGCAGGCAGGAGCCCAGCGGCCCACTTCCTAACAGTCCACGGCCCACTAGTGGGCCGTGGCCCACAGGTTGGGGCCCCCTGGTTTATAGGACCCAATCAGCCCTGCAGATCAGACCGAAATGACTGAAAAATTGGTGAGGGATGAAGCATTCTGTAGTCATAAGGCCTGTTCCAGATTGTCAAGGCCAGCCCTACCGTTAGGCTGAGTGAACGACTGTCCCAGGCAGAAGATGGAGAGATACATATATTTATAAATCATATTTATACGGCCGCCCATCTCACAGAACGGGACTCTGGGCGGTGTACAATAAAATCATAAAATAACAATATTAAAACACATTACCATTAAACACATTTATGTTATTAGTAAAAGAGGCTAGGCAGGAACATTGGCCGACAGAAAGCTCTGGCGTGGACTGGTCCATGAAGTCACGAAGAGTCGGAAACGACTGAACGAATAAACAACAAGGAACATTGGATATTATGAGCAAGGGAGCCTCCTCAGCAGATCACCATGCCCTTGAATCACGTTCAGCAGATCACATTTCCTAGCGTGTGCTAGGTCAAGAAGTAAGAAAGCATATTGCTTAAAGAATAAAATACAGTGCTGCTGTAGGGCTTCAACTCAGAGGGTGAAACGTTGGAGGTCTCAAACTTCTCTCAGAAACCCCCTGGGTCCACATCCTTCCTGCCTTAGTGTAGCTGCTACATCATCTACTTTCCAGAAGAAAGATGAGGAGGAGGAGGAGGAGGAGGAGGAGGAGGAGGAGGAGGAGGAGGAGGAGGAGGAGGAGGAGGAGGAGAAGGAGGAGGAGGAGGAATGAGGAATGATGGTTTCATAGGTCCAAGACATCCTAAATCTTTGGATAGTCTCGATCACAGTGTTTCTCAACCTTAGCAACTTTAAGAAGTGTGGAGTTCAACTCCCAGAATTCCCCAGCCAGCTATGCTTTACTTTTGCAGTTTTCCAACCTCGTATTGTAGCTTAGGGTGTGTCAGGCTCCAAAACATCAATTTAGGTCAGTGTTTCTCAAGCATAGCAACTTGAAGATGCTGGCTGGGGAATTCTGGGAGTTGAAGTCCAGACATCTTCAAGTTGCTAAAGTTGAGAAACACTGTTGTAGAGACAGGAGGGGGCACTGCGATCAAGTCATGCAAAAAAAATCTTAATTCTGTCCAGTCCCTCACTATATTGTTTTTTGTCTCGGAGATACTCAGGAGGAGGAAGTGGAAAGGCTGAAGGCTGAGGTCAAACACTGAGACTTGGCAGCCATCTTCCTTCCATATTTCCGCCACCGAGCCAAGAGGTGAAATGTCTTGGGAAGATGGGGTGACCCCTTGGTCTGGCTCGGATGAGTCTCCTGGGCCTTCAGAAAAGGCTACGGGAAAAAATAAACAGACATTTTCAGAAACACTAACCCTGCGCTGCCTTTTTCCCCCGGGGGCCTGAAGGCACTTTGCCACAACCCCCCCCCCCTTCCTCCCCCGAGTTGGAAATGAGGGCTCTGCAGAAAAACAAACATACTTCAGAAAAATCTTGAAATCCTGACTGGCATTTAAGTTGCAGCTAAAATTCTCCTCTATGAATATTTTCAAGATGAAAATAATGCATTTATGACCGGGCAAATAGCTTTAATCCTCAGTCTATCCAATGATGGTATTATGCGCTATTGACTACTGATTCATAGTGGTGTATCATGTTGTAGGAGACAGCTGTGTTAGTCTGTGGTGGCATAACAATATATGGCATTGGTTTCTTGGTCTGGTCTACTTCATAGGTCTGACCTGAGTGAATGTGTGTCTGTCTATATGGCTGAGCTCAGTGGCTGCACTTCGCTGGCCTCCAGGAGCAGGAAATCCACCAGGTTTACAAGCCAGAATTTCAGCCCAAGTTTATACATCACGAAGCAGACTCAGTGGGAAGACGGTTTGAAGAAACCCCCAAAACAACCCAAGTGAAATTTCCAAGAAAGAGTCTGGGCAGCTCGGAGTTAAGGCAGGAATTGAGGAGGACGTTGCAGATCAGGGTTGTCCCACTGACCTTAATGAGCTGACCCCAGGTTGCTCCCCAAATTGGGGGGGGGGCTCTGACACCATCTGGTCAACTCTGCTTTCCTCCACAAATGAGAGCCTTCTGATGTTCTCTCCTCCAACACAACGTCCGTTCGTGAGGTTGCGTGGCAGAAGTGTTTATCTTGGTCAACGTCTCTTGGGTTTGCTTCTTGCAGTCCTGGCTCTTCTCCTCACCTGAGGACCTGGTCATGATTATATCTCCCTGGGGAGACTGTCTGGTTCCCCCCTGAAGCAAAGAGCAAGACTCTGCTTTGACTTCCAAGGACCCTGATTGGCTCTGCAGGTATAGGCGCTACCAAAGCAGTATCATTCGTTGCGTAGCTCCCTAGAGGTCTTAGAGGAGTGGGCGAGAAGGATTTGAAAATTAATGTCATGCTTTTCCAAAACCCTTTGTGAGTTAGCCACACTTGTGACAACCTGCAGGAGTCACATGTTACAAACAGGGACAAAGCTTTCAAGGTTTTTTTTTTTTTTTTATCTTATTTATACCCCGCCTATCCCCTCCCTACTGGAGGGCTCTAGGCGGCTTACAACATCAGTATATATTAATTTATACATCATCAAATTATACATCATATATCATATTACCGCGCGATAGGGAAGAGGACAGGGAACCGGCTCTTCAGCTGCAGGCATCGGACTACATGCCCCAGCATGCCTCGCTTCTGCGCCGGCTGCAGACGTCCAGGAAGCTGTTCTTCGGATCCGTCGTCCTCCGCCGTCATCACCGGGATTCCCAGGTCTTCTTTTGGATCGAGGACGACCCTCCGCTGGACGCCGCAAATTGCCCCACGTGAGTGGTACCCATTCATCTACTTGCTATATTAGCTTTCGAATCGCTGGGTTGGCAGAGAGCTAGGGCTAGTGACGAGAGCTCACCCCGTCACGCGGTTTCGAACTGCCGACCTTGTGGTCGGCAGTCTAACGGCTCAGCGGTTTAACCCGCTGAGCCACCGCGCCCCCTTCTACGTGGGGTGTTGCATACTCTCTCCACTCCTATTAAACATCTACATGAAACCGCTGGGTGAGATCATCCATCACCACGGGATGAGGTATCATCAGTATGCTGATGATACCCAGCTGTACATCTCTACCCTTGGGGAGTTAAGTGATGCTGTTAATGTCTTTTCTCAGTGCCTGAAGACTGTGGGGGCCTGGATGGGGAACCACAGGCTTCAGCCGAACCCTGGCGAGACGGAGTGGGTTTCGGTTTTAGGGCCTTCTGTATCTGGGGGTTTACCACCTTTGGTGCTGTGTTTACCACAACTTTGGGGTTGTGCTGCTCCAAACAGACCCAGTGCACAACTTGGTGGTCCTTCTGGACTCACAACTCCTGCTTGAAGAGCAGGTGGCAGTCGTGGCCAGGAGGGCCTTTGCACAGCTTCGTGTTGTGCGCCAGTTGCGCCCCTTCCTGGATTGGTAGGCTCTGCGATCAGTCACTCATGCCCTGGTCACCTCCCAAATGGACTACTGTAACGCACTCTACATGGGGCTGTCCTTGAAGAGTATCCGGAAGCTTCAGCTGGTGCAAAACACAGTGGTGCCGGCGGTTATGTGTGCTCCAAGATCTGCACACGTGACACCACTGCTACACGAGCTGCATTGGCTGCCAGTTTGTTTCCGCGTCCAATTCAAGGTGTTGGTTATCACCTTTAAAGCCCTACGTAGCTTGGGACTTGGATATTTGAGGGACCCCCTCTCCCCGGTTACATCTACCGTCCCATCAGGTCTGGCAGGAGAGGCACGTTGCGGGTCCCGTCGGCCAGGGACAGTCATCGGGTGGGACCTTTTCTGCCGTAGCCCCTGCCCTGTGGAACGTCGCTCCCCCTGAGGTGAGGTTGACCCCAACCCTCTTAGCCTCCCAGAAGGCCCTTAAAACATGGCTTTGTCAACTAGCTTGGGGATCCCATGGTAGCGTGGACCCTGTTAGATGGTTGGATGGCAGTTAACGGAGTGTACTCTCTGTTTATTTTTCTGCCATTTTGCTTTTTTATTTGTTTTTATCTTGTGTTTATTTTAATTTAAATGGGTTGTTTTTAATGGTTTTTATACATGCTTGATTATTTTTATGTACGCCGCCCGGAGTCACTAAGTGAGAGGGGCGGCTATAGAAATGTGATTAAATAAACAAACAATTACAGTAATTCCTTTATGGCTTCCTAGGAGTTCAGAACTTTATTTGTCCGCTGCGTTTTAGTGAAAACAAGCAAACCACGAGGCCTGGTCTATGGATTGGCACTTTCCATGGGAACCCTGCGATGCTTAAATCACTCCATCGTTTGGCATCTGCTGCCCTCTCTCCCTGCTTCCAGCCCCTGGGCCGGCAAACAGGTCCCGCGCATGATTAATGGCCTTCTGAGTTCACGGTGCCAGTTTGCTCTCAAGGGCGCCCTGGGGAGGGGAAGAGGGTCCCTGCAATCAGGGACGTCCATCAGTTGCCAATCACAACACAACAGGAGCATGAGAGCCACAGAATCGGAGACCCTCCAGGCCACGCTGTGGGAGGGGCGGGGTCTCTCCTCCAGGTCTTCTGAATGTCTCTAGAAGACCTTCCGCTCTTTCAGGAAGGGTCACGAGTCCCCGTGGCTTTGGAGGCTGACGGTATAAAAAGATGGTCATTATTTAGAAAGCTTACAGTATTGAGGATAAAAAGAGAAAAGTAAGTTTTCTCAGTATTAATTGCAGTTTAGGATATCAGTATTACAGACATAAGATTATTTGACTCTTCATCCAAAGTTAAGTACTGTATAACATTAAAAAGCTGCAATTCACATCAAAATATTAATTATATAATAATAGTTTCAGTCTTAAACTAATTGCTTAATACAATGCTTTCCAAAGTGCCACCGTTGGCGACCAACGGCGGCGGCGGCGGCGGCGCAGGGGCACGTGCGGGGGCGGGGGCATGCACGGCAGCAGCGCGGGGGGCCATGCGGCAGCGGTGTGCATGGCGTCAGCGTTGGCCTCCGCTAAAACGTGGAAGCGCTGATGGCGCGCTGCTGCCGTCGTCACTGCCGCCGCCGTACACACCACCGCCGCCGTGCACGCCCCCGCCGCCGCTTCCAGGTTGTGTTGCGACACACCAAACTATGTGTTGCGACACACTAAAGTATCGCGACACACAGTTTGGAAAGCTATGGCTTAACATTAAGATCTCCACTGTATTGTGGATGGATGGATGGATGGATGGATGGATGGATGGATATGATAGATAGATATGATAGATGGATAGATGAACAATAGATAGATAGATAATGGTAGATAAATGATGAGAGAGAGAGAGATGAGAGATAAAAGGAAATAAGCAAATTTAGCAAAAAAAGAAAAAAGAAAAAGAAATCCTGACTGTTCCTTCTGATGCAATGAAGCCTCACAATCACAGCTGTGGTGGCCCTTAATGCCTGAAAAGATCATTTAAGATCTTTTAGATCACTTAAAAAGACACACACACACCCAGTGGCTGTCCTGGTGGGCCAGAGAATAGCCTTCTGGGCGAAGGTGCCTTCTACTCAAGACCCATTTGGACTTGGCATCCCAGTGCCCCCCAATCATCGGATAGCCCTCGCCCCCCCCCCCCGCTAAGAGACCTGTACAGGCAGAATTCATATTGTGTAACCCCAATAAAGCCTTTCCTATTACAAAATTATTATTCGTTTCATGGGTAGGCCTGTATAGATGCATGAACAGTGCTCTTAAACTAAAAATAAAGAATGAAACTTTAATGTGGAGTTGCCCGAATTGGATTGAATTAATCCCGTAATTTTATAATGCCCTTCTTTTATTAATACTATCTCCCACTTGGATTTTTATTTTATATTATATTAATTGTATAAATTGTTGGTTTATATATTTTATATTTTATGCTTTTATCTAATTTTATTTATTGTAAACCGCCCAGAGTTCCCCGTTGGGGGAGATGGGCGGTTATGTAAATTAAATAAATAAATAAATAAATAAATAAATAAATAATAATAATAATAATAATAATAATAATAATAATATACTCTTTACCTTTCAGGTGACAACCGGTGAAAAGAGGTCAGTGCTTTCTCTGTTTAGCCACAGGGTTGTTAGAAAAAGGGCTTCAGCTGCTGGATAATTTTCTGATTTGCTGGCCAAACGCAGACACTGAAAATCTTTGGGGGAGAACTGACTTGTGCAAGTAGGCCAGGATGAGTGCGAGTTCAAATAATGTGATGCACCATTTTGTGTGAATTGTGAATTGATACCAGGTCGTGTTTAATGCAACCCAAAATGTAGTTAATGTAGTTAACGTTTCCACTGAGAAAATAGAAATCCAGTTGACATGATTCAAGCTACAGACAATTCCACCTGGATGACTGAGAACCTTCATAGACATAGTTAATGCAAAGTGTGTGCTGTTGCATTTGTGGTTTTAGACACTCCCATCTTCGGGTGTGCAAAATGGAGAAAAGAAAGATTCCGTCAGAGGAAAACAGTTGTTGTTGTTGTTTATTCGTTCAGTCGTTTCCGACTCTTCGTGACTTCATGGACCAGTGCACGCCAGAGCTTTCTGTCGGCCGTCACCATCCCCAGCTCCCCAATGGTTGAGTCCGTCACCTCCAGAATACCATCCATCCATCTTGTCCTTGGTCGGCCCCTCTTCCTTTTGCCTTCCACTTTTCCTAGCATCAGCTTCTTCTCCAGGGTATCCTGTCTTCTCATTATGTGGCCAAAGTACTTCAGTTTTGCCTTTAATATCATTCCCTCAAGTGAGCAGTCTGGCTTGATTTCCTGGAGTATGGACTGGTTTGATCTTCTTGCAGTCCAAGGCACTCTCAGAATTTTCCTCCAACACCACAGTTCAAAAGCATCTATCTTCCTTCGCTCAGCCTTCCTTATGGTCCAGCTCTCGCAGCCATAGGTTACTACAGGAAATACCATTGCTTTAACTATGCGGACCTTTGTTGTCAGTGTGATGTCTCTGCTCTTAACTATTTTATCAAGATTTGCCATTGCTCTCCTCCCAAGAAGTAGACGTCTTCTGATTTCCTGGCTGCAGTCAGCGTCTGCAGTAATCTTTGCGCCTAGAAATACAAAGTCTGTCACTGCCTCCACTTTTTCTCCCTCTATTTGCCAGTCATCAATCAAGCTCGTTGCCATAATCTTGGTTTTTTTGAGGTTTAACTGTAACCCAGCTTTTGCACTTTCTTCTTTCACCTTCGTCATAAGGCTCCTCAACTCCTCCTCGCTTTCAGCCATCAAAGTGGTATCATCTGCATATCTGAGATTGTTAATGTTTCTTCCAGCAATTTTAACTCCAGCCTTGGATTCCTCAAGCCCAGCATGTCGCATGATGTGTTCTGCGTACAGGTTGAATAGGTAGGGTGAGAGTATACAGCCCTGCCGTACTCCTTTCCCAATCTTAAACCAGTCCGTTGTTCCGTGCTCTGTTCTTACCGTTGCTACTTGGTCGTTATACAGATTCCTCAGGAGGAAGACAAGATGACTTGGTATCCCCATACCACCAAGAACTTGCCACAATTTGTTATGATCCACACAGTCAAAGGCTTTAGAATAGTCAATAAAACAGAAATAGATGTTTTTCTGAAATTCCCTGGCTTTCTCCATTATCCAGCGGATATTGGCAATTTGGTCTCTAGTTCCTCTGCCTTTTCTAAACCCAGCTTGTACATCTGGCAATTCTCGCTCCATGAATTGCTGGAGTCTACCTTGCAAGATCTTGAGCATTACCTTACTGGCATGTGAAATAAGTGCCACTGTTCGATAGTTTGAACATTCTTTAGTGCTTCCCTTTTTTGGTATGGGGATATAAGTTGATTTTTTCCAATCTGATGGCCATTCTTGTGTTTTCCAAATTTGCTGGCATATGGCATGCATCACCTTGACAGCATCATCTTGCAAGATTTTAAACAGTTCAGCTGGGATACCGTCGTCTCCTGCTGCCTTGTTATTAGCAATGCTTCTTAAGGCCCATTCAACCTCACTCTTCAGGATGTCTGGCTCTAACTCACTGACCACACCGTCAAAGCTATCTCCAATATTATTATCCTTCCTATACAGATCTTCCGTATATTCTTGCCACCTTTTCTTGATCTCTTCTGCTTCTGTTAGGTCCTTACCATCTTTGTTTTTGATCATACCCATTTTTGCCTGGAATTTACCTCCGATGTTTCTAATTTTCTGGAAGAGGTCTCTTGTCCTTCCTATTCTATTGTCTTCTTCCACTTCCGCACATTGCTTGTTTAAAAATAATTCCTTATCTCTTCTGGCTAACCTCTGGAATTTTGCGTTTAATTGGCCATATCTCCCCCTATCACTGTTGCCTTTTGCTTTCCTTCTTTCTTGGGCTACTTCCAGTGTTTCAGCAGACAGCCATCTTGCCTTCTTGGTTTTCTTTTTCTTTGGGACGTTTTTTGTTGCCGCCTCCTGAACAATGTTGCGAACTTCTGTCCATAGTTCTTCTGGGACCCTATCTACTAAATCTAGTCCCTTAAATCTATTCTTCACCTCCACTGCATATTCCTTCGGAATATTAGTGAGCTCTTATCTAACTGATCTGTGGGTCTTCCCTATTCTCTTTAGTCTGATTCTAAATTTTGCAATAAGAAGTTCATGATCTGAACTACAGTCAGCTCCAGGTCTTGTTTTTACCGACTGTATAGATGTCCGCCACCTTTGGCTGCAAAGGATGTAGTCAATCTGATTTCGGTGTCGACCATCTGGTGAAGTCCATGTATAAAGTCGTCTTTTAGGTTGCTGGAAGAGAGTGTTTGTTATGCACAGTGAGTTGTCTTGGCAAAATTCTATCAGCCTATGTCCTGCTTCATTTTGTTCTCCCAGACCATGCTTGCCTGTAATTCCAGGTGTCGTCTGACTACCCACCTTAGCATTCCAGTCTCCTGTAATGAAAATAACATCTCTTTTTGGTGTATTATCTAGTAGGTGCTGCAGATCCTCATAGAACTGATCTACTTCTGCTTCTTCAGCATCTGTGGTTGGGGCGTATATTTGGATCACTGTGATGTTAAATGGCTTACCCTGAATTCGAATTGAGATCATTCTATCGTTTTTTGGATTGTATCCAAGCACTGCTTTAGCCACTTTATTATTAATTATGAAGGCTACTCCATTTCTTCTGTGTTCCTCTTGTCCACAGTAGTAGATCTGGTGGTCATCTGATGTGAAGTGGCCCATCCCAGTCCATTTCAGTTCACTGACACCTAAAATGTCTATATTTAATCTTGACATCTCACCAATAACCACATCCAATTTGCCCTGGCTCATAGATCTTACATTCCAGGTTCCTATGGTGTGTTGATCTTTAGAACATCGGATTCGTCGTTCACCACCAGCACCGTCGGCCGCTAGCCGTCCTTTCGGCTTTGAGCTAGCTGCGTCATCACATCTGGGGCTAGTTGAACGTATCCTCTGTTCCTCCCCAGTAGCATTTTGACCATCTTCCGACCTGGGCGTCCCATCTTCCGATGGTATACCGACATATCTTTGGTTGTACTGATCCATTTAGTTTTCATGGCAAGAATACTGGGGTGGGTTGCCATTACCTTCCCCAGGGATCGTATTTAGTCTGACCTCTCTGCCACGACCTTCCCGTCTTGGGTGTCCCTTCACGGTTTAGCTCATGGTTTCATTGAGGTGCTCAAGCTCCAGCACCACGACAAGGTAACGATCTCCTTTGCTGGAGAGGAAAACAGTACAGGTTTAAAAAAAAAAAAAAAGGTCTCAATTAGTGCGGTTCATGAATCCCACAAAATGTCGCATTATTCAAATTTGCACTATTCGATGGGATATTTCTATGGAAAACAGGGACATTGGTTCCAGTGTGATGGAAACAGGCAATGAACATTTTAAATGTAAATTTTATACATATATTTAATGAAATATTACAGGAAAGGATAAAAAGAATATACTTACACTTTAAATTTATGGTTACCCAAGTCGCAGAGTAGTTCTAGAAAGCAAAACAAAAGCAAACAAATTCTACCGTAGATTCAGGCATTCCAGCATCTCATCCTATTTTAGCGTTGCTATGACCGCGTTCATGTAATTTAATTACGTAAAATTTTTGCTCTAATGGAAAAACGAGCCTCTTCTTTTTTAAACCAGGAAAACAGTACAGGTTTAAAAAAGAAGAGGCTCGTTTTTCCATTAGAGCAAAAATTTTACGTAATTAAATTACATGAACGCGGTCATAGCAACGCTAAAATAGGATGAGATGCTGGAATGCCTGAATCTACGGTAGAATTTGTTTGCTTTTATTTTGCTTTCTAGAACTACTCTGCGACTTGGGTAACCATAAATTTAAAGTGTAAGTATATTCTTTTTATCCTTTCCTGTAATATTTCATTAAATATATGTATAAAAATTTACATTTAAAATGTTCATTGCCTGTTTCCATCACACTGGAACCAATGTCCCTGTTTTCCATAGAAATATCCCATCGAATAGTGCAAATTTGAATAATGCGACATTTTGTGGGATTCATGAACCGCACTAATTGAGACCTACTTGCATTAACTTAGAGCAGCCTTTCTCAACCTTTTGACCCTGGAGGAACCCTTGAAATATTTTTCAGGCCTGGGGAACCCCTGCACATTCAGGCTCAAAGATAGGCCAGAAGTTACAAAATTATTATATTCGTTTCATGGGTAGGCCTGTATAGATGCATGAACAGTGCTCTTAAACTAAAAATAAAGAATGAAACTTTAATGTGGAGTTGCCCGAATTGGAAATAATTTTTTAAATCAATCGTGATCTCCCAGGGGACCCCTAGGGACCTCTCACAGAACCCCAGGGTGCCACGGAACCCTGGTGGAGAAACCCTGCTTTAGTCTGTTCATGGGATCTGAGTGGACCATAATCTGCATATGTAATTGCATTTTCCCTACTATAGTTATCTCCAACACAAAAAGTATTGAAAGAGGCTAGCTGTGAAGTTGTTGGACTTACTGTTTTTCTCATAAGGTTCCATACTTTTATCAAACACTGTCTTATAATGCATCCTTTTAAATTTTTGTCCTGTTTCATGTCCTTGTACCAAAGTATCTGTGAAGCCCATTAGCTAGGCCGGCTCCTTTCAATATTGACATTCTTTTGTTTCGGGATTTTATTCATACTGTTAGTCATGAGAGAGAGCCTGCTCTGTAATATAGTTTGAAGTTTGGAAGAGCAAGACCACGTCTGTCTTTTGAGTCTTGCAAAATTTTGAATTTTACTCTAGGTTTTTTCCACTCCATATAAATTTATTAACAGTTCTTTCCATGGTCTTTAAAACGATCTGGGTGGGTGCTGAGATGGACCTCCAAATTCAGTCACGAGTCACCTGCAGGATGGGACCGTTTTGTCAGAATGAGAAAGTGAGCTTAGCAATGGAGCAATGCAAACTTTGCCCTTTTGGAGATGCCTGCAACGTCACAACACGTGCCCTAAAGGGGTGGCGCGATGTTCCTTTTGTCATTTGCACCATTTGCCCTTCCCACAGACATGGAGGGGTTCATAGTGAAAGAAGCAGAGACTTGCCCCCCCCTCCTTTGCACGTCAGAATTGCAAATGGGAGTGAGATCAGCTGATTCTCCTGCGCTTTCCTTTCTGTTGCCGTTTATCAGGGGTGTCTATGACAAAGGGTCAAGAAAGTCAAGGCGGTGGTCATGACCTCACGATTGAAGGTCTGCCCCTTTTTTCATGTGCATCACCAGCACAATGCACATGAAAAAGGGGCAGGGCTTTGATTGCACAATAATAGCTGCCGTCTTGGATTTTTTACCCCCCTTTGAAGATGCCCCTGCTGATTATAATGTGAAATCCCCAAAATTGCTCCTGGAGCAATGCTAGGCCACCAATGTAGGATTGTTCCAAGGGCGTTCTTGGAAAAAGATGGCATTCTATTAGACCAGAGCTTTCCAAACTTTTCATGTTGGTGACACACTTTTTAGACATGCATCATTTCGTGACACACTCTTACAGCAGGGCACCATTTCACGACACACTCTTACAGCAGGGCACAAGGCAGGCACTAGGACCTGTGCGGAATCACAGCAGGTTTGGAGGCAGCAAGGCACAAGGCAGGCACTAGGACCTGCACAGAATCCTGGCAGGGCTCGGAGGCAGCAGCAGCCACGACACACCCAGACACTGCAGCCGACACACTAACGTGTCCCGACACACCGTTTGGAAAGCTCTGTATTAGACAGTTTCTCTTTCCTCTATTCCAGAACAATGCACGCTCAGCTTGGTTAGGTGTTAACCTGGCTTAGCACACTGTGTGGAATTCAGTCCATTTGTTGTTTGATGGTTCATTGTATTGGGTGAATCCAGAAAATGGTTTAACCAGATGAAGCCTGCACTAATGTGCCATTGTATTCATTGTCTTTGCATAAGACTTGATGCAAACATGCATCAAATTTGATGTGTTGGATTTTGATGGCAAGCATCAAAGCTGTCAATTTTTTTTTTTTTGGCAATGTATTTATTTATGTATTTCCCAAAAAAAATGCAGTTTATTTATTTAGGTCAGTGTTTTTCAAACTTGACAACTTTAAGATGGGGAATTCTGGGAGTTGAAATCCACACATCTTAAAAAAAAGAGATTTGATGTGTTGGATTTTGTTCAAATATATTTGAATTCCTCAGTCTGTTCACATGATGGGTAGCATGGGGGGTTGCTTTGGAGTTCGGCGGCACCAAACTCAACTCAACTCAACTCAACTCAACTCAACTCAACTCAACTCAACTCAACTCAACACAGGTAAGTAGTATGTTTGTATATCTGTACATATAAAAGGGGCTACCCTTGAAGAATATCCGGAAGCTACAACTGATCCAGAATGCAGCCACGCGGACAATTTTGGGTGTCCCAAGGAGGACACACGTAACACCTTTGCTGCGCGAACTGCACTGGGTTCCAGTCTGCTTCCGGGTCCAATTCAAGGTGTTGGTTATCACCTTTAAAGCCCTACATGGCATGGGGTCAGGATACCTAAGGGACCGTCTCATCCCGTCCCACCCGGGCATGCAGAGAGGGCATGCTGCGGACCACTTCGGTTAAAGAGCTCCACCTAACGGGGTGACGTAAGCGTGCTTTCTCTGCTGTTGCCCCTGCCCTTTGGAACATTCTCCCCCCAGAGATTAGACAGTCCCCCTCGCTCCTGGACTTCCGGAAAAACTCAAAACCTGGTTTTGTCAGTATGCTTGGGGTGGGAAGGAGAATGTGCATACCTGGAGATGGCTAGCACCTTAGATTATCCCTGGAGTGCCCTTTTTACTTAAGAAGAACTTAGAAGATTCCATCATTGGATTGTATTATATTTTTTATATTTTAAATCGTTATTTAATTTGTATTTTATTCTATTTATAATTGTACATTATTGATTATATTTTGTTGTAAACCGCCCAGAGTCCCCCTTGGGGGAGTTGGGCAGTGATTGTTGTTTATTCGTTCAGTCGCTTCCGACTCTTCGTGACTTCATGGACCAGCCCACGCCAGAGCTTCCTGTCGGCCGTCACCATCCCCAGATCCCCCATGGTTGAGTCCGTCACCTCCAGAATACCATCCATCCATCTTGCCCTTGGTCGGCCCCTCTTCCTTTTGCCTTCCACTTTCCCTAGCATCAGCCTCTTCTCCAGGGTATCCTGTCTTCTCATTATGTGGCCAAAGTACTTCAGTTTTGCCTTTAATATCATTCCCTCAAGTGAGCAGTCTGGCTTTATTTCCTGGAGTATGGACTGGTTTGATCTTCTTGCAGTCCAAGGCACTCTCCGAATTTTCCTCCAACACCACAGTTCAAAAGCATCTATCTTCCTTCGCTCAGCCTTCCTTATGGTCCAGCTCTCGCAGCCATAAGTTACTACGGGGAATACCATTGCTTTAACTATGCAGACCTTTGTTGTCAGTGTGATGTCTCTGCTCTTAACTATTTTATCAAGATTTGCCATTGCTGTCCTTCCAAGAAGTAGACGTCTTCTGATTTCCTGGCTGCAGTCACCGTCTGCAGTAATCTTTGCGCCTAGAAATACAAAGTCTGTCACTGCCTCCACTTTTTCTCCCTCTATTTGCCAGTTATCAATCAATGGGCAGTGATAAATTTGATTAAATAAATAAATAAATAAATAAATAAATAAATGATTTTTAAAGAAATAAATCTATGCCTTGGGGTCTTTCTGGAGATGTAAAAGTCCTAGCTCACAATCCTGGAGTTCCTGATCTGATTGCAGCAAGCCAGTTTCCCCTCCCCCCCCTTTTTTCTGTCTACCATTTCCAAACCGACTCTGAAAACATCTAAAATGCGCCCTTATGAAAACAACCCCGGCCCCATTCCTTCCCACGTGGGAGAGCCGATGTCTTTCCCAAAATAGCAGCTCCAGCATCGCTCTGCCCGGATGCAGGCCAAATGGGTCCTAAACAGGCCCTAAATTATGACTCTGCCTTTTGGATGCCTTTGATTTCGAAGGAGAAGACAAGAGAGGAACTAATCTTGCCGTATAGCCAGACCAGTGCAGGGAAGGAAGAGTTGGATGTGTTAATTCCCTTTAGCTCACAAGAAAATCTCCCTTGGTTTTGGCAATGTTTTCTCCCAAGCAAAGGAAGCACTTGCTGGTATCTCTCTGAAGCCAGCAAACAGTTGGTATTGATCAGGCATAGCCCAGGCAGAGCAAATGGCATCTGGCTTCATCTTCCGAGGTTTGCTGTCGGCTTTGCGATCTAGGGGGGAGCCGGGCTTCCAGGAAGCCGTAATTGCCAGAAATCCCCCAGCTTGCCATGACTGGTGACCATTTGTATGAAACAGGGAAAGCATGCATCGAGACAAACTCTGGGCTGATTGTTAAGGAAAATCGGTTTGATAAACAAGCAACACACCTCCCAGAGCATTTCTGTCCCCTGGAATAATTATATAGGTAGTAATCTTTGGGTTCAAGGTATGCTAGAGATGCTTGCTGAATTTGCAGTTTATTTATTTAGGCCAGTGTTTTTCAAACTTGGCAACTTTAAGATGGGGAATTCTGGGAGTTGAAGTCCACGCATCTTAAGGTTGCCAAGTTTGAAAAACACTGATTTAGGTAGAAGACTTGTATGGCCGCCCATCTTGTGCATCACAACTCTGGGTGGCTCACAAAACTATAATAAAACCCATCAAAGCAGTAAAGCCAAGAGAAGAAGAAGTAGAAAGAGGAGGAGGAGGAGGAGGAGGAGGAGGAGGAGGAGGAGGAGGAGGAGGAGGAGGAGGAGGAGGAGGAGGAGGAGGAGGAGGAGGAGGAAAAATGGAAAGAAAAAAATGGGGTGGTGAGATTAAAAGTGAAAGAGAGAAAAAGACTCTTGCGTGTTGGTACAAACAAATGAAAAGCACATGTAGAAAATGAAAATAATCTCAGTGTCTGAGTTGATGACCAGATGAACATAAGTCTGCCATGCGGCGCTGCTGCAAAAAAAGCTAATGCAGTCATAAACGGTAAAGGTTCCCCCCGCACAGTTGTGCAGTCGTGTCCGACTCTAGGAGCCGGTGCTCATCTCCGTTTGTTAGCCGAAGAGCCAGCGTTGTCCGAAGACGCTTCCACGGTCATGTGACCCGCATGACGCGCGTGGAACGCTGTTACCTACCCACCGAAGTGGTCCCTATTCATCTACTTGCATTTGCATGCTTTCGATTTGCTAGGTTGGCAAGAGCTGGAGCTAGTGCGGGAGCTCACTCCACATGCAGGGCTCGGGATTCGAACCTCCGAACTTGCGATCTTCTGATCAACAAGCCTGGCGTCTTACCCGCTGAGCCACCGCGCCCCCAATGCAGTCATAGGCTGTATTAATTAAAACTGAATCTCTGGACAGGAAACAATACTTCTGCTCTAGTCTGGGTTAAGCTCCATCTACAACTGGCTTTAAAGATATCAAAACACTCCAGCATCTTGTGAGAAAGATGACCAGGATGGAGAATGGGGAGCTTAGAATCCAACTCCTCTGCGGAACAATCAAAAGAAAAAAATTAAGGCAAGTCCACTTTCTTACTCAGACAAATTGGGGAAGATGAGTTATCTGTCACCCAGAGCAGGACCGGAGGCATTGGGTAGAAATTGCAAGGAAGTAGATTTGGAGTAAACATCTGGAGAACCTCATACAGGTAGCCCTCGCTTAACAATCACAATTGGGACTGGAATTTCGGTTGCTAAGCGAAGCGGTCGTTAAGCAAATCCGACCCGATGTTACAACCTTTTTTTGCAGCGCCTGTTAAGCGAGTCACCATGGGCATTAAGCGAACCACACGGTTCTTAAGTGATTCACGCATTTCCCCATTGATTTTGCTTGCCAGAAGCCAGCCAGGAAGGTCGAAAATGGCAATCACGTGACTACAGGATGCTGAGACGATCATAAATGCGAACCGGTTGCCAAGTGCTCAAATTGTGATCACATGACTGTGGGGATGGTGTGACAGTCGTAAGTGTGAGGACAGGTCATAAGTCAGTTTTCTCAGCACCGTTGTAAGTCCAAAGCATCACTAAATGAATGGTTGTTAAGTGAGGACTACCTGTAGTGTAGGTGTTGTTTGAAAAGGGCACAAACAGCTGGGAAAATGGTGGGCTTTCTTTCCCGCAAGGATTTGAAACAGAGACTAAGGTGGTTACAAAACACATTCCTCCTTAGCGAACAGAGGGGTGCAGACCAGTTTTTTGGAAAAAGCAATATCTCCCTGAAAACATTTAGGAGAAATACGGCAGAACTGATTCAATTCTATTAATTAAGTCATGTGAAGAAAGGTCAAGTCGGCCTCTTAAAAACTCTTTGGAGCGGGCCCAGACGCTTACACCCCACGGAGACGATGGGTTTGCTTGCAACTCAGTTGCAGGACAGATGTCAGGGTGTGGAAAACGACACCACATCGAACAATGCACGGAGCCACCGGCAACTCTCCCCCCGAAATCCAGAATTGTACATTTATATAAAGCACTGCATATGGATTTTATTTGAAATCATATCACATCACTGACTCTTGCATTGCCCACTTGTGAGTGTGTAACCTTCAGTCTGAAACATGAGCTCTTGTAACGGGGTAGGAAGGTGATGGAAGGGGGGGGAGCCTCAAATTCTTGGGAAGGGGGGCTTGCTGTTTATTTTTATTTTTCTTCTTCTCCCAACCCCCCTCTCTTTTTGGCAAGGCAGGCCCACATAGCTACTGAAGCCAGCAGGATGATTAAAAAAAGAAAAGAAAAGAGCAGAGTTGTCGAGGAAGAGAGGGGCTGTCAAAAAAAAAAGGGGGGGAAGAAAGGAGGAGGGCCGCAGGGAGAAGGAAGTTCTAATTTTACAGAACGTGAGCGCATTCAGAAGAAAGAGAAGGACGCGACCTGCAGAAGGGACAGCAGTCGTCCCGGCTGGCGTCGACCGGGTCTGGCATCCCTGGAATTGCGCTGCAGCGGAGAGTTTTAGCGGAGAAAATAAGTCTTAGGGGCCGGGGGAGGGGGGGCGGGTTTCCTCGGCCACCTGGCCGCCATGCAATTCCTCCTGGACTTCTTGGCCTTCAGCGTCCTGCTGGCCGCGTGGGGGGCGAAGGGGAGCCAGCGGAGGGCGAGCGAGGGCGTCTTCCGCCGCCGGTCCCACCGCGTCCAGCACGGCCGCTGCAGTTACACCTTCGTCCTGCCCGAAGCGGATCCGCCCCTCTGCCCACCCGCTGGGGACCCTCTGGGCATCAACACGCTGCAGCGGGATTCCCCGGCCGAGCCTTTTCCCGGGAATGACGGGCAGCCCACCTTGCGGGTCCAGCAGCTGGAGAGGATCTTGGAAAATAACACCCAGTGGCTAATGAAGGTAAAAAAGGGGGGTTTGGGGCGGGGGGCGGGCAGTGGGATGCCAGGCGCTGGGAGGGTGGGGGATGCTCAGCCCTGCCCAGGGCATCTGCCTGAGTCAGCTGTCAGGGGGCAAGAGAAGGCCCTTGGCGCACCCCCAGGATCTCTTGCACCCCACCTGGGTCCCGCTGGGCACCTGGGCTTGAAAAGCGAGGAGGGGGGGGGGGCAAAAACTGGGTTGCATTTCACGAATGAAGTAGGACTATCCCTCCTGTCCCCCTTTGATCCCATTAAAAGGGGGAACCTGGAAACAATTTGGGGAGCTCAGGGAAACCCCCCCTTGGGCATTTTTCCTGTCCATGGTAGGGAAAAGTGTAGGCATGAAATGCAAAAGAAGAGGTTCTGGGTCTGAGTCAAGGGGCATCTGCAAACCCAAAGGAGCCCCGTTATGGGGCGTCCGTAATGCTGCTTATCTCTTTCAACTTCATTGGGGCAATCGTAGAAATAGATTTGGGCCTTCCCCCCCCCCCCCCAACCCTCTCTGAGTCTGCAGAAAATAAGAACGGCTTGCAGTGTGCCGGCCCCGTTGGCAATTCCTCAGTGTTCCTTCCAAGGTAATGGGGAACAAAGCCTAGCAGGTTTTACTCTTCTTGAGGGTGACCTTGGATCGTCTTGGACGGGGGGGGGGGGTGTCCACGGGAAGGGGAAACCAATGAAAAAAGCCAAGAGGACAGCTGTGACCATGTGATCAAAGCCCTCCCCTTTCTATGTCCTTTCATGTCCAAAAAGGGGCAGGGCTTCAAGTGTGCAAAGGCGGCTGCCATCTTGACTTTTTTAACCCACCCCCCAGAAGAAGGGACTTATTTCCTTGTACTCCGTTGAAGTTTGGCTGTGGCCATGTAAACTTCTTGAGGGCCTCTCATGAGAGAGCTGAGGATTTGGCAGCAGTCCTTTGAAGGGTGACCTGGTGCACGCTTTGCCTGGTTCGACAATTAGAAGTGTGTCGGAAAACCCACTGAGTGTGTTCATGCGACACATTGCACAGCTGGATCAGGGTAAGACCAAACAGCTGCATTCACACAACCTCAGACACTTGCTTACAGGTAGCCCTTGCTTAAGTGACGGTTTGGACTTACAATGGTGCTGGAAAAACTGACTTGCGACCGGTCCTCATGCTTACGACGATCGCAGCATCCCCACGGTCACGTGATCACAATTTGGGTGCTTGGCAACTGCTTCACATTTATGATCATCGCAGCATCCCATGGTCGTGTGATCGCCATTTTTGATCTTCTCGGCCGGCTTCTGGCAAGCAAAATCAATGGGGAACTGTGTGATTCGCTTAACAACCGCCACAAAAAAGGTCATAAAATCGGGTCGGATTCGCTTAATGACCGCTTCACTTAGCAAACAAAATTCCGGTCCCAATTGTGGTCGTTAAGCGAGGACTACCTGTAGTTTTAACCTTAGTTAGCTTCTCTTTTTTAGGCTTTGTGTCTGGTGTGAGTCCAGCCCATTTAATTAGCGTATGTTTCAGTCTATTGTATGAGCCTAGAAAGTGTGTTAAACTAACCAAATAAATTTGGTAATTGTAAACTAAATGCGATTCTTTTCCCTTTTTGCCCGCCCAAAAGTTTTGACCTGCCAGTGAGTTTTGACTGCTTATTTCATCTGTCTCTTATCTGCTGTGGGGCAAAAACGTTTTGGACATGAGACTGTTTTTACTAGTGGCGGGCAAAAAAGGAACAAGATGAACAGACAAGAAAGAAAGAAAGAAAGAAAGAAAGAAAGAAAGAAAGAAAGAAAGAAAGAAAGAAAGAAAGAAAGAAAGAAAGAAAGAAAGAAAGAAAGAAAGAAAGAACAGGATGAACCAGAAAGAAAGAACAGGATGAACCAGACAGGATGAACTCATATATATAAAAAGAAAAGTAACCAAGGACAACAGGAACAGAGTTCAGTAGGTTATGTGAATGCCTTTGTTACAACTTTACTGACCTGGTTAACGCAGCTGAATGAATGCCACCCTGATAAGGTCAC
The DNA here is from genome assembly GCA_023362775.1 of Charina bottae. Classification (NCBI taxonomy): domain Eukaryota; kingdom Metazoa; phylum Chordata; class Lepidosauria; order Squamata; family Charinaidae; genus Charina; species Charina bottae. The sequence goes on from JALMGJ010000034.1 coordinate 5,853,999, forward strand.
CCCATTTTTCTTTTCATGGAAAGAAGTGTGGAAAGTAAGTTCTGACTTAAAATCAAATGAATGAAAACTGACTGACTATTTGGGATGTCTGCGAGGGGGTTGGTCAGAAAAGTCAAGATGGCAGTCACAACTCTGTGACCCCGTGGACACCCCTGCAGCCAGTGCTGGTTTAACTGTACAATGAAACCTCAGTTGAACAGACCAGGCAGGGGAAGGGAGCTGTTAAATTGGACAGTACACCACTGCAGTGATTTACAGGTAGTCCTCACTTAATGACCATTTGTTTAGTGATGGTTCAGACTTACAACAGTGCTGAAAAAAACAACTTATAACCAGTGCTCACACTTATGACCGTCGCAACGTCCCCATGGTCACATGATCACAATTTGGGCGCTTGGAAACCGGTTTGCATTTATTACTGTCGAAGCATCCCGCCATCACGTGATCACCATTTTCAACTTTCCCGGCCGGCTTCTGGCAAGCAAAATCAATGGGGAACCGCATGATTCACTTAATGACCATGTGGTTCACTTAATGACCGCAGTGATTCACTTAATAACCGATGCAAAAAAGGTCGTAAAATCGGGACAGATTCGCTTAATGACTGCTTCGCTTAGCAACCGAAATTCCGGTCTCAATTGTGGTCGTTAAGCGAGGACTACCTGCATGACATCTTGTGTGATCTCGTCTTTCAAAGGTTCCAAATCCTATCAACATCCCTAGTCTGATGACCTCATTGCCCCAATGAAGTCAATCACCATCAAATTGTTCTGTTGAGTGCAAAATATGTTGCTTCAAGGACTGAGATATTGAAGTTTCGCCATCACCGAACTTGACTTGGTAGAAAAACATGCATGAACATTTCTCTACTCAGGACTCTTATACTGTAAATGCATACATGCATCTCTTTCTGGCCACGGCCCCTCCAGGAACCCTGAATTTATCTGAGCCCTGGAAGTAAGACCAGGACAAAGCGATGCAAACTTTTCAGAGCAGGCGGGGAAACCGCATCCGTTGACCTTCTGCCCTGCTCTAACCCCACATGCAGCGCTGAACTTGGGGCAGGGGGAAAGTCCTTGTGCTTGGTGGGGGAAAAATGCATTGAGCAAGATTCACATGCTGAAGCAGCTCGCCAGCCATTCGATCAGCGTTTCTCAACCTTGGCAACTTTAAGATGGGTGGACTTCACCTCCCAGAATTCCCCAGCCAGCCATGGTGTTGGGAGTTCCCCATGCTGGCTGGGGAATTCTGGGAGGTGAAGTCCACCCATCTTCAAGTCGCCAAGGTTGAGAAACGCTGCATTAGATATTTGGAGATAAGAAACATTTCTCCGTGCCCAAGGACACATTTCTTCAGCCTTCCTACCGATCCAGATCCAGACCACTTATAAGCATCACTCTTATTGCCATTTCTTTCTTTCTTTCTTTCTTTCTTTCTTTCTTTCTTTCTTTCTTTCTTTCTTTCTTTCTTTCTTTCTTTCTTCTTCTTCCTTCCTTCCTTCCTTCCTTCCTTCCTTCCTTCCTTCCTTCCTTCCTTCCTTCCTTCCTTCCTTCCTTCCTTCCTTTCTTTCTTTCTTTCATCTATCTATCTATCTATCTATCTATCTATCTATCTATCTATCTATCTATCTATCTATCTATCTATCTATCTAGTTCATCTTGTTCCTTTTTTGCCCACCACTAGTTTTACAGCCGCTCCCATCAGCCCCCGCTGACATGGCCGCAGCCACTGGGCAACATCTGGAAGAGAGCAGATCGCTGGCTGTTAAGCTGAGCTTATCATTACAGGCAACCCATTCCAGATCTTGGGGGGACTCCAACTCCCAGTATCCCAAGCCAGAATTTTGTAACTTAGGTCTAGCAAGGGATTCTGGGAGCTGAAGTCCAGTGCAACGGGAAGGCGCCAGGATAGAGGTCGTGACATATTGGAACTGGTGTTGAAATGCAACGCGCAGCTGTCTTTCCAGAGGACAGTTCTCGAGAGATCTGGGGCGACTCCAGTTTAAAGCATCCAAAGAAGAGAAGCCAGAAGCTGCAGATCTCAGCACTTAGCCCTGGGACATGCTGACATACATTTCTATTTAAAATGGAGAAAGCGTCACTTAAATTGGCAGCCACTCAGATTCATTAGTACATGCAAGCTATCCCCCCCCCTTTTTTTTCTTAATGATAGATTTCTTCTTGTAATGTTGAAAAATGTCTAGCTTTCCAGAGGTTGCTGCGCTATAACTTCTAGCGTGCTGTGCCAGAAGCCGTTTTTGTCGGGAATCTGGGGAGTTCAGCAATATCAACCGCCCAGAGTTCCCTTGTGGGGGGAGATGGGCGGTGATATAAGTTAGAAATAATAAATAAATAAATAAATAAATAAATAAATAAATAAATAAATATTTCAAAAGCCACACTGCCCAAGCGGCTGTACTTGCTTGGGGCACCCGTTTCAGAATTGCAAACCTCTGGATGAGTTAAAGTTCCTTCTCTTCCCTTCCACCTTTCCCAGCATCAGAGCTTCTCCAGAGAGCTGGGTCTTCACATAATGTGTCCAAAGTAGGATAATTTGAGCCTGGTCATTTGTGCCTCGAGGCAGAACTCTGGGTTGAGTTGTTCGATAATCCATTGGTTTGTTTTTCGGACTGTCCATGGTCTTCTCAGGAATCTTCTCCAACACCAAAGCATCATTTCAAAAACATCAATGCTCTTCCTCTCCTGCTTCTTCAAAGTCCAACTTTCACTTCCATTGAGTATCACAGGGAATACCATGGCTGGCATGGTTCTGAACTTTGTAGCTATGGAGACATCCTGGCATCTGAATATCTTGGAGAAGATATTCATGGTTGCTCCATCAAGTGCCAGACTGTGGCGTATGGAGCTGCCCCCTTTATCACCAGGGTTAGATTTCCATTGTATTATGGTGCTACACATTTGCACCTTTGAATCGATTCAAATTGTCAGGGTTGGGTGAGATTTGATGAGATCCAGGTTTGCGCCTCCATCAAGAACCACAAGCCTCGTCCAGAAGTGGGTTTATCCAATTCACTGCCCAGATGTGGAGGGAGATGTGGGAAAAATCACCACCACCCCTCAATTCTTTAGCATGGGAAAAAATAACAGTGGCTATAACCTTAGAAAATTATTTTTCAGATGATTGGGATGGAATCTGCAGGCAAGATAGAACTTTATAATCATTGTACGCCAAACACTGTAAATATTGGTTCAGGGACGTTTATGATCTGTAGTCCTCTAAAATATTTTCAGGGATTGTAATTTGATTGTTTTGGATGGAATATGGTGTTGCTTGTGTTCAGTTTCTCACCCTTTTTCATTATTTATTCCAGCCAAACAGGGTGCTGGAGCGATAAATAATTAACCCTGAATTTTTGGATAAATGTTAGACAGTAATTGACAGATTCTCTGGTCCTAAAGTAGTACCCAAAATGGTTTGAAATGTAGCCTAGGCAAGATCACCTAGCTGATGCAACCAAATCACTCAGGTCAAAAGGTTGGTAGGAGAGCTACGTGGAGTAAAATGTAAAGAATTCCTAAGATCTTTCCACATGTCTCTACTGCTTAAGATAAGATCTTTTAAGCAGGGTAACCGGCCAGAGGTGTGCACAGAGAGGGGGTCAATAAAGTCAAGATGGCAGCCACAATCATGTGATCAAAGCCCCAACTGTTAAAAAGGGGTGGGGGTTGGTCACATGGTTGTGGATGCTATCTTGACTTTATTGACCCTCCCCCGACAGACACCCCTGTGGCCAATGGTGATTAAATTAAATTAAATTAAATTAAATTAAATTAAATTAAATTAAATTAAATTAAATTAAATTAAATTAAATTAAATTAAGGCAGAAAACACTGGGCAGCTCACAATCCAACAATAATAAAAATACAATACTGTATGAATAATCAGAGATATAATAAACAACGAACAAGAAAAATAAGAACAATTTTTTTTACAAAAATCAAGAACAAGAACAACATGGTGGTCCAGCAACAACGCACCAAACACAGTGGTTTGATCATAAGGGAACTCCTTATTTGAGGACAGATTTGTGGATCATTGAAATCCCATAATAGTCCTTTCCTCCTTCCCCCTCGTGGCACTTTATATAAGCAAAGTACTTATTCCATCTTGGGAAACAGGGTTTAAACGAAGTGTTTATGCAAGCTGCTGGCAAACAGATTGGAATAAGGATTGGCTGTATTCAGCACATCCTTGGAAATCCTCATCAATCACATAGACTCTTATCTATGAACGAACTGGGCAATGTTGATTTGATTGTGTACCATCAAGCCGACCATGTAGATAGACTTTCTCCATGACAATCTGTCCCTAATCTGGTCTTTCAGGTCTTCCAATGATACCCCATCGCCACTGTAACTGAGTCCCTCCACCTTGCTGCTGGTCATCCTCTTCTTCTCTTTCCTTCCACTTTTCCCAGCATTATGGACTTCTCAAAGGAGCTGGGTCTTCACACTGATTGATTGATTGATTGATTTGTTGTTGTTGTTCAGTCGTTTAGTCGTGTCCAACTCTTCGTGACCTCATGGACCATAGCACGCCAGGCCTTCCTGTCCTCCACTGTCTCTCGGAGTTTACTCAAATTCATGTTCATTACATCGGTGATGCTATCTAACCATCTCATCCTCTGCCGTCCCCTTCTCCTTTTGCCTTCAGTCTTTCCCAGCATCAGGGTCTTTTCCAGGGAGTCCTCTCTTCGCATTAGGTGGCCAAAGTATTTGAGCTTCAGCTTCAGCATCTGTCCTTCCAATGAGCAGTCAGGGTTGATTTCCTTTAGGATTGACTGGTTTGACCTCCTTGCAGTCCAAGGGACTCTCAAGAGTCTTCTCCAGCACCACAGCTCGAAACCATCAATTCTTCGGTGCTCAGCCTTCCTTATAGTCCAACTCTCACAGCCATACATTACTACTGGGAAAACCATAGCTTTAACTATACGGACCTTTGTCGGCAAGGTGATGTCTCTGCTTTTTAATATGCTGTCTAGGTTTGCCATAGCTTTCCTCCCAAGGAGCAAGCGTCTTTTAATTTCATGGCTGCAGTCACCGTCTGCGGTGATCTTGGAGCCCAAGAAAATAAAATCTGTCACTGCTTCCATTTCTTCCCCTTCTATTTGCCAGGAAGTGATGGGATTGATTGATTATCTGCCTTCAAGTCAGTGTCGACTCAGTGATGACATAGATAGATTTTCTCCATGATGATCTGTCCCCAACCTGGTCCTTCAGGTTTCCCAGCAAAGCCCCCATTGCCATAGTAACTGGGTCCCTCCCTCTTGCACTTGGTCATCCTCTTCTTCTCTTTCCTTCCATCTTTCCCAGCATTATGGACTTCTCCAGAGAGCTGGGTCTTCACATTGATTGACTGATTGATTGATGTGCCATCAAGTCAGTGTCAACCGTTAGCGACCACGTAGATAGACCTTCTCCAGAAGGATCTGTCCTCAAGCTGGTCCTTCAGGTCTTCCAATGGTGTCCCCATCGCCCCTGTAACTGAGTCTATCCACTTTGCTGCTGGTTTTCCCCTTCTCCTCTTTCCTTCCATCTTTCCAGCATTATAGACTTTTCAAGAGAGCTAGGTCTCCATGTTGATTAATTATGTGCCATCAAGTTGGTATCGACTCCTAGAGATCACATAGATAGATTTTCTCCATGACGATCTCTCCCCAACCTGGTCCTTCAGGTCTCCCAACGATGCCCCCATCACCACTGTAATTGAGTCTGTCCCTCTTGCTGCTGGTCATCCTCTTCTTCTCTTTCCTTCCACCTTTCCTGGCAACAGAGCTCGGCAACCCGGAGAGTGCCACATTTGCTCTTCTTTTCTCACGAAACTGCATATTTTCAAAGTGTGACAAGCATCAGCAAATGGGAGGAAGGGAACGGCCCCGTCTTTCAACCTCATTCTTTGTAGATCTGTCCTGACCTGCGCATTCCCCGTCTGTGGCATGGAGTCTGGTAGGACTCTGAAGAGAAAGAACTAGGATTACTTTCATCCCTGCTTGAAAAGAGCATTACTGTAAAAGATCAGCTGTTGCAACGGAGACCAATCTGTGCATTGGCACACGTGTTGGGAAACGACCTGGACGTAATTTTCTGTAGACCCATGGAGGTCGTTTCTGAGGGGTTGTACCTAGGATTATTGGATTGTCGTGTCAGATTTCTCGTATGAAATTAGCAAATTGTTTTCTCTACAAAGCACAGTTTTCTCATGGTGACGTGAAGTGCAGGTGGCCAGATAACAACGGTCACGTGTGTATTGTTTTGGCTAGTTTGCATGGGAACAAGTCCTCCTGATTCCCTCTGTGGGAAGCCTTGCTCTGTGTAGAGCAAGGGAGGGGGGGGATCACACGCTTGCTTAGATGCAGCACTGCTATGGCCTATGCTTTAGGCCTGGTGTGTGTCACACCTAACTGCCAGCCAGTCAGAAAGCTGGAAGAACTGAATATCTAACCATGCAAAATGGTGTTCTATGCTTCTTGACTTCTCGTGTCTTTTAGCCATGTACTTCTTCACGTGTTCTGTTCCTGTGGACTGGGAAGTGTGAGCTATGCCTGGCTATGTGAGTGATGCCATGGCGCTCCTTCATGTCTGTCATGTCTGTCAGTGGAAGCACTACACTGGAGAAGATGTACATCCTATCATGTCGTTCAGTGGGGGGAGAAGGGGGGAAATGCCAAATCCTGCAGGAGAAATCTCACTCCCTAACTGAACTTGGGTTCCTGGATTCCTTGCGGGAGTGGTTGAGAAATCTGACACCCATTTGTAGTGAATGCAAAGCTTTGGCAGGGCAGCTGGGATCCTGCCTGTGTTTGGTCTGGCCAAACACTTTTTAATTTTAATCAGTTTTAAGTTGAAACTCTCCTTCTTGAGGTCCTGGCCAATGCTTTACCGTTGCAATTTGGGGCTCCCCAAAGAGTGTGAGGAACATTTGCTTTTACCGGGAGCAGTCACCACTTCTTTGGATGGCCTCTCTGAAAACACGGCGCCCCTCCCAAAGATAGGCTGTTTTTCACAAATTCAGCTGGAACCACTTAACAGGCCCTGTTTTCTTTGGATTCAGACCCTGAAAGAAACAAATAGAGATGGCGGGAAGGGGGGGGGGAGAGAAAGAGAAGGACAGAGTGAGGAAACGAAGCAGAAATGATCGGCCAGCCAGTTAAAGAGAAAATGCGGATGGTTTTCTATCTGTGCCGCCTGGCACCTGGGGTCTTGAAAGGCCAGGAAGGAGAAAGATGAAGATGCCTCTTAGCATGTGCAGAGTGCCTCCCTCCCCTCGCTGAGCCAGAGACCCCAGCTTCTCCAAATGTGGTAAAAAGGAGGATTAGGAACCAGAAGACGGGATCTGCAGGCTTATTTCAGCCTCAATTCCACTTTTTTGGAATGAGAATCAAGACTGAGGCCGAAAAATCCAGCAGCGGTTATTCCCGTGCGCGTAGCATCTCTTGCTCAGGAGCCCACTTGGAAAAATGGATTGGAGGCCCTGGCGTTGCTTTGTTGAAGGGGAAAAACAAAGAAGTAAAGCAAAAGCTCCCGATTGGGGGAGATGGGCGGTAAAATAAAATAAAAAAATAAAATAATAAAATAAAATAAAATAAAATAAAATAAAATAAAATAAAATAAAATAAAATAATAAAATAAAATAAAATAAAATAAAATAAAATATAAAATAAATAAAATAAAATAAAATATAAAATAAATAAAATAAAATAAAATAAAATAAAATAATAAAATAAAATAATAAAATAAGATAAGATAAAATAAAATAAAATAAAATAAAATAAAATAAAATAAAATAATAAAATAATAAAATAAAATAAAATAATAAAATAAAATAAAATAAAATAAAATAAAAAAATAAAAAAATAAAAAAATGCATTTTGCATGTGGGCAACATTTCTTTCCCTGGCCTCACCCTAAGCCAGCGGTTCTCAACTCAGTCCCAATCACATTTATTTATTTTATTTTATTTTATTTTATTTTATTTTATTTTATTTTTATTATTTTATTTTATTATTTTTATCCCACCTTTATTATTTTTATAAATAACTCAAGGAGGGGAACATACCTATTACGCCTTCCTCCTCCTATTTTCCCCACAACAACAAACCTGTGAGGTGAGTTGGGCTGAGAGTGACTGGCCCAAGGTCACCTAGCCGGCTTTCATGCCTAAGGTGGGACTAGAACTCTCAGTCTCCTGGTTTGCCATTGGCTCCTTCCTAGGGCTGAGAGAGAGGGACTGGCCCAAGGTCACCCAGCCATCTTTCATGCCTAAGGCGGGACTAGAACTCCCAGTCTCCTGGTTTGCCATTGGCTCCTTCCTAGGGCTGAGAGAGAGGGACTGGCCCAAGGTCACCTAGCCGGCTTTCATGCCTAAGGCGGGACTAGAACTCTCAGTCTCCTGGTTTGCTATTGGTTCCTTCCTAGGGCTGAGAGACAGGGAGTGGCCCAAGGTCACCCAGCTGGCTTTCATGCCTAAGGCGGGACTAGAACTCTCAGTCTCCTGGCTTGCCATTGGCTCCTTCCTAGGGCTGAGAGACAGGGACTGGCCCAAGGTCACCCAGCCGGCTTTCGTGCCTAAGGCGGGACTACAACTGTCTCCTGCTTTGCCATTGGCTCCTTCCTAGGGCTGAGAGAGAGGGATTGAGCCAAGGTCACCCAGCCATCTTTCATGCCTAAGGCGGGACTAGAACTCCCAGTCTCCTGGTTTACCATTGGCTCCTTCCTAGGGCTGAGAGAGAGGGACTGGCCCAAGGTCACCCAGCCGGCTTTCATGCCTAAGGCGGGACTAGAACTCTCAGTCTCCTGGTTTGCTATTGGCTCCTTCCTAGGGCTGAGAGACAGGGAGTGGACCAAGGTCACCCAGCTGGCTTTCATGCCTAAGGCGGGACTAGAACTCTCAGTCTCCTGGTTTCCTATTGGCTCCTTCCTAGGGCTGAGAGACAGGGAGTGGCCCAAGGTCACCCAGATGGCTTTCATGCCTAAGGCGGTACTAGAACTCTCGGTCTCCTGGTTTGCCGTTGGCTCCTTCCTAGGGCTGAGAGACAGGGACTGGCCCAAAGTCACCCAGCCAGCTTTAGTGCCTAAGGTGGGACTAGAACTCTCAGTCTCCTGGTTTGCCATTGGCTCCTTCCTAGGGCTGAGAGAGAGGGACTGGCCCAAGGTCCCCCAGCCAGCTTTCATGCCTAAGGCAGGACTAGAACTCACTAGACCAAAATGGGATAAAAGTCAGGCAAAATCAGGGAGAGAAGCAGAAACAGCAGGTGAGAGATTAAAAAGGGCCAAGGATTGATTTAATCATAACAATCTACATTATCTATAATATATCTTCCTCCTCCTCCTCCTCCTCCTCTAGAATTTTTCCCATAGAATAAAAGACGAATTGAAAAGAAAGAAGAAAAAAAATAAAAAAGAAAGAAATTAAAGTTAAGAAATATACAGTATAAGTGACTTCCGACCTTCTTTTCAACAGATAATTACAATCTTATTATCCCTCCTCCCTCTTAGATGTTATACAAGTCTCTTCATACAAGATATATTCCCGTTTTTCTCTTTATATTCCCAGAAGGCAGAGTAATTCCACAATGGCAATGTGGGAGTTGGGAGGCATACAAGGTTAATATATTACAGTTGGTCGCACAGTCAGCCAGATGTTTAGACTGGATTTGGCATTTTTGTCCACCTCTCGAGTCCTTCCCAAGGACCTGGGATAGGCAGATGTTGTTTAATAATATTAAAGGTATTGGATGATGATGATGATGATGATGATGATGATGATGATGATGATGATGTATGGGTAATCCCCAGTTTTCACAGTCTAAGACTGGTGGAAAGTTAATAGTTCAAGTCCTAACCAAGGACCTAAGAATTATTAAGGTAGCATCTAAGAATATAGGCAGTTCCAAGCAGGGTGTTTTTGTGTAAAATTAGGGTGTTCAGGTCCGATAAATTCAATATTTCCAGATGTCGAGGGAGTCCTTTAGGTATTGCTCTGAGGGCTCCAATCACAATCGGTATGACAACGGATTTCTTTTTCCATAGGTGTTCAACTTCAACCTGCAAGTCCTGGTATTTCATAATTTTTTCCAATTATTCCTATTATGTATTGTCGAAGGCTTTCACGGCCGGAGTTCAATGGCTGTTTGGCTGTTCAATTGACCCACAACAGCCATATTCCTATTATTATTACTATTAGCTTTCCAGAGCCACAAGAAACAATTGTGTGCCTAATTAGGGTCTCAAAGGGAGCAACCTTATCCAAGCTTTAACCCTCTTATGCTACAGCAGACTAGAGATGGAAAGGAGGACACCAGGTGATGCCTCCTCTATTCTGCACCATTAAAGAAACAATTTGGTGGGCGGGGATGATGAATCCAACACATGCAACCGAGACAACATTTAGCTGTTCTTGCTTTTACACCATAGAGAAACCCACTGAGGGACCAAAAGACAGGGAATCGGTGTCCCTGCCTACTATTGGTTCTGGCCACACCCACCATGTCCTGCAGCCCCGCCCACCATTCACTCTCTCCACCTATGGCGAGTTGAAGATCCTTCTGCCAGATTACACTGGAATAGAGAATGCAGCACTGGGGCTGCTGGGGATTGATCACCCCTGCTCTAGAGTGTGTTTTCCCATCCAGATGCTAGCAGGGGCTGATGGGGATTGTAGTCCAACATACCTGGAAGGCACTAGCTTGGGAACAGCTGAGTATCATGTATCTAAGCTCAAGATCCAGATGTGTTTGTTAATGATTCCCTGTGTTTTGAAGTCTTCGGCCTCAATAGAAAGGCATGTGTTTCTGTATTTCGCTTCTCCCCTCCTTCCAGCCTCCCAGGGCCTGCTTTACATTTATTTTTCCAAAAAGATCAGAGAATTATTAATAGTTTCCTCCCACTTCCTGTGTTAAATCTGGGGATTATTTCTTTTTTTTTAAAGTCTTTTTTAAATGGAACTTCCACCTCCCTCAGAGAGCATCAAGCCCTCGGGACTCAAGGAGAGGCAGGGCTGTCCGAAGGAGTCAAAAAAGTCAAGATGGCAGACGTGATTATGCAAGCTCAGTACAGCTGCAGATTCTTTCATTAAAAGGAAAACTCCTATCCTAATACGGTTCTTAAAAAGAGAATGAAAAAAATCTCTTCCCTAGATAACTTGGAGATGAATGGGGTGCTACAGGGAAAGTATCCAAGTGCTGAGATTTCTACAAACTAATGACCATTCTCTTTCAATCAGTCTAGTTCAAGAAGGCTCTGTGAGAATCTATCTTCCAAAAAGGCAAAAGGAGGAACTGGGGAGCTACAGTCTGTTGGTGGAATCTAAAATAGCTTATAAGAGTCTTGAAAACAGTGCAGTGAGCATGGTTTTTTCAAGAACAAGTTTCTGTCACTCAGAAGGCCATAAGGTATTCCATCAAACGCGTTATTGAAATCAAGATATATTATGTCCACTGCATCCCCACCATCAACTAATTAAGTTAATCAAAAAAATGAAATAAGTGTGACCAAGACTTCTGTTTGACAAATCATGCTGGCAGTTATTAATCCCTGCACTGTTTTCAAGATGGTGCTTATAGATGGATATTGTTCACCTTCTCCTCAGCAATCTTCCCAGGTATTGCTGACAGACTGACTGATCTGTAGACTAACCAAAAGTGAAATATGAGCCAGAAGTGTGATGTGGCTGCAAAAAGGATAAATGCATTTTTAAGCTGCAGTTTCAGATCATGATAAGTTATTTGCAGGACCATTTGCTCTGATTGGAATCCACCTGTCCTATGTTTGAGTTCCAGGAGGGGTCTTTAGGGATCCTGCTTAAATTGGACTAAACGGGACCCAGAGAAAGATCTTTTCAGCAGCAGCCTTGTTGCTTTGGAATAACTTGGCTCTTCACCTTGCTGGGTTTTTCCAAAGTTGTGAAAAGGATTTTATTTAATCCGGCTGTGGGACAGGAGTGTCTGCAGGGCGTGGTCAAAAAAGTCAAGATGGGCCACCAGGTGGAAATTCGATTGTACCATCGTGGTCACCATCTTGACTTTTTTGACCACACCTTGCAGGCAACCCTGCTTTGGGACTCTAAGAGGAACCTGAGCTGCTTTTCTGATGGTGGGTTTTGGGTTTGGGTTTTGACAGTGGTTTTTCAGTGGCTGCTGGAGTGGAAGGATGAGGTTTGCTTCTTGCTTCATTGAATGTGAAGCAGCATCTCATTTGGAGCCAGAGCAGAAAGGAGCTGATGCTTGGTGGACAACATGGCACCATCCTGGACAACCTTTCTTCTGCCCTAAATCAGTGACTTGGGGTTTCCTTGTGGTCTCCCATCCAAGCACTAATCAGTCTCACTCTGCTTGTTTTTCTCAAGATTAACCATGGTTGCCTTGGCATTTCCAGCCAGCTGGGCCAAGGGAAAGATGTCCTTGAACCGATGCCAGCTGACTTGACTCAACTCCTTGAGTCAACTCCTGGGGACTTCTTGGACAGCCCATCTCAATTTTGGGTGACAATGGGAGCGACTGCTTGCTTCTGAAATGCTTCTTTTTTAACAACTGGGGAGGTTCCTGGTGATCCAGGAAGCCACTTGATCCACCTGAAGGTAATCTTTCATCGTCAGCTGACGTTGGCTGAGTGTTCCCACTGAAGTGGGCCTAGAAAAAGAAAGAGAGGACAAATTTAGTGCCACCGTCCGTTATGGAGATTAATTAAACCAGCCCTTCCTGGGTTTGTCTTATTCCTTTCCAAATGAATTCTTGGCCTCGTGGTGCAGAAAATCCGTTTGTGGCTCAGAACGGGCTCCTGGTTGGGTTTTGGCATTTTGAAGCTCTCAGCTTCTGTGCTGCCACCAGACGGGGATCCCTTGGCTCCGTTGGTCTGTCATTGGAGGCCCCCGCTTCCCGGAGCCCTTCCAGAAAGCTGGAATTTATCAGGCAAATCTCAGTTATAAGAATCTCTCCTAAAAATAGAGAAGTTCAGGAAACACAACTCCCTTGTGGATTTAAAAAGAGGAACATCTGCCTTTCATCACTGTCCTGAATACGAATCTTCTTCCTCTCTTGCGTGAACACAGCCCCCCCTGCCCCCCCCAAGGAAGTGACTGTGAACTCCCTGGGGGGGGGGTTTATCGGCTGCATCCGCAGTTGATCGTGGAACCTCATTCATCAGTCTTTACATGTCTTTATCAATGGGGCCATCAGAGCTCTCTCCTTCCTTCCTTCCTTCCTTCCTTCCTTCCTTCCTTCCTTCCTCCCTCCCTCCCTCCCTCCCTCCCTCCCTCCCTCCCTCCCTCTCCTTCCTTCCCCACTCCTTCCTTCCCCACTCCTTCCTTCCTTCCTTCCTTCCTTCCTCCCTCCCTCCCTCCCTCCCTCCCTCCCTCCCTCTCCTTCCTTCCCCACTCCTTCCTTCCTTCCTTCCTTCCTTCCTTCCTTCCTTCCTTCCTTCCTTCCTTCCTTCCTTCCTTCCTTCCTTCCGCATTTCTTTTTCCCTTTTTCCTGAGAGCTCAAGGTGACTTCCCAAAATTATCTCCAAAACAACATCCCTGGGAGGCTGTCTGGGCTGAGAGGAGCATTCTGCAAAGTCAGGCACGGGGCTGCATTCACACAACCCACTGAACCAGCTGAGTTGGAGGTCTAGCAGATGCATTTTTACCAACAGGCAAAGCGTGGGGAGTGTTAACTGGGGTGCGTGTGTATGTGCCCCTGTGTGGTGCAAAGCCAGCCTGTTTGTTTAGGTAGCTTTGATGTATTCTGAGAAACCAGAAAACCCATTCATTCAGAAACTGGGATAAATATGTTGTCTGAATGCAGCTCAGCGTATTTTCTCCAGGCCATCAAACACCTTGCTAAACACATCTATTTTAATCCCCCATCTAAAAGTTCGTCATCTGTCTGGCAGTTCTGCATGATTCGGAGGTTGGAAGGAAGATTTTCTGGATGTCAAATAAGTCAAGATGTCAGCTGTGTTTGGACAATCAAAACTCCATCCTCTTTTATGTAGTTTGGGCATGACTTTATTAACCTCCTCCCCCTTTGGGTGCCCCAGCCTCCAAGTAACCAGACCTAAACACCTCCCCCCCCCCCGCCCTCTTGCAAAGCCCATGGATCTTGCACCCATTACTTTTGCCTCTCACAATTGTAACTTGTAGTTGCATGAAAGTGATCATCGGGAAGGTGATCCTTCTCAGCCTGACGCCGGTGCTGTTCTTTTGGTTCAAGGATTGTATGTCGTGTGCTTCACCCCAGCCCTTAGCTGGGAAATCTGGGCAGGTCCCACATGTAGGAAGGGTTGAGGAAGACAGTTCTAATCTCTCATTCCTCCAGGTCAGCCTTCCTCAACCTCGTGACCCTGGAGGAACCCTTGAAATATTTTCCAGGCCTCGGGGAACCCCTGCACACTCAGGCTCAAAGATAGGCCAGGAGATACAAAATTATTCTATTCGTTTCATGGGTAGGCCTGTCTAGATGCATTAACAGTGTTCTTCAACTCAAAATAAAGAATGAAACTTACCTCTTGAATGTGGCCCGAATTTGAAATAATTTTTTAAATAAATTGTGATCTCCCAGGGAGCCCCTAGTGACCTCTTGCAGAACCCAGGGGTGCCACGGAACCCTGGTTGAGAAACCCTGCTCTAGGTTTTAAACAGGCCACCATCCTCAAATGTGTCCATCTTAAAAACATCAGACCCTGCCAGGCCGTAGACCAGACCCAGTTCTACTTTGTCTACTCCGAGCAGTAGCAGCTGGAAAGGGGGTTGCCAAGAATGGTCCCCCAGATGTTTTGGAGGATAACTCCCATCGTTCCTCGTCTTTTCCATTCAAAGAAAAGTTGATGGGCTTGGACAGCATCTGGAGGACCAGCCCTGGCCCAGCCCAATTTAGGCTTTCAGTTCAACCCTCCTGGGGTGGTCCCAAGCCACCACTCTGCAGTAGCCTCAGCACATTTGGGGACCCCCTATTTCAGCAGGTCTGGGGTTAGGGTCAACCCCCCTGCCTTAACCCAAGGCAAATAAGTGTTCTGCTCCCTCTCCCAAACCAGAGCTCCAGATGAGATTTAAATCACAACCTCTGAGCCCAGATGGCAGAATTATGCCCAAGTTATTTGTAGCAATTGCAGAGTCGGTACCCGTTCCCGTGGCATAGCTGCGGCTCCGGGACAGAATGTTCTTTCCTTGAACTTTGCACCATTTTGCTCCAGGCGAGGGACTTCCAGCAGTCTAAATGAAGTGAGATCCGTGGAGCTAACCATTGGTTCAATTAGTCAGCCAGAAAGTACGAAAGAAGGGGAAAGCTGCCATTACAGTTTCTCCAGAGAAACCCACACCCACTAGTTGATTAAAGCCGGCACTCTCGAAAAGGGGTTTCGCCAAATGCTCAGAAGGGGAAGCGGCTTACGAAAACAGTGACATGTTTATTCTTACATGGTCATAAACCGTTCAACGTATTTTCGGCTGGTGTTCCTGGATCCCAAGGGGGAGTCGTGCAGACATTTCCCAGCTGTGGGGCAATGGGGCAGAGGGGGGCAGAGATACTACTTAGGGATTTTGCATCAATGCTTCTGTTGTTTTGCCCAGGAGATTCACAGTGATTCCATACATTTGTTGTTGTTGCTCTTCAGTCGTTTAGTCGTGTCCGACTCTTTGTGACCCCGTGGACCAGAGCACGCCAGGCCTTCCTGTCCTCCACTGTCTCCCGGAGTTTACTCAAATTCATGTTCATTACATTGGTGATGCTATCTAACCATCTCATCCTCTGCCGATCTCTCTCTCTCTCTCTCTCTCTCTCTCTCTCTCTCTATCTCTATCTCTATCTCTATCTCTATCTCTATCTCTATCTATCTCTATCTCTATCTCTATCTCTATCTCTATCTATCTATCTATCTATCTATCTATCTATCTATCTATCTATCTCTATCTCTCTATCTATCTCTATCTCTATCTCTATCTCTATCTCTATCTCTATCTCTATCTCTATCTCTATCTCTATCTCTATCTCTATCTCTATCTCTATCTATCTATCATCTATCTATCTCCATCCATCTATCATCATCATCATCATCATCATCTCTTTCATCTATTTATCATCTATCTATTTATCATCTACCTATTCCATCCATCCATCCACCCACCCACCTTATCTCTCTCATCAATCTATCACCTACCTACCTACCTCAATCTCTCATATATCCACCCACCTACCCACCTACTGATGCACCTTATATATCATCTCTCTCTCTCATCTATCTACCTACCTATTCCATCCATCCATCCATCCATCCATCCATCCATCCATCCATCCGCCATCTATCTTTGTTCCTGGGTAGCTAAAATATTGTTAAACCTACTAAAAGCTGAACACAGAAATGTTGGCCTTCTGATGAACCTTTAGGACGTGGAGTCTTTGGTGCTCTCTGAGCTTGGTTGTTGGCTTGCAGACATTTCATTACCTGACTAGGGAACATCATCAGTGGGAGGGAGGGTGGGGTTTGCTCCCTGTTTATATACAGCAGCTTGCCCTGCCTGTGTTGGTGGGGGTGTGGCTTTCTCCTTGGTGGTTCCTTGATTGGGGTATTGTTTTCTGCCTGATTGTTTGTCTGCTTGATTGTTTGTCCCCTTGGTAGTTCCTTGATTAGGGTACAGTATTGTTTTCTGCCTGATTGTTTGGCTGGTGCTGATCCCTGCCAATCTCTGTGTTGGCTGCTGTAGGGGATCTGTTCTAGTCTTTCTGTTTCCTTCTTAGCTTTTTTATTGTCTCTTTTGAATGGTGTGTAAGTGTGGTTTATCTCTGTGTGTCTATTGATGGCTGATTTGTCTGAATGCCAAACTTCCAGGAATTCCCTAGCGTTTTTGGTTTTCGCTTGATCTATCATTTGAGCTAACACTTGACACGGTGGTTGAATCTGTCCATGTGTTGTGAGACTAAGGAGTTTTCATCATGTCTTCTGACTATTCGTTGGCAGTTGTGATACCAGATGTCTGCAAAGGTGGCATCAAAAAAGTCACGATGGTGGCCACCCCCCATGTGATCGAAGCCCTGCCCTTTTCTTACACGTGCACAGTGTTACTTTGTGTTGCGTGTGTAACATGGTTGTGGCCCACCACCTTGACTTTTGACTCCCCCCTGTGGATACCCCTGGGTGACCCACAGACTAATTCACGCTTGAGTATTTTCAGAAGGGGGAAATTTTGAGGAGAGCTTCCTGATCAAACGTTGGTTGCATTCTTGCCTCCCATCTTCCTCTTTTATGTGGTCCCCTATTTCCTCAACAGGTTTATGAAGGAAAAATGTCTGGAACAGCTGCAGAACAATGGCTGGAGGCAGACAGGCTAAACTACTGATTGGAGCAATCAATGTTTGAAGCTGCTTTGAATTCCAGCTCAGTTAGAAGATGTTTTCCTACTTTGAACCTCTTCCTTAGCTAAAATTCCTAGGCAGCAATCCAGGGGCAATGATGCCATGATGATTTCTAACCATCAAGAGTTTGCTTGATCCAGAGAGTCCTAGGCAATCATCTAGATCCTATTGCCTGGAGTCTGGTTTCTTCAGAATGTGAGAGAATCCATGGGAAGCCTCTGGAGACAAGCAAGAGTATGACTAGCCACCAGTGTTTCTCTTTTAAGAAAGACCTAAGGCAGAGCTTTCCAAACGTTTCATGTTGGTGACACACTTTTTAGACATGCATCATTTCGCAACACAGTAATTCAGTTTTACTAGCAAAATGAAGGTTAAACTAACTAACTAACTTATAAGAGATGTGGACACATACATAAATTGTAATAGTGAAATGTATGGGGACACAACATATCTCATGAAAACAGAGTTCCCCTTTACAGCAGGGCAAGGCTTGGACAGAGCTCCCCTCTTACAGCAGGGCACAAGGCAGGAACTAGGACCTGCGTGGAATCACAGCAGGTTTGGAGGCAGCAGGGCACAAGGCAGGAACTAGGACCTGCGTGGAATCACAGCAGGTTT
Source organism: Charina bottae (assembly GCA_023362775.1). Lineage (NCBI taxonomy): Eukaryota > Metazoa > Chordata > Lepidosauria > Squamata > Charinaidae > Charina > Charina bottae. Next base: position 5,871,961 of record JALMGJ010000034.1, read on the forward strand.
GGAGGCAGCCAGGCACAAGGCAGGCACTAGGACCTGTGTGGAATCCTGGCAGGGCAGGTTTGGAGGCAGCAGGGCACAAGGCAGGCACTGGGACCTGCGCGGAATCCTGGCAGGGCAGGTTTGGAGGCAGCAGGGCACAAGGCAGGCGCTAGGACCTGCGCAGAATCACAGCAGGTTTGGAGGCAGCAAGGCACAAGGCAGGCACTAGGACCTGCGCGGAATCCTGGCAGGGCAGGTTTGGAGGCAGCAGGGCACAAGGCAGGCACTGGGACCTGCACGGAATCCTGGCAGGGCAGGTTTGGAGGCAGCAGGGCACAAGGCAAGCGCTAGGACCTGCGCAGAATCACAGCAGGTTTGGAGGCAGCAGCAGCGAGGCGCTTGAGGCTCTGAGCGTGTGACTCAGGGGTTTCTCATTACCTTCGTGCGACACACCTACACACTGCAGCCGACACACTAACGTGTCGCGACACACAGTTTGGAAAGCTCTGACCTAAGGTCTTCTTAGGAATGAGTATTAGGATAATGTTGGTTGAAACCAAGGCTGGGGATCTCAGAAGCGCTTCCTTCTCACGTGTGACTGCTTTCCCTTTAGCTGGAGAACTTCATCCAGATGAACATCAAGTCTGAGATGGCACACATCCAACAGAATGTGGTACAGAACCAGACGGCTGCAATATTGGAGATTGGCACCAACCTCTTGAGCCAAACGGCTGAGCAGACACGAAAACTGACCGATGTGGAGACCCAGGTGATTTATTACAGGGATGGGGGAATTCAGGGGGGGAAAAAAGAGATGCATAAATATTCAGAAGGTACACGGGGATTTAACTTTCCAGATTTTCAGCAGACTCTCATAGGAAGACATCCAGCCAAATCTTCTGTTTTGATTTCTCGACTTTTGTTCTTGGAATTGGCCTTAAAAACAACAACAGAGTTCTTCTTGTAGCAAAACAAAAATGTTTTCCAAGTCAGGATAGTCCTTCTCCTTGTATATTTAAAATCTCACAGGACCAGAATCCATCAGCAATTGATTAAGCTACAAGAATACCTCACAGCTAAACTCTGGTTTGCCATTAAGATAGTAGAGAACTATCAAGCTGATTTTGCAAACAAACAAACAAACAAACAATATGGAGAGATGGCTGTTGTGGGTCTTCCGGGCTGTGTGGCCGTGTTCTGGAAGTTGTGGTTCCTAACGTTTCGCCAGCATCTGTGGCCAGCATCTTCAGAGGGCAGGAGCACAGATAGAAGCAAAATCTCTGTCAGAGATTTTGGTTCCTAACGTTTCGCCAGCATCTGGCCACAGATGCTGGCGAAACGTTAGGAACCACAACTTCCAGAACACGGCCACACAGCCCGGAAGACCCACAACAGCCATTGAACTCCGGCCGTGAAAGCCTTCGACAATACAATATGGAGAGACTTATAGCATATTACTTTGGCTTCATTTCTAAGAACTCCATGTGCATGTGTATGTTTATGGAAAATGAAAAAGAAAGCAACTGAGTGTGTTACAGTGTAAATATCTATAATTAAGTATAGGGTCCAGACTTAGAGTAGACTCTGTGAAATCACTGTCTTGTAATTCATGACCAAGAGCCAGTTTGGTGTAGTGGTTAAAGGCACCAGGCTAGGAACCAGGAGACCAAGAGTTTGAGTCCTGCCTTGGGCACGAAGCCAACTGGAAAACTATGGGTTAGTCACTCTCTCTCAGCCCTAGGACGAAGAAAACACTAAACCACTTGCAGAAATGTTGCCAAGAAGGAAATTGTCAGCGGTTAAGACTGACTCAAAGGCACCAAAAAAAACCCCCACAAAAAAACACCCCCACCCCCACCCCCACACAACAAACTTACATCCTGTTGATGTCGGTGGGTCTGCCTGAAATACATTATGTTTGGATCTACTTCACCCCCATTGTTAGCATCATGGGATCCTGAGCAGGTCATGCGAGTTGATGGAGGGAACGTCCTGATCGGTGACGTTTCATCCTTTTCCTAGCTGTGATGGGATATCAGTAGGTACAGCATGAATCTTGAGCGTGTTGGTGTGGACGGTGGACAAAACAGCTCTACGAGGTTTGAATGCACAGTTGAGTCAGCTCTGAGGTTGGACTGCATAACGATGCTTGTTACTCACTAATCTCTGTGGTTGAGCTCTGGCACGGAGAAGGGACAGTGAGTCTCTGCCTCTGACTTTGGCTCTGTTTTGCTTCGTGCCTAGGTCCTAAACCAAACCTCACGCATTGAAATACAACTCCTGGAGAATTCCCTGTCCACGAACAAGTTGGAAAGGCAGCTGCTCATGCAGACCAACGAGATTCACAAACTCCAGGACCAGAACAGGTGAGGTCTTGGCGGAGTGAGATAAGCCTCCAAGCTGAATTCCAGTTTTGTGAAAAGTTGGGCTGGGAGAGAAAATGCAGATATTCAGAATTGATTGTTGTTTCAAAAGGTCGGTAAGGTAAAGGTAAAGGTTCCCCCCGCACATTTGTGCAGTCGTGTCCGACTCTAGGGGCCGGTGCTCATCTCCGTTTGTTAGCCGAAGAGCCAGCGCTGTCCGAAGACGCTTCCATGGTCATGTGGCTGGCATGATGCACGCGGAATGCTGTTACCATCCCACCGAAGTGGTACCTATTCATCCACTTGCATTTGCATGTTTTTGAATTGCTAGGTTGGCAAGAGCTGGGGCGAGTGCGGGAGCCCACTCCGTCACGCGGGGCTAGGGATTCGAACCTCCGAACTTGCGATCTTCCGATCGACAAGCCTGGCGTCTTACCCGTGAGACCAAATTCTGCATGCCTGTTCTGCAATCGAAAGAAGGGAGCTGGTGTGTACACACCCAAAGATAAACCCAACAGCGCCAAAATCACATCCTCTCTGGAGCCTTTGCTTGGACATTGTCAGCCAAATTGTCTTGTTGTGGCTGAATCCTTCTGGTTCTCAGGGTGACGCAGCTCTCCAGTTTGCTCATCCGCTGGATGTTCTGCATGCCCTTATCGCCAGCTTGAATTTCTGGAATGTGGCGTTTGACCTCCAAGGAGAAAGCAATCCTTGCAGAGGGCCTTTCCCCACGGCCGAGCTGAAAGGTTCCCCACTATACTTTGAGCTGGCCGAAAACTAGGCCAGCTGCCCCGTTGCCGATGCCTGTCCTGCCTCTCCATCTGTTCCCAGTCCCCCCGAGTCTCTCCCAGAATGGGAAGGAACCTCAGGGGTCATCTAGTCCAATCCCCTTCTCCAGTGTTTCTCAACCACAGCAACTTTAAGATGTGTGGACTTCAACTCCCAGAATTCATCTGCAGGTGAATGTCCTGAGATGACCTCGTGGGCTTCATTCACACAATATGCTTAACCGGCTCATCCAATTAACCCACTTGGGAGGTTATTCAACCTTTGCTAAAGCAAAGGCTGGCCGATTTTATTCACTGCCTTTGGACGGTGTTGAAAAAGGTGGAAAATGCCACTTTAGCCCTTGACCTAAAGCCATCTCACTCCTCGGCTGGGGATGAGATGAAGGCAACGTCATGGGGACACAGAAGAAGAAAGCGGAGCTGTGAGAACATGTTTGCACTGTGGTTAGTGACAAGCAGGGACATCACTTCATTTGTCAGTGCATCTGCTCTTCTGTTTGAGTGTGAAGCTGCTTGCTTTTTTACAGCCATGGCACGTTTATTGAGGGAGACGCCTTCTTGTGCTAATGGATCCCTTGGCCGAGGTTCAGCAGTCCGCTGGTAGAGATTCCCAGAAGATTAAAAGCCCAATAAAGTTACTGCAGATTTCATTGCGACAGTAACTTCCTATTTTTTTGTTTGTTTTATAACAGGTTTCATTTATTAGATCAGCGTTTCTTAAACGTTTTGTTCTCAGGACAACTTCCCACTTTTAAAAATTAGGGAGGACCCCAAAAGAGCTTTTGTTTGCATGGGTTATATTTATCAATATTTAAAAAGGTAAAGGTTTTCCCCGCACATTTGTGCAGTTGTGTCCGACTCTAGGGGCCGGTGCTCATCTCCGTTTGTTAGCTGAAGAGCCAGTGTTGTCCGAAGACACTTCCACGGTCATGTACCAAAGTGGTACCTATTAATCTACTTGCATTTGCATGCTTTCGAATTGCTAGGTTGGCAAGAGCTGGGGCGAGTGCGGGAGCTCACTCCGTCATGCGGGGCTAGGGATTCGAACCTCCGAACTTGCGATCTTCCGATAGACAAGCCTGGCGTCTTACCCGCTGAGCCACCACGCCCCCTATCAATATTTACCGTATTAAAAATCAAGATGCATTCATAGAATATTTATTTATGGCACCCTGTAGAATAACAAGATTAAACCCATTAGATAGTAACCTAAATAAAATACGTTTCATGAAAAACTGCTGGGTTCATACAACAGAGTGTGCCAAAATTAAAGTACATTATGGATCAGGTTCATACATCACACTATGAGGATATGGTAAAGTGAAATCTTGATATCGTGACAAATAATTACAAACATGGCACAGAAGGCTATCCAAAGCATTTTGTTTCCCATATGGTGATAATAGCCTATTTGGGCCATTTTATGACTTAACTTTGTTGGAGGTTCCAGCAAATCAGCATGCCTCATTAGCATACTGGATTACTCTAGGAGGCAAACTCTCTATGTGCTTCTAGAGGAAGCTGCTTGTTGCCCCTCCCATTTCCTCTCTCTCTCTTGCTTTCTTCCACCGGAGAAGGACCATGCGGCTGCTGGTCCTTCCATGGAGAGGCCATGTGCTAGGCCTCAACTCCAGAATTTTCCCCTTTTCTCCATGCAGCCCTGGCAGCAACATAGGGCCAGGGGTCCACAAAGTTTAGGGAACCAAAGAAGAATCATTTCTACTGAAATGGATGTAACTGGACCAAATAAATGTAAGAACTCTTTTGTACTTACTTTTTGTAACCTACGTTGTCTAAGCGTGTAATTCTTTATGCTTGGGTGGGCTATGTGCTTAAGATCAAAAACCTATATTTCTCTAGCATGCTCATTAATGCTATTAAGATAAAAACTCCTTTCTGTGTGTGCCTGTTTCTTTGCTGTGATATGCTCTGCTCCATTCAGTGGTACTACCTGCCCACTAATGGTCTTCAAACCTGAGGGTCTGGTTCATGGAGCCCACAAGAATGTGGCCACGTTCCCCCAAAACTGAACCTCAACTCTGAATCTCAACTCCCTTACCCCATTTTAGCCTTCTCTGTTGCGTAGATCCCCCCACCACATAAACCAGATTAAAAATCAGAATAAAACAATATATAAAAAATTCCTTATAAGAGAACTATAGCGTGAGTTTGGTATGTTTTTTTTCCCCCTCCTGCAGACACTTTGAAAAATGGCTAGAAAAGTACTCACTGGGACTCGGGCCAGAAATGTCCCAGAAGCAGAGAGCTTTTCAAACAGCAAAGGGACATTGAGCAATTGGAGATTGGGGCGGGGGTGGGGGGAGAAAAATAGATGTGGCTTCACCAGTCGGGGGAGAGAAGGGGCTCAGCGTGATGAAGGCCACCAAGAAGGGCTTTCTCCTCCCCAAACTCTCCCCTGGCTGTGATTACACACCACTCACTGCCCCAATCCTCATGTTGACCAGAAATGTTTTTTTTTTGGGGGGGGAGAGGCAGTTGTCAAAGTGGAGTCCTTGGAGCTCTCTGAGCCTTGTTGTTTTCTTGCAGATGTTTCATTGCCAGGCTAGGCAGCATCTTCAGTGTGAAAAGGGAGTGGGACTTGCTCTCTGTTTATATCCCATGGCTTGTCCTGCTTGTGTTGTTCTTCCCTTAGTAGTTCCTTGATTGGGCTGTTGTTTGCTACTTGGTTGATTGACTAAGTTAATAGTTCCTTGATTAGGGTATATTGTGCTGATTGATTGTTCCTCTGGTGCTAATCCTGGTGTTAATCTTTGCATATCTGGGTGTTGATTGCTGGCAAGGAGGTGTTCTGATCTTTTGGCTTTTCTATTGTCTCTTTTGAATGGTATGTAAATGTTGTTTACCTCTATGTGTCTGTCAATGGCTGCTTTGAGTGCTTGAGTGCCAAGCTTGAGTGCCAAGCTTCCAGGAATTCTCTAGCGTTTTTGGATTTGGCTTGGTTTAGGATGTCAAAGTCCTAAATTTGTTGAAGTCCTAAGCCATTGCTCCTAGATTGTTAGAGTCAGGCTGCTCAAGAATGTAAGCCCTAGAGGTGGATGTCAACAGCCCAGATGGTCCTGCTAGGCTATCAAGGTTTTGTTTTTAAAAAGCAATGCATGTGTCAGCCTTGCGAGGTAGTCCAGACAGGAAGCACAACCAGATGGACTAATTCTACTTTATTGTAAGGTCACATTAACTGAATCTTGCAAGTCTGAACGTGCATCTCTCCTCCGTCACCTTTACAGCCCAAGAAACTAGGGAGGGTCCCTTCTGAGATACTTGCCAGGCCCCCATTCCTTCTGCAGGCTCAGCTGCCTCTTATCTGACTGTTGCCTAGTCTGCGGCTCTTCCTCCTGTCTCCCAAGGTCATTCCCACAGACCATTACACCATGCATATTATCCATGCATATTATGTATGTATGCCTTCACACACACACACACATACACGTGCACCCCCACACCCCATGACCATAACCACAGCAATCACAATTATTTTTAGATGATTATGAAATTGCAGATGCACATGGGGAAAAGGCTTAAGCAATACAATTGGTGACATCACTGGCACTGACTCCTCTGCCCCCATAGCGGGCGGCTTTTTCTTCGTCCGCCGCAAAACGTCCGAGAAATTCTAGCTTTGCCTTGCAGGCAATGTCATCTTTCAGAAGATGCAGGAAGGAACAGGGCATCTGCTCTCTAGGGCCCAATCCCACCCTCCAGGGAAGAATTTGTTAACGACAATTGAAGGGAATTTTGGTGGAAACGAACAGGTCATCCTGGGTTGAGCGCTAGTGAAGAATGTGAGAATTAAGCCTAGCCGGTCTTCAGAAAAACTGATTAAAAAAAAAAAAAGCTCAGAGGGAAAAAATGATCCTGTGGCTAGAAATTCAGAAGAAGAAAAAAATGTTCAAGAAAGTTGGAATATTCTAAAAATAAAACACTGAGAGCACAGTTACAACGTTTTTGGGCTGAGTTCCCACGAACCATGTTTAACCCTAAACCTGGGATGATGAACTTGCTATGCCACACAAATAAACTCTACCAGGACTTTGCATGATGGCCTGGTTCATATATGTGAAGACAATGGCTGGGTTGTTCCCACAGCGCACTAAACCAGGCATGGCCAGGGGCAGAGCGGTGCTTTCCAAAACTTAAGATGACAGCCCACGTTTGACACCCCTGCACTGAGCCATGAACAACCCAGATTCCTCTTAGCCTTGTCACACAAAGCCAGCCTTCCTGGCTGGAAAAAAATGGGAGATCTCTGAAAAACTCAGTGTGGCTTCACCGAGAGGTTGCTGACGAGCTGAGGCCTATAACAGGAGAAGGGAAAATGCATATGTAATGGAAGAGTAAATTAAATTGCATGAGCTGATATGTCAAGCTAAGACCAGTATGTTAGAGCTTGAAGAGATGTTGAAGAGCAACAGAGACGGTTCTGAGAGGTTGCAGGTCTCTCCTGTTTATGCTAGGAGGAGGAGGAAGAAGGAGGAAGGGGGCAAGGTTTCCTTGCTCGAAGAAGGTGGCTAAGTGGTGATGGAGAGAAGGCACCCTGTTTTGCCCTGTGTGTGCCCACAAGGAGCTTCATTCACTCTAAGACGGGTCAAGCAAATTGTGTAAGGAGGAAGTGATATGGGAAAGTTTCATTCAAGTCTTCTTCAGAGGGTTGGACGAATTGGTGAGCATTATTTCAGGGCCTCCGGTTAACCTCTGAGAAGTATTGGAGACTGAGGGCCCTTCCACCCTGCCATCATTCACCTTCTCAAAAGCCATTTGAAGCTGACCCAGAAGGTTTGCAATTCCGCTAGCCTCAAACAGCTGAGATATACAGGAGCCAATCTGTCTCTCTCCAGCTGGTCGGCAGAAGCGTACAAAGTATGGCAATCTATCAATGCCCTGCCCTGAGCTACTGCCAGTGTTAGAAAAGTCTCCACACCCCATCCACACGAAAGGAAAATAAAAGGCATTGCTACTGCCCTCTCATCCATGCTTTTTACTTACACTCAACACTTTTTGTCTGAGTGGTTGTCTAAGCCATTGGATGAGAGGGAGCTACTAAACTGTCAAGCCCCCATTCCAGTGTTGTCTTGAAAGACCATGTGAAATAGGAGCTGGGTGTTGCAGAAAAGCAAGAAATCCTGCCTGTGGGAAAACAGCCCACCCACAAGCTCAGTACAGCACCAGCAACACTGCCAAAAGGTCACTTCTGCTGAGTTTTGAAATCCATCGCACACCAGGAATAAATCCAAACACACGTCAGTCAACCAATCACCAGTCAGTAACTCTCAAAATTTAAGAATAGCTTCTTAAACTCTTTGTCAGCTTCTAGACAAAATGACTAGGAGACAATGAGGGTGTAGAAAATAAATTACCCCAGATCAACCTTGTCTCCATTTTGATAGTGTTGCTTGATTTTGTAGATCATGGGAATGCCATGGATGTAATATATCTTGATTTGATGAGCTATTGACAAGATGGTAAAATGCAGACTGGACAATGTAACAGTTTGGTAAATCTACAATGAGTTGATCAGTGATATTCAAAAGATGTTAATCTGGAGGGAAGCCTCAAATAAGCATTATTCAGTTATCTTCCATGATCTGTGCTTGATTGATTATGTGCCACCAAGTCAGTGTTGACTTTTAGTGGCCACTGGCCTACATTTAATCCATGTCTTCAATGAGAGTGCCAAGATAGTGTTTGGAACGGGGTGTGGTAGGTAATATCAAAGACAGAATCAAGTTTCAACACTGTCTCGTGTTCTTGATATCAACAGAAGGGGGAAAAAGAAATAAATATGTGATCTTAGAGATCTGTCCTGTATAAAGTATAAAGAAGATTTTGTCTTGATGGATTACCATCTTAATATGGGCCAGCAGTATATTATACTGGCTAGCAATTCTAGGAATTAAAATTCCCAAATCATGGGAATGCTTTCAGATTAGGGGGGAGGGGCTGAATTAAGGAAAGGCAAGATATCAGCAAATTCAAATTTATGTCACCAAAGGCTGTTCTGCAGAAGATGGAATAATTCGACAGGGTGAACCAAACGCTGCATTTCTACGACGTGCTCAACCATCTTAATTAATGTGGCCCAAACTTAGCATATTGTCTGAACACAGCTGCTGATTTGTAACTAACCTGGTTAACTGCATTGTGTGAACGTAATCTGTGATTCTTTGAAACATGTAATGGGCTCTAGAAAGCCCTCCAATTTCCACACATTTTGCTTCCACCCCTTGGAAATACGTGTTTTAGGGCAATAAAGCCATAATCAAGTCGTTTTAACCACCAGAAACAGTCTTTTGACTATCACCCAACACTTTGTTAGGGATTTCTAATGGGCTGGAAAGGATATCTTTGCAATCAGAAGAGTTTTCATTTAAGAAAACAAAAGTAAAGCCACTAAAATTCTCTCGGGGGGTTGAATTCTCTACCAAATTACATGACACTTGCGAGAGACCTTGGCGTCCACGGTTGACCTTTCTCTCTCTTGGCAAAGCAGGATCACCATCAACCAGCTTTTTAAAAATATTTCTGGCACAGAGAAGAAGACTTGTGAACTAGCCAAGATCATGCTTGCACTTAACAACTGCAATCTTCTCCCAAGTTTGGAGAGCCAGCTGGCCAGCATGCAGCGAACTGCGATCTTAGCAATGTTGGAAACATTCACAAGAATGGAAGGGATTGCACCATGGAAAAAATAAATTCAGTTCCAAGTGCCATCATGAGTATTTTTTTAAAAAACACTCTATTATATAGGACCTAAAATTGCTGGGTAAGGGAGAGCTATGGTTGATCAAAGTGTTATCAGGTTGCATATGCAAAAATGTGGTTATTGAGCAAAACCAAAGCTATATCTTCACTTAACAACCAGAATTGAGACTGGAATTTCAGTTGCTAAGTGAAGCGGTCATTAAGTGAATCTGACCAGATTTTATGATCTTTTTTGTGCCGGTCATTAAGCGAATCACTGTGGTTGTTAAGCAAACCATGTGGTCATTAAGCGTGGTTATCACGTGGTTCCCCACTGATTTTGCTTGCCAGAAGCCAACTGGGAAGGCCGAAAATGGCGATTACGTGAGCACAGAATGCTGCGACAGTCATAAATGCGAACCAGTTGCCAAGCGCCCAAATCGTGATTACATGACTGCAGGGATGCTGTGATGGTCGTAAGTGTGAGCCCCAGTTGTAAGTTGGTTTTTTCAGCACTGTTGTAAGTCTGAAGTGTCACCAAATGAATGGTCATTAAGTGAGGACTACCTGTAAAACAGACATTCCTCACGTTTGTTTTTTCCAACATTTCCCACCCTGAATAATTGAATGTGAAGAACTCCAAAAGAGCTGAGCTGGATCAGACCAGGACACCAGTCGGTCCAGCAACTTGCATCACACAATGGCCACCTACATATCACGTGGAAGACCCAAGAAAGACCCAGAGATCAGCTGTGTGATAATGACTTATAGTATTTTCTGGAATTATCCAAACATTGTAGTGCCAAATAACAACAGCAGCATATTTCTGGAAAGAAACTCATCTTAACATAGTGGTGTATTTCCTCAAATCCTTGACTCTTGAATCATCTGGTCCAACTTGCAGCTTAGTGCAGGATCCACTACAGAAGAGCTTCTCAACCTCAGCGATTTCAAGATGTGTGGAATTCAACTCCCAGAATTCCCCAGCCAGCATGCTGGCTGGGGAATTCTGGGAGTTGAGGTCCATAAGTCTTAAAATCGCTGAGGTTGAGAAACACTGCACTGACTGATCACCATCCAGCCTCTGTTGGAAGACCTCTAGCAGCAGGGGTGTCAGCAGGAGGGGTCAAAAAAGTCAAGATGGCTACTATGATTGCACCATCGTGGCACCATCTTGATTCTTTTCACCCCCTCCCTATGGATGCCTCTGTTTAGTGGAATCCTCTTTGCTGGTATCTTCTAGGCTTGATGGCTGTGATACTTCTACTCAGGGACAGCCCTTGTAGGCCATTTGGAAATTTCAGCTGATCCAATACTTCACACCCGGGTTGTTCTCCAGGAAATTCTGTGGGGGGAGATGGGCGGTGATATAAGTATGATAAATAAATAAATAAATAAATTCTGCAACACCCTTCCCCATGGTGCGCCCCAGGTGTGTGTGGACTTTTCAGCTACAACTATGCCAGCTGGGGAGTTCTGGGAGTTAGAAATCACCATCGGGTTGTCATTCCGGAAGTCCCTCAAGACCTGGTTAGGTCACCAGGCCTGGGGGTCCCAGGGAACCAGAGACGTTCTTAGATGGCTCCATTGTGGTTGATCTTCTTACTCTCTCCGTGCGGTTTGTATATTTTAAAGTTTTTGTAGTGTTTTTTTCATTTTAATAAGAGTCCCCCGTTGGGGGAGATGGGCGGTCATATAAATTTAAATAATGAATAAATGAATGACTTTTTATATTTTTATAATGATTGTTTTTTTATGTATTTGTTTTATTCATTGTTGTACACCACCCAGAGTCGCTTCTTGTGAGATGGGCGGCGATAATGAATGTGATTAATAAATAAACAATAAATAAATCTGGAGGCCCCCTGGTTGGGGAGAGATCACTTTATAATTGTACTGCAGTCTGGCTGCCTGTTTTCGAGATGAAATATGAAGTGTTTAGGCTGAGTTACTCAAGAGAATACTTGTTATTAATAAGTACATTTTAATAACTTGTTAATAATAAGTACATTTACTTATTTTACATGAGTTTCTTTGCATCTTCAGAGCCTCAGCGGCCTTCTGAGGCAGAGAAACAATATCACTGGTGACCCTGAAGGAGGTCTTCATGACAGATGTTGGTGGCCAGGCATCTAATTGATGTCTTCATTGATTTGATTTCTCCCAGCTGTTTTGCTTGCTTTTGGGGTTGTGCCCAGAGACAAACCATTGATGTTACAGGTATTCCTCGACTTACGACCATTCGTTCAGCGACCGTTCAAAGTTATGATGGTGCTGAAAAAAGTGACCTACAACCGGTCCTCGCACTTACGACTGTCGCAATGCCCCTGTGGTCACATGATCAAAATTCAGGCGCTTGGCAACCGGCATGTATTTACAACAGTTGCAGCGTCCCGGGGTCACGTGATCGCCATTTGTGACCTTCCCAGCCGGCTTCTGACAAGCAAAGTCAATGGGGGAAGCCGGATTTGTGTAACAACCACGTGATTCGCTTAACAACTGCAGCAAAAAAGGTTGTAAAATGGGGTGTGACTCACTTAATGACCGCCTCGCTTAGCAACGGAAGTTCCAGTCCCAACTGTGGTCGTAACTCGAGGACTACCTGTATTGCGATGCAACCAACCGTCCAACCTTTATCGTGACCATCTTCCCGTCTCTGCAGCATCTTAGAAACCCGAGTCTTGCAGATGGAAACGAAGCACTTGCGAGAACTGGAGGACATTCGGACCGAGAAGGAGCAGCTCCAGCAGCTGGTGAGCCGCCAGAGCGACACCATCGAGGGTCTGGAGAAGTCCCTGCACGTCGCCAGCAGTAATGCCAGCCTCCTCCAGCAACAGCAGCTGCAGCTCCTGGAGTCGGTCCAGAGTTTGGTCTCCCTCGTCTCCCAAGGCAAAGGTACATTCCGGGGCATCAAAAGAAAGGGATGATGGTCCAGCTACAGATGATGGGAGTTGGCTGGAGTACACACATCTGGAAGGTACTGGGTTAGGGACAGCTGCACTGTGTACATTTCAGATCTTTCTCCCAAATTCCAATGTTTTCGTTTAGATTTTGTTAGATCAGGGGTCCCCAACCTGTGGGCCAAGGCCCACTAGTGGGCCGCAGCCTGTTAGGAAGTGGGCTGCGGGACTCCCTCCTGCAAACCCCGCCCCTGGTGCGCGCGATTGGCTCCCACCTGCAAACCCCGCCCCCCCCCCCGGTCCGTGGAAAAATGTTCTTCCACGACCGGTTCCTGGTGCCAGAAAGGTTGGGGACCGCTGTGTTAGATGACCCTTCCACGTTGTCTTCCCTGGGTTTTTTTTTTTAGACCAATAATTACATCCTTTTTGAATCTTTTCCTAAGGCCTCTATTTTTCCGAGGACCTCCTCCTCACACGGGGCTGCTCTCACCATTCTTGGTCTACCTCAGCTCCTCGTTGTCCTCTCACAGATTCATAGAATCATCGAGTGGGAAGTGACCGCAGAGGTCATCTCGTCCAACCTCCCGCTCAGTGCAGGGTGCAGCTCTGACAGATGACCGTCCAGCCTGTGCTGGAAGACCTCCAGCCAGCATCCTCCACAGAGGAGACTGAATCAGGAGCGTCGTGGCATCAGGACGCACGCCCACCCCTTTTCTCACACGCCTCATGGCATCACACACCCGTCCCCAAAGGGTAGAACTGGCGTGGTCCTGCTGATCTTCATCCGGTGTCAATGTGCCATTCTGGACGTCTTCCCCTCCGAGCCTTTAAGAGTTTCAGAACACTCTTTTACATCACGGTTACTCAGCCAATGGCAGAAGGGGATAGGAGTTGTGGGGGCAGACATGTGCAGCTGATCTCCCGGGATCAATTGTGCCATTTGGCATCTCAGCTGTGCCAGGAAACAGAGACGTGGACAAAAAATCAAGATGGCGACAAAGCTGTGCAATTGAAGCCCCGCCCATTTTTAAATGGGTGTTGCGCATTTTCCTAAAGTCTATTTAAAAAAAAAAAGAATTTCCTCGCTTTGGGCTTCTCCCACCACTCTTTGCTCTTGGTCTACTTCAGTTCCTAGTTGTTCTGGGTTCATAGAATCATTGAGTTGGAAGCAACCTTAGAGGTCATCAACCATGCTCCGTGCAGGACGCACCTCTGGACGGAGCTTTGATTGCACCATCACAGCCACCATCTTGACTTTTTTACCATATCTTGTGGACACCCCTGCAGGGAAGTAACATAAAAGCTCCATCTCTCTCTCTTTGTCTCTCTTTGTCTCTCTTTGTCTCTCTTTGTCTCTCTTTGTCTTTGTCTTTGTCTTTGTCTTTGTCTTTGTCTTTGTCTTTGTCTTTCTCTCTCTCTCTCTCTCTATATATATATATATATCTATATCTATATCTATATCTATATCTATATCTATATCTATATCTATATCTATATCTATATCTATACCTATATCTATACCTATACCTATACCTATACCTATACCTATACCTATACCTATACCTATACCTATATCTATATCTATCTATCTCTCTAATCTATCCCTCTAATCTATCTCTCTAATCTCTCTATCTTTCTGTCTCCTATCTATCTATCTATCTATCTATCTATCTATCTAATCATCATCTATCATCTATCTCTATCCATCTCTCTCTCTCTATCTCTATCCTCTATCTCTATCCATCTCTCTATCTCTATCTCTATCTCTATCTCTATCTCTATCTCTATCTCTATCTCTATCTCTATCTCTATCTCTCATCTCTCATCTCTCTATCTATCTATCTATCTCTCTATCTCTCTATCTCTCTATCTCTCTATCTCTCTCTCTGTCTCTCTTCTACTTCCAGGGACACTTCTGACAAACTCAGGTTTCGAAGTCTTGCTGATAAACTTCAAAACAATAAATATAATATAATCAAAACAATAAATATAATCATTGATTTTAATTTATAGTTCCTCATCCTTCACCTATAACAGAAGCCTATTAATATTGGTGATTGGGAAAAATGAAAAAAAAATCACAAATTAAATATATATAATTATGCATTTTCTCGAACAAATGTTGAATACAGAGAGTTTGCTTGGCAGAAGATGGTATAGTGGTTGCATCACAGCCTCAAATTAGTTCCAAAACCTTTTTCCCACCTGTCTCATCCTTTAGTTTAAAAAACTGGAAGCTCACCTTCTTTGATCCAAAAATCTACAGAGAGCTTGTTTTTCCCTTAACAGTTGTGAAAAAAGAAGACCGGCTGTTTCAGGACTGCACAGACATCCTTCAATCTGGATTCAACCTCAGTGCGGTTTACACCCTCCACATTAACAATTTGACTGAACCCAAAAAGGTCAGTTAACCCAAAGAATAGATGAATCTGATTGATTGATTGATTGATTGATTGATTGATTATGTGCCATCAAGTCACTGCTGACACTTAGTACCCACATAGATGAATCTTCTTCAGGTGATCTGTCCCTAACTTGGTCCTCCGGGTCTACCAACGGTGCCCCCATCGCTACTGTAACTGTCCATCCACCTTGCTGCTGGTGGTCCTCTTCTCCTCCTCTTTCCTTCCACCTTTCCCAGCAACAGCTGAAATTAAACGCATGGAGATTTGGGACCAAGAGAAGGAAGTATTTGTGTACATCAGTGTTTCTCAACCTTTCTCAATTCTGGGAGTTGAAGTCCACATACCTTCAAGCTGCCAAGGTTGAGAAATACTGCATGAGAGCTTCTCCAGAGAGCCAGGTCTTTGCATAATGTGGCCAAAGT
Source organism: Charina bottae (assembly GCA_023362775.1). Classification (NCBI taxonomy): domain Eukaryota; kingdom Metazoa; phylum Chordata; class Lepidosauria; order Squamata; family Charinaidae; genus Charina; species Charina bottae. Next base: position 5,887,514 of record JALMGJ010000034.1, read on the forward strand.
AGGATAATTTGAGCCTGATCATTTGTGCCTCAAGTGAGATGAATAAACCTAGGTACGTCTAATCTGGCTGGTGCATATTCACACCATGTTCTCTTGTTGGTTCCATAGGCAAATGAATGTATTACAATACAACGCAATATAGGAAAGGCTTGCATTTCCTGAACTCTCTTCCTCTAAAGACAACCATCAAGCATTTTCTGGGAGTTCTCACTGTTCTTGAAAGAAGCCATTGTACAAACTAATAATGACGGACATTGCGTTTCTCCCGTCCTTGAGTTGGTAGCAATGTTTGTTGACATCAGTGGCATGGCCCTGCAGCCTCATTTTGCTGTGTTTGATCCCCAAGGCCAGACTGTGTTGCTGCCTTTATGTAGAACATAGCTTTCCAAACTGTGTGTCGCGACACAGTACTGTGTCGCCTGAGGTGTGCAGGTGTGTCACGCGAAAACCCGGAAGCGCTGATGGCGCGCCACCGCCGCCGCGCGCAGTAGCATGTGTGGTGGCGGCAACGGCGGCGCACCATCAGTGCTTCCGGATTTCATGCAACACACCTGCACACCGCCGCCACGCCCGCCGCCGCTGCTGCCGCCGTTGGTGTGTATCACCAACAGGAAAAGTTTGGAAAGCTCTGATGTAGAATAATGCAGGGTGGTTTGTGGGCTGCGATTGGTGGATTCCCTGTCACACTTTCCCCCCCCCCCCCCCCCCATTCAGCATTTCCTGGGCATGTGCCCTCCCGACTGTCAGCCAGATCTTTTCTTTTTTCGTATCTTCTTTTGTGCTGTAACATTATTGCTCTCTTGGAAAATTGGTATGGCAGTGCAAATCATCTTCATCTTCATCATCTGGCAAGTCTACTCTACTCAAGGGAGGTGGGGAGCAGTTGGGCCCACAGTAGACTTAAGTGGTGAGCTGGATCAATCCATGTCCCTGATGGGACTATTGAAAGCCTCATCACCAAAGTGTCATAATCTGTTCATATGGCAAATCTTATGTTGGAAGAAGAGGGAAAACACCATTTCTACACCAGAACAATTAAAGATAAATTCAGGATGCCACTGCAGCTGGCTGAAAATGAAACATGTCCCTTAAAAGCAGTTAGCAAGGCGTCTTTGTGACCCAGTAAGTAAGAGTTTAGGATGATCCTTATAAAAATTCCATTCTCCTACAATTGTACCATAAGTGAGTAACATGGCACTGCATGCAGAGGCCTGAAAACATCTGTTCCACCGATTTCAAAAAATAAGATCCCATGCTTACTGGTTGATGTTTCTAGAAGTTGGCATTTTCCTTTTCAGAATGCCAGCTTCCCATTAATTATTATGCTTAATTAAAATAACAGAGAGCCAATTTGGTATTGTGGTTAAGGCGCCAGGCTAGAAACCGGGAGACTGTGAGTTCTAGTCCCGCCTTAGGCAGGAAGCCAGTTGGGTGACCTTGGGCCAGTCACCCTCCCTCAGCCCTAGGAAGGAGGCAATGGCAAACCACTTTTGAAAAACTTTGCCAAGAAAACTGTGGGGACTTGTCCAGGCAGTGGCCAGGAGTCAACACTGGCTTGAAGACACACACACACACACACACACAAACACACACACACACAAAATTAAAATAATGAAATAAATAAATAAATAAATAAGTAAGTAAGTAAGTAAGTAAGTAAGTAAGAAAGATGAGGAGGGAGGTTGGCTGGTGTCAGTGGGCACATTGTGGAATTTCGATTCTCCCCCCCCTTATTAAAAAAAACCCCAATGATAATAGCTCAATAATGATAAAATGGAAGCTGCAAACATCAAATTGATGTTTTGATGCTACACAGGCATTTAAAACCAGCTTGAAGAAACAGTGAACAGTATAATCTTTACATATGATCAATTAAATTGAAAAGAAGGGAAGTGGGTAGGGGAAAAAATGGCTAAAATTTTATAGCATAACCAAAACAGCTCAAGGAAATCTGGGCAGTTGGCTCAAAGGCAAACAAAACCTTCATTCCCTGTCCAAAACTCAAAGGTTAATTCCAACGGTGGTAACATTTTTCTAATTCCACTGCTACAGAGGAAGGATAAATTTATTTTTTAAAATGTTATATAACAAATATTTTTGCTTCCCCCCCCCCATCACTGCACAAAGTGCCCATTTTCCTTGATGTCTTGAAAAATGTCAAAAACGGGGTATATCTAATCAAGATGAAAATATGGATCCTTACCAACCGCCCCTCGAAGGACCTGTTGACCATCCTATAAATTTCAAGCTGGTGGTTTTCTTCCTACCTTATTGAATTTTCTCCCTAAATTTAGCGTTTCTGCTTTCTACCTTCTCAGGCCTTCTGTGACATGGAAACAGATGGAGGAGGATGGGCGGTGATCCAACGCCGGGTCAACGGCAGCGTTAGCTTCCAAAAAAACTGGAAAGAGTATAAACAGGTCTGCTACTGGTGCTTCTCAGTTACCATGCCTCTGTCTAGATGTATCCAATGTTTTCTGGAAGAAACCCACTCAACGGAGACCAAACGCTAGGGAAACTTGTTTTAAGTCATCGATTTGCAGGGGCTGGATTGCTCAGCACTTGTTGTTGTTTATTCGTTCAGTCGCTTCTTCCGACTCTTCGTGACTTCATGGACCAGCCCACGCCAGAGCTTCCTGTCAGCCGTTGCCATCCCCAGCTCCCCCAAGGTCAAGTCCGTCACCTCCAGAATACCATCCATCCATCTTGCCCTTGGTCGGCCCCTCTTCCTTTGGCCTTCCACTTTCCCCAGCATCAGCATCTTCTCCAGGGTATCCCGTCTTCTCATGATGTGGCCAAAGTACTTCAGTACTTTGTATTTTTCAGCACTGACTGGCTAGAAAGTGTGACGTCACCAACCCATTTTACCCTCTTCTTTCCAAGCATTTGATTTATCAAAGTTCTTTTCAGCCCGGATGGATTTCAGAATGGAAATGTGCAACGTTAGCCGAATGCAACGTTAACCGAACGCATCCACGTATAACAAATAAAAACTAAAAATGATTGCCTTGAGGGTGTTAAAGGTATCTACCTGAGGAAGAGACTCCTTGGAAGTGAGAGATCTTAGTGAGTTACAGAACCTGGAAAACAAGGGCTCTAAATCATAGGATGTATGAATTGGAATGGACCTTGGAGATCATTTATTTCATCGAATCATCGAATCCTCGGGTTGGAAGGCACCTTGGAGGTCTCCTAGTCCAACCCCCTGCCCAAGGCAGGGTCCAACCGTTTGTTAGTTTGCGTATTCATTTATTTGATTTATATAGCCGCCCAGGGGTGTATGGGGGGCCCATAGCCGCCCGTCTCACATACATGACTCTAGACGGCTTGCAATAAAGAGTCCCTCTTTTGTGGGAGATGGGCGGTGACAAAATTTGATAAATGAATAAATTAAATAAATAAATAAAATGTATAAAATCCACAATGTAAAAAATTAAAATAAAACACATAGCAGCTGGCCATCGTTCAACCACACAGCCAGGAAACGGATTCTGTCCCACGTCCAGGGCCCCAGGCGTGGGCAGAAAAGCAAGTTTTCAAGGCCATACGGAAGGCCAGCAGGGACGGGCCCAACCTAATCCCATCGTTGGTCCAACCTCTGGCTCTATGCAAGAACAGAGTACAGTGGAGTTATCATGATACTCAGGATAGGTAGAGTGGCGAGGCAGATGGAGCTAATGAATTAGTTCCAACTTTACAGATGCAGAGTATATCCAGTTTTTAAATGTTTGGATGGAACTTAACCTCCCTTCCCTCTCCCCTCCCTTCCCTCTCCCCTTCCTCCCTCCCTCCCTTCCCTCTCCCCTTCTCTCCCTCCCTCCCTCCCTTCCCTCTCCGCTTCTCTCCCTCCCTTCCCCCTTTCCTTCTTCCCTCCCTCCTTCCCTCCCTTCCCCCTTTCCTTCTTCCCTCCCTCCCTCCCTTCCCTCTCCCCTTCCCTCTCCCCTTCCCTCCCTCCCTCCCCCTTTCCTTCTTCCCTCCCTCCCTTCCCTCTCCCCTCCCTTCCCTCTCCCCTTCCTCCCTCCCTCCCTTCTCTCTCCCCTTCTCCCCCCTCCCTCCCTCCCTTCCCTCTCCCCTTCCCTCCCTCCCTCCCTCCCTCCCTTCCCTCTCCCCTCCCTTCCCTCTCCCCTTCCTTCCTTCCTCCCTCCCTCCCTCCCCTCCCCTCCCCTCCCCTCTGCATCCTATTGACTGCTTGTATGTTTATCTCTTCCAGGGTTTTGGGGACGCAGCAGGAGAATACTGGCTGGGGAATGAGGCCATCCACCTCTTGACCAGCCAGGCAGCCTATACTCTAAGGGTGGAGCTTCTTGACTGGGAAGGCAACCACGCCTATGCCCAATATGACAAATTCCGGCTTGGAAGTGAGCGCCAGCGATATAGGTAAGATAGTTTGGGAACAGACCTTGTGAAGAAGATCTGAATCTTAGTTGATTCCAAAGTGTGTATCAGCCAGCAACGTGATGTGGCTGCAGACAAGGCAAATGCAATCTTAGGCTGCTTCCGCCGAAGTTTAGTTTCCAAAGTAGGAGAGGTGACTGCATTCATACAACATTCTAAGCTTGGTTACCCCTGGCCTCTTTCCTCCCCTTGAAGCCTTTCATTGTGAACATGTGTGAGACATCAACACACGCAGAAAAGGGGCAGGGCTTGCACCATCCCATTCCGTCCCCCATTTTGCCAATCTTAGCCTCCAACACAAAGACTCTTGAGCCAGACCGCCATGCCTACCAGGCTGCGTACACCTGGCGTCTGCCTGTATTGACTCCAGGTGAAGCCCCCAGGTGAGTTCCAAAGTCCCAAACATTAACAGAGGGTTTCATAGGTTCAATATGCAAAATGTATGGGGCTCCCCAACCCTGTTTCTCGTTTAACAATCCCTGTGGGGTCCTTGGTGTTCTCTGAGCTCGGTTATTTTCCTGCAGACATTTTGTTACCAGGCTAGATAACATCATCCGTGCATCCATCCAGCAGCGGCCCCCAACCTTTTTGGCACCAGGGACCGGTCATGGAAGAAAATTTTTCCACGGACCGGGGGGCGGGGTTTGCAGGCGGGAGCCAATCACGCACACCGGGGCGGGGTAATCGCGCGTACCGGGGGGTGCGGTTTGCAGGCAGGAGCCAATCGCGCGCACCGGGGGCGGGGTTTGCAGGCGGGAGCCAATCATGCACACCAGGGGCGGGGTTTGCAGGTGGGAGCCAATCGCGTGCACCGGGGTGGGGTAATCGCGTGCACCGGGGGGTGGGGTTTGCAGGCGGGAGCCCCGCGGCCCACAGGTTGGGGACCCCTGATCTACAGGACTAAGAACCTACAGGTTCAACCCTGAGCCATGTATATTCTCTACTATGGGTTTCAATCCCTATTTGCAGAACATAGACCCGTCTAACATGCAGATTCAATGATTGCTTGTTCTAGAGATGAAGCTTGTTTCCAGATACCCGGAACCAGCCATTTCCCCCTCTGAGTCGGAGTTAGCTTCCCTTCTAGATGTGCTTGAATCCTAAATGACATCAGCACAATCACGAATGCAATCGCCCCCAGACAATACTCTCCCACCATCTGGTCCTGGGCTGGTGTCGGAAGCAGATGGAAAAGATTACTGTAAGCAGCAGTATCTGCGGGATATGGTCAAAAAAGTCACGATGGTAGCCAGGACGGTGCAGTCGAAGTTGCACCCATTTTTGATACGCAATGAGTGTGATGCACATAAGAACCGGGTGGCGCATCGCTCGCACCGTCGTCGCCAACGTTGACCACACCCTGCAGACACCCCTGACTGTAAGGGTTAACAAGTCAATGTTAGGGGGACGTGGCTGGAGAATGAGGAGTCTGGAGCATGTCTGTTCAGCGCAAGAGAGTCAAAGTTTTTAGGGTGCCTGACATTGGGGGGGGGGCAGGATTTAATCTCTCCTCCTGTTGCCCTTCGCCGTTGTTCCAGGCTCTTTCTGAAAGGCTACAAGGGCTCAGCGGGGCTGCAAAGCGGTCTGCCCCTTCAGGGGACTTCGTTCAGCACTCGAGATGCTGATAACGACAACTGCATGTGCAGATGTGCACAGATGCTTTCTGGCGGTGAGTACGCTCCGAGCTGCAGCGAGGGAGGGGAGGCGTGGCCCGTGGCGGGAATATTATGGGATGAAGGAGCAGGTGCTTTGGAACATTCATACTGGGGTTATAAGGGATTGGAAAGGTGCCGTGGAGTCTCTGCGGTGAGATGGGCGGCCTTATAAATCGGGGGGGAGATGGGCGGTGATAGAAATTGGATAAATAAATAAATAAATTTAAATAAATAAACAAAACAAATATCCAGCCTTCCCATCTTCCTCCTTCCTTCCTAAATTCCTGGCTAGATAAAATTAGATATACAGTATATGGTCAGCCCCACGAGGTAGACCAGACCAGGAAATTGGCTCCACAGGAAGGCTAAAACTACTTTTATGTTACTTGTATAGTAACACAATCTTGCAAGTCTGATTGTGCTGGCTGGGGAATTCTGGGAGTTGAAGTCCACACCTCTTAAAGTTGCTAAGGTTGAGAAACACTGGTCTATTGTCTCTATTGGACTACGGTGCCTATGAACCTGAGATAGCCCGGCCAACTCTAAGGAATTCTGGGAGTTGTGCAAACCATCCCAGGCAGCCTGCCCTTGATCTTCTCTGCTGTGCAAAGATCAAACAATGGAAGTGCATTGGTTTAGGACTGGACTGGAAATAATTTGAGAAAGGAGCTTTGAAGCACCCATCTGCAACTCTTTTAAGCAGACCCCACTCACACTTCGAAATGCCTTCTCCAAATTCCCAAGCGCTCTGCCACCCAATATGTTTTGCATCCCGTATTGTGCTTGTCTTGATTATTGGAGTGCACAAACAAAGCGCGCAAGGCTTATCTTCCTTAATCCTCCCTGAACATGGGAAAGTCTTGTCCAACTTCCTCCAGCAGCTGTTATTCAAGCTGACTCCACCCAGATGTTTTCTTCTTGGCAGCCTTAAGTCCTGGTAATACAGTGTTTTTCAAACTTGGCCACTTTAAGAGGTGTGGACTTCAACTCCCAGAATTCTGGGAGTTGAAGTCCACACCTCTTAAAGTGGCCAAGTTTGAAAAACACTGTTGTAATGTGTTCTTTTCAAAAACCAGAATGTAACCTTCAAAGAGCTGCATTCCGCACCAGGGAGAGAAATCAATGCATTCCCATGCATGCGATGTGATTGAATGAGAGAATCCCAAATTTTTCCATCAGTATCTCCGTCAGTGACATCCTGCTGAGCAAAATGGCTTCTCCTCCACAATTCCAAAGGAGGAGGATGCATCTTCCAAAGTTTTTCCTAAGTCGTTTCAGGATCAGACGAGTTCAGCCCTCTGGATAGGTCACTTTGCCCTGAAGGATCTCACTTCCAGAATTCCCCAGCCAGCGTGGCTGTTGCTGAGAATTCTGGGAGTTGGTCCATGCCTTTGGAGGGACGTGGAAAAGTGTGATTTACCACTGACCTTTTCTGATCCTTCCATAACCAGGTTGGTGGTTTGATGCCTGTGGCCTCTCCAATCTGAACGGCATCTATTATCCGGCCCGGCACAACATCCGGAAGCTGAACGGGGTCCGGTGGCATTACTTCCAAGGTCCAGGATACTCGCTGAAAGGCACACGGATGATGATCAGGCTTTCCAGCAGCCGGGAAGGGGCGTGACAGGGCTGTTCCTCCGAGCCGTATGGCGCAATCCCTGAGGCCTTGGAGCATTGGGCGCATGGGGGGAAAGCCATGAACTTCGGGAACCATGATGCTTTGCGTCAGGGTGGAGACCTCACTGCCGAGGAAGGTTGCAAGGAGAAAAATACCTTTCAGAGAAGCAAAGATGCCTGGGGAGGGCTCCTGCGTTTCCGAGGAAAAGAAGAAAGAACTCGGATGTTCCCAATCTGCCCAAAGGGATTTGTGTAATTTAGATCTTGTGGGATGTGGCCGACAAGAAAAAAACTCTTGTTTTAGCCCAACCAGAATATCCATTAGTCACATCTGTTTCCAACAGCCAGCATGGATGGATAATGTATATATTTGAAATTGCACGCCTAGACTTGCCTAGACTTAGCTCGCACATCACATGGAGCCATAACGGGTTTCTTTGATTTTAGCCCCCTCTGTTGCCAGAAACCGGCCACGGTGTTTGTAAGCCATGCTTTAGTGCAGTGTGGTACGAAGCTGCCCAACTGTGGTTTATGCCACAAAACATGGCTAGCACAATGTAGGAAACCAGCAAAGAGTGTTTAACATCATGGGTGGTGGCCAGAAGAATCATTCATTTGGTTTTGCGAAAAGGCAGAGTTGTGCACTTGGTCAGTTAAAATAGTCTAGGGACCTACAGGCTGGGATTTTTAATCCAATATACAGATACTCCTCGCTTAACGATCACAATTGGGACCGGAATTTCGGTTGCTAAGTGAAGCGGTCATTAAGCGAATCTGACCTGATTTTATGACCTTTTTTGCGGTGGTCATTAAGCGAATCACCGCCAGCGTTAAGTGAACCGCGTGGTTGTTAAGTGAATTGCGTGGTTCCCCGTTGGTTTTGCTGGCCAGAAGCCATCTGGGAAGGTCGAAAATGGTGATCACGTGACCCCAGGATGCTGCGACAGTCATAAATGCGAACCGGTTGCCAAGCGCCCGAATCGTGATCACGTGACTGCAGGGGTGCTGCGACAAGTCATATGAGGACCGGTTGTAAGTCGGGGTTTTTAGCACTGTCATAAGTCCGAACCATCACTAAACAAATGGTTGTTAAGCGAGGACTACCTGTATCTGAAGGGGCCAAGTTGGAGGAGTCTGCTTTCTCACTTTTAGATGACTGGATGAATTTAGTTGGGGGATGCATGAACAGGAGATGCATGGAAGTACATGCCTGGTTTGGCGGAAGGGTTGGGAAAGCTGGGCTGGGCAGTACACTGCCCGCTGCCGTCCTTTCTTTGTAACAAATGGTGGGTCATTCTTGATGCATCTTTTATCAATCCAGGATTGTTTGCCTTCGCTCCATTACGCATGTAAAAATGGGGCGGGGTTTCAATCCCACAGTCCTGGCCATCATCTTGACTTTTTAAGAATCCCTCCAGACCCCCCCCTGCTCATAATCACACAATGCAGCATGAACTAAGCCACAGGGCTGGTTTGTACAGCACATTAAGCCATCGATAAGCCAATCTAAGCTTTTCACTTAGCTAAACTGAACCCTGACTTGTAGGAGGTCTGACTTCTCCAAATACGCCCTGGCATGGAAACAGCAAGCACACATTTTGTGCCAGAAGGGGGCCCAGCAGTTGTGTGACCCACCTTGACTTATATTCTATTTCCAAAAGTATGATGGGGACAAAATTTCATGCAATGGACAGAGAAGGCAGGACTGTTTCTTTCCCTTCTTCATTCCTCCAACTGCTCCAATCTTCTAACGGTGGAAGACATTCTGACCTTGAATAGAGCACCTTGAAGATGCAAGGACTTTATGGCCACATTCTCCGAGCTGTGTCCACCATTAGCTTAACTTTCAGCTCCCATCATCCCCAGCCACGTTGGGCAACAGAGGCAGTGGGCACCATCTCGGGGAAAGAAAGTTACTGTGGCCAACATCCGGAGGACGATCACTTTCCAAAGTCTGATATTACTTGGCGCGAATGTTCTGTTCTGTACAGCACTTTGCACGCTGTTGTGTTAATAAATGTTAACCTCTAAGTGTGGTGCTACCTTCTCGAGGTTCCCTATTTTTTTAATCCGCCTGAGTTGACATGAAAAGCAGCTCGAGGGGTTGGAGATGGCAGGATTTGGGCCTCCAGAAAAATCTACACCCGCTGCAGCTTTGGGGGCCACGAATTGACTACGATCCCCGCTGAATGGCCAGTTCAGTTTTCTCGGTTCTTGTCACAGAGAAGCCCCCAGGAGTGTTTGCAGAGGGAGGGAGGTCAAATATCAAGATGGCGTCTGCCATGGGGGTAGCACCTGGACTTTCTGAGCCCTCCCGTCCCCTATAGATAACCCTGACCTTTCTTGCTGACTTCTGGCCACAAATTGATTCACACAGCTGGGCAGTGACTTGATCATCAGAGATAGCGTTGGTGGGTCTATCACATCCCCCCCAAACAAGGGCACAGGGCTTAATCAAATCAGAAATCCTTCACTATGATCCACACTTTTCACGCTTCTGACACCCCAGCATGCATTTATAATGTTGCTGCAGCAAAGATGAGACGCACTGATCTTTAGAATAGGCACACCAGGGAGCGAGACTAAAGCTGATCCCCGACTCGATCCCTTCCCCCAGTGGGAATGCAGGCTGAGGATCTTACGGGTTGAGTAACTGCAACAACTGGCTGAAGAGGCAGCCTTCAATAACTCAAGATCCCATGTAGGGACAGAGGCTGTAACCAAAGAGGACCATTCCCTGATTTTCTTCAGTTGTGCCTTTAGACCAGTGTTTCTCAATCTCAGCAACCTTCAGATGTGTGGACAGGGATTTTCCTCCCTGCTTTGTCTTCTGTGCCTAGGAAGATTAAGACCATTTCGCAAGCTCAACAGCAGCATGGTGATCTTAACGATCCTTCTTTAGATGATAAAAGGACTTAGAAATAAACATCTCAAATAACCATGATCTAGCCCCAGGTGCAAGGTCACACAGCCACCCTAGAAACATATTTAAGGATTCCCTTACAAACTTTGCTCAGACTGGAGAAGCTCCTTGGATAAGGAGCGAAACGTTTCCACTGAGAAAATAGAAATCCAGTTGACATGATTCAAGCTACAGACAATTCCACCTGGATGACTGAGAACCTTCATAGACATATTCAACTCCCAGAATTCACCAGCCAGCCATGCTGGCTGGTGAATTCTGGGAGTTGAAGTCCACACATCTGAAAGTTGCTGAGATTGAGAAACGCTGCTTTAGATGGAGGTGATTTTTTAAAAATTTAATGTGCAAAGCCAGCATTTCTCAAAGCGAAGTCATGGCCTTTCCTTTCCAAGAATGCCTCTAGCTCTCAGGGAGACCCCAAGGAATAGTTTAGAACAGTGTTTCTCAATGTATCGTCAAAGGCTTTCACGGCCGGAGTTCGATGGCTGTTGTGGGTCTTCCGGGCTGTGTGGCCGTGTTCTGGAAGTTGTGGAACCACAACTTCCAGAACACGGCCACACAGCCCGGAAGACCCACAACAGCCAGTGTTTCTCAACCTTGGCCACTTTCAGATACGTGGACTTCAACTCCCAGAATTCCCCTGGCTGGGGGGATTCTGGGAGTTGAAGTCCACGCATCTGAAAGTGGCCATGGTTGAGAAAAACTGCTTTAAAATAGGAGGTTGCAGCCCAGAACTTGGCAGATCTGGGCAATGTCTCCTCTAGGAGTGGATTATGGGTGATTCATGGAGGCTTATATGGACCACATTTTATGCATTCAAGTTCTATAAACAAAGCCCGAAATGGCAACAGGCAGAGAGGCAAAGCTGGCACAAAAGAAGATTTGAGTGTCCGCAGGGGGTCAAAAAAGTCAAGAGGGCAGCTGCAATCATGGGACTTGGTTGCGCATTGCACATCAAAAAGGGAGGGCCTTTGCTTCTGTGGTTGCAGCTGCCATCTTTTCACAAACACACACCCCTTCAGACATCCTGTTACTAGAAAAAACAGGCACCCGTTCCTAATTCTCCAGCCTCAAAAATATCCTTATTTGGCAATTTCTTTTCCACCCCACAGAAGATGGAGCTCTTAAGCTACACTCTTATACAAAGAAGGCTTGCTTGCTTGCTTGCTTGCTTGCTTGCTTGCTTGCTTGCTTGCTTGCTTGCTTGCTTGCTTGCTTGCTTGCTTATTTATTTATTTATTTATTTATTTATTTTCCCACCTTTATTATTTTTATAAATAACTCAAGGCGGCGAACATACCAAATACTCCTTCCTCCTCCTCTTTTCCCCACAACAACAACCCTGTGAGGTGAGTTGGGCTGAGAGTGAGTGACTGGCCCAAGGTCACCCAGCCGGCTTTCATGCCTAAGGCAGGACTAGAACTCTCAGTCTACTGTCTGTGGCTTGAATCATGTCAACTGGATTTCTATTTTCTTAGTGGAAACGTTTCACTCCTTATCCAAGGAGCTTCTTCAGTCTGAGTAAAGTTAGTAAGGGAATCCTTAAATATGTTTCTAGGCTGGCTGTGTGACCTTGCACCTGGGGCTAGGTCATGGTTATTTTTGAGATGTTTGTTTCTAAGTCCCTTTATCATCTAAAGGAGGATCGTTAAGATTACCCTGCTGCTGTTGAGCTTGTGAAATGGTCTTAATCTTCCTATGTATGAAAAAGACACCAAGGACACCAAGAAGACACCAAGGACAACAGACTGGCATTCCTAGACTGTGAAGTCCTCATTGGGACCGGTGGCAAGCTAGAAATAGGGATCTACAGGAAACCCACACACACAGATCAATACCTGATGTTTGACTCCCACCATCCACTGCAGCACAAACTAGGAGTCATCAGGACATTGTCACACAGAGCAGAAACCATCCCCACCTCCATGGATTCCAAAAAGAATGAAAAGCAGCATCTGAGAACAGCTCTGCAGGCCTGTGGATATCCAAATTGGGCCTTCACCAAATCTAAGTCTACCAGACCTAAAACAGCGACAGATAGGGCTGAGACTCAGAGTAAACGGAAGAACCTGGTCATTCCTTACATGGCTGGCGTGTCTGAAAAGATCAAACGGATATTTGGCAAACACCACATACCTGTATATTTCAAACCCACCAACACACTGAGACAGAGGCTTGTACACCCCAAAGATCAAACTCCAAAACACAAGGAAAGCAATGTAGTGTATGCAATCCAGTGCAGTGAGGAGTGCTCTGAACTCTACATTGGAGAAACCAAACAACCTTTGTACAGGAGGATGGCCCAACACAGGAGAAGTAACACCACAGGACCAGAGTCAGCAGTTTATCTTCATCTAAAGGAAAAAGGACACTCATTTGAGGACATTAATGTTCACATTTTAGACAGAGAAGATAGGTGGTTTGAGAGAGGGGTCAAGGAATCCATTCATGCCAACTTGGAAAATCCTTCCTTGAATAGAGGTGGGGGCCTCAGGCATAACCTTTCCCCTATCTTCCTTCCTGCTTTGTCTTCTGTGCCTAGGAAGATTAAGACCATTTCACAAGCTCAACAGCAGCAGGGTAATCTTAACGATCCTCCTTTAGATGATAAAGGGACTTAGAAACAAACATCTCAAAAATAACCATGACCTAGCCCCAGGTGCAAGGTCACACAGCCAGCCTAGAAACATATTTAAGGATTCCCTTACTAACTTTACTCAGACTGAAGAAGCTCCTTGGATAAGGAGTGAAACGTTTCCACTAAGAAAATAGAAATCCAGTTGACATGATTCAAGCCACAGACTGTTCCACCTGGATGACTGAGAACCTTCATAGACTCTCAGTCTCCTGGTTTCCTATTGGCTCCTTCCAAGGGCTGAGAGAGAGGGACTGGCCCAAGGTCACCCAGCCGGCTTTCATGCCTAAGGCAGGACTAGAACTCTCAGTCTCCTGGTTTGCCATTGGCTCCTTCCTAGGGCTGAGAGAGAGGGACTGGCCCAAGGTCACCCAGCCGGCTTTCATGCCTAAGGCGGGACTAGAACTCTCAGTCTCCTGGTTTGCCATTGGCTCCTTCCTAGGGCTGAGAGAGAGGGACTGGCCCAAGGTCACCCAGCCGGCTTTCATGCCTAAGGCGGGACTAGAACTCACAGTCTCCTGGTTTCCTATTGGCTCCTTCCTAGGGCTGAGAGAGAGGGACTGGCCCAAGGTCACCCAGCCGGCTTTCATGCCTAAGGCGGGACTAGAACTCACAGTCTCCTGGTTTCAGGTTCAAACGTTTACTCACCAAACCATGGTTAAACATACCATAGCATCACGTGTCAGTTTTCTTTCTGGCAAAGTTCAGCATGGGAGCCCAGCTGTTGTGACTTGCCAGCCATGGTTTATGGCTTTGGATCAGCAATTATGCTCTGAACACAAACTATGGCGACTTGCAATGCTCAGGGCCGGAATATAACCCCCAACCTCGCCCCGGAGACTTTTTTCAGCTTAAATTGAATGTGGAGTAAAAGCAGAGATGGGCCTGGAGATCAAAATGCTAAAAGAGTGCGATGCGCATAGCCTGGAGAAAATATGATTTGATATGTTACTGATGTACTCCAGGAAATCAAGCCAGACTGCTCACTTGAGGGAATGATATTAAAGGCAAAACTGAAGTACTTTGGCCACATAATGAGAAGACAGGATACCCTGGAGAAGAAGCTGATGCTAGGGAAAGTGGAAGGCCAATGGAAGAGGGGCTGACGAAGGGCAAGATGGATGGATGATATTCTGGAGGTGAGGGACTCGACCGTGGGGGAGCTGGGGATGGTGACGGCCGACAGAAAGCTCTGGCGTGGGCTGGTCCATGAAGTCACGAAGAGTCGGAAACGACTGAACGAATAAACAACAATGTTACTGATGAAGAAGCAGATGTGGTTTTCTTTAGTCTGGAGGGCAGGACTCAAAACAAGGGGTCTAAAATGTAGGAAAATGCTAAACCCTAAACCATATTCTCTGTTGAAAAGGAGAGAAAGAGGAAAACCAACAGGTTAAAAACCTGAAATTCAAGAGGAGGTGTCTTTGGCTGAATATTAGGAAGAATTTTCTGACTGTAAGATTTCAAACAGAGGCTTCCTGGCTGCCAGTCAGCAATAGTTTAGCCAATTCCTATAGAGAGCTGAAATGTAAAGCTGCCAAGGTTGAGAAACACTGGTATAGGGTAGGGAATGCCTGATCCTGCCCATGATCCTTTGTTCCCCACAAACGGTTGCCATGAATAATGCTAATTATTTCAACAGTCTCTTACACAGCCGGGTCTTGAAAAGCAAATTATAGGCTTGCAGCTGGAACGTTTGCCTCTAGGTGGCGCCAGAGGCCAGCTCTATGGCAAACTGCCATTGATTTTCTGAAACACATCAGATGAAAGATGTCAACATATTGGCAATCTTTTAAAAAGTTAGCTTCCTGTCCATTAGGATTCAGAATTATGTTGTGGTTAAAAGGGGGAGTTTTCCTTACAAACTCTGTGAGATGGCCTTGCTATCTGGGAAATACATTAAGCAAAGGAGGACTGTTTAATGGCACTTTGCTTTCATTCATGGAATAAGTAATTTGCAATGAGATACTCACTGTCTTATTGTCTTATTATCTTACGGTAACAAAGTGGCGATGGCCGACAGGAAGCTCTGGTGTGGGCTGGTCCATGAAGTCACGAAGAGTCGGAAGCGACTGAATGAATAAACAACAACAAAACAAAGTGAATGTGTTAATAGGTAAAATGGTTAATTTTTCAGGAGATCAGATTCCCTGTCTTTCTCAAATTCCGGCAACCCGCTTGTTCAGAAAGAAACTGTGCATGCTCGGGAGTTGAATTTTTTCCCCCTTCCATCTCAGGTAGAAAGGAAAGGAAAAAATCATTCAACTCCTGAGCATGAACAGAGTTTCTTTCTGAACATTTGTTTGACAGTGGCCATAACAGTGTGAAGAGCAGGTTCATAATCTTCAGCTGCAGGAGACTGAAAAACAAGGAGTGAAATTACTCGAGATTTATTTAACATTTTCTCCTAAAATACCTACCAGCCAATGTACGAAGCCACATAGATGCAATACAGCAAGGTAAATAATTGCAATTAAAATAAAAAGAGCTGAAAATCCTGCCTGAAACACACTGAATAAATGATCTGCTCATTCTTGCTCCCCAAATGGAGATAGAACAGGGGTTTATCACTCACATGTTATTGGCTGGGGAATTCTGGGAGTTGAAGTTCATGCGTGCTGATTGGGGAATTCTGGGAGTTGAAGTCCACACACCTTAAAGTTGCCAACTTTGAAAAACACTGGTATATACTCCCGGATAAGCCGAGAGTTTTAGGTGCCAAAATACACCCAAAAAATTGGGTATGGCTTCTCTGCGGATGGGCTTATCCAAGAGTATATACGGTAATACTTTTTTTAAGTACTGTGCCCGTATTTCCCGTATATATTCATGGATAAGCCCATCCGCGAATGAGCAGACTGTCGAATTTTTAACCAAACTACCATGAAAAATGAGGGTCGGCTTATCCACAGTGGTGCATTGTTCATGGTATTTTTCATGGTAGTTTGGTTAAAAATTCTAATTTCGGCTTATCCGCAGATGGGCTTACGTGCTAATCTATGCAGGAAATATGGCACAGGCTTCGTTGGGCATGTCTCAACAAGTGGCTGACCGTGACTGGCTTGGAAAGGTGGCTAGTATTTGGATGGGAGGCAACCAGGAAATCTCAGAATTATAGGCCAGACAGGGAAAAATAATAATAATTTTAAAAATCATCCTGGAAAAAGGCAATGATTAATTGCTTCTGAACCGTTGAGCTGTTTTGCTTAAGGCAGGCTGTGACACGCTTTTTGCAGATTTCACAGATGCCAGATGCTTTACAAGGCAACACATTTTAATCATCAGGAAATTCGAAGGCTTAAACGACAGGAGACTTTTTCACAATCACCGAGATTCTGCTGCAATCTGTTTTAGCAGAAGTGCCGATCTGGGTTTTAAAAAAAGGTAAAGGTTCCCCCCGCACATTTGCACAGTCGTGTCCGACTCCAGGGGCCGGTGCTCATCTCCGTTTGTTAGCCGAAGAGCCAGCGTTGTCTGAAGAGGCTTCCGCGGTCATGTGGCCAGCATGACGCATGCGGAACACTGCATGCGGCACGATGCATGCGGAATGTTCTGCATGCAGAACGGATCTGGGTTTAGGGGTTATCATATTGTGTGAATGCAATGTGTGTATTTGAAAGGGGGGGAAAATGGGTTGGCTGTTCCTTGAGAGCTTCAGTTGGGAATATGAAGCAGAGATGATCAGGCAGAAAAGGAAAACACAACACCAAACTGCTGGATGACATCAAGATATTTAATTTTACTACCCATTAGAGAAAGAGAGGAGGAAAGATGGAAACAAGATGCTGGTTTTTTAAAAAAAAAAATTGTAGCACTGCGTGGGCACTTCCATACAATGAAACTGAAAATGGGCATCTGAGTCACACCTCCGTCTGAAGCTGAAATATTTCCGGTGAAAATTTAGAGGGCAAAAATTCGGAAACGGTTGTCTGAGGGCCCTTCCTGGTTAAAAGTGCTGCTGGCTGGCACTTGAGCCAGGAGAAATTTAATGTAATTGAATCTAATTTATTGGATTTATTTATTTATTTATTTATTGAATGTATTTATTGAATGTATTTATTTATTTATTTATTTATTGAGTTTATTTATTGAGTTTATTTATTTATTGAGTTTATTTATTTATTGAGTTTATTGTATTTATTGAGTTTATTTATCTATTTATTTATTTAGTTATTTAGTTATTTGAGGCCACCGGACTCAAAAAAGACTCTGGGCGGCTTATGACATTTAAAATGCACAATTAAAGAAACACAACCAGCCGGGCAAAACCACATCAATTTAATAATTTAAAAAAAACGATTCGACAGTGGGCTTCACAAACACCCTAACCCCAGGCTGGGAACAGAAATATTCCAATTGCCCTTGTTTCCCATCTCTCTCATGCCATGGTTTTAATGCAGGGAAAAATTAAGGAACAGCTTCAACCCCGAAAGCGTTGCCTGCTGCAAGTAAGCAACCTCAGTCCTGCTCCCTACTGCGGGATCAGCTGGGGTGGGGCCAGGGACGTCCACAGAGGGGGGGGGTGATAAAAAAAAAGTTAAGATGGCATCGCGATCCAGCAATCAAAACCCCACCCCTCTGTGATGCATGCAGAAATGGGGCGGGGCTTTGATTGCATAGCTGTAGACACCATCTTTACTCCAGGAAATAAAGCCAGACTGCTCACTTGAGGGAATGGTATTAAAGGCAAAACTGAAGTACTTTGGCCACATAATGAGAAGACAGGATACCCTGGAGAAGAAGCTGATGCTAGGGAAAGTGGAAGGCAAAAGGAAGAGGGGCCGACCAAGGGCAAGATGGATGGATGATATTCTGGAGGTGACGGGCTCGACCTTGGGGGAGCTGGGGGTGGCGACGGCCGACAGGAAGCTCTGGCGTGGGCTGGTCCATGAAGCCACGAAGAGTTGGAAGCGACTGAACGAATAAACAACAACAAAAAGCCACCATCTTGACTTTTCTGACACTCCCCTGCAGACGCCCCTCACTGGGGCTGGGTGAGTGTAAGCGGATGCTCAAAAGGGAGGTTTTGCTGACCTGTTAGTCTATTTCTGGACATATCTAGCCCTCTTCCGAATTAGCATTGTTCCATTGCCTAACTCGGTGTTTCTCAACCGTGGCAACTTTAAGATGTCTGGACTTCAACTCCCAGAATTCCCCAGCCAGCATTTTAAAGTTGCCAAGGTTGAGAAACACTGGCCTAACTAATCGATCTTCTCAATCCACAGCCACCGACCTCAGGGTATCCAGTGGGAGATGTCCCCTTTCCCCTCACCCAAAGCAACCAGTAAATGGGGGCTGAACAAGTTAGGATTAGAGCCTGCTGTTAGTTGGGAACAAGCATCTGATGGTTTATGTGGGTTGTGCTCATCCATATGTTAGTCCAAAGTGGGGATGTACTCAGAAGGAGATGACACAGGTCGCAGGGCCCACCTTTCAAACCCAGTGATGGACCTTCCATGGATACTTCTGCAATCTGCAGGTCTTCATTAATACTTCTGCGTCCCCACAGGGCTGCAAAGGGAAGGAAGATTTGCCATCTGGTCCACCAAAGCTTTCTCCCTGCAGAGGTGGTCAGCCTTAGAAGGGACCAACCGCTGCTCTGGGTGGCAGGTGACTGGTGGCAATTGACACATCCCTAACAGGGCAAGGCAATGTCAGCACTCCACGGGGCACAGGAAGGCAGAGTCTCGGCACAGTCTCTACCCCCAGCATTCCAGGAACCCACAGACATCTAGATTTAACATCTAGGTCAGTGTTCTTCAAACTTGGCAACTTTAAGAGGGGTGGACTTCAACTCCCAGAATGCTGGCTGGGGAATTCTGGGAGTTGAAGTCCACACATCTTAAAGTTGCCAAGCTTGAAAAACACTGATTTAGTTAAAGCCACCGAGAGGACATTTGCTGGTTCAGGATGAGATGCCATCAAATCATTAATGACAACCACTTGTATATCTCCACCCCAGGCCAAATGGGGGACGTGGGGAAGTCTAGGCCTCATCTCTGGAGGGTTTCAGGGCCCGGACGAGATAAAACAGGCTCGGATTCCCCATGCAGGTTGGACTGGCTTCAGAAGCCTAATGATTCTGGGATTGTACCAACCCTGGCTTTTTGTGAGGTTGTGCTCTCCAGCGCACAGCAGGCCCACAATTTGGGAGTCCTTGTGGACTCGTGACTCCTGCTGGAAAAGCACGTGGAGGTCATCTCCAGGAGGACTTTTGCCAAGCTTTAGCTAATTGTGGCCTTGCCTAGAAGTTGTTGTTGTTTATCTGTAGCTTGAATCATGTCAACTGGATTTCTATTTTCTCAGTGGAAACGTTTCGCTCCTTATCCAAGGAGCTTCTTCAGTCTGAGCAAAGTTAGTAAGGGAATCCTAAATAATTCTAAATAATCCTAAATAATGTTGTTTAGTCGTTTAGTCGTGTCCGACTCTTCGTGACCTCATGGACCGTAGCACGCCAGGCCTTCCTGTCCTCCACTGTCTCCCGGAGTTTACTCAAATTCATGTTCGTTACATCGGTGATGCTATCTAACCGTCTCATCCTCTGCCGTCCCCTTCTCCTTTTGCCTTCAGTCTTTCCCAGCATCAGGGTCTCTTTTTTTGCCTAGAAGAGGGGGCACCAAAGAAGCTATCTCAGGCCCTTGTCATCTCCTGCCTGGATTGCTATAACTCGCTTTACATGGGGCGGCCCTTGGAGACCACGAGGTCTCCTCCATAGGGTTCCCTCTTCTACAGAGTCCTGAGCAATGTTGCCAGATGGTCTTCCTGTCTTCTGATCCTGGTGGGCCACAAGGAGGCTCCTGCTCTTAATAGACTTCCAGAAGTTGGTAAAAACTTGGCGGCCTCGAAGGGCATAAAATCAGTCTGGCTTTGTTGCCCTTGACTTTGGAGAAAAGTCCGTGGACTGTAGCCACTAGAAACAGGGACAAGCAAGGGAGGAGAAAAGTCAGCAACGGGGCAGACATTTCATGCCTGCATCGTTTTCTGCTGACTCAAGGATGGGAGAAGAACGCTTAAACTCGGCAGTGAAGACAGTCCCGAGCAAATGCGAGAACAACTGTTTCAGTTGTCCCCTTCAGGCCAGCCCCACCACCACCATCCAGAAGCTACCCTCTGAAAAAACTAAGACTCAACTCTATTAATGGGAAGCACCAGATAATTGCAGAGCAAGGATACCTCCATGAGGAAGGGATCAAAGCTGGGGATGATCCAAGGAGTTCAGAGGGGCCCCTGCTCCCGGGCTCCAGTTTTTCATGCCAGTTGATCCATCATCGCACCTCCATCTGGACCACAGTTGACAAAAAGTGGCCTCCGGTCCAGGCCGGCTGCACCCTCTGGGGATCCGTACAGATCTTGTGCATCTGGTTCTAGTACCAACCGCGCATCCCAGGAGGGCTGCCATGGCAACGGCTCCCCATCCCTGCCTCCCCCATTCTGCCTGTGTGCAGGAGCCGCCTTCCGCCTCCTGGGAGGGAGGGGGCGGCTGGCGGGCAAGACAAAAGAGGGGGAGGCGATCAGCTGTTCTCCCGCAATTACGTGCCTCAAAAACAGACAGATCATAATTGCTTTCGCATTAGCCCAGATCCCCCGCCTTGTTCCCCCAGCAAACCTCCCCCTTTGCCCCAAGGGCTCAGAACAGGCAGCTGGCTGGGCGGGCAGAGGAAAGGGGGGGGGGGGACGGTGCCCAATTTTAAAAAATGAAGCTGGATGCTAAAATAAGGGATGGAAACCCCAAGGTTGGCACCTGGCTGGGCTTTGTCACAATATCTATCTATCATCTATCTATCTCTATTTCTATTTCTATACCTATCATCCATCCATCCATCCATCCATCCATCCATCCATCCATCCATCCATATCTATCTATCTATCTATCTATCTATCTATCTATCTATCTATCTATCTATCATCTATCTATCTATCTATCTATCTATCTATCTATCTATCTATCTATCATCTATCTATCTATCATCTATCTATCTATCTATCTATCATCTATCTATCTATCATCTATCTATCTATCTATCTATCTATCTATCTATCTATCATCTATCATCTATCTATCTATCTATCATCTATATTTCTATTTCCATTTCCATTATCTATGTCTCTATGTCTCTATGTCTCTGTCTCTCTCTCTCATCATCTATATTTCTATTTATCTCTCTCTCTCTCTCTCTCTATATATATATATATATATATATATATATATATATATATTCTATCTATCTATCTATCATCTATCTATCTATCTATCATCTATCTATCTATCTATCTATCTATCTATCTATCTATCTATCATCTATCTATCTATCTATCTATCATCTATCTATCTATCATCTATCTATCTATCTATCTATCTATCTATCTATCTATCTATCATCTATCATCTATCTATCTATCTATCATCTATATTTCTATTTCCATTTCCATTATCTATGTCTCTATGTCTCTATGTCTCTGTCTCTCTCTCTCATCATCTATATTTCTATTTCTCTCTCTCTCTCTCTCTCTCTCTATATATATATATATATATATATATATATATATATATATATTCTATCTATCTATCTATCTATCATCTATCTATCATCTATCTATCTATCTATCTATCATCTATCTATCTATCTATCTATCATCTATCTATCTATCTATCTATCTATCTATCTATCTATCTATCATCTATCTATCTATCATCTATATTTCTATTTCCATTTCCATTATCTATGTCTCTATGTCTCTATGTCTCTGTCTCTCTCTCTCATCATCTATATTTCTATTTATCTCTCTCTCTCTCTCTCTCTCTATATATATATATATATATATATATATATATATTCTATCTATCTATCATCTATCTATCATCTATCTATCTATCTATCTATCTATCTATCTATCTATCTATCATCTATCTATCTATCTATCTATCTATCTATCTATCTATCTATCATCTATCTATCATCTATCTATCTATCTATCTATCTATCTATCTATCTATCTATCTATCTATCTTGCCATGCCATTTTTGGGTGTGTGTTTTATTCCTGTTGGGTATTTATTTTTCTTCCCTTCATGGTGATGTTGAGGTTTTTAATGAGCTCTGCCCAGAGCCAGTTGTGTGAGATTGGAAAGGCCATCTAAATGAAATCAAACCAATCAAAAAACGCCCCAGGACAACGCTGCCTCCTCTTCCCCTGCAGGGGTGTCAGTGGGGCATGGTCCAAACGGTCAAGATGGCAGCCACAAAGCTGTGACCGAAGCGCTGCTCATTTTTTATGTGCACTGCTTTGCCATCTTGACCGGTTTGACCATGCCCCCCCACAGAGCCCCCACACAGAGCCCCCTGCTCCGAGGGAAACAGCCGGAAGTCACCCCAAACAGCCCCTCTGTTAAAGCTGTTCCCCCCCCCTGCTGCTGACATGTCCAAGGACAGCTCCGGGAGGGATAATTACTCTATTAAATCTGCATAAATTTGCAAATGAATAAACCATACAGATTGCTCTTTCTCTCCGTGGATCCAGTTGCGCTTGCAGAAAACAGATGCTCTCCTAAAAGAGGCATTTTCGAGAAAAGGAATTGTTTATTAATATTATTATTATCTTATTAAATTTACAGGCCACCAAGCTTCATTGCGACTTTTCCCAAAAACCCGGCCTTTGGGGGAAATGGCTGCATCTTAAAAAGATACTCGCGATGGCCCGTTTGATCCAAAGCAGCTTCTGAATGTCTCCAAAGATGTGACCAATTGAATCAACCATACTTATAAATTGACAGAACTTTAAAAGCGATTAATACCAGCCCTTTGAGGCAGCCCAGATCAGAAAACAGATGCCACAAGATTAGGATGATAGTTTATTAAGGTAGGCTGTTGACCCAGGCAGAATCTTGCAAGCCGGGCTGAGTGTCTTGCTCATAACTAACATCATTAATAGGGTGCAAGTCGAGATCCTGGTGATGTCCTGGTGATGTCCTGACTTCGAGTGAAGGAACACGCTGAGACTTGGTGTACAGGCTCTAGTGTTTTATTGTTCTACTCTGCTAGACAGAATCCAGCTAAACTAAACTGAACTAGTGATGCTCAGAGAGAAGGCCCAAGAAATTAGGGCGGTGCCTTCTTCAGCCTCTTGTGAGGAAGGCAAAGCGATTCAGTACTGCGCATGCATTTATCCCCCTGGAGGGAGCCCCCTCCTTCTTCGCCAGTTATCTCCCTGACAGGTGACCACCTTTAAAATTGCCCCCCCCAAGAGTCTGCCCATAGAGAGGGCTTGCTGAGAGTCCCCAACCCTTGCAGAACACAGCAAGAGGGGACAGAGGTAAAAGCATCCACAGGAAGTCAAAAAAGTCAAAATGACTGTCACGACCACACCACTGAGCCCATCCCTTTGGACGTGTGCAGCAATGTTCCACACCTGCATAAAAGGGGGGCCTTCACAGGGCACTCGCAACCACCATCTTGGCTTTCTTGACACCTACACACACACACACACACCCTGGACACCCCAGCAGCAAACTTTCTCCAAGGGAGCGCCTTTTCTGTGGAACTCCCTCCCACCAGATGTAGGAGCCGCACCCTCGTTTCTAATGTTCAGGATTAGATGATGGATGGATGGATGGATGTTTTTGGTACAGGAATGGCTTTTTCGATGTGCATTTGGGAACTGAGATGAGAAAGGGGAGCAAGCAGGGCTGGGAATGATCTGGGTTATTCTGAGTACCGTTTACGCGTTTATTTTACAGCACTTGAAGGCCACACTAGTTGCAAAGAATTCGGTGGTTTACATGCCAACAACACAAGGCACCATCAATTTTATGAGTGAAAGAAGATTTATTTTGACTGTATTTATTATTTTGTTTAAGGCTGATCATTGGTTAATGCCTGTCATGTTATTGATGGATGGACTGATTGACGATCAAGGAGCCTAAAAGCATTCCTAATAAATAAATAAACAGCTAAAGAACAGGAAATAGGAAACAACAAAACCAAAAGATATACATCTGCCCCAAGGAGCTTACAATCCAAATTTCTACAGAGAGTGACAGATTTAACTAAAATTAAACTGTTTTCTGGGTTAATTTAATTTAATTTAATTTAATTTAATTTAATTTAATTTAATTTAATTTAATTTAATTTAATTTTTTCAACTGCGATGCACATAAAAAGGGATGGGGCAATGATCCCATGGTTGCAGCCACCATCTTGACTTTTCTGACCCCCATCCATCTGACCGCCCTGTCTGAAACTTGGAATGCTCTGCTCAAATGATTCTTTTCATTCAAGGCAGCAAAACAAATCGGGTCACAGATAAACCCAAGATTAGGCATCCTGTGTTTCTCACCTATCCGCCTTGCCTGGCCCATTGATTTCAAGGAGATAATGCTAATAGTAATATTAATACTAATCAAGAAAAGGACTGACCTTGCATGCAAAAACAAGAAAATATTTGAGGGATCTCAGATGAACTTTAAGCCACCATCAAATTTTAAGCTGGGCTTCTTAAGATCATAGAAACTGTTTCAGCTCTGTGGTCTGGTCACCGGAATGCAAGATTTCCTTCCAACAAATAAAACTACAGAGGGATATGCTTTAGCGCAGTGTTTCTCAACCTTGGCAACTTTAAGATGGGTGGACTTCAATTCCCAGAATTCCCCAGCCAGCATGGCTGTCTGGGGAATTCTGGGAGTTGAAGTCCACCCATCTTAAAGTTGCCAAGGTTGAGAAACACTGCTTTAGTGTGACTTTACAAACAATGAGTGGAACGTTTGCCCCATGAATGATCTTTCTTGGAAGTTCAGTATCCATTGGGCAAAAGAAGGCTCTTTTACCTGCATTCTGACCTCTATGTTTTTTTCCCCTAGCAGTAAGAAAATGGCTCGCTCCATTCCTCCTACTTCTTGAACAAATGTTTGTGCTGTTCTGGAGGGCTCATGACCTAGAATAAAAATGGGAAAGGCCAATCTATCCATTACAACCATAAAGCCCAGCAACTTAAAAACGAGAGCATCTCGATTGGAAAAAAAAATTAAGCCACCTTCTTAATTTTTACAGTACAAGAAGAAGGAATCAGACTTTACTCCAATGGCAAGATATTCCAAAATGCAGACACCCCCTCCGGGAGAGAAGGCCAAATTCACGATGCTGCTCCAGTGAGGAAAGTTAGCAGGACCCAGAAAACTCTGCTGCATTTAGCTGTCTGGTGAAAACAAATACAGATAGTACTTGCTTAACAACCACAATTGGGACCAGAATTTCACTTGCTAAGCAAAGCGGTCAGTAAGCGAATCTGATCTGATTTTACGAACTTTTTTGCAGCAGTCGTTAAGCGAATCACCGTGGGCTTTAAGTGAACCACGTGGCTGTTAAGAGAATCACATGGTCCCCCATTGATTTTGCTTGCCAGAAGATGGCCGGGAAGGTCAAAAGTGGCGATCATGTGACCCCAGGACTCTGCGACGGTCATAAATGCGAACCAGTTGCCAAGCGCCCAAATCGTGATCACGCGACCATGGGGACACTGTGATGGCCGTAAGTGTGAGGACTGGTCGTAAGTCAGTTTTTCCAGCACTGTCGTAAGTCTGAACCATCACTAACAGAATGGTTGTAAAGCAAGGACTTTGTTGTTTATTCGTTCAGTCGCTTCCGACTCTTCGTGACTTCATGGATCAGCCCACGCCAGAGCTTCCTGTCGGCCGTCACCATCCCCAGCTCCCCCACGGTTGAGTCCCTCACCTCCAGAATATCATCCATCCATCTTGCCCTTGGTCGGCCCCTCTTCCATTGGCCTTCCACTTTCCCTAGCATCAGCTTCTTCTCCAGGGTATCCTGTCTTCTCATTATGTGGCCAAAGTACTTCAGTTTTGCCTTTAATATCATTCCCTCAAGTGAGCAGTCTGGCTTGATTTCCTGGAGTATGGACTGGTTTGATCTTCTTGCAGTCCAAGGCACTCTCAGAATTTTCCTCCAACACCACAGTTCAAAAGCATCTATCTTCCTTCACTCAGCCTTCCTTATGGTCCAGCTGTCGCAGCCATAGGTTACTACGGGGAATACCATTGCTTTAACTATGCGGACCTTTGTTGTCAGTGTGATGTCTCTGCTCTTAACTATTTTATCAAGATTTGCCATTGCTCTCCTCCCAAGAAGTAGACGTCTTCTGATTTCCTGGCTGCAGTCAGCATCTGCAGTAATCTTTGCACCTAGAAGCAAGGACTACCTGTAGAAAATAAAATTTCCTACAAGCCAGTCCTCCCCTCCCCTCCCCTCCCCTTCTCCACTTTCTTGTTTCTTGGGGAGAAAAATGCCTTTAAGGATTGGGAAGGAAAAAGGGGAGGATGGGAAGAATAAAATGACTTTCTGACTACAGAAGCAACTCCTCAGTCACTGTTGCCCCTCCAAAATGATGACAATGTCCTTTCCAACGCTTATACCTGAAACCATGAGGACTAGCATCCTGCTTGTTTTAAAAATGGAAACTGGAATTCTTGGGAATCTTAGGGATGTGAGTTGGGCACAAGCCCCCTCTGACTGCTTTCCTCTGCTTGTCCTAATGGTTACTCCGAGATATTCAAGAGACAGCTTTTCTTCCTGTCTCTCCCCAAAGGGGTAGGATGATCTGCGACTCAGCAGCTTCAAGGGTGGTGGTGGAAATGCGCAACTCCCAGCTCACCCATCCGAATGCCAGCCTGGGAACCCTCGGCACAAAAGCTGGACCATCTCCAGTGTGATCCTGTTTCGCCAGCCTGCCCGCTTTACGCCACTCTCCTTCCTGGTGATGGGGCTGCTCCGAGCCCAGTCTGGAGTCTCAGGTCTGGACTGCAAAACTCCACCCATCCTCTAGGGGGCAGCAAAGAGAACATTTGCTGCCCCCTAGGGGTCATTCCAATTTTGTCCAGCCCACTTATGGCAGGCTAAAACCTCAGATCCCTTCCCGACTGTGCAAACATGCCACTGTATTTACACCCACATTTTCCAGGCCAGCTGAAAGGCATCTCCGTCAAAGAAGCAGGTGGGCTGGCACTCACCCATTTGCGCGGGCTGTTCAAAGCGTGCCCAAATGCTGCCATGTTTGCAACACTTTTGAGTCAGAAAGTTCGCCAAATGGTAGATGAGCCTTGTCGCCACTTGTGTGAACATGCAAAGCGGCCTCGTGTTCCCCGCCCTCGCCCCAGCAAGAATATCTGCAGATTTTTTTTTCCCAATGTGGATGAGACTGGCAGGGATGTTCTCTTCGTGGTTAAAATCCAACCTGGCATTCGGCTAGAGTAGATAACCCAACATTCACCCCAATCTCCCCTCTTCTTGGTTTGCCACCTAAAATATCACTTGCAGGAAATAATTTCATGATTTGTCCTGTGAGGTTGAGACTGGGAGGACCGAGCAAATGGCAGAAGAGAGAAAATGTTTCTTTGTTTGTGTTCATTTTTGTTTTATACTTATAACCCACTGCGCCTGGGTTGCAGACTGTCGCTGGAGGGGGGCATGGTGAAAAGTGGTTCATGGAATGAATCTTCCTTTCTTCCTTTCTTCCTTCCTTCTTTCCTCCCTCCCATCATCCATCCATATGTCCCTATCTCCATCTCTCCATCTCTCCCCCCCTCTCTCTCCCCCTCTTCCCATCCATCCATCCATCCATCCATCCTTTAATCTACCTACCTACTTAGTAGTGAGATGAGATGAGTGCTACAGAGAAACCTAATCATGTCTTCTCCACACTGTCAGGTATGTCAATCATCATTCATTGGCGATCACTCGTAGCCAAGTAAGATTGTCTTCCGGGGTAAAATCTTAACAGTGGATCCGTAAGTGGCTGTAAAGGCCAATTCTGGATCCGCACAACCTCCCACAATGAGGGCATAGGTTTCCGGGTGGGAGACGGTCATGATGAGGGTCTGCCTGACGTGCCTTCCTTTTAGCTCTTTTCTCCCTTTCGCCCTGTACTCGTGCTTCTTCAAAGTCCATAGCGCCATTAATAAAGGCTGACCTCCAATTGAAACGCTCATGAGTTAGGGCTTCCCAGTTCTCAATGCTGATATTACATTTTTTAAAATTAGCTTTGAGAGTGTCTTTGAATCTCTTTTGCTGTCCACCAATATTCCGTTTTCCATTCTTAAGTTGGGAGTAAAGGAGCTGCTTTGGAAGTCGATGGTCAGGCATTCGAACGACATGGCCGGTCCAGCGAAGTTGATGTTGGATGATCATTGTTTCAATGCTGGTGGTTTTCGCTTCTTCTAATACACTAACATTAGTCCGCCTATCTTCCCAAGTCATTTGCAGAATTTTTCGGAGGCAGCGTTGATGGAATCTTTCAAGAAGTTGGAGGTGGCGTTTGTAGAGGGTCCATGTTTCACAGGCGTACAGAAGGGTTGGTAGTACAATGGCTTTGTAAACAAGCATTTTGGTCTCCCTGCGAATGTCCCGATCCTCAAACACTCTACACTTCATTTTCAGGTATGTATGTACTGTATGTATGTATGTATGTATGTATGTATGTATGTATGTATGTATGTATGTATTTATTTATTTGAATTTATTGGCCGCCCAAGTCCAGTGGACTGCAGGTTATTGATCTGCAGCTGTCCTTAGTTCAGACATCTTCTTTATGCATTGCCTCTCTCTTGGCCTCCCTCTCCGTCTCAGCTTGCTATTGGTATTAAAAGAGGTAGGAAATCAGAAATGTCTCATTTTCACAGCGATCAATGACCTACGGACATCTTTAAAACTCAGCCTTGCCCAGGCCTGAAATGGCAAAACAAGTATGTTACATCAGGGGCAAAATTATATGTAAGTGCGTGTCTTTGTGCACATGTGTGTTTTAAATAAATAACATTAAATAAGTAAATGAAATGTTCTGCTTGGCATTCAACCCTGCAGATACAAAGGAAAACGCCCCTCTGCCCACTCCCTGAAAATCAGTGATGCCCTTTCCCCCAGGAACCTAAGCCCTGGATTTCCACAAGGATCGTGCCAAGGACTGTGCAAAGAGCAATCTTGGCAGATCTACTCGATCACATAAGGCAGGATGCAATGCCCTTGCTTACAATGCGCTATGAATTCAGCTGGTTGAGTTAGAGCACTTTGTTCACATAAGGTATTCAGCATCTCATGCGAACACAGCCACACAGTCTGGCAATGGCGAATTTCAGGGTTCTTGTATACATAATCTGCCAAATGCTGTAAAATGTTAAATTACGTCTCATCTATTAAATGAACCAATGGCTACGTTTGCAAATCACCCGTAACTTTGGTACACCTCTGATCCGAGGGCGCTGTGGCCAGGATGAAGAAAAATGGAGAAGGGTGCTTTAATTTTGATTACAAAAAACTTAAAAGGGATGGTGGCATCGCCGGAGGTATCTGCAGGCACATTGATGGCCACTGGTTTCATGTCCCTTTCTCCTGGCTTCAGGTAGCGACCCACACGGGACATTAAGCGAGGACCTCATGTGACTGTGACTTCTGACTTCCTGCCAGCTTCCCCATTGACTTTGCTTGTGGGAAACTGGCAGGGAAGGTCACAAATCATGATCACATGACTGCAGGGACACTGAGACGGCCATAAGTATGAGGACCGGTCATAATTACCAATCGTTCAGCGCTGTCGTAAGTTTGAACGGTCGCTGAACAAGTGGTCGTTAAACGAGGACCACCCGTATAGTGATCATGGCATCAGAATATCTTTTCCAAGGCCTTCATGGCTGCTCTACCAAGTGCTAGGCTGTGGCGTATTTCTTGACTGCTGGTTCCTTGACTGTTGATGGCTGATCCCAGAAGGCAGAAACTCCCCACCACTTCGATATCGTCACGGTCAATTCTAATTTGTTAATCCAGGGGTCCCTAAAAGAATACCTTCCAGATGCTGGACTATCAAAGCTGTTATTCCCAGACCACGCATCCTTCTGAGTTTGGGGGCAAGGTTGATTCCCTGATTTGCAGTTCAGCAATTACCATGCGCACGGACACGCACACGCACACCCCCTCCCCAGGTCCACGTTCTCCCCGTGCACGTTGCTGCTCCGGCGTTCCAACCCAGCAGCTTTTCTTGCAGACTGGAGTCCCATGGAATGCGTTGACGCAGAAGGGTCATGCCCCGCGTTTCTTTAAATAAAAGAATTAGAGATTGCTTCCCACGGAAAGGTTGTCTGCTTGCTAAAATAAGCCCCCGCTGAGCTTGGGGCGCTAATCCGGAGCAAAATGATCCCTCAGGAAGCCCTGCTAGAATTTTCCCCTCTTTTGCGTGCATTTGGGGCACCACAGAGTAGGCCAAAGGGGAGGGCGTGTTTCAGCTTCAGACAGCAGCGTCCAGGCGTCTCTGCTGCTGGAGAGGAAGGGGGAGAAACGTCCAGGGGCTTTATCAGGGTCAGTCCAGGCAGGCTTTCCCCAGGCAGATGCTTGGCCCAAAATCCCCTTGGCAGAAAGCACGATGCCCTGTGCAAACAGCCCAACCGTCAGTGTGGGCAGCTGCACGAAAACGGTGCCAGGTTTCTGAGATTTTTCCCCCTCTTCCTGGACAGCTCAAATTGCATTTCAATAGTCTCTGGCAGGCGGGATCCACAACCCTTGGCAGCTGGGAGGAACGGAGGGGGAAATGTCAGAAAGAAGAGCTCGGAAGAGAAGCATTACCCCATATTTCTACCCGTCCCGCAGTGCAGGACGGACGGGGCTGAACTACACTGCCGAAGGTGGAAAGTTCTGTTCAGCCAAATTACCCCTTAACTTTTGCATGCGACCGTTCCACTTTTAAAATGATGTTTCTTGGATTCTGTGCAAAAGCAGCAAGGATTAAGTTATTCTGGCTGTGCTATTATAACCGCCCAGAGTTCCCTTGTGGGGAGATGGAGCGGTATACAAATTGAAGCATAAGTAAGTAAGTAAGTAAGTAAGTAAGTAAGTAAGTAAGTAAGTTGTTAGGGTTGAAGGCGCAGTCAGACGGGATTTGGCATTTTTGCCCATCTATTGAGTCCTTCCCAAGGACCTGGGATTGGCAAAAGTTGTCGTTTAATAAGGGGCAAAACAACATCGTCGAATTGTGACTGTGGGGCCGAAAAACAAACTATCCAACATATAGTGACAGAGTGTCAAAACCGAGCCTACAATGGAGACTTTGCTGATTTCCTGGCTGTGACAGCTGAAGCAAAAAAACTATACTTGTAACCTAGACATACGTTTGTAATGTTCCTGGCTATATTTTATATTTCATATTTATTAGGCTCTATGTTTTTTATTGTAACACGATGTGACTGTGCCATACGATCAATAGATAGATAGATAGATAGATGGATGGATGGATGGATGGATGGATGGATGGATGGATGGATGGATGGATGGATGATAGATAGATAGATAGATAGATAGATAGATAGATAGATAGATAGAGGTATTGTCGCAGGATGCAACCCCCTCCTCTTCCTGAAGGAGCCCCCAAACCCCTCCCCCATCCCTCCACCCTAATTCTCAGGACAGTCGCCCCCACCCCTAATAGCCCATAAGAAGGAAAAGACACTCCTTGCAAATAGGAGGAAAATTCCTCAAGGCGGCTGCCCTCTGCCCAATCCCCGCCAGCCCCAGGGGCAGGGGGCGTCACACCCAGAAGCGGGCAGAACCGCCGCCAATAAATCCAGGCACATCCAGCCACCAGGACACCCAGCCAGGGAGGCCCCAGAGCACCAAGCAGCAGAGAGCCAGCACAACATCAACATCCATCCCACCAGGAGCCCAAGTGGAGCTCCCAAAAGTTTGCAGCGTTGCTCTGTCTCGCCCTGTCAGCCACAGGTGGGTAGGCTGCCCATATTTCAGGATGGCAAAACGGGACGGGGTCTTATGTAATATGCCGTATTCATGAAAAAGACAGGGGTCCGTGCGATTGGCTCCCGCCTGCAAACCCCGCCCCCGGTCTGCACGATTGGCTCCCGCCTACACAACCCGCCCCCCGGTCCACGCTCCAGCTCAGATCCTCCTTCCGCGCCATTCCCGCCGGGTTTGAAAAATGGGACAAAATTGAGATTTTTATGAAAACGACGAGACGGTTGAAAAATGCTACAAAAACGGGACTGTCCCGTTCAAAACGGGACGTATGGTCAGCCTAAGGCTTTGGGAACGTATTCAGAGCTTAGCATCACGGCAGGAGGTGAGTGGTTGCTCTGTGTGTGTGTGTGTGTGTGTGTGTGTGTGTGTGTCTGTCTGTCTGTCTGTCTGTCTGTCTGTCTGCAAGGTGGCTTAAGGAAAGAGTAGCTGGGTTGGCCCCGGGGCCCTGCACACCATCTTTGGAAGGGAGCACATGGTCGGCTTCAGACAGTGAGTTCTGGAATGAACAGCCTAGCTTTACCCTCTCCTCTATCGCCCCAACTCTTTGTCTGGGAGGGCGGGGTGGGCATTGATCCTCCGTTCCCAACTTGAGGGCATTTCCACAACATGGCTGCTGGAGGACACCCCCAGCATCACCCCCAACCCTTTTTGAGTTAAAACGGCTCCTCCCTGCCCCCCCCCCCCAGCTGATTGCTCCAGGGCAGTGCTTCTCAACCTTGGCAACTTGAAGATGGGTGGACTTCAACTCCCAGAATTCCCCAGCCAGCAAAGAATTCTGGGAGTTGAAGTCCACCCATCTTCAAGTTGCCAAGGTTGAGAAACAGTGCTTTAGGTATTTGCTTGGCACATGAATCCCATCCATGACATGTTTGAGCATATTGTAAGAATATGCGCACACGCTGTCCAAAGGAGCCAGACAGGGAGGCCCTGCCCCACAACTGCAGGTCGCAGCCTGGATCGGCTTGCTGGTTCTTCGTCTGCCTCTGCTGTTCCTTGCCCTGGGAGCCAAAATGAGCCAAGTTCATTCAAATGGCTGTTCCCTCCAGGCAGATGCATTTGTTGGGCTGCAAAACCTGAAGCAGGACCAGACACGGAACACCTAATTCTTTCACCCAAGGATGCATCTCTCTCCCTTTCCTTTTCTCTGTTCTTGGTTCAGGGCCCAGTGTAAGGAAAGTATCGGTGCAGGGTTGGACCTGGGTGCGAGGACTGACGATCCAGATTGCAGCTAGCCAATATTTTCAGCTCCTCCCTTGATCTATAACCGCCTTTTCCCCTTAATTCAGAGCTGCTCCCCAGCGTCATTCATGTGCTCCCTCCCTCTCCTCGCCAGGAGGAGCCCCGTTTGCGTGGGTCCGATTTCCAGCACCCCAGTGTCCACAAAGGACAAATTGCAGCAATTCAAAGGAGGGTTCCCAAAACGGGGAAGGGTCTGGAGGCCAAGCTCTGTGAAGAACAGTGAAAGGATCTGGGTAGGTTTACCTGCAGAAAAGGATGAGTGAGCGGAGAAATAATTGCAATGTTCCCATATCTAAACAGCTGTCATGCAGAAGAGGGAGCAAAGGGCCAGTTTAGTCTAGTGCAGTGTTTCTCAGCCTTGGCAACTTTAAGGCGTGTGGACTTCAACTCCCTTGCTGGCTGAGGAATTCTGGGAGTTGAAGTCCACACGTCTTAAAGTTGCCAAGGCTGAGAAACACTGGTCTAGTGGTGAAGGCCAGTTTGGTCTAGTGCAGGTTTCCAAAGTTTTCCCACGGCGACACACCAACCGCTGTTGGTGTGTCGCTGCGGGAAAACCCAGAAGTGCTGCCGTTGCAGCAGCGCACAAAAACCCGGAAGCGCTGCTGCCGCTTTCAATTTTTGCGCACTGCCATTGGTGTGTCACCGCGGGAAAACCCGGAAGTGCTGATGATGATCAGCGCTTCCGGGTTGTGTGGCGACACACCAGACTGTGTGTGGCGACACACTTTTGTGTCGTGACACACAGTTTGGAAAGCTCTGGTCTAGTGGTTAAGGCTCCGGGCTAGCCAATAGGAAACCAGGAGACTGAGAGTACTAGTCCCGCCTTAGGCAGGAAAGCCGGCTGGGTGACCTTGGGCCAGTCACTCTCTCTCAGACCTAGGAAGGAGCCAATGGTAAACCAGGAGACTGAGAGTTCTAGTCCCGCCTTAGGCGTGAAAGCCAGCTGGGGGACCTTGGGCCAGTCCCTCTCTCTCAGCCCTAGGAAGGAGCCAATGGGAAACCAGGAGACTGAGGGTTCTAGTCCCGCCTTAGGCACGAAAGCCAGCTGGGTGACCTTGGGCCAGTCACTCTCTCTCAGCCCAACATACCTCACAGGGTTGTTGTGGGGAAAATAGGAGGAGGAAGGAGTATTAGGTATGTTTGCCGCCTTGAGTTATTTATAAAAATAATAAAGGTGGGATAAAAGATCTAAAAAAGAAACCCAAAAGGGCAGCCACACGGGTGACTGGCATTGAGCATGGAGGATTGAGGAGGTTCGAGGTAGCTCTCTGAATGGCCTACCCTGACTGCGTCACGACACACATAAAAACCTGGAGGGGCTTTGACTGCACCCTCGTGGCCACCATCTTGACTTTTTTGACTATAGGGCAATGGCATCTGCCTAAGCAGGAAGAGTGTTAGATCTCAGCAGCTGGCCCTGCTGTTTCCTACCGCCAGGCTTCCTGAACTCACACAACACCCCGACCTTCGACTAGCCCAGCGGGCTGGGGTCAGCACCACGCGCCAAGCCGGGGAAAACTGAGCCAAGGTTAGGAGCCATCCAGTTTAGCATCTGGGGTGAAGGAGCACCCTGGGCCTGCCGCTGACTGTGTTTCGTGGGTTGTGCGAATGCAACCATTGCATCCAAGGCGAACTGGTGGGAGAAACGATGGAAAGAAGGGTTGAAATCCTCGCCCAGCCTTCCCAACGGTTGACGCTGAACTGCCCCCTTTAAGACAGCAGAATTAAAATCCGCAGGGATTCATTTTTTGCAATTAATTTAGCGCTCAGGAAAATTAAGGTGAACCAAATGGCTTTCTCCGATCCGCCCAACCCACGTCTCGGTCGAAGCCCCGCCTACTTCTTGCAGCGCCCCCACCGGCCCAGGCCCCTCTGCAAAAGCAGGGGCGCCCCCGGGCGCCAAATTGCGCATCCTTGGAGCATCCTTCCCCCAACCACGCGGGCAGGGGCGTGGTGTGCTCTGGAAATCCTGAGCCGCCCCTCGGTGAATTGCCCGCCTGCCGGGGATGATGGGAGAGGTAGCCCAAGGTGTCTAGAAGGCGCGGCTTGGGGGAAGGAGGCTGGAAAGGAGCTGGCGTTTTCCGCCGGGGCCCGTTCACACGTTCCGTTTCTCCAACCACCCTCGCGCGGTTATCGATTCCGGGCTCATCCCAAAGCACCCTTCCCCAACTAGGGGCTGGGGATTATGGAAGCGTAGTCCAACGGCACCAGACCGGGGCCAGCTCGCTGCCCTGGAGAATAGCGGCAAGGGGGCCTTAGCGGGGGGCCAGAATGAGCGTATCTGAAGCGGGAAATCGCTCGCTTCCGCTTTCGCCCCGTCGCGCTTCCCGGGCTCGAGTCGGATTCCACCTCTCTGCTCCAACACGCATTCAGTGAAAAGCGAGGAGGGAAGGAAAACGCTTGGAGTCCTCTGGGGCACGCGTGCGTGGTTTTCCCGGCAAGGACATCGAAGTGGCTTGCAATTGCCTTCATCCGAGGTTGGAGGCGGGGGGGGGGCCGCTGGGGGCTGGAGCCGGCTTCTGCGAGCCCAGGGTCCATCACCCCCGGGGGTGGGGGTTTATTGGTCTTTTGGTAGTTGGATTGTAATCTTGTAATCCGCCCAGAGTCACCGGGTGTGAGTTGGGCAGCTATATAAATTTGTTTAATAAATTAGTAAAAAAAATAAATTTTCTGGACAAGCCGGTGGGCTCCTGGCTCAGCAGGCAGCAGGCCCAGCAGCTGTTTTGCGGCTGGGGATGCAGCCAGCAGAGCCCCTTGGTAGACCTTGAGCAGCACACCTACCCTCTGAGGATTCCCGGGTGGTCTCCCATCCAAGGATCAAGGAGGGCCAGCCCTGCTTGGCTTCCTGAGATCAGTCAAGGTAATTTCAAAAAAGAGGATAAAAGGTCAGGGGTTAAGGAGGACAATTGGACTGCCCTCATGCTGTCACAGTCACTCACCTTGTCCGAGATGCTCTGTTCCCCCTACATTTCCTACACCCCTCCTGTGCGTACCCAGCTGGGCCCTTGTTTTGTTGTTTATTCGTTCAGTCACTTCCGACTCTTCGTGACTTCACGGACCAGCCCACGCCAGAGCTTCCTGTCGGCCGTCGCCACCCCCAGCTCCCCCAAGGTCGAGTCCGTCACCTCCAGAATATCATCCATCCATCTTGCCCTTGGTCGGCCCCTCTTCCTTTGGCCTTCCACCTTCCCTAGCATCAGCATCCTCTCCAGGGTATCCAGGTCCTTGTAGGGCTCCTATATTTGGGTTGCAATAATCCCAATGACCACTAGAGGGCAGCCCAGAGATAAGATACTGTAACTCCAAATCTGTACTGTGTTTCTCAACCTTGGCAACTTTTAAGTTGTGTGGACTTCAACTCCCAGAATTCCCCAGCCAGCATGGGGAATTCTGGGAGTTGAAGTCCACACAACTTAAAAGTTGCCAAGGTTGAGAAACACTGGGTCCTTGGGATTTTTTTGCACCTGAATGGGAAAGCCCATGTTCCTTGCTCCCCCTCCCCAAGGGTTTAAAGCAACATCAGTGTTTGGAATAGCTTGAGGCTCCCCCTTTCTTATCAATTACCCCCACCAAGCTACAACCTTGGCCCTCCAAACCCTGCTTTTGCTGGGGTGGGGGGCAACCAAAGGCTTGCAGCCAGGCCTCGTCCAGCCGTGCGGCTGGCAGCCCAGGGCGCCTCTCTTCAGAAGCTGAATGTCAAGAAGGACCCGGACTAGCAGGCTGGCACAGGGGGTAGTGGGCAGAGACTAAGCCAAACTCTGCTTTCTCAGGGGCGCTTAACAGAGTGTATAATCGAAGACCCAGGACATCCATTGGTTTCCCATCAAAGCATCTCCCAGTTTAGATAATTAACGTGACCCCAGTTTGGGTGGTAACTGAGTTAGCATCTTGTTTCAGCGGATCAGGGACGGAAGACGCCACAGCACCAATCCGGATTTCAAGGCCATTCTTCAGGGACGAGTGGGCCACAGGAGTGAAAGGCATGATGAGTGTGCCCTCCTCGTGGCAGCATTCTTGACAGCACATATACACTAGCTACTGAATTAACCCACTTTTTGCATTTGCTCGCAAATTAAACTAGGAGGATGGAGGTCTACAATGCGCTAAGCAAACAAGAACACGAACCAAGCAGATTGTGAAGCATTTGCTGAGATGGGCGGCCATACAAAATGAATGAATGAATGAATGAATGAATGAATGAATGAATGAAAGAAATACACAGCTACTTTTTACCCGAGCTAGTTAAACATATTGTGTGAATGCAGCGCTCTTTGTGCACCTAGATTCTTTAGAGCACTGTTTCTCAACCTTGGCAGCTTTAAGATGTGTGGACTTCAGTTCCCAGAATTCCCCAGCCAGCCATGCATCTTAAAGTTGCTAAGATTGAGAGACACTGCTTTAGAAGATCAGAACTATAGAAGAGATGCTCCAGGTGGACTGGCCTTGTGCTGACCTCAGCTGCCATCTAGACATAGGCTGACCATATTTCCTTGAGGCAAAAACGTCGCCGGAGAAAGTGGGTGTGCGGGGGTGTGCGCCGGAGGCTTCGCCGGGAAACTTTCAAAAACAGGACAAAATTGAGATTTTTACTATAACGACAGGACGCTCCAGAAATGGTGAAATAACGGGACAGTCCCGTTCAAAATGGGACGTATGGTCAGCCTATCTAGACAGCATTCACACAACACCTTTATCCAAACACTGAATTAACTCCCAATGTTTTTTCTTTGCTGATCATCTCAGGCTGGACTTGTGTGACATGTTACACTATGTTAAAATGTTATCTAGTTTGTGGTTCAGAGGGTGTGTGAAAACAGCCAAAATCAATTATAAGAGGATCTAGTTTTATGTGGGCATCAAAGAGAGTCTCCCTCAAGTCCAGATGGACTCCCGACTTCACGGAAAAGGCCACCTAGTTTTCGTAGCAGCACTACAGACATGCTGGACCAGTTTTCTTGTGGGCCCTCCCTCCCTCCCTCCCTCCCCTTTCCTTCCTTCCTTCCTCCCTCCCTCCCTCCCTCCTTCCCCTTTCCTTCCTCCCTCCCCCTCCCCTCCCCTCCCCTCCCCTTTCCTTCCTTCCTCCCTCCCTCCCCTTTCCTCCCTCCCCCCTCCCTCCCCTTTCCTTCCTTCCTTCCTTCCTCCCTCCTTCCCCTTTCCTTCCTCCCTCCCCCCTCCCCTCCCCTCCCCTCCCTTCCTTCCTTCCTTCCTTCCTTCCTTCCCTCCTTTCTGTTTCTCTTTTCTGCCCTCCTTTCTCTTTTCCTTCCTTCCTCACTTCTTCCTTTCTCCTCCTCCCCAATCTGACCTGCCTCCCTCCCTCCCCCTTTCTCTCTCTCCCCCCTCCCCCTCCCCCCTCTGTCTGCCTTCCAGCCACATCAGCATGGACTGATCCAGCCCCTTATTCTAAGAATCCAACTGTAGTCTTGCCAGAGGTGGCAGATTAGCCTTCTGCCCGTCAGTAACAAAGGAAAGAAAGGTGTATATTTTCCTTTTCCATTCCCCGCCCCAGTAGAGGAAGAATGATAGGAAAGCCCCCCCCCCTCCAATTCACCCATTTCATTTTCATTTTCAACCCTGCTTCTTAAGCTGAGGTTGAGGAAAGTGCTATCTAACTCTCTTCCTGCTGGGGTTACAGGCGACCAACCATCGGGATCGGAAGAGAAAGAGACCACAGGCATTCTTTAAGAACAAGACTTTAATACAAATAAGTTTACAGGATGGTTCTTCCCCCCCCCCCATCGCAACACTTCCTCTATATTAAATTGTCAGCACAAAGGAACATACAAATATAGAAAGAACAAATAGGGAAAAAAAAGTTATAAATAGTAGAATAGGCATTGCAAATCCATTGTTCTTGGAATATGAGGAGAGGATATTTGTTCACAAACACACGCTCACATGCAAAAAACACTTAGTGTCTTCCCACACAGATAAAAGGGAATCTCCCTGGCTAAACAGCCTATCAATATTTGGTGATTCCCAAATCATCATGTTTAAAGTCACAGCTGACGAGTGCTGAACTTGGTCACCAATATTCTTGCACCTTAACCAGCAATTTTTTTAAAAAAAATCCTGTACAGTTCCCCAGAAGCCACATTGGTGGGGCAATTGACCGATTCATAATAAATAAGATTTGAGATCCTGGGTGCGTTTGCCTATCACACCAAGCTAGACAAAATGTGAACTTGTGGTTGTGGGAACTCAACCACTGTCTTAACACGGTGTGTGAATTAAGCCATTATGGATGGTTTGTGCATTGCAGGTTGTGTGAACGGAGCAATTAGTTAAGCCGGGCTTCGTGTGCTGTGGTAACCCAGCTGCTCCATACCCAAACCTGTGGATCCTGACATTTTTTAGGGCAATTTTTCTCAGCTCCCCTCCTTCTTTGTGAAATATTTTCCTCTAAAACAGTGTTTCTCAACCTTGGCAGCTTGAACAGGTGTGGACTTCAACTGGCTGGCTGGGGAATTCTGGGAACTGAAGTCCACACCTCTCCAAGCTGCCAGGGTTGAGAAACACTGCTCCAAACGTAGTGATCTGCAGATATGCTCAAGGTTTCTACCCAGCAGTGGCCAGGGATGATGGGAACTGAAGTCCCGCATAACTGAAAAGTCCATCTTATTGGGGAAGGCTGCTCTGAAATAAAAAAAAAAAAGAGGGGCTTTTGAAGCTGCCCACACATATCAAAGGATCCGTTAGGCAATATGAACAATATTATGTAATGCAAAGATAAACAAAATGATTTTGGGGAGGCAAAGAGCGATTCGAGATGGTCCAGAGTCCCAGGGCAGGGTTAAAATACAGTGCATTAAGAATGGCATCTTAAAAGTAACAGGCATCAAATGAATATTCTGACAAAACGTCTTGCTTCTTCTGTCTGTTCCAGTATACAAACCACAGGCCAATGCAGTTGGGCTTCTCTAGGGTCTCTTCCAGCCCAACATTCTAGGATCTTACGATTTCCCAAAACTATTTCCCCCAATTCGCTACCTTCCAGATGCATTGGGCTGGCAATTCCTTCAGCCAGCTTTTCCAAGAGAACATTGCCCAGCACATTTGGCAGGTGACACCATCGGGCACGGCCGTCTGAGCAAAACAGAAGAAACGCTTTTCCAACCGAGACGTTGCCACCTTCCGAACTGCCTCCCCACTCCCGTAAAATAAGACAGATTTTAGCCAGATGTAAATCCAAAGGAGATGGAAAGATTGGTGATCTGGCGAAGGGGCGGCGTTTCTAGGAACAGAAACAAGGGTGGGCGCGAAGGAGGGCAGAGAGAGGCTTGGCTACAATATAGCCAGACACAAAGGATGGGCTCGCACAACATGCCGGACTTGGCTAAAAGGAGTTTGGCCGATTGGTGGCTCTGTGTGCTGCAGGAAGCCAGGCACGGGGTTTTCTCCAGAGGTGAGAAAAAGAGAATAGAAAATTGGAAGGGGGAGGATTACGCTGGCAACCAAGCCACAAAATGCAGAGCCAAACAACACTGGGCAAAGATTACAAAACCATTCTTCCCTAGTCTGGCACATTCCAAGCCTGATGGACTACAGCTCCCCTGATCCTCAGCCCAGTAACATTAGAGCAGTGTTTCTCAATCTGGACCGCTTAAAGAGGCGTGGACTTCAACTCCCAGAATTCCCCAGCCAGGGGGATTCTGGGGATTGAAGTCCACGCCTCTTTAAGCGGCCCAGATTGAGAAACACTGCTCTAGAGGGGGTTTTAGCCCACCCAATGCCTCTCTAGAGCTGTGGATACCGTCTGTCCCTCACCTGGTCCCAGACACCCACAATTCTCCTCCTTTTGCACCTGAGAGCTGGGAGTGGCCTCGGTGGGGCTCTCAAAACTTCCCATCTGCAGTGAAAGGAGTCCTTGCGAGCTGGCATGGATTCCGCCCCGTGCTTGGCCAGGCAGGGGGCCAAGGAAGCATTTCCTGGTTGTGCGCCAAGACGGTTTTCATTCTTCCACCTGCCTGACAACAGATGCGGGGATTTTCCAGCTCACTCAGCCATTCGGGCTTCCAGTGATCCCGGATAGTGCTGTTGCTTTGGCTAAAGCCGGTCGCCATTGTGCCCTAAGTTGGTTCCCAGGGAGAAGCACGTAAAGGGGTGCCAAGCAATCCGCGGGAAGAAACCGGCCTGGTTTCTGATTTGACAGCCTTGGCATCGCCCGCTCCGGGGCGACAGCTGCGTAGGGGAGCAAACCAGACCATGTGAGTGCTAACAGCATGATGCAAATGACGGGATTTAAATGACGGGTCACATGGCATCCGTGACGTCACTCGCAGAAAGACATCCCGTTGCATGGGGACATCACTGGTGCAATGGCGCCATGATGTCATCATGGTGTTTAGCCGAT
Organism: Charina bottae; assembly: GCA_023362775.1. Taxonomy (NCBI): domain Eukaryota; kingdom Metazoa; phylum Chordata; class Lepidosauria; order Squamata; family Charinaidae; genus Charina; species Charina bottae. The sequence continues at coordinate 5,929,124 of JALMGJ010000034.1, forward strand.
GCCCACATCCTTTGCAATGCCTATAATTTGGGTGGGTTTTTTGCCCCCCGAAGGAAAAGGGGGTGTGCCTCTTCTATGGCACTCAACAAGAATCCAGACTAGATTCCCAATCAGATGCTCTTCAAAGGTAATAATCCACGACTCCCATCATCCCCAGCCACCATGACCAGACTGATCACCCCTTGAAAATTTTGAGTGCAGAAGAACGTCTGAGTTACGTTTTTCACCCCTGGGTGCCTTGGCAATCCTCTCAGTAACAAAAGTTGGATCGGGAACAGATCTGGAATTCTCTGCATGATTCTGACCCCTGCCACCTCCCCCCCATGATGGAAAGGATTTTAGGATTAAAATGAAGCGAGGGATCCTGGGCAGCCTGAATCTACTGCCGCGCACCTACTAGATACAGCATTTTTGCAAAAGTTTCTCTTGCATGGCAAACTGCAGACAGAAACAAAAACCTTGGGCAAAGTTTTAGCGGCTCGCCCCCCAACGTTGCAGCCCGCCCACCCCCCCGGCAGCTGCTATACGTTGGATACCTTTTGGGCCTCCTTCGCCTGCCTGAGTCCGTACAGCCACTTGATGACCCGAGCGTTGCGCTCGATGATGGAGATCCCGTAAGGCACGCGCTGGGCCTGCCTCTCCTCCAAGGTGACCGTGCTGCGCCGGGAGCGGGTCCCCTCCGAGCTGCTGGTGCTCACGCTGTGGAACTTAACGGACACGATGTCCGAGCTGGCCCGAGTGAACCGCTCCATCTCCACGTCTCCCACGTCCTCGGGATCCAGGCCACAGTAGTTGAAGAAGCGCTCCAAGTCGGCCGTGGCACGCGAGTATCGGTCGCTCAGGTCCGATTTGGATCGGTGCAACAAGGTCTGGCGTTTAGCGCTATCGGTCCGCGGCTCGCCCCGCGGGCTCGGGCAGCTCAAGGGGGTGGTGGGCAGGGTTTTGGGGGGGGCTGGCGGAGCGGGGAGCGGAGAGAGCTGGATAGTCGGGGTGCCCCTGGCCCGCAACACCCCGCAGGGCCGGACATCCACCCGGCGGACGGCGACGGTGCTGGACGGCTTGGAAGAAGCCGAGCTTTGCGAGAGCTTGCTCATGCCGTCGGCCGAGCCCTTCTTCTTGGGGGTGGAGGGGAGGCTGCCCGGATTCCGGCCGTGGACCTCGGACACCCACGGGCGCTCCGAAGGACTCATCTCCGGCTTGGGGAAGGCCAGGGGACTGTCGCAAAAGTTGATCAGGTTGTTGAGGATTTCCAGGTTGAGGGACGATTTGGCCCCGCAGCCCTCTCCCCGCCGCCCCGCGTGGGGGGTCTTGCGGCTGGGGGTGAACATCGCCCGCCTCACCCCGGGGGTGAAGAGCGGCTGCTTGAGGACCAGCGGCCTCACCGGGTCCTGCTTGGTGGTGGCCACTTGCTGGCTTTTGACGTACTTGGCCTTGTCCGCCTCCAGCCGCTCCACCGCGCTGGGCTTCCGGGAGGCGCTGCTGGCTGCCGGCCGGCGAAAGTACTCGGGCCCCTTGTTCAGGATGCGGAAGGGCATGGCGGAGGTGAAGGGCGCCGTGGCCGAAATGCTGCTCATGGCGTGGCTGGCCTGGAGCGTCTCCACGGGCATGGCGCTCCCGATGCGGCGCTGGCACCCCCGGTCCCACGAGGCTCCTCGCGCAGCCCCGGAGGAGAAATCACATGCCCCGGGCCGGCTGTCAAACGCTGGAGAGCCCCGAGCTCTGCCTGGCGAGGGGAGATCCGCAGATGTGCGAGGCCCTGGAAGGAAGGAAGGAAGGCCCCAGAGGTCAGTGACGAGGGGCGGGCTGCGGGTCTCCCGGCTCCTCTCAAGCGCCGGCGCTCGCCTCGCCCGGGCTCCGGCCGTAGACAAAGGCAGCGAAGCGGCAGCTGGGCAAGAAGGAGCGCCCGGCCGCCTATTTCAAGGCGCAGGCCCCGCCCACCCCTTTCCGCGGGGGCCGCCGGGCCAGCCAATCGGCGGCGGCAGGGGCACTTCAAATGCCAGCCCTGACCTATCACGAGGCGGCGGAAGAAGGGGGGCAACTCATTGAATGAAAATAGCCCCGCAGGAGCGAAGCGGAGAAAGGCAGAGCGACGTTCCCCGTCTGGTCCGCCCGCCGGCTGCAGCCTCCGCTCGGCGACGAGGAGGAGGCGCGATGCCTCCCCCTCCCTCGAGGGCCCCGGCCCCGGCCTCACCTGCGCTCTTCCCACGTAACTCAGCAGGGCGCACGCTGGCTGCGTTCGCACAAAGCCGGTTGCTGGGGTCGCCCCCGAGTCACAAAAGAATCACGGGGGCGGGGGTCCCACCCCGGTTAAGACATCCCCTCCCACCAACCCAGCTTACCAACTGCGAACCTGGGTTAGGCGGGTTGTGTGAACACCCACCCAGTCAATACGGAACGAGCGGGTCGGACGCGGGTCTGCCTTCCCCTGGCCGCGTCCGGTCCGTGCGAGGTTTCCCCAAAGAGCAGGGGGCGGGGAGAAATGCAACCCGCCTCCCCCCGCCGAGCAGAGAGGTGGGGAGATGAATTTCCACACCCCCTTCCGGAGTTCGGGTTGAGGGTTTGACCTCATCACCAGAAGGACACGGGAATGGGAACGTCTCTTGGCGTGGAAGTTCACGTGTAGGCAGGTAGTCCCACAGAATCCGGGTTCGAACGGGGAGTTCGAGCTCAGCTGGGAAACTCGGGGTGGGGTTTCAGTCTCCTTAACTAGACAAAAATGGGGTTGCCTAGTTAGGGTTTCAGGGCCTGGTGGGAACCCAGCTGCTGGGTTCGCTCACTCACTAGCTTCAAGCTGCCTACCTCACAGGGTTGTTGGACAAGGGAGTTGCACCCAGGTCTTGAAGAAAAGGTAGGATCCAACCAAAAAAAACATCCCATGAGGACCAGCATTCCGGGTTCAGTCCAGGTTAGACAAAGGTCACAGATCAATTCACACAACTGGGTCACTTAACTACCGAGCAGACGCATTCCCACATGTTAGGCAGGTTTGACTTAGTCTGTTTGGCAAACCCAGCCTCACTGGCTGAGCTCATGGCTTAATATATTGTGTGAACTCAGAAAATGGGTTTATTCACTTATTATGTGGTGTGAACATAACCAGTAAGTACTTGCATAGATGCAGAACTTAAGAAGGGTAAGGTAAAGTAAGGTTTCCCCTTCCAGTCGTATCCGGCTCTAGGGGGCGGCGCTCATCTCCGATTCTCAGCCGAGGGAGCCAGCATTGTCCATAGACGCTTCCGTGGTCATGTGGCCGGCATGACTAAACGCCGAGGCGCACGGAATGCTGTTACCTTCCCACCGGAGTGGTACCTATTTATCTACTTGCATTTTTACGTGCTTTCGAACTGCTAGGTTGGCAGGAGCCAGGCGAGAACGGGAGCAGTGCTTCCAGGTCTCGAACTGCCGACCTGCCGTCCTTTCATTCGATAGTCGGTAGTCTTAACCGTTACGCCACCGCGCCGCCTGTAGGAGTTAGTAAAAGATTAATTCCCTTGGAAATGCCCACACAATTTTCTTGGCACCAATACCAAAAAAGTTTGCCCCTGCTATTTATCTGTTTGTTTGTTTATTTATTCATTCATTTGTTTTCACTACTCTAGCCTTCCAGGTGGTCCCCCATCCAAAGGCTAACCCAGTAAGACCAAATTTGATAAATAAAATGAAGATGCGTCAAAGGAAGCACAACACCTAGGGATTATGACACGGCCATGCCGTTTTCTTGGCAGCAATACAGGGATTCACCAATGTTTTTCCAAGATTTATTGTTCTACATCCTAGTCTAGCTTTCAGCCCTAGGATATCTGGTGGTCTTCCATCCAATAACTAAAGAACTCCAAACGGGCTTACGGCTTTATCTAAGGTTTGGATGGGTGCTGGGTTGGGTTCAGATGAGAAGCATTTCTGCTGAAAAGAATCTCAAGATTCAGAGCGGGTATCTGATGCTGAAAGAGCTAAGAGTGGAGTTGGAAGAAGGGACCTAGGGGGGCTAAAGAATTGGGGATTACAGTCAGGGCAAAAAAATCCTTTTTTTCTTGGATTCTAGATCGTCCATTTCTAGGGGCGTGGTGGCTCAGCAGGTAACGCCAGGCTTGTCGATGGGAAGATCGAATCCCGAGCCCCGCGTGACAGAGTGAGCTCCCGCACTCGCCCCAGCTCTTGCCAACCTAGCAATTCGAAAGCATGCAAATGCAAGTAGATGAATAGGGACCACTTCGGTGGGAAGGTAACAGCATTCCGTGCGCGTCATGCCGGCCACATGACTGTGGAAGCATCTTCGGACAACGCTGGCTCTTCGGCTAAGAAACGGAGATGAGCACCGGCCCCTGGAGTCAGACACGACTGCACAAATGTGCGGGGGGATCCTTTACCCTTAGATCGTCCATTAGTAGCTCCATTTAGCATATTTTCTTCCCCTCCTTTAAAATATTTGAAAAATCATCTCTGTGTGTGTGTGTGTGTGTGTGTGTGTGTGTGTGTGTGCATGTGCATGTGTGTCTCCAGGAATCAAGCTTCATGTGAGGAATATGTTGTCCTTTTTGATATCCATCCATCCATCCATCCATCATCTCAATGTTTCTCAACCTCAGCAACTTTAAGATGTGTGAACTTCAACTCCTAACTTCTTCTGGGAGTTGAAGTCCATACATCTTAAAGTTGCTGAGGTTGAGAAACACTACTATCTATCTATCTATCTATCTATCTATCTATCTATCTATCTATCTATCTATCCATCCATCCATCCATCCATCCATCCATCCATCCATCCATCCATCCATCCATCCATCCATCCATCCATCCATCCATCCATCCATCCGCCCACTTACTTTTAAACTGAAATAATTTGGAAAATAATGTGTATTTCATGTTGCTTTCTCCTACAGAGGGACTGGAAGTCGGTCCTTCAGTAGGTCCTTCAGCCAACTCACCTGTTTACTGAATTAATCCGTTTTCTGGATTCCCGTCATACATTGTGCCATAAACTAGCGCAACAGCCTGGGTTTCCCATCACGGGCTAAGCCACAAAAAAGCAAACAGACGTAGCAGGTTGTGAAATATCAGCAGTATCACAGCCGCTGTGAATCTGCTGTTGAAATGTTTTCAAGGTTGATCTGGATTTAAATACAGTCTAATTTTGTGTTGTTGTTTTTAATGCCATTGTTTCGTTTTTATGATGAGCGCAGCTTATTGTCTTGATCCTGGTTGGCACAACGCATTTAACATGTTGCCACTCTGATTGGCGAATGTTGCTTGGATTTCTGGGGAAAGCAACCTTGGAATGAAAGATGCCCTATTTTAGATAAAATAAAACAAATCTAAATATACAATGGGGTGTTATAGAAAGTCTATGTGCAGCAATGACTCCCTGTATTACAGTCCTTCCTTCCCTCCTTCTCTCCCTGTAATACCACTCTCTAATTCTCTAATCCAATAGTAATAGACATTTTTGCCTTTAAAGTCAACCGTAAACTTGAAAAGTAAGCATGGATGGACCTGGGTAGTATTTGGATGGGAGACCACTAGGAAATCTTAGGATTGGCGGCTGCTGGCTGGGGAATTCTGGGAGTTGAAGTCCACACATCTGAAAGTTGCCAAGGTTGAGAAACACTGGCCTAGAGCTTCTGGGAGTTGTGCGGCATATAAAATTAATGTATTATTATTATTATTATTATTATTATTATTATTGCTATTTATCAAGAAAACTGCCCAGACATGTCCATTAACTCAACTGGAGGGAATCTTTATCTTTACCGCAGCAGAAGGCAGCTCCTAGCTGATCTTAGCTGACCTCAAAAAAGCTAAGCAGAGTCAGGCCTGGCTAGTAGGTAGAAAGGAGGCCACCAGAAAATCCCCAGACTGTAGGGAACATCCTGGGGCAAGCACATCTGTTCTATTTAGAAAACTACATTGCTCTGTCCGTGAGGGTACCAGGAACTGAGCCCGAAACGGTTGATAAAAGGGGAGAGGGGAGTTAAAATACAGAAAAAGGAAGCGGGGGGGGGGGGCCTGTGGGGGTCAGGGAAGTCCCCCCCTTTTCCCAATAGATGCATCTCATGATACTATTAGGCAGGCGTCTCTCACAAAACCCTAAGGGGCTTCAATCTGTTCCAATTAGCAAGTGGCTAGTCCTCAAGTCTCCAGCGGCTTCGTATCCCAAAAGAATATTTAATGTTGTGCGTATTCCCAAGTCTGCCTTCCTGAGATGTTGTATCAACTGCCCCGAGAGGGTCTGGACCCACCACACTTACTAAATGGCACCACACTTACTAAATGGCACCACACTTACTAAATGGCACCACACTTACTAAATGGCACCACACTTACTAAATGGCACCACACTTACTAAATGGCACCACACTTACTAAATGGCACCACACTTACTAAATGGCATGGGGCCAGGTTACCTGAGGGACCGTCTCATCCCCATAACATTGAACCGTCCCACTCGGTCATTCAGAGAGGGCATGCTACGGATCCCGTCCGTAAAGGAATGTCACCTGACGGGGTCTAGGAGGCGTGCCTTCTCGATAACGGCGCCCACCCTTTGGAATATGCTACCCCCGGAGGTGAGGCAGGCCTCATCGCTCCCAGCCTTCAGAAAGAACTTAAAGACCTGGTTCTGCCGCCTTGCGTGGGGGGAGGGGGGGAACAGTTCCTCTTGGGGATGGCTGGTGCCATAGGGCCCTTTTAAACATCCAAACATCATACCACCGCATCTTGGATTTTTATATTTAATTTTAATATATTAGAGTGTTTTATTGGGTTGTTTTAATTGTCGGATTTTAATTTTTGTGTTTTGTAAACCGCCCAGAGTTCCCTTGCGGGGAGATGGAGCGGTATATAAATTGAAACATAAATAAATAAATAAATAAATAAAGGCTCCAGTTCTTAGCCTGTTCGCAATGCGAATAAGCCACGTGGGTCAGAGGCGGTCCGTGGGTGGGGAAGGGTGGGTCAAAAAAGTCAAGATGGCCGCTGCAACCACACAAAGCCGCACCGCCTTTTTCATGGGTAAAAGAAGCTTTTAAAATCCTGGCTGTGGTTATTTTGCTTTGTTCTGGCTTGCTGTGGCCTACAACCATCGAAACAAAAAAACAGCTCCCTAGGTATCTGCAGGTTGCCCATCCAGCTCTAACCATTACTCACACTGCCTCCACAAATGGTCAATACTTTGGCCATAGCTTTATCCCCCCCCCCCCCCCGTGGCTGTGTGTAATCTATAAAGCATCCTTTCCCTTCCTCTTCTCCCCTTTTCTCTGCCCCCCCCCACCTGATCCTCGGGGAAAAGTTTCGTATAGACTGTGTTTGCAGAACACAATTGTAGTTCACTTAACCACGGGGTATTTCATTAAGCCAGTTTGCTGGTTGGGCATGACACACTGGATCATCACCTAACACACAGGCTGGGGTTTGCCCAAAGGGTTTAACGCAACTGCAGCCAGTTTGCTGGTTGGGCATGACACACTGGATCATCACCTAACACACAGGCTGGGGTTTCCCCAAAGGGTTTAGCGCAACTGCAGTTGGGCCGGTGTGCGGCTTGCTTGGCTTAAGTACCATGTCTGAATATTAATTTTATTTTCACTCTGCAGGTTTTTCACAGTTTCAGAAAAGAGGGGAAGGAAGGAAGGAAGGAAGGAAGGAAGGAAGGAAGGAAGGAAGGAAGGAAGGAAGGAAGGAAGGAAGGAAGGAGATAGGAGAGGGAGGGAGGGAGGGAGGGAAGGAGATAGGGGAGGGAGGGAAGGAAGGAGATAGGAGAGGGAGGGAGGGAGGGAGAGAAGGAAGGAAGGAAGGAAGGAGGGAGGGAGGGAGGGAGAAGGGAAGGAAGGAGGGAGGGAGGGAAGGAAGGAAGGGAGATAGGGGAGGGAGGGAAGGAAGGAAGGAAGGAAGTAGGAGAGGGAGGGAAGGAAGGAAGGAGATAGGAGAGGGGGGGAGGGAGGGAGGGAGGGAGGGAAGGAAGGAGATAGGAGAGGGAGGGAGGGAGGGAAGGAAGGAAGGAATTGGAATAAATAAATAAAATAAATAAATAAGGAAGGAAGTTCCCCATCTTTAATCTTGATTTTCACACGTCTAAACATCAAACAGAAGTGGAACATGAAGGACAGGGACTAGGTTAAACTCTCTGGCAGGGAACCCATAAATACAGACAGATCAAAGAAACAGAGAACTGAAAAGGGCCACACAGATTTTATGTTGGTGCTTAAAACAAAGCAAAACGTCTATTTTCCTCATTAATGCTAATGCTAAACTTCTTAGCCTGAGCAATATAATCCCAGGAGTACAAATTCCCAGTCCTGTCTATTAAATGCAGAGTAAAAGTTTTGTTAGGGTGGAGTAAAAATAGGTTCCTGATTTAAATCTTACTTTCAGCATCGACTCACTGGCTATATTCACACAACACAATCAGCTCAAAGGCCTAAGCAGTTCTCTTCTCCCATCATGCTAAACTTGGTTAGCTTTAATCTCAGTCAGTTTTGATGCACCTTAATCTATAGTGCAAATTCAGCCTGTTTGGTAAATGCATGTCCTGTGCAGAAAATCCAGCATCCAGACGAAGTGTGTGATTTGAACCTACCCAGCCACAGAAAAGCCAGTGAGCGCACTTGCACAACATGCTTGATCTGGTTACGGAACTAGCCCTTTTCCTCTGTTTGCACAATACAAGGCTGGGAAGATCACAAGCAGGTTTACTCACGATGTTTTTATTTGTTTACAGAACTTGCGGACCGCCCCCATTGCAAGACTCTTGGTGGTGCAAAACCAGGAAAACCAAGAAAATATAATAAAAGAATAAAAGAAAATAAAAAAGCACAACTCGCACACCTACAACCAATCAGTCAGATCAAAGGCACTGTGGAAAAGGCATGCTTTTTCTGCCTTGTGAAATTCAAAGCCTTTTCGAGATGTTTGGGCTGGGTGGGCAGGATGAATTTTGGCAAGGCGGTGCCTAAGGCTGGGGAGGGAACAATCTGCACCTCTCTCCCTCCCTCCCATCCACCCTCTCATTGCCTTCCCCGGAGTCTAATATTCAGGTAGACTGGGCTGTTCTGGGGAGGCTCCATTTAGCAACGGCATAGCCAGAAATCTGCCTAAATCATCCCCTTTTGAGAAGAGGTGGGGAAGAAAGGAACAGGAAGGCAGAAGAGGGGCAGCCTGAGAACAGAGGCCGGGCATAGGATGGAAAGATGACCCAGAACGGTACAGAGCAGCGTTTCTCAACCTCAGCAACTTTAAGCTGTGTGGACTTCAACTCCCAGAATTCCCCAGCCAGTTTGCTGGCTGGGGAATTCTGGGAGTTGAAGTCCACACATCTTCAAGTTGCCGAGGTTGAGAAACACGGATGTACACAAATACTTCCTTCTCTTGGTCCCAAATCTCCATGCGTTTAATTTCAGCTGGAAGGGGGTTTCCTGTAAATTGCCCAACACTCAAGGCCTACGCTCACACCCTATCAGTGAAAAACCCAGGGATTACTGTACATTCATACAAGCTTGGTTACTTTGAACTGGAATATATACAGTATCTGTTTTTAACAAAGCAAGCCTTTCTGTTTAAGCGATGGGTCAGTGTATCGTGTGACCCCAGGACACAGGTTAGTTGAGGAACCAGATTAAGCATGTCATGAGGATGCCATTTCTTTTTTGCATGAAAAAGGACTTGAGGCTGCTAAGGGGACGCGGCGCGGTGAAACACACTTGCCCTTTCAGCCTGGGATGAATTGAGCATTGCAAGAGAGGAATGCACCAGTGTCATCAGCTGAGGAGTTTGAAAAGCAGGCGGCGTGCCTCGGGGGCAGCGGGAGAAACACGTAGGCAGATTGCCATCTCCCACCCCTGATTCTGGAAGTGTTCGCACCAGGTCACGCCACGCTGTCTGAATCATTCCCACAAGCCTTGGTTAGGATCCGCCCAGGCCTCGACTGTGCCGGTGGAAAACCGCGTCGGCTGAATCACCCTTGGATTTCTGACAGCGTGGGTCTGAGTGAGGCTTCCCCTACCTGGGGCGCCTGGACTACAACACCCATTATCTCCACGCTGGCGGGGAAGTGCAGCCCCCGCCACACCAGCGTGGGGAGGGCTGGCCTGAATCTCGATTTCCGAAGCATGGGATTCATGCGCATGGGGGTGGGGGGGAGAGGAGGCTGCTCTTCGCTGTGCCCAGAAAGTTGCATTTCATCCCCAGGCACCATATGCACACTCCTCTGGAAATCTGAAATGCGTCCAACTCGTGTTATCGCTCACCCTTTTATAGAACATGCTAGTGATGATTTCAGGGAGAACAGACTCCTGATGCCGTCAGAGAAAGACTACTGATGCTGTTTGTTGCTGTACCCAACAAGCGGGGGATTTCGAATCTTTGGCCATACCCCCACTTGCACCTAATATTTCTCCCCCGCCTCCGTGAACCCAAAGGGCCCTTCATTTGCTCTCCCGCCTTTGCCATCAACTCCATTTTCTCTCTTCTTCTGACACTCATGGATGCCAAATCTCTTTGGCTTCATCCCCAACTCTGTTCTCAGAGAGATGCTCAGGAAGGGGCCGGACACCGAAGCAATTCAGACAGGAGACGGATCAGCCACGGGGCAGTACGTTTCATGTCAAGATAGTTTGTTGGCAAGGCCCAAAAAGGCTGTTTGCCAAGAGGGATTGCAGATAGGATGGGAAAGGGTTCTTTTATAAAAGCCGCCGCATTTTCCCACTGCTTCCAAAACAGCTTCAGTCTGACGTTCAGCGGTGGGTGTTGTTGGGACTTATTCACGCAGCGCCTCTCCACGTATACCCAGCTAAAACGTTTCACAACAAAAACGAGACAGGTCCCTGCCTGCAAGGAGATTACAGTCCAAGGGAGATGCGAGGGAAGACGAAGGAAGGAGGAAGAAACAGGCAACCAGAGGAAGGATTCAGCAAAAACAACTTACGCAGGCTTTACCTGAGCTGCCATCGGCACAAGGATAAACAGATGCTAAATATTTGTGTGGGATTTTTCCCTCGAGGGCCCGAAGCATTTCACTTGCAAATCCCTACTGAAAAGTGTCAAACGATAATCAGTGAAGTCAATTGACTAAACTGGATTCCCAGAATTTTAAAAAATGCAAGTAGAGAGTAGCCAAAAAGGGAAAAGGTGCTTTAGTTATTCCTTGTTGGCAAAAAACGGGCCAGCAACAGCAGGCCGCCGTCCATCTGCTCATAGCTGGGCATGGGCGATTACTAGCAAAAAACAAGCCAGCTGCTTGGCTGGCCTGTTTTGGCTAGCAAGCAAGGAAAATATGTGCTTTTGCAGCATCTAAGCACGCACAGTGATGTCAGCACACGAGTCCCACTCTGCAGCAGTGTCATGATGAAGGCATGTAAAGGAGGGACTTGTGATGTCACTACAAGCTTGCCAAAGTTTGTCCCACTTGGCTGTGGACCCCCTTGAACTCTTCTAAGACAGGGTCAGGGTCAGGATCTGCAGGTGGCAAGGGCGAAAAATTAAGGCTCAAATAATAGACCTTGTTTAGCCTGATATTTGGACCAGAGACACTCAATTCACAGCCTGTCCCTTTATCAAGGTTGCATACAGCTAAGACATAACTTTCCAAACTGTGTGTCACGACACAATACTGTGTCGCCTGCGGGGCCCAGTTGTGTCACGTCAAAACCCAGAAGCGCTGATGGCGTGCCGCCACAGCCGTGTGCACGGCAGCAGTGGCGGTGGGCCATCAGCGCTTCCGGGTTTTTGCACGGCACACCAGGACACCGCTGCTGCCACCGCTGCGGTGTGTGAAAATCCGAAAGCGCCGCAGTAGCGGCGCTTCTGGGTTTTTGTGCGCCACCACCGCTGCAGCACTTCCGGGTTTTTGCGCGCCGCCGTCGCAGCGCTTCCAGGTTTTTGTGTGCCGCCAAAGCGGCGGCACTTCCGGGTTTTCTCGTGCGCCACCGTTGGTGTGTCGCCGCAAGAAAAGTTTGGAAAGCCCTGAGCTAAAAGCACATTTCAACATCCACCATGGGCCTACCTTAAAATCAGTTGAGGGCACCAAGATTCCTGTTTCACTGACACCGTGATTGTATTTACACATTTTTCAGTGCCCTGGTTTGTGTAATAGACTATAATTGTTCAGCTAAAACAGTAAAGCAGGTTGGTTTACACACCACAGTTAACTGGTTTATACAGCAAACCACATTGCTGATGAGCAAACCAGGCCCCCACCTTCCAAACTCTTGCCCCCCCCCCTTCTCCCTGGAGCTATTAGGATTAAATTTCAGCTCTATGGGGCTGGGTGTCACACCATCAGCTCCAGCACATTGGCTTAAGCAAGGCACGTTGATGTTGAACCAGAATCTGGCCAAATGCTTAGATGGGGTAGAAAAATACAAGCCTTTCATACGGTAAAGGAAAGCAGGCCATTAGTTCTTCTGCTCTCAGAAGGGATAAGTCTTCAAAACCTAAGGAGGTCCTTTGACACAAGAGATAGCCAGCATCAAATTTGAAGTTTTCTAGGTACAAAGCTCTACAACTATGCTAAAAAAAGCTCACCATCATTCTCTGACTGCAAGGTTGAGCAAAGATAGGCTCGTGGCAGACTCAACATCTACACCGAACTTGGAAATGTTCCTTTTTGCAAATCCTCCATAATTCTTTTCCAAAACCTGGGGTTTGAGGATATGGTAAAAGAAAACAGGCCATTAGTCCTCTCCCAGGAGGTCTGGTCTCAGAAGGGACAAGTCCACAGAACCTAAGGAGGTCCTTTGACAGCATCAAATTTGAAGCTTTCTAGGTGCAAAGCTCTACAACTACGCTAAAAAAGCTCACCATCGTTCTCTGACTGCAAGGTTGAGCAAACAAGAGGCTTGTGGGAGGCTCACCACCTACTCTGAATTTGGAAATGCTCTCTTTTGCAATATCTCCCCAATACTCTTTCAAAACTCATCAATCCTTCTGGTGATGTCTGTCACTTGATAATTTGTGGTTGGATGCAAGCAAGAACGCCCCTGCTGATAAGGATGGGAAGCAAGATACTGTGGCCCATCTAAAGCTATCTCTTGGTCTGGGGGACCAGGAATGCCATGCCAGGGACCCCAAAAGTAGGTGGCTACAGAACAAAAAAGGAGTAAGGCCAAACATGAGCCAAAAATTGGACTGGATTGGAGTGACATTTAATTAACATTAAATTAGATACCATTAATTTAATATAGTTAACAACAGGGTTCAGCATTTGTTGATTTTCCCCTTGGGCCACTTGAAAACTTATCATTTGATTCTGACATGGGACAGCTGAAATTGCTGGGTGAGGTCATCTGCCAATTTGGGGTTCAGTATCATCGGTATGCTGATGACACCCAATTAAATCTTTTTGACCCCGGGCCAGACGAGTGAGGCTGTCGAGGTTCTGGATGGGGAGGAACCGTCTCTGACTCAATCCTACCAAGACCGAGTGGCTGTGGGGGTTTGGGCCTCCCAGATCTGGGGATATCCCATCTTTGACCTTGGATGGGGTGGCACTGCCCCCTTCAAGGTTGGTGCGCAATCTGGGGGTCCTCCTGGACTCTCAGTTCCTGCTTGAAGAGCCGGTGTCAGCTGTGGCCAGGAGGCCTTTGCATAACTCCATCTGGAGCACCAGCTGTGCCCCTTCCTAGATCGGGGGACCCTTCAGACAGTCACTCATGCCCTGGTCACCTTGCAGCTTGGCTACTGCAATGCACTCTACATGGGGCTGCCCTTGAAGACCACCCAGAAGCTTCAACTGGTCCAGAATGTGGCAACGCAGGCAGTGCTGGGCATGCCTCGGTATGTCCACGTAAGACCTCTGCTTCACAAGCTGCAGTGGTTGCCGGTTTGCTTCCGGGTGTGATTCAAGGTGCTGGTCACTACCTATAAAGCCCTCCACGGCATAGGGCCTGGTTACTTGAGGGACCGCCTGTCTCCCATAACATCTGCCCGGCCTATTCAATCCTGCAGGGATGGCGCGCTCTGGGTTCCTTCGATTAAACAGTGCCATCTATCGGGACCCGGAAGCGCGCTTTCTCTGTCGCAGCGCCTGCCCTCTGGAATGAGGTTCCCCCTAAGATCTAGCTGGAAGAGCCATGAAGACCGGGGTCTTCGCCCAGGCCTTTGGCGAAGGAGGGAGACCCTCACTTCATCGCACTGGTCATCTTTTAACTTTATTTTTTATGCTTTATTGCAATTCCTTTGTTTGATTGTTGTGAGCTGCCCAGAGCTGTTGAGAGTCAGGCGGCATGCAAGTTTAATAAATTATTATTATTATTATTATTATTATTATTATTATTATTATTCAAAGAGCATCACCTGATGTCATCATGGAGCAAAGAACATGCCTAGTGGAATGAACTCTTAGGAACAGAGCCAAAAGCCTGCTTACTCTACAGCAGCGTTTCTCAAACTTGGCAACTTTAAGGCGTGTGGACTTCAACTCCCAGAATTCCCCAGCCAGCATGGCTGGCTGGGGAATTCTGGGAGTTGAAGTCCACACGCCTCAAAGTTGCCAAGTTTGAGAAACACTGCTCTACAGCTTTCTGCAGTGCAGGAGACTGCACCATTTGGGGCAGCTGGGGAGAGAGGAAGCTTGAACCTTCTCAACAGCACTTCCTGTTAAGAAAGTAAGATGGAGAAGAAGTGGCCCTCTCGGCCGTGAGTCTATTCTGGTACGATCCTGGCAATCACTGGGAAGTGATGACAGCATGTGCACGTAATGGATTTGGAGGGGGGGATTCAGATCCCTGCCCTGGATGAAGTCCATTCCCCTCACCTTAGGGGGTTAGTCAAGGCACGAGGAGTAAACCTATGAACAGTAATGGGACAACGAAAGGGTAGCATCCTTCTATCAGAGCTGCGGTGCTGTTGGGGCTAAGGTTCTTTGGCAGGAGTGAAACCACCCCTGCAAGGTAGAGATGATGATCATCAAGGAGCCATCCCTGGCACAGAAGCCAATCTAGGACCGAAAAACTTCCAAATGGGCTGAAAAGGGGGAAATGCAGAAGTTCCGATCAAGGACAGAGAGGGAAGATTGTGCAAGCAGGTGAGCAGAGGAGATGTCTGGGCAAAGGTTCTTCTGATTGCGCATGGGACATCCAAAGGGTATTTTTTATTATTATTATTATTATTATTATTATTATTATTATTATTAAATTTCTATGACCGCCCATCTCCTCCTCAAGGAGGGACTCTGGGCGGTTTACAACCAAACAACATCATTAAAATACAAGAAATATAACAATAAAAATATATTCTCTTCGATTAATAAAAATATAAATACAATAAAATCCAAGTGGCAGATGGTTCTTACAGTGACGCTAAAAATATTTAAAATATTTAAGGCAGCTCTAAGAAATCAGCCACCCCCAAGCGTGACCACTTTCCTTCTTGCCCCAGGCGAGATCACAGAGCCTATTTTTTAATGTTTTCCTGAAGTCCAGGAGTGAAGGGACCTGTCTTATCCTGAAACTCTCCTAGAAAAGGGGGGGGGGGGTGTAGGGGAGTCCTCCAGCTGTTGTCCGCCCCACTTTTGCAAATCCAGGAAAAGTGGCACTGCCCCTTCCCACTTATTTTCCCGGCTCTGCTAACCCGGGGCGTATCGTTCTTCATATTTTTGGAAGCTCTTTTCTTGGCTGAGATTGCTAATTTTGATCTTTTTCTGTGGTGGTGGTGGTGGTTGAATATGTGTAGCCTGAACAAGCCCCTTAGCACATTTTGATTCAGTCTTGCCTTTTAGCCAAAATTATGTACTTTTCCTAATTACCCTGATAGTGTCAATTATGTTTTGGATATTTTGGATATTGGAATACTAATTTCCTTGTGCTGCTTAATGACCGCAATAAAGACTACGATAACGTCTTTGCTGAGATATTCTTCGTTCCAGCTGATGCTCCTTGCAGCGACTGACATCAGCTAAAACACCAAGACCCCGTTTTTTCTCCGCTGGGATGAAAGTTTACTTCTGGTGACGCTTGTCTCCCAGGCTAGGCACACCCATGGGATCTGCTTTTAATTAACACCCACAGGAAATTAATTAAAGATCGTTCCTGGGTGCATTTAATGACTTCCTCCCCCATGGTCATGCTGGCTGAGGGTGATGGGAAACATATTTTTTATTATTTGATTATTTATTTGTTTAATTTTTATCCCGCCAGGTTAATCAGGGGTGATTCAGAGTCGAAGCACCTTGAGGGTAGATCGAACTCACAGCCTGGGTTCACACAAGACGCAAAACTCAGCTAAAACAGTCTGTGGTTCAGCGTCTTGGGGGAACCTAGCCTAGCCATGGTCTGTTGAATGGACAAATCCACCATGCTAAGCCATCATTTATTAGGCAGGGCACCGTTTTGTAAACACAGGCTTAAGGCTGATCTTAAGAATCCAACCCCGGATAAACTTTGTTCATGATCCCTAAAAAGTGTAATAATATGTCCCAGCAAATTGAAAAAGAATCCACCGCACTTTCTCCTTCAGCCACAAATCAAGGAAGGGAGATTCACAACTGCAGAAACACAGACGGTGCCCTGTCTTCCTGGATACATCCTTCGCCCTGAACGGCCTTCACCTCCAATCTTCCCAGCCAGTTAAACCTGTTCCCCATGGAAACCAGGAAGGGCTCACGGACTGGCTAGGAAGGACAAACATTCTCTAAAAAAGGGGTAATTAATTTGCACAAGATCCTCATGGGACAGGATGGAGCCAGGCACCTGGCTGGCTAGCCCAAGTCATCCCATTTCAGCCATGAGGACTAGGAACTTGATTTTCGACTGGCTAAAGTGTTCCCATCAAGGAAAAATCCCACAGGAAACTGAAGCCCTTTGGTAGAGCCGATGCTGGAATTTTGGACAGAAAGCAAGATTTATTTGTGAGATTTGCGTTCTTCCGAGAGAGAGCTCTCTAATGTGTCCCAGGGCCAGTTATACAGGAACTTGATGGCTATGATTGATGCTTGTTCCTGAACGGATGGGAAATCTTGCACTTACCAGTCGAGTGTTAAGACTGGGATAAAGGTGATGAGTTTGGTTAAAAATTAATGCAAGCGTCCTGCCCTGCAAAGACTGGCTTTCCTGATTTGAAATCTTCCATACCTTAGTTTTTTTTTTTTGGGAGGGGGGGAGCAGAGAAAGTCCAGGAAGGTTCAAGGGATGTGTTTCGGATGCTGGGGGGCAACAGGTGTCTCCTTCTCAGATCTTGGCTTCTGCAGCAAAGACATTTGGAGGGCTCTTAACTAGTGGAGAAATTTGAACCCAGATCCGATCCCCCAATTCTCCAGTTAAAGCAGCGGTCCCCAACCTTTTTGGCACCAGGGACCGGTTTCATGGAAGACAATTTTTCCATGGACCGGGGAGGGGGGGGGATGGTTTCGGGATGATTCGAGCGCATTACACCGCTCACCTCCTGCTGTGAGGCCTGGTTCCTAACAGACCATGGACCGGTACCGGTCCACGGCCCGGGGATTGGGGACCCCTGAGTTAAAGGTCCTAAAGGGGGGGGCTCTAAGGCAGGGGATGGGAATTGATCGCTTCCAGATGGTTTTTGAACTCTACCACCCACCACTGGCCATGTGGAGTGATCAAACGCAGAGACCTCCAAGGTCCTTTCCAACCCTACGATTCTATGAATTGACCCTGATTAAAGAGGACAAAATATCTGGTTTTTACCCTCTTCCAATCGTCCTTTGGGACTAAAAATGGGGTTATGACACTACCTTCCTCAACTTGGCACCCTCCAAATGTTTTGAGCCTCCAATTCCCAGGATCCCCCGCCAGTATGGCCTGGCAGGGGGAATTCTGGGAGTTGCTTAGGGAGGGATTCTGGGAATTGGGGAATGCTGGTCTATATTAGTGGGCAAATTCTGGGGGCCATTGTAGTGGAGGATTTGTGAGAGTCTGAGAAATACAGGGGAATTTTAGGAATTCTTCAACATCATTGGAAGCATTAAGGTTGGTGAATTAGTAATTATGTATGAGTGAGCAACAGAAAAACCCAGAGCCACATGGAATCAGGGTCATCTGTGGGAGAAGTCAAAAAAGTCAAGTTGGCAGCTGTGACAGGATGATTGAAGCATGTAAAAAAAGCTTTGACCAACCAGTTATAGCCGCCATCTTGACTTTTTTGACAGCTCCTCCCAACCCTCCATGGAAATTTTATTTATTTATTATTTAAATTTATATCACCGCCCATCTCCCCCAATAGGGGACGCTGGGCGGTTATTTTGATCTGTTTTGGCCACAATTACCACAAATCAGTTATATAGTGTATTTTTAGACAAGAAAAATAATGTGCAGGCCCTACAATAGGATGGATGGATAGATGATAGATAAAGTTACCTCCCGCAGTTGGGGGGGAAAATCCTCATTTTCACCCCCCAAAATGTTAGCCTGTTTCCTGGTTGTGCTGACACCGACGGATTGTAATATCTCTTGGCTGCTATTTGTATTTAATTTCTTTTTGTACTGTATTTTATTGTTTAATTGTTTTTATGGCGGTTTGCTGCCCAGAGTCATTGGTTTGAGATGGGCGGCTATCAAATTGAA
This sequence comes from Charina bottae, assembly GCA_023362775.1. Lineage (NCBI taxonomy): Eukaryota > Metazoa > Chordata > Lepidosauria > Squamata > Charinaidae > Charina > Charina bottae. Next base: position 5,947,630 of record JALMGJ010000034.1, read on the forward strand.
TAAACAAATAAACAAACAAATTAAATATACAGATTTCTGAATTCCCAGAGTGGGATGATGTATGTCAGTGTTTTTCAAACATCTTTAAGATGCGTGGAATTCTGGGAGTTGAAGTCCACGCATCTTAAAGTTGCCAAGTTTGAAAAACACTGATGTATATCTAGCAATTAAATATTTGGCAGGGAGCCTCCAGTGTTCCTGTGTACAAAGAGGAGAGCTAGAAACTTAATCCTTAATTTTATCCTTTATGCCTACCCATGTCTTTTCTGAAGCCCCCACCTGTCCATAAATCCAAGGTTGCTTTTTTAATCAACTTATGATTTCAGGATTTATTTAGCGGCTGAGGCCCATCCTTTTTGAAGACACAAAGTTTGCAAAAAAGAAAAAGCCAAAAAAAAAAAGGGGGGGAGGAGGCGATGGAGGAAGCCAAACACACCCAAAAGCGAAAAACGAAGATGCTTTTTGCTGGCTCGGTAGCTTAGATCTGTACATTCAGTTCCTGTCTCTCTTGCTAGGCTTCTGCAAACGTATCATGATCACGTACCTTGGAGGCAGGAAATGAGAAAGCCCTCACCCCAGGGCAGACGTCTTTCGGCGGGGGGGGGGGGGGGGGGGGCAGGTCTTGAAGAAAATACCTGAACATCACAACAGGTTCCAATGCCTTCATTTCCATTCGTCTCCCACCCTCTCCCAAAGGCTTCAGGTGAGACGCAAACACGGTCAAAACATCTAATTAGGAACGCAGGAGGAGTTCCTGCAGAAATACTACAAGTGTTATCATCCTGTTGCAGATTGCCAACCTGCTAGGCCCTTTCCTAGAACACTCCGTTCCAATCATCCCCCTTTGGCAGCTCCAGGATATGTCGCCCTTCTGCAGCCACCGCACCTGCCTAGTTCCTCCGTGAACCCTTTCCAACTCGGTTGGGTTTCCCTCAAGTTTCCCTTTTCAGTTTACCATCCATCCAATATTCGTACGGTTATTCTGATCCATTATTCTAATCTGAGCTTTTTTTCAGAAAAAAATTAAAGAGTTGTGGAGTGGTATGTGTGGATCTCAGCTCAAAGCAGATGGACCTGATTCACAGGGGATAACAGGGTACAGCAGTGTTTTTCAACCTTGGCCACTTGAAGATGGGTGGACTTCAATTCATCGTGCTGGCTGGAGAATTCTGGGAGTTGAAGTCCACCCAACTTCAAGTGGCCAAGGTTGAGAAGCACTGGGGTACAGGATAACACTTGTACAGACCTTTCCAAAAGGCATGGTAGCAGGGTTTTCTCAGTGTCAAAGAGGAAAGGATATAAGCAGGATATAGAAAGAAAGGAAGATGACCTTGATAGAAATATGCAAGAGCCATTCTCTGGACCATAGCTTTCCAAACTTTTCATGTTGGTGACACACTTTTTAGACATGCATCATTTTGCAACACACTCTTACAACAGGGCATCATTTCATGACACATTCTTACAGCAGGGCACAAGGCAGGCACTAGGACCTGCGCGAAATCAGCAGGTTTGGAGGCAGCAGGGCACAAGGCAGGCACTAGGACCTGCGCGGAATCCTGGCAGGGCAGGTTTGGAGGCAGCAAGGCACAAGGCAGGCACTAGGACCTGCGTGGAATCCTGGCAGGGCAGTTTTGGAGGCAGCATGGCACAATGCTGGCACTAGGACCTGCGCGGAATCACAGCAGGTTTGGAGGCAGCCAGGCACAAGGCAGGCACTCGGACCTACGTGGAATCCTGGCAGGGCAGGTTTGGAGGCAGCAAGGCACAAGGCAGGCACTAGGACCTGCGTGGAATCCTGGCAGGGCAGGTTTGGAGGCAGCAGGGCACAAGGCAGGCACTCGGACCTGCACGGAATCCTGGCAGGGCAGGTTTGGAGGCAGCGAGGCACAAGGCAGGCACTAGAACCTGCGTGGAATCCTGGCAGGGCAGGTTTGGAGGCAGCAGGGCACAAGGCAGGCACTCGGACCTGCACGGAATCCTGGCAGGGCAGGTTTGGAGGCAGCGAGGCACAAGGCAGGCACTAGGACCTGCGTGGAATCCTGGCAGGGCAGGTTTGGAGGCAGCAAGGCACAAGGCAGGCACTAGGACCTGCACGGAATCACAGCAGGTTTGGAGGCAGCAAGGCACAAGGCAGGCACTAGGACCTGCGCAGAATCCTGGCAGGGCTCGGAGGGAGCAGCAGCCGCAACACACCCAGACACTGCAGCTGACACACTAACGTATCCCGACACACAGTTTGGAAAGTTCTGCTCTAGACAAAAGGGGCTGAAGCATTTTTTAAGTCCAGAGCAACAAGATAACATTCAGAAGAGCCTCAGGCAGACAACCCCTTAATTCACTGGAGTATAAGAGGGGGAGGAAGAACAGCACCATCAGAATTGCAAGATTCTGTTATTATAACCATCTCAATAAAAGTAGTTTTAGCCTTCTGGTGGAGTGGGTTTCATGGTCTGGTCCACCAGGTGGGGCTCATCCAGAAGGATCTGACCGTGATTGGCTGAACTGCTGTGACTGTACGGGAAAGTTAGCGAACCAGGGGCTTGGGGAAATGGAGAGGCCAATGGGGTATGGAAGAGTAGCTGCCTGTGGTGCTCAGAAAGATCCAGCATGATTTTCTCCAATGCTGGTGACCTCCAGATGTCTCCAGTACCCATAATTCTCTGCCAGCTATGATGGGTGTTGAAGTCCATCACATCTGGAGAGCATCAGTTGGGGAAGTGCAGAAATGAGACTGGCGTTTTGTTTTTCTTTTTAAGAGGTTTAAAATAAAAATGAAGAAGGGCGTGGGAAATATTTCAGAAAGGAGGAAATGATGCCAGGCCAGCATTTTATATACACACACACACACACAATATTCCTTGCTCTTTTCCCTTTCTATGCATGCTGTCTGAAAAAAGGAATATTTCAAAACAACTTGGACCAAGATGAGCTATTTTTGAGGCTGTATTTTCCCCTTTTCTTCCCTGATTTACGTATTTCTGCACTTTCTGCCTTCCCTACCTCAGTTTCTAAAATTCGGAGTCAGACCTGACTTTTCTTCAGGGGTCTGGTGCACATTTAACCAGCTTCATTAGAGTTGGAGGCCCATTTCTTGCAGCTGGCTAAGCTTGGTTGGAGTTAACCTTGGTTAGATTTCTTTTTAATTTTTAGAGGACGTAAGCTTGCGTGTTGCGCGGTTGTGGGCTGTTTATAGCTTAGGGCTGGGGGAAAAGACAGAATAAAATGTATTAAAAAGAGATTGGCTTGAAACACCCAACCTTGAATAAACCCTGGCAGAAATGCCTTGGTAGGGAAATTTAAGTCTATTTGAATATGCTTGTTAAAGCATAACAGCTTAATGTTCATACCAAGGCAGTAATACATTTAAATGTGCTGGGGTTCTTCTTTCATATCACCCTAGAAAGACAGTTGAAGTTACTATTATTATTATTGTTGTTGTTATAATTCAAAATGGCTTATTATATAATTCCCCTTGCTGGCTGGGGAATTCTGGGAGTTGAAGTCCACACATCTTAAAGTTGCTGAGGTTGAGAAACACTGCTCTAGATCAGGGGTCCCCAACCTGTGGGCCACGGCCCACTAGTGGGCCACGGCCTGTTAGGAACTGGGCCACAGGACTCCAGCCCACAAACCCCTCCCCCTTCCGTGCAATTGGCTCTTGCCTGCAAACCCCGCCCCCGGTGCACGCGATTGGCTCCCGCCCACAAACCCCGCCCCCCGGTCCATGGAAATCCCAGAAACCCCGCCCCCCCGGTCTGGGGAAAAATTGTCTTTTGAAACCGGTCCCTGGCGCCAAAAAGGTTGGGGACCCCTGTGATCACACTGGGTTCATCACTGATCAAAATCCCCACTCAGCCATGATGGTCTCTCAAACAGCCCCGGCTGTGTCATCCTTTCTGAAACAGAACTACCTTATAAGGTTGTTATGAAAAAAACGGTGCAGGGTCTTTTGCGCTATTAGCCTCTTCAGAAACAGCTCTGGATTGTGGGAAGAGGACTTACTTTGCCAAAAACAAATCCCTTTTCACTCCCCAATATTGTTCCTTAAACTGGAAAGGATAGAGTGCAAATATCTGGGGCTGTTTTGTCTAGTTGTATCCTAAAACTGTCAGATTCCCATAATCCCCCAGCAGCATGGCAGTGGATTACGGGAGTTGAATGTCCCTACCCGGAGAGCATCAGGTTGTGAAAAGTTAAATAAGGACATTATATTCTAGATGTCTGTTGTTTTTAAAAGAAAATATTACAGTTTCTGTAAACCATATAAAAATGACTATGAAGGTTCTCAGCCATCCAGGTGGAATTGTCTGTAGCTTGAATCATGTCAACTGGATTTCTATTTTCTCAGTGGAAACGTTTCGCTCCTTTCCCAAGGAGCTTCTTCAGTCTGAGCAAAGTTAGTAAGGGAATCCTAAATAAAATATTTAGGATTCCCTTACTAACTTTGCTCAGACTGAAGAAGCTCCTTGGATAAGGAGCGAAACGTTTCCACTGAGAAAATAGAAATCCAGTTGACATGATTCAAGCTACAGACATATAAAAAAGAATTCTGCTCTTTGGTGTCCCTACAAGTAATGATTACAGTCAAATAAACAGCTCAGTATCCATAAATTACAGTTCATAACACAGAATAGCCTTGACCCCAAATTCTTCCCATTTGCTGCAAATTCTAAGGCTGCATTCACACAACCTCACACTAGGTATGGTTAGTTTTAACCAGGGTTTCTCAAACACGGTTCCGTGGCACCCTAGGGTTCCGCGAGAGGTCACTAGGGATTCCCTGGGAGATCATGAGTGATTTAAAAAATTATTTCAAATTCGGGCAACTTCACATGAAAGAGGTAAGTTCCATTCTTGATTTTTAGTTTAAGACCATTGTTAATGTGTATATGCAGGCCTACCCATGAAACAAATAGAATAATTTTGTAACTTCGAGCCTGAATGTGCAGGGGTTCCCCGAGGCCTGAAAAATATTTCAAGGGTTCCTCCACAGTCAAAAGATTGAGAAAGGCTGGTTTTAACCAACATTTGGTCTTTTTTTCCTGGCCTAGTCGATGGCGCAAGACGAGGGGTCAGGATCCAGGTTAAGTGTGTTGTGTGAATGCAATCTAAATCTTCATTCGCCAGAGCTTGTCCGCCTGCACCTTCTGATCGGAGATGTCTGCAGTTGGGAGACTGCAAAACAGTTATGAGAGGAAGGAAAAAAGCACTCACATCTGCCAGAACATTTCTCTAGTAAAGCAAACGTGCTTGACTTGTTAATCTGGCTACCTCCAGATACTCTCCCTCTTTCCATCCTTATTTGAACAGAATAAAAATGAGATGGCATTCTGATCCGGGAAGTCATAAACTCCTTCATTTCAAAACATCGCTGTTAATAAGTGACTCAGACTTAAAACGTGCTTCTTTCTTTCTACCTCCATTTGCCTACTTGCTCCTGCTTACTGGCATGGTGTGTGATTTCATGCATTAAGGAGCCGAGCAATCTTGGAAGGAGAAGATATGAGCAACAGAAGAACGCAAAAGGACCCGCAGCTTATTTTACCAAGAGGTTAAACCAATTTGGGGAGAAAAGAATAGTCTTGGAGCGTAGATGTCCCGCATCTACTTGCCATAATGGCAAGTCGGAGCTTCCCTTTTCAGAAGCAGTGTACAGATAGCCCTCGACTTATGACCATTCGTTTAGCGACCATTCAAAGTTATGACGTCGCTGAAAAAAGTGACTTAGTCCTCGCACTTATGACCGTCACAGCGTCCCTGCAGTCATGCGATCAAAACTCAAGCGCTTGGCAACCTCACACTTATGACAGTTGCAGCATTCCAGGGTCACGTGATCACCATTTGCAACCTTCCCAGCTGGCTTCCGACAAGCAAAATCAATGGGGGAAGGCGGATTCGCTTAACGACCATGGCAAAAAAGGTAGTAAAATCAGGTGTGACTCACTTAACAACCGCCTCGCTTAGCAACGGAAGTTCCAGTCCCAATTGTGGTCGTAAGTCGAGGACTACCTGTATCCTTGAATCATTGATGCTGGAAGAGGAGAAAGGGACTATGTTCTTTACGAGCACCAGGTCAGTAAGAGTGGGAAATCGTTTGTTAAAGCCGGGATGGGAAGGAACCTTTTATTATCCAATAAATCAATGTCACAAGCCAAAGAGCATCTCTGAGAGTATTTGACCGGATGGCCCGCCTCTTTTTCTTCTCGAACTCCACCCTGACTTTCTTGCAAGACAAGGAGCCTTTGCCTCTTCTGAAATCTTCTAGCCCTGGCAACACCGTTCTCATGGTCATTGAGCAGAAAGGCCTTGTACCTTTAAGACTGCAGCGTCAGAGCCTCGCATGGATTTGAGAATTGCAGGGTTGCACACACACACACTCTGCTTATCCTAATTATAGGGTGCCCAGACAGGCCACTCTGCAGGCCAGAATGACTAAAGACAAAACTTTCTCTACACCAGCCCAGATGGTTTCTAAAAGAGTGAGCCGACGCTCTAGGAAAAACAGATCTCTCACTCCTCCCCCCCCCCCCACTTTCCAAGCTTTTAAAAACTTACAACTTGCTTGTTGAAAAACAGCAAAATAAAAAGAGAAAGAGGCAAAACCTCATATTTCTCAGAGCAAGCCCTTCCCATGAGGTCAAATGACAGGCACACCTAATAAAAGAATTCTTCGGATTTCAGGGCATTGCCCAATGAACGCCTATATGTTCCAGCCTCCCATTTCAAAAATCGCGACTTGTTTGCCTGCTTGCTGGCAAAGCCGCTCTGCAGTTCGGTTTGGTTTCCCCCCCCCCCAGCTCCCCAAACTGAAGATGCTGATGTGTCATCAGTTAAACAAGGATGAATATTAATGGATTAAAAAAAGTCTCTGGAAGAAAGAAAGAAAGAAAGAAAGAAAGAAAGAAAGAAAGAAAGAAAGAAAGAAAGAAAGAAAGAAAGAAAGAAAGAAGGAGGGAGGGAGGGAGGGAGGGAGGGAGGGAGGGAGGGAGATGCCCCTTATTGTCACAGCATGAAAATCCGGAAAAAGAAGGGCGAGCTTCTTCTGACACCCCCCCCCCCCCCTATTTTCTCAGCCATTCAGCACTAAACAGTCTGCAAATTCTTCTGCTTCAAAAATCATTGACAAATTCTCCACGGCCTTATATTCAGCTAGACCCCTCAGCCGTCCAGTCTACGAAACTTTCAGCCTTGCAAAAATTCTCCAGGATCCTACTACAACCTCCCCCCCCCCCCCCCCCCCATCTTTCCTGTTTCCAGCCCGATTGCCAAAGACCGTCCTTGGGGAATTCCCCAGAGCTCCACTGGACGATGACCTTCTACATTTAATCCGAGCCTGGAGCCAAGGCCACCGCGGCTAAACATAGGCTGGGCACTCTCTCTGTTGAATTTCTGCCTGCCTGCCTGCCAGATGGCTGCGAAAGCCCGACAGTGGGGGAAGCTAAAGAGTTTTATCCAAGAAAGAGCAGAGTCATTCTGCGGGAAAGGAGCCGGCTCTTTCGGGGTCCCCCTCTTTAGATGTTTGAGTCCTAACAGAAATGTGTAGGTTGGCTGTTCCCAGATGCGTGGGGGGACCCCAGTCCGTTTTTACCTGGTTTGAAAAGAAGCTGAGATCGCGATCGCGGAGGAGTAGCCAACCAGCTGAAGCTGCCTTCTTTCCCAGCAAGAACCGTTTTGCTTCTGTGCAGGCGTGTATTAAACTTACCAGCTGACCTGCAGGCTCAGGTAACCACATTGCACAACTTCCTGTTTACCTGGGAAATTCTGCTTCCTGTGCATTTTCCCTTTTTTGCACAGCAGGGAGAGCAGCGCAAAGCTGGGATCCGTGAGCTGCCCCCATCCCAGGCTCTGCAGAGCAGCTGACCTGCTTTCATTCAGCCTTGGTAGAAAAACTCACATCTGGGCTCACCCTCACCTGACACAACCACTAGGACAATTAGTGGTTTATTTGTAAGTGGCTCAGAGAGAGATGGGCGGGGTAAACATGTGAAAAGGTTGTAAACATGTAAACATCAAGGTAAACCTTGATTCATAGATCTTACATTCCAGGTTCCTATGCAATATTGTTCTTTACAGCATCGGACTTTCCTTCCACTTCCAGACACATCCGCAGCTGAGCGTCCTTTCGGCTTTGGCCTCCGCTCTTCCCCAGTAGCATTTTGGACACCTTCCGTCCTGAGGGGCTCATCTTCCGGCGTCATATCTTTTAGCCTTTTGATACCGTCCATGGGGTTTTCTTGGCAAGGATACTGGAGTGGTTTGCCATTCCCTCCTCCAGTTTTATTTATTGGGGCGTGGTGGCTCAGCGGGTAAGACGCCAGGCTTGTTGATCGGAAGATTGCAAGTTCGGAGGTTCGAATCCCTAGCCCTGCGTGCGGAGTGAGCTCCCGCACTCGCCCCAGCTCTTGCCAACCTAGCAATTCGAAAGCATGCAAATGCAAGTAGATTAATAGGTACCACTTCGGTGGGTAGGTAACAGCGTTCCGCGCGTGTCATGCGGCCACATGACCGTGGAAGCGTCTTCGGACAACGCTGGCTCTTTGGCTAACAAACGGAGATGAGCACCGGCCCCTAGAGTCGGACACGACTGCACAAATGTGCGGGGGGTACCTTTACCTTTACCTTTACCTCCAGTTTTGGACCACGTTTTGTCAGAACTCTCCGTCATGACCTGTTCTTCTTGACCTGACTTCATTGAGTTACGCAAGCCCCTTCGCCACGACAAGGCAGTGATCCATGAAGGGGAAAACATGTGATTAATAAATGAATAAAATAAAGAAATAAACAGATCCATTTGGGTCAGGCAACTCACATCCAAGATGCTTGTGGCTTAGCCAGGTCCTTGGTGTGACATTTCCTCTGGCCGGCTGGTATTCCTGTTTTGTTTTCTTCTTTTAAACAAAGAAAGTTCAGTGTTCTGTGGCTGCTGGGAATCAGGCAGTGTATAAATTTAATAAATTGTGGTTGATCACACAGTCAGCCAGATGTTTAGACTGGATTTGGTATTTTTGCCCACCTATCGAGGCTTTCCCAAGGAGCTGGGATAGGCAGATGTTGTTAAATTATAACGTATTTACAAAACAGCCTACAAAAATAATATTAAAGGTATAGTGGGATGTAAGCTGTTCCAAGTAAAGCTGCCTTTTGCAATTGACCGATGGTGATTTTGTCAATGCTGATGGTGCTCAAGGGGTGCTCCAGATGTTTTGGGATCGCACCCAAGGCGCCTATGACTATTGGGACTACTTTTGCTTTCTTTTGCTACAGTAATTCTACTTCTATCTGCAGGTCTTTATATTTTGTGATTTTCATTATTATTGTGATGTTTATTATTATTTAAAACAGTGTTCTAGGTCAGTGGGTCCCAAGGTGGTCCATGCCATATTTCTAGGGTTTCTTATGTTGTTGCTAGACATTTTACGTCTTTAAAAATGTTGTTTGCTATTGCACAATTATAGCTGCATAGAATTCATCATTTTGGTTGGATACTACAAATACTTTGTCTTTATAATATAAGACACCTGAAAGACCAGGTTAGCAACAGATCATCATGGAGAAAATCTAGCTTTGTGGTCACTGAGAGTCAACACCGACTTGATAGCACACAATCAACCAAATAATATAAAGACAGTTATATTATATGATACAGTTGAGCTTAATAAACAGAGCAGATGGTGAAGTACCTTTTTCCAGCTAACAGAGACTATGAGGGCTGTCCCAGAGGAAAATGAGGCTCAGAAGAGGGCCATGAGCAAAAATAGGTGGAGAACCCCTGGTCTAGAAGATCAAAAGAAAATTCAAAATGATCTTTAGGTTATAAAGGTTATAGGGCTTTTGCACAACTTCGTGTTGTGTGCCAGTTACGCCCATTCCTGGATCGGGAAGCCCTTCGAACAGTCACTCATGCCCTTGTTATCTCCCATATAGACTACTGCAATGCGCTCTACATGGGGCTACCCTTGAAGAGTATCCAGAGGCTACAGCTGGTCCAGAATGCAGCTGCACGGGCCATCGTTGGTGCCCCTAGATCGGCACACATAACACCTTTGTTACGTGAGCTGCATTGGGTACCAGTTTGCTTCCGGGTCCAATTCAAGGTGTTGGTTATCACCTTTAAAGCCCTACATGGCATGGGGCCAGGTTACCTGAGGGACCGCCTCGTCCCCAATGCATCTACCCATCCCACCCGATCATCTAGAGAGGGCATGCTGCGGACCCCCTCTATGAAAGAATTCCATCTGGCAGGGTCCAGGAGACGTGCCTTCTCTGCAGTAGCTCCCGCCCTGTGGAACATCTTGCCCCCGGAGGTGAGATTAGCCCCTTCGCTCCTGACCTTCCGGAGGAACCTGAAAACTTGGTTCTGCCGCCTTGCTTGGGGCCAAGGAAGGAATAGTCACTCTTGGGGATGGCTGATACCTTAGAGAGCCCCTCTCCTACATCGGATTGAGTTAGATTGTTTTACTATTCTTGCCTCTTGGATTTTAATCTTGTTTTACAATTATTTAATAATGGTATTTTTATATTGTATGTATATTTTATGTTTATTGTTTTTATTATCTTATTGTAAACCGTCCAGAGTCCCTCCGGAGGAGGGAGATGGGTGGTGATAGAAATTTGATAGATAGATAGATAGATAGATAGATAGATAGATAGATAGATAGATAGATAGATGATAGATAGATAGATAAGGGCTGAGAATAAAAGGATGAATCTGAACTAAACAAATGTAAAGTTCCTCACTTAGGAAAGAGAAATCAAATGCACAGATATAGGATGGGGGATACTGGGCCTGGTGATGGTACTTGTGGAAAAGTATAAAAATAATAGTTGATTGCAAACTGGAATGTGATGGGGCTGGAAAAAAGGCAAAGGCAATTGCTAGGCGGCATCAACAGAAATATAATTTCCAAACCAGGGGGAAGAATGTTCTGCATTGGTTAGCTTGCACCTCCAGTGCTGTCTCCAGCTCTGGCACCACACTTTATAAAGGGGATCCAGAGAAATTGGGGCAGATTCAGAGAAGAGTAATGAGGAGGATTGGGGGGCCAGAAAGAAAATCCTAGGAAGAAAGTTTGATCCTTACTGGAACTAAGTATGGAGGAACGTGGTGGGCTTCCCTCCACTGGAGGGCCCGAGGGGGCCGGGGTGGACAGCCATCTGTCGGGGATGCTTTAATCTGGATTCCTGCACAGATCCTGGGCTGGATCTAATGGCCCCTTCCAGCTAGAATGATAGTCTATAACAGTGTTTCTCTACCTTGGCAACTTTAAGATGTGTGGACTTCAACTCCCAGAATTCCCCAGCCAGCCACACATCTTAAAATTGCCAAGGTTGAGAAACCCTGGTCTATAACCAGAAAAGCAGGTGCTTTAAATGCTATGTAAAGGGAGCTCCGATAGCAGAACAAGGAAAGGCCTCCCCTTGCTTAGGATCCTGTAAGGGAAATGTCACTGCTTCGCAGAGGGAGAGCCACCTGTTGTCAATCCTTTGAAGTAGGCCAGGTCAGGAAACAGGAGTTTTTAGGAGTTTTGGAACGGACTTTGATGAAGTTTAGGTATTGTAGCAGAATCCTGAAAGCCTGCCAAAACCCCTCTCTACTTCAACTTATACCTACGAAACCCCTCTCTACTTCAACTTATACCTAGGAAACCCCTCTCTACTTCAACTTATACCTACGAAACCCCTCTCTACTCCAACCTATACCTACGAAACCCCTCTCTACTTCAACTTATACCTACGAAACCCCTCTCTACTTCAACTTATACCTAACGTAATCAAGGCAGAACGGTATTGAGTTTCTTTCTCACGCTTCCTACTTTCCCACGACTTTTCTGTAGCGGTGTTCACTTTCCCTTTCTCTGAGTCAAATCCACCCTCCTGAAGAATACACGGACAGGGTTCAGGTGTAGCTGCCAGTGCATGTGTGAACATTTAATTGCCGAGATGTCCTCTGACAAGTCACACAGCCTGCTTTTGGTACACAGGTATCTGCAAGGTCAGAAATGCCAACATGGCACTTTGTCCACATGATCAAAGCCCTACCTGTTTTTAATGTGCATTGTGGATACATGTAAAAAAAGGGGTTGGGGCTTTGATCACGCAGCCGCGGGCACCATCTTGTCATTTTTTGCACACACCTAGTGAATGCCCCTGACTTGGCACCTGTGGATGGAAGGAAATTGCAATCTGTATGTGTTCAGAAAAATGGCATTATAACCCATTTACTTCCCCCCCCCCCCAATGGCAATGACATTTCTAAAGTCATTTTCTCCTCTCAGCTAATAAAATCACATAAAAAGGGGATTTCATTCTTGGCCATGACAAGAGTTTGCCTGGTTTGTTCTCCTGTTTTTGCTTAACACCGACCTTCTGCTTAAGTGCTGCCAGTGTTAATCATTCTAGGTTGTCAAACAATAATCCAGTGTTCACATGGAGGAATCCATTATCATTTTGCAGATCAGGACGTCAGTAAACCTGACGGAAGAAGGAACACCAGGGGACTGCAGATAAGAAGACCTTAAGTTTGTCCACAGACACCCAACAACGTGGATGCCATGCTACCCAACACCCAAACACAATTTGCTTGTAGCTTGGCCACTGTGACAAGCCAGCCAAACATGGTTTGTTCAACAAAGCATGGTTAAAATAAACCATGGTTTGGCATGACATGTGAAGCTGATGAAAACATTCATGGCTCTGTGTGAGTGTGGGTGTGGGTGTGGGTATCCTGACTCCCAACTCGCCATGACGGTGCTTACACCACACTCAAAACAGATGCATTTCACTCCACGTTCAGCTTGATCCGTTGCAACCGGGGTTAAGGTGTTTTCAGGCGAACTTGCTGGGCAGACCCAGCTTTTTCAGTTAGCTTGTCATTTAAGGTCCGGGTGAACCCAGCAAATGGACTGGGTGCCTAAGTAGTGAGTGTCGCACAACCCCAGTCCCAGACTTGCTCTCAGGAATGTGCAAATTAATTGGGTGTCTCTATATTTTGATCCCTCCAGAACAGCTGCTGGCGAGGGGGTGAAATCTCAGCCTTTCGTAACTTCTAGTCTGGCTCTTTGCCAAGTTCCAAATGGTGCTTTTCCCCTTTCAAAAGGGGAAGTCCACCTGGCCTTGCTTGGAATGTGCGTGAGCGTTTGTGTGTGTGTTTGGTTTCAGAAAAACGGCTCTCCCTTTTCTCGGCAGAGTGCAATAATCCACGAGATGCAAGCGCCTCCTTGTTCTGTGTCCCTGCCCTGGCAGCAGATCTGCCTTGGCACCGACTGCCAAGCACCCCGGCTGACGGACCGGTATAAATTAGGTCTTTGTGTGGGGGGTCTATCAGGACAGGACGGGGCTCGGAGGCATCTCGGGGCAGCCTAAGGGGAAGGGGGAGCCTGAGGGCCCTCCAGGCAAAGAAAGACCGCTTTTATCCAGCAGGAATTCTTGGTAGTTTTCATCAACACAAGTGAGAATGGAATTAGGTCACTCCAGTTGCCTCGATGGGTCCAAAGACAAAACATGCACTTGGCATCCATGCCCGAGTCTGCCAGGAAGGGTATACACAGCCTCAGCTTCTAAACGCCAGGATTCTCCAGATGTCCTGCATTGCAGCTCCCATCATCCCCAACCAGCAAATCTCTATGCAGTGTGTTCTAACTTCGATTGTGTTCTAACTGCCCTGCACTCTTTGGCTGTGTTTGCACCAGATACTTCATGAGGTCAATGAAAGGCTGACCAGCTGGATGAGTGTTTAGCAGAGTTATTTCGGGTGGGTGAGGGCATTACATGTGATGCAATGTTTTGTGCAAACTCAGAAAATGGGTCAACTTGGGAACCAGTCAGAGCTGTACTGAAGTGTTTCTCAACTTGGTCAACTTGAAGATGGGTGGACTTCAACTCCCAGAATTCCCCAGCCAGCATGATGCCCCGTTTGGTGGCATGTAGATGAAAAAAGTAGGACATTTATTTTGCTTGCTGGATGATGCTGGGATCAAACCCTGATAGATTGTGGGTGTTAGTGCCTGTGGACATCTGGACATGATGGGAAGGGAATTGAGGAACGTCATCTCTCTCAACTGGAGCTAGGCATGGGTGAGGTTAAACAGCAGGGAGCCCACAGAGGTAGCCAAACTCCATGTCGTGTGTAGATGCAGAAATAACATGCCGAGGCCAGGAATCTAGTCTCTAGTGTTTATTGCATACCTACAAGCAGAAATCCTGCTAAACTAACAGTGCCTGAAGATTCCCAAGTATATCAGCTCAACCTAGGGCGGAGCTTTCTTCTGACGTTTGGGGAAATAGGCTAGGCTCTCTGAGCTGCGTGCTCGCTTCTTATCCAGCGCCCCGCCCTCCTCTCTGCTTCCCCTGACACTCCGTGAGGCTCAACCACCGTGCCGTGGAGAAGAAGGTGGTCTTTGGTGCTGTCTGAAAGACCAGATTCTTCTGACACAGCATGGCGGTTGAGCTTGATGGAGACGTTCATTGCAGTTTGGAGTCTCAGTTTTGGGTTTTGAGCAGTTATGGATGGTTTTACCATGGATGTTTTAATATTTAATGTCGGGATTATTATAGTAGGTTTTTTTTAATATGCATTGTTGATGGACGTTTTAAGTCAGCTGCTGTTATTTTGATTCTTTTTTTTTTTAGATTTTTATTTTATTATGCATTTATATGCATATACATTTATTTTGATTCTAAGCTGCTGTGAGTCTGTCTGGATTTGGTGGCGGAAGGAAGGAAGGAAGGAAGGAAGGAAGGAAGGAAGGAAGGAAGGAAGGAAGGAAGGAAGGAAGGTTTTTATGAGGAAGGAAGGAAGGAAGGAAGGAAGGAAGGAAGGAAGGAAGGAAGGAAGGAAGGAAGGAAGGGAGGGAGGTAGGTAGGTAGGTAGGTAGGTAGGTAGGTTGGTTTTTATGAGGAAGGAAGGAAGGAAGGAAGGAAGGAAGGGAGGGAGGGAGGGAGGGAGGGAGGGAGGGAGGGAGGGAGGACGTTCCTTATTCATCTTAAACTGTTTGGGATTCAGGAAAATAAAAAAATGCAGGTAGAGTGCTAAAAGAGCTGCATAAATGGTGAACATTAATTGACATTGTGGCCTGAATGCAAGCCAGCTTTATACCCAGATTCTGCTGTTTGTACGGGACCCTCCCTAAAGGTCCCAGATCGCTGACTCAAAATCTTTCCCCTTCAAACAAACCTCAGGGTCAGTTTTATAAAGCACTGAAATTTCAGAACCAAGGAAGGTTATTAAGTAAAGCATGAAAAAGAAATGAAAAGAACCTTGTTGGGATTTGCACTGAGTTTCACTTTCAATGTGGCCGATGTGTGTTGCTCCTATTTAACCTTTCAGCTCCTGATGGATGCCACATCTGGCAGTGGAGGATGGGTATGTGGCCACATGTAGACATGGCCAAATTTGGGAACAGGGACAGCGTCTGGATGCTGGACTCCACATCCCCTTTTTTCCTTTCCCTTTTCCTTTTGCACCCTCAGAAGCAAGTATAAACCACAGATAAATAATAATAAGATTAATTAATTAATTAATTAATGCATGCCTTTACTAAGGCACATTACACAAGAAAACAATACAAAAACGTAATAATTACAAGTCAAGCCAATAAAATTAGCTCAGAAGCCTGTAAACCAGGGCTTTCCAAAGTTTTCCCACGGCGACACACCAACCGTTGGTGTGTCGCCGCGGGAAAACCTGGAAGTGCCGCTCTTGCGGCAGCGCGCAAAAACCCGGAAGCGCTGCTGCCGCTTTCAGATTTTTGCACACCGTGGTTGGTGTGTCGCCACGGGAAAACCCGGAAGTGCTGATGATGATCAGCGCTTCCGGGTTGTGTGGCGACACACCAGACTGTGTGTGGCGACACACTTTTGTGTCGCGACACACAGTTTGGAAAGCTCTGCTGTAAACAAATATTAACACTAAGCAAATCAACACTAAACATCGCAACCGCGCGTGTTTAAAACAGTGTCTTGCAATACAGCGAAACACGTACCCATCCATAATGAACTAAAATAAATATTAACCTAAGAACTGTCAAGATTAATGAGGGTAGGCTTGAGACAGCCGGACCCTACACTAACTCAAGAGAGGCTAACTCTCCCTGCCCCTGAAAGTCTTGAGGACTAGAACCTTAAGAGAAGGTTTAAGGCCAATTCAGGATTCATTCTCTCAGGGCTGGGCAATCTATTCCTAATCAAATAGAGATCTTTACACCCCTTTTGAAGCCATCAGACTTTCACAGAGATGAAGGGAAGGATGGAGCTAATTCCAGAGTTGAAGGACCTGATTCCCAAAGGTCCAGTGCCTGGAGATCATCACCCTGCAGAAGAAGAAGGACCTGCTCCCAGGAATGAACGGAGCAAACAGGATTGTAGGGAGAAATTAGGAGAGACAGATATTGGGGAATTGTGACCAGAAGGCTGGAGGTAGGTTAAACTAGGCTCTGTTTCAAATGGGGCCACTTGTAATGGGTCCTAAGAATAGCACAGAAGACTTATTTTTTATTTATTTTATTTATTTTATATCCCGCCTTTATTATTTTTATAAATAACTCAAGGCGGGGAACATACCTAATACTCCTTCCTCCCCCTATTTTCCCCACAACAACAACCCTGTGAGGTGAGTTGGGCTGAGAGAGCGCGACTGGCCCGAGGTCACCCAATTGGCTTTCATGCCTAAGGCGGGACTAGAACTCTCAGGCTCCTGGTTTGCCATTGGCTCCTTCCTAGGGCTGAGAGACAGGGACTGGCCCAAGGTCACCCAGCCGGCTTTCGTGCCTACGGCGGAACTAGAACTCTCAGTCTCCTGGTTTCTAGCCCATTGCCTTAACCACTAGGCCAAACTGGCTCCCAAACTGATCCAAACTGGAGTGATCCAGATCCTGGACTGAGATCTGGGGATGGCAAGAGGAATTAGGAACATCTACCAGGAGAATTGTTACAATAATCTTGGTGGGAGACAACTAAGTCATTAATAATAAAACCGCCCAGAGTCCTTCCTCTGGGGGTAGATGGGTGGTGGCAAAATTTGATGAATAAATAAATAAATAAAAAATAACCCAAAATGCTGCCACCTCCTCCGCCATTCCAAGCCTCTGGATCCTATGAATATTCATTAAGTAAAATTAGCAACCTGAGATACAAAATCAATCAATAGGTTCAAAGACAGCGGGTTGTCAATCAAGATCCCAAAACTGCAGAGAGAGGAAGCTGGGAGCCCAGAAGACAAATCTGGCGAAGGGGCAGGAGACAATGAGAAGGACCATCAGGCTGAAATGGGACAACCTTAGTCTTGTCTTCTTTAGGGGTGGAAGGACATCTGAGAGGAAATGCTGGTGAGACTTTTAGCTACAGGTGACCATAGATGGCCAGCCAGGGCCACAAAAAAGTGGTCTTTGCAAGATACACTGATCCACAAAGTGATCAACCATATTTAGCCCAGCAGATTGCATACAGGTAGTCCTCACTTAACAACCATTCATTTAGTGACAGTTCAGACTTACAACGGTGCTGAAAAAAACGACTTACAACCGGTCCTCACACTTACAACCGTCGCAGCATCCCTGCAGTCACGTAATTGCGATTTGGGCGCTTGGCAACCGGTTCGCATTTATGACCATTGCAGCATCCCATGGTCACGTGATTGCCATCTTCGACCTTCCTGGCCGGCTTCTGGCAAGCAAAACCAATGGGGAACCGCGTGATTCGCTTAACAACCGCTTGGTTCATTTAACGACCGCCGCAAAAACGGTCATAAAATCAGGTTGGCTTCGCTTAATGACCACTTTGCTTAGCAACTGAAATTCCGGTCCCAATTGTGGTCATTAAGCGAGGACTACCTGTAGTGTCTTTAGAGTTCTGTTTAAGGGAACCAGAAAAATTGGATTAGTGGAGTGAACTCTGGTTCAGTGAACCATGGATAGGCACGTCATGGGCACAAAGCCACATACATGAAAACGCAAAGACCTAAAATCCACCAGACCAAGTGCAGGTGCCCCCTTTTATTTAGGGGGCTTCCAATCCAGCATAAAACCAACCACAGATAATGAGGCCTTCAGGGAGGTTCCAGAGCCCTGGAAAATGACCACCACCACCCCATCCCAAATACAGGCAAGTAGCATAAATAAGGCTCTGAGATGGTTAGATAGCATCACCGATGTAATGAACATGAACTTGAGCAAACTCCGGGAGACAGTGGAGGACAGGAAGGCCTGGCGTGCTGTGGTCCGTGGGGTCACGAAGAGTCGGACACGACTAAACAACGACTGAACAACAAAAATTTTGGCCACCTCCGTTCTTCTGCTGCCCCACTCTGCAGGGGCACCAGCAATGCCCCCCTCCCCAGTTCCTCTGGGCATACCTGATTGTGAAGTTTCCACAACCCAACCCTTGAAGTCCCGCATCCAGCAGCACGAACTCCTGGCCGGGCAGGTTGGCCAAAGAGGCAGCACAAAAGTCAAAATGAAGAAGAAGTGAAGCTTCTTCAGTCTAGTGCTGGACCTGGGTTTCTTTCTGGACCTCTCCAGAAATCATCTTTGCACAGTTACTGGTGTTTCTCTGCTTTATGGTGCGGCCAGTAGATGCACTGATGCCAGAGTGGTGGGCAACGGATGGCACGCCATTCCCCAAGCATGGGCAGCATATTTCCCATGATTATGTGCAGGAAGAAGAGACCGTGTGAAGCCAGAAGCACAAGCCAAAAACCTGGACCGTGGATAACAAGGCTTGGTCTGTGGATGATTGATGATGATGATGATGATGATGATGATGATGATGATGATGATGATCTATCTATCAAGTCAATGTTGACTCTTAGCAACCACATAGATAGAACTTCTCCATGACGATCTGTTCCTAACCTGGTCCTTCAGATCTTCCAAGGGTGCCCCCATCACCACTGTAACTGAGTCCGTCCACCTGGCTGCTGGTCGTCCTCTTCTTCTCTTTCCTTCCACCTTTCCCAGCATTAGAGCCTTCTCCAGAAAGCTAGATCTTCGCATAAAAAACCAACTGTAACTAGGGTTGCTCAAACTTTATTTCTTAACTTTTTTAAATTGATTATGTCCCATCAAGTTGTTGCTGGCCCTTAGTAACCACATAGATCAACCTTCTCCAGGGTGGTCTGTCCCTAACCTGGTCCTCCAGGTCTTCCAATGGTGCCCCCATCACCACTGGAACTGAGTCCCTCCCCCTGGCTGCTGGTCGTCCTCTTCTTCTCTTTCCTTCCACCTTTCCCAGCTTCAGAGCCTTCTCCAGAGAGCTGGGTCTTTCATTGACTGATTGATTGATGTGCCATCAAGTCAGTGTCGACTCTTAGCAACCACATAGATAGAACTTCTCCATGACGATCTGTCCCTAACCTGGTCCTTCAGCTCTTCCACTGGTGCTCCCATCACCACTGTAACTGAGTCCATCCACTTTGCTGCTGGTCGTCCTCTTCTTCTCTTTCCTTCCACCTTTCCCAGCTTCAGAGCCTTCTCCAGAGAGCTGGGTCTTTGCATAGTGTGTCCAAAGTAGGATCATTTGAGCCTGGGTGTTTGTATCTCCAGTGAGAGCTTTGGAATGATTTCTTCTGTATTTTGTATTTACCAAGTGTCAGTGTGCAAAACCATCTTGATAATGTCTGTGGCTTGAATCATGTCAACTGGATTTCTATTTTCTCAGTGGAAACGTTTCGCTCCTTATCCAAGGAGCTTCTTCAGTCTGAGCAAAGTTAGTAAGGGAATCCTTAAATATGTTTCTAGGTGGCTGTGTGACCTTGCACCTGAGGCTAGGTCATGGTTATTTTGAGATGTTATTTCTAAGTCCCTTTATCATCTAAAGGAGGATCGTTAAGATCACCATGCTGCTGTTGAGCTTGCGAAATGGTCTTAATCTTCCTAGGCACAGAAGACAAAGCAGGGAGGAAGATGTGGGAAAGATTGTGCCTGAGGCCCCACCTCTATTCAAGGAAGGATTTTCCAAGTTGGCATAAATGGATTCCTTGACCCCTCTCTCAAACCACCTATCTTCTCTGTCTAAAATGTGAACATTAATGTCCTCAAATGAGTGTCCTTTTTCCTTTAGATGAAGATAAACTGCTGACTCTGGTCCTGTGGTGTTACTTCTCCTGTGTTGGGCCATCCTCCTGTACAAAGGAAACCAAACAAACTTTGTACAGGAGGATGGCCCAACACAGGAGAAGTAACACCACAGGACCTAGAAATAACCATGACCTAGCCCCAGGTGCAAGGTCACACAGCCACCTAGAAACATATTTAAGGATTCCCTTACTAACTTTGCTCAGACTGAAGAAGCTCCTTGGATAAGGAGTGAAACGTTTCCACTGAGAAAATAGAAATCCAGTTGACATGATTCAAGCTACAAACAGTGTTACCTGATATTTATGATTCAAGCTACAGACAATTCCACCTGGATGACAGAACCTTCATAGGCATCTTGATAATGGTTTTAGCGTTTAGCACCTGTGGATGAAAAGAGCCTTCTAAAATTATTTTCACTAATCCGTCACACTGCCAAATTAGAGTCTCAGCCTACCTGGAGAGGTGGAGATCGGTTGTAGTGGACAGAGAGAACGGCCGTGGGGATCGGAAGAAGAGCTGCTGCCAAGACGATAGTCAGATAAAAGAAACTTTAGTCCAGGGCAGGACTGTAATCTGCGAAAGACAAGACCCTCCCTAGTTCTCATGAAGATGACGGAAGGGAGGGAGAAGCACATCCAGACTTGCAGGATGCTTTATAATAAAAGTAGTGCCGACCTACTATTATGAAATATTATGAAATATTAATATTAAAGGCAAAACTGAAGTACTTTGGCCACATCATGAGAAGACAGGATACCCTGGAGAAGATGCTGATGCTGGGGAAAGTGGAAGGCAAAAGGAAGAGGGGCCGACCAAGGGCAAGATGGATGGATGGTATTCTGGAGGTGACGGACTCAACCATTGGGGAGCTGGGGATGGTGACGGCCGACAGGAAGCTCTGGCGTGGGCTGGTCCGTGAAGTCACGAAGAGTTGGAAGCGACTGGACGAATAAACAAGTTCTGACCTACATGACATTAGTTTCCTAATCTGGTCTACCTTGAAGGGCTGACTTTGGAACTGGGACTTTTGATTGCACAGTGCAGGCTGTGACACCAAACTCTGTCCTGAGATATCAGTGGCTCCTTGACAGGCCGGAGTCCATAAGGTGTATCTTTTCACAGCACAGTGATACAGGATGCAGGGAAGCTGCACCTGATGGATTTTTGCCCATCACTGTTTAAAAAAGGGTTTGGCCAGGGTTTTTTTTTAATCCTCCAGCAATTTTTACATGATCAGAGTCATACTTTGGGCTTTTAACAAATAGTTGGTTGCAAAGAAGCAAGGATGGGACATCTCTGGGGTGGGTGCCTTATTTGTGGTTTGGACAGGGGTGTTGAGTCACTAGGGAGGTGGGATGGTTCAGGCCAGCTTAAGAAGTGGGTTAAATGCAATCTGGAGGCACGGGGGGGGGGGGCACAAAAGTGGGACTTGGAGGGTCACACATGGACGGTGACTCGTCTATTCCTCCTTTAACCGCCACAAAATCAATTGCAGAGAAAACAACAATGCTGTTTATAACTTTGTTTATTTTTTGTAAGATCTTTTAATTCTCTTTTTTTTTACTGGCAAGCCGCCTAGAGTCACTTATGCAGCAGGATGGGCGGCATAGAAATCTAATCAATCAATCAATCAATCAATCAAATAAAAGATATTTCTCTGCTTCCTGGACACCGACATCCGTGAGGTCAGCTTGACAACATAGCAGGGAGGTGCCGAGCCTGATGCTCCGAAACACGAGGCCCCCAACCAACAGGCAACTTGATTTGGGGGGAGAGAGAGGGGTCTGGAGCCCCTGCTTCAAAAGAGTCCAGCTGGCTCCCCTTCCCAACCAATTTCCACCTGTCGGGCGGACTCCGGCCGGAAGCCGGCCGGCGGACAAGAACCACAGCTGTCCTGACAGCAGGTCACCCGTTGCAGGCTCCAGTTTGTCTGCCGCCCACTTCCAAAAGGATCTGCCTCTACATGTCCCCCCCCCTTTTTTTCTTTTCTTTTGAGGCAGGCAGGAGGGGGGGTGAAGGCTGGGAAGGACACTGCAATGATTTTAGAGCTAAAGATAGCATAAGCTTTGTGGCGAGCCTTTCAGGGCCTCCAGCAGTGAGCGGGCATAGGATAAATCAGTGTTTTTCAAACTCGGCAACTTTAAGGTGCGTGGACTTCAACTCCCAGGATTCCCCAGCCAGCAACGTTGCTGGCTGGGGAATCCTGGGAGTTGAAGTCCATGCATCTTAAAGTTGCCGAGTTTGAAAAACACTGTGCTAAATTGCCCCAGGATTTTGGAAAACTGCTGCAAGGTGGGAGCCATCAGGAAGATTTGCTTTTATTGATAATTTCAGTTTAACCCTTGCTTATGTTTCCATCGGGCCCTCGGGGTGGCTACCAAGCAAAAGCAAAGCAAAGCAAAAGCAAAACAAATTAATGATGGATTGTAAAAAGTTGACAGTATTATTAGCACAGTGTTGGCTCCTGCCTAAATAGTTGGTCTCTTGAAACATTACCACCAGCAGCTTGAACTATGGTCCCCATCCATCCCAAAGGGGTTGTTTTACTATATCCCAGTGGTTCTCAACCTTTCTGAATCCACGGCACAATATTGAATATAACAGTAGTTGTGCGGCACACCGGAAAATGCTTAATCGTCTATATGTATTTTTAAACATGTAAGACAGAGCTTTCCAAACTTTTCATGTTGGTGACACACTTTTTAGACATGCATCATTTCGTGACACACTCTTACAGCAGGGCACAAGGCAGGAACTAGGACCTGCGCGGAATCCTGGCAGGGCTCGGAGGCAGCAGCAGCCACGACACACCCAGACACTGCAGCCGACACACTAATGTGTCCTGACACACAGTTTGGAAAGCTCTGGTGTAAGACATGGTTGAAGGGGAAGTTATACCATGTTTATGAAGTTATACACTTAAAGGTAAAGGTTCCCCCCCCCCCACATTTGTGCAGTTGTGTCCGACTCTAGGGGCCGGTGCTCATCTCCGTTTCTTAGCCGAAGAGCCAGCGTTGTCCGAAGACGCTTCTGCGGTCACGTGGCCAGCATGACGCACGTGGAACGCTGTTACCTTCCCACCGAAGTGGTACCTATTCATCTACTTGCATTTGCATGCTTTCGAATTGCTTAGGATTTAGGAAATAAATGGCTTAGGATTTAGGAAATAAGAAAAAAAGTCTTGTGGCCCGCTAGAAACAAGGCCATGGCCCACCTGCCTGCCACGGCGTGCTGTTTGAGAACCGCTGTTATATCCCACGGTACGCTGGCTCCCATAACAAAACTCGGTCTGGGGAGTTGATGACAGGACTGTCTATTGCCAGACAAACCCTTGGTGCGTCTGCACCCATGGAACATACGCAGCGACCGCATGGCCTGGAACTCCCCCCACCCCCCAAATCACCAGTGGTTGAGCTGAATTTACTTTTCTTTAATGAGAACTGCATTTTCCCTCTCTATATCTGAGCAAGCTGGCATAGGTTACCCGGCAGGCACTCCGCTTGCTCCTGGAGGTATAATGCACAGAATGTATCCCCGTGTTTCTCAACCTTGGCCACTTTAAGATAGGTGGATTTCAACTCCCAGAAGCTGGCTTGGGGAATTCTGGGAGCTGAAGTCCACACATCTTAAAGTGGCCAAGTTTGAGAAACACTGATTTATCCCAACCTATCTCAACCTAGCACCTTTCAGGTGTATTGGACTGCAACTCCCATCATTGGCCATGTGAGCTGGGAATGATGGGGACAGTGCTCCCACCCATCAGCTCATCTAAACTCTTGTTTTATCCTTTCTAAGGTGCCTGGAAGAATCGCTTGCTTGCTTTGTCCTGTCCAACTCTTCGATGATCTCTTTCTTTTAAATCTCCTCCTTCTCCTTCTCCTTCTCCTTCTCCTTCTCCTTCTCCTTCTCCTCCTCCTCCTCCTCCTCCTCCTCCTCCTTTTCTTCTTCTCCTTCTCCTCCTCCTCCTCCTCCTCCTTTTCTTCTTCTTCTTCTTCTTCTCCTCCTTCTCCTCCTCCTCCTCTTCTTTTTCTTCTTCTCCTTCTCCTTCTCCTCCTCCTCCTCCTCCTCCTCCTCCTCCTCCTTTTCTCCTTCTCCTTCTCCTCCTCCTCCTCCTCCTCCTCCTCTTCTTCTTCTTCTTCTTCTTCTTCTTCTTCTTCTTCTTCTTCTCCTCCTCCTCCTCCTCCTCCTCCTCCTCCTCCTCCTCCTCCTTTTCTTCTTCTTCTCCTCCTCCTCCTCCTCTTCTTCTCCTCCTCCTCCTCCTCCTCCTCTTCTTCTTCTTCTTCTTCTTCTTCTTCTTCTCCTCCTCCTCCTCCTCCTCCTCCTCCTCCTTTTCTTCTTCTTCTCCTCCTCCTCCTCCTCTTCTCCTCCTCCTCCTCCTCCTCCTCCTCCTCCTCCTTTTCTTCTTCTCCTCCTCCTCCTCCTCCTCTTCTTCTTCTTCTCCTCCTCCTCCTCCTCCTCCTCCTCCTCCTCCTCCTTTTCTTCTTCTTCTCCTCCTCCTCCTCCTCCTCTTCTTCTTCTTCTTCTCCTCCTCCTCCTCCTCCTCCTCCCCTCCCTCCCTCCCTCCTCCGAACTGAGGCCATAAATGGAGGCCAGGATTATCACAGAGTTTATAGAAACTAATTCATTTGTGTGTGTGTGTGTGTGTGTTTGCGTGTGTTTTGAAGGGAGGAGGGGAGAAGCAAAAATGCTCTGATCTATTGCAAGCCAGGCTGACAAAGGTGACCTTCTCACTTCTTCTTATTGCAACTGCCTTTCTATTCATCTTATCAGAGCATTAATACCCAGCCCATAATTACAGGCAGGCCAGTTTCTATCAACTGAGCTTGAAGATTAGCCCTTTCCTAGCTCTGTTTAAAAAAAAATTACATACCTGTGTGGTTTCACTTAATTCTTTTTTATTTTATTTATAACTTTATAAACCAAATCCATTGAGGTTCCTCTAAGTGGCGTATAACAGCCCCAGCCACAGCAATGCAGTAATTACAATAACATACAGTGACACGCCATAACAGAAATGCAATACCAAATAGCAGGAAAAAATTAAAATTAATTCAATATTCCTGGCACCGGGGGCTGTACAGCACTCAGGTACCAAGTAAAAGAACCCAAAGAGATTTAAATGGATGGCGTTGCTTAATCCACTCAGCCAGGCTCAAACGGAGCTGGATAGGTTGTATTTTGGGAGCCACAGAAATCCAGCCTTACTCTCAGCAACTTGGGCATTTGCGGGAGGGCGAGCAATGCCCCGCGTATGAAGATGCCATTGCACAAATGATATTATTTATGTCATTTGCATCAGTTGCATAACTCACATCATTTGCACGATGGCACCACAGCACACAGGACATTATCGCGGCTTCTCCCGGGTGCCTATGACTCTGGCACACGGTGTAAACAAAGCCGTCCTCTTAAGTCATGCTGTGGCTCATGCCTTTGGCGTGCCACCTTAAACGAACGCAGCCATTGTGACCTGGCCAGTGTGCCAATCTGCGCAGCATTTTGCCAAACCGAGTTGCTCAGCTCCGCTGAGGCTGAGTCTACGGAAGGAGCAGAGGTTGCGTCATGGTAGCATGACTCTGCTTTTGTTGTTATGATGAAACGGTTGGAACGTGTGGACACCTCTAGGAATGCGGGTTCTCCTGTATGGCCTCTGACACCTGGGGGTTGAACCCATGCCCTCCTGGCTGCTGTGTGAGACTGGAGGGGGCACGATTGGCAGGAGGTTGTCGACGCTCCCCTTGGTGAATCCTTCAGCCTTGAAAGAGGCGGTGAATGCTCTCTCCTCAAGAGGCCCACCTTGGATCTGGCCATGTTGGTCAATTGTCGCTGAGTGGTTAGTGGGAAATCAATTCTAAAGTGCCCTTGAAGAAGGATCTGGGGGTCTCGGTAGGCCATAGACTGAGTATGAGCCAACAGTGTGCTGCAGCTGCCAAAAGAGCCAATGCAATCTTGGGCTGTACGGGTAGTCCTCGTTCAGCAACCTGTTCAGCGACTGTTTGAAGTTATGACTGAACGAGGGGACTAATGACTGTTCCTCATAGTTATGGCCATCGCAGCAGTCCCACAGTCACATAATTGTGATTCGGGCGCTCGGCAACCAGCTCACAATTGCAACGGTCACAGCGTCCCGCAGTCACAGAATTGCCATTTGCGTCCTTCACTGCTGGCTTCTGACAAGCAAAGTCAATGGGGAAGCCGGCAGGAGGTCATAAATGGTGATCACGTGACTGCGGGATGCTGTGACCACACAGGATTCGCCTAACGACGGCACCTGGAACTGCTGGAACTGCCATCGTAAGTCAGCGTGGTCACATGATGTTGTGCTATACAACCGCATTGCTTAGTGACAGAGTTGCTGTTCCCAGTTGCCATCATTAAGTGAGGACTACTTGTATTTACAGAAGTAAGAGTCAAGATTGCAGGAAGTGATAGGTCCATTCTATACTCCACTGGTCAAACCACACCTAGGATGCTATGTCCAGTTGTGGTCACCACAATATAAGAAGGATGCTGAGAAACTTGAGATGGGAAAGGTAACAGCTCCTCCTGGGGGTGGCTGGCACCGTAGTATCCTCCCTACTATACGACATCATATTCCCACTTGGATTTTATATTTATATTTATTTATTTGTATTTATAATAGTTGATCTTATAATTGTATCTTTTTTAACTGTTGCAAACCGCCCAGAGTCCCCCGTCTGGGGAGATGGGCGGTAATAGAAATATGAATGATAAATAAATGGGAAGGAGTACAGAGAAGAGCAACGAAGAAGGTGATGAGCTTGGAAGATAAATCCTACAAAGAGTGGTTAAAGGAACTTGGTCTGTTTAGCCTAAAGAAGAGAAGGTGAAGGGATGACATGATAGTAATCTTTCAATACTTGAAGGTCCCCCGCAGGGAGAGTGCCCGAGGACAGGACCAGAACCAACCGGGGGAGGCTTTACAAAGAAAGACCAAAACCTGAGAAGAATGTTCTGACTGTGAGACCTCTGAAGCAGTGGAACAGCCTGGAGAAATCACGGGGCTCCGTCACTGAAGGCTTTCAGGCGAAGGTTGGGCAGCCGCTTGTCTGGGATGGCCTGAGGATTCCTGCTTTGGGCAGGGGGTGGACTAGAAGACCTCCAAGGTCCCTTCCAACCCTAGGATTCAAAGTGGGTTACCTGGATCCCTTTCCATTAGGATAGTGTTTCTCAACCTTGGCCACTTTAAGATGTGTGGACTTCAACTCCCAGAATTCCCCAGACAGCCATGCTGTCTGGGGAATTCTGGGAGTTGAAGTCCACACATCTTAAAGTGGCTAAGGTTCAGAAACACTGCATTAGGGGATAGGCCATGGGATTGAAATGGCATTGGTTGCACCAGTGGATGACTTTTCTCATGGAGAAACTGCACCCCTCCCGGTCTTTGGGACCTCTGTATGGCCTTCAGGACCATCTACAGTGGTATCACTCCTCCCATAGTGGTGGTTTCTGGATAAAAGAGCTCATTTTAAGTTTTAGTAAAAAGGTAAAGGTTCCCCCCGCATATTTGTGCAGTCGTGTCCGACTCTAGGGGCCGGTGCTCATCTCCGTTTGTTAGCCGAAGAGCCAGCGCTGTCCGAAGACGCTTCCGCGGTCATGTGGCCGCATGACGCGCATGGAACGCTGTTACCTACCCACCGAAGTGGTACCTATTCATCTATTTGCATTTGCATGCTTTCGAATTGCTAGGTTGGCAAGAGCTGGGGCTAGTGCGGGAGCTCACTCCGTCACGCGGAGCTAGGGATTCGAACCTCCGAACTTGCGATCTTCCGATCGACAAGCCTGGCGTCTTACCCGCTGAACCACCACGCTAAGTTTTAGTAAATACATTTAATTTTTGTCCTGAGTTTGTCCACTTTCACCGGGATGCATTCTCAACACATTCTCAAGAGCCAGGAGGCCCCCACCCCATCCCAAGCTGTGGACTCCTAGTATAAGCCCAACCATAAGGGCTTTGATAAGGCAAATGAATTATTTATATAAGTTGCTCCTGAGAAAGCTTTGGAGAAAACCCACAGGGAAATGGATATATCCCTCACGGGGAATGCAGTTGTGACCCTCAGATCTGGGTTTATTCCATTGTTGGATCAAAATTCAGATACATTTTCTATCAACTCAGAAGTCTCTCGGTTACCAGCCATCCTAGCCATTGGCATTTATTTATTGGAAGAATAAACCTGCTTTTCTCAGAACTGCAAAACAGGCCCTCCACGCTCTATGCAACCTTCAAGGATGTCACGGGAGATGTTATCTAACTTCCCGGAATGTCGCTACTTTGAAATAACCCCTTTGAGCCTCTGCTGGTGATGGCTGATGAAGCAACGTCTTCTGAAAAAATGTCGCCTGCCCATAAATCTTGGAGCCCAGCAAAGTTTGACATGAATCAACAAAGCTCCTCTTTCCTGGGCTGAATGTTCCTGGGGCCAGGTGTGCTCATCAGTTTCCAGCCTGTCTTGGTTTGTTGTTTTGCTTGTTTGTTTTGGATTACACCTGCAGGCTTCCAAGAATAGGAAAGATACTTTTGAACATGTGGAAAATGGCAGGCCCGCATTGGAGCGTCTGTGTCTGCTGAATGAGTCATGGAAAGACATGGAAATCCTTTGGGCACCTTGACAAAAAAAGGTTCTGCCGTGTTTAGACTTGGAAGTCTAACCACGCCACGGAATTCAGAAATGTCCACGGAGCCGGAGGCGGAATCGGCTTTGCTATTTCTTCATTGGTGTAATTTGTTATCCTCTTGTTATATCATGGAATCATAGTGTTGTGGAGTTGAAAGCAGTCATCTGGTCCAATGTTTCTCAACCACGGCCACTTTAAGCTGTGTGGACTTCAACTCCCAGAAGTCCCCAGCCAGCTGGCTGGCTGGGGAATTCTGGGAGTTGAAGTCCACACAGCTTAAAGTGGCCAAGGTTAAGAAACACTGATCTAGTCCAACCCTCTGCAGAAAAGCCAATTCAACCATCCAGGAGAGTGGTTGTCCAGCATCTTCTTCAAAACCTCCAGAGATGGAGAACCCACCACTTCTGTAGGGAGATGGTTCCACGGCTGGACAGATCTTACCATTAGGAAATGTTTCCTTGCATTTAAATTAAATCTAGGTAGCTGCAACTTCCATCGTTATTTTTGGCCTTAGTTTCTGTGGCCATGGAAAACAGCCCTTGATCATCTTCTCTGTAGCTTTTGTTTATGTTCCTGAACATGGCCGTCATGTCTCTTCTTGGTCTTCCTTTTGTTTTTTTAGATTTTTTTACCCCACCTTTATTATTGTTATAAATAACTCAGGGTGGGGAACATACCTAATGGTTGTGTCCATGAAGACATCAGGAGGTGAGCAGGTTGTACACACACAGCCTTTGCATTTGACACTAGAACAATGCACAGCAATGAAACATATAAGGCGATTGATTATGGACAAGGTTTATTGTTATGAATCTGAGATTGAGCCACACAGAACGTGAAGTCTCAGAAAAACCAGCAGAGATGTTATTGGGTCAAAGAGCCATATCTGACTTTCTTGACCATACCCTGAAGATACCTCTGCTTCCCAGTCTGGCCTACAGACCCAGGATCCCCTGGTGGTCCCCCGTCCAAGCACTAATCAGGTTTGATTCCGCTTAGCGGATACGCCCCAAACAAGGTCAGCCGAGTGCTACCATTTCCCGAAAGAGCCTGCTCCCCTGCAGCCCCAAAATTTGGAAGAGAGGACTCTTCTCTAGCTCCTCCTCCCCCTTGCTCTGGCAGATTTGGCCGGAACAGAGCCGTGCGCGGTCTCTTCCCGACCCCGCCTCCTTCTTGGGCCGACAGACGCAAGGCACCCTCGTCAGGTCACGGGTCAAAGCCGGGGCTGTGCCGTCAGCTGACCACAGCAGGCTGCCAGGGCGACAGATGGAGATTTACCCGTGGTTTTGGTGGAGGACAGTTGGGCTGGGTTTGCTTATTTCGGATGCTCCCTTCTCGCCCTCCTTCCCCCAGCCCCTTCGCCCCCCAGATGGCTGGCAGTGAAAGCCGGAAAGGGGCTGCCTTGTGAGCGAGGGGAGGCTCTCGACTTGCTGGGGGCAGGCCAGCACCCTGGGGACCGTGCCTTTTGTCCCCTCCGAACCTGGCTGGCCAGAAGCCCCTTCCCCAGAGGGATCAGCAGAGCCCAGCCTTTCAGCGTTCAACTTGACCCGCTCCATTGGCATGAAAATCAGATGCAAATGGCGTCGGCAGGGGAAGTAACAAAGCCCCAAGGCCGGGGCCTCTCCCGGGCGGCTGTTGGCCCGCAGCGCTGCCTGCTTGCAAATCATTTCGGAGCAACTGCTATGTCTCCTGGACAATCGGGAAATCCGGGTCCAAAACAAGAAAACGATTTGGGAAGAGGCATAATCGATCTGTCATCTTAGCATCTGCTCATTGTTGGAGGCTCCCCGCCCTCTAAACGAGTTCACGATTCAACGTGTGGCTTGGACCCAAAGGACTGGTTCCTTTGGCCAGGTCTGTTCCTCCATCCCTGCCAGCGGGGGCACCTCTCACCAAACCCAGGATCCTGGCTGTTACACCGTAGGGGCTCCGTTCCCAAATCAAGCAACCTCCAGATTTCTCAACTTGGATTCTCAGGAGCTTCAGCAAAACCCACTTTGGGAGTCGACGTCCCCTCATCCAGAAGAGGCTCGCCTTGGAGAAGGGTGGAGAATCTGGACCCAACCAGGACCCTGAACCCCCAGTTCCTCTGCGGCTCAGCTTGACGTGTCACAACAGGAAGCAGCTGCTCTTGCGTGTTTCTGCGTGACGCTCTCGCTAGAAACTCAGCTGTAGAATAATTACCCCAATTTTCTCTTGAACTAGCCAGCAGGAATAAACCTTGTTCTCCAAGGAAAGAATTCTCCAAATGCATCCTTGGAAATTTCCAAACCTGGTTGTCTGTCCCTGCCCCCTTTCCTGAAGGTAGTTTTGAAAGCCACTTGGCTGCTCGCAGAGCCGCGCTACGGCTCACGGAGATGGTTGACGAGGTCAGGCCTTTGCCTTAAGAGAACCATCACCTCCTCGTAATTTGGAAAGAGAGTGACGCTGCTTTTCTGATGTCCTGGAAAAAGTGTTGTGGTATTTTCTGCCAGATGATTCAGCAAGGTAAAGGTAAAGGTTCCCTCCGCACATTTGTGCAGTCGTGTCTGACTCTAGGGGCCGGTGCTCATCTCCGTTTGTTAGCCGAAGAGCCAGCGTTGTCCGAAGACACTTCCACGGTCATGTGGCCGGCATGACGCACGCAGAACACTGTTACCATCCCACCGAAGTGGTACCTATTCATCTACTTGCATCTGCATGCTTTCCAATTGCTAGGTTGGCAAGAGCTGGGGCGAGTGCGGGAGCTCACTTTGTCACACGGGGCTAGGGTCTCGAACCTCCGAACTTGCGATCTTCAAATCGCAATTCACAATTCACAAGATTCAGCAAGACATGTATGCAAATGGGGAAATCACCCAGATTACAAAAATGGAAGAAGAAGACCCCAACCAGGTCCAGATGCAGCAAAAAAAAAAAAAGATATTTTAGAGAACGTGGAGCATAAACTCCTTGGCTGGGATTTTTACCCAGGTCCTTCAATCTTGGTAAAAGTTCTGCTTGATCCCTCCAACCAGGGTGGCATCCATCAGTCTTTGAATGCCTGTTGGAAAATGAATTGCAGAGAGACCGGGATATGGGGGCAAGGGCAGGGGGGGGGATGAAACATAGGGCTGGGCAAATATGACACAATTATTAATACACGTACAGACATGTGGGAGCTGCTGGGGTGGAAAAGTGAGGGGCGGAGGAGAGAGAGATGGGATAGCACGGGGGGGTTACGTGGGGAGACAATGGGGGGGATGTGGCCGCAAATGTTGGAATGGGAATGCCGGTCCAGAAAGAAAGCAGAGAAGGCGGGGGGGGGGGGGGGAAGGCAGGACCCTGATGCTGAGATTTAGCCTCAGGATCCGAGGATTGTTGGGGCCCAGGCCCCCCCAGGAGGGTCAAAACAGTCAAGATGGCAGCTTCAGCTTGTGAAACAACCTCACCCCGTTTGTCACAGCTGCCATCTTGACTTTTTGATCGTATCTGAACCACCACGGAGTGGCGTGCACCTCGGACGAGTGTGACCGGACTGGGAACTCCAGGTGGAGAGCCTCAGGTGATACCCCTGGGAGGTGTGATGTCCCAGAAAAGGAGGGAGGCATCTTTTGCCTAGTTTTTAGTGGGGGAGGAGTGAATGGTAGGAGGAAATCAGGCCATCTGCTCCCATTTTCACCCTAAAAAGCCCCCCCCCAGCCCCCAATTACCCATTGCAATGGGGCAAAATCACCAAAATGTCCGTGACGCAATCTGGAGCCACTCTGGAGTTCTGAAGGACGGAAAGGGGAGGGGATGACCTGCCAACCTACCCCTTTAGTTTAGAACAGTGTTTCTCAACCTGGGCACTTTAAGCTGGCTGGACTTCAACTCCCAGAATTCCCCAGCCAGCAATGCTCACTGGGGAATTCTGGGAGCTGAAGTCCACCCAGCTTAAAGTGGCCAGTTTGAAAAACACTGAGCTAAGCTATGCATGAGGCAGGAGCATCACTGGGCGGGTGGTGGTGGGGTGTCAAAGAGTCAAGATGGCAGTCATGACCTCAAGATTAGAGCCCCGCCCCTTTTGAAAAGGGAGGGGCTTCAATCCCACAGCCTTCTTGACTTTGTTGACCCTTATCCATTCCCTCTGTAGGGGCGTGGTGGCTCAGTGTTTAAGATGCCAGGCTTGTCGATTGGAAGGTCGGTGGTTCAAGACCTGATGGAGACCATGATGGAGTGACCATGATGGAGTGAGCTCCCGCACTCGCCCCAGCTCTTGCCAACCTAGCAATTCGAAAGCATGCAAATGCAAGTAGATGAATAGGTACCACTTCGATGGGAAGGTAACAGCGTTCCGCGCACGTCATGCCGGCCACATGACCGTGGAAGCGTCTTTGGACAACGCTGGCTCTTTGGCTAACAAACCGAGATGAGCACCGGCCCCTAGAGTCGGACACGACTGCACAAATGTGTGGGGGGAACCTTTACCTTTACCTATCCATTCCCTCATCCATCCTTATAGCAGAGGATGACTCAAGCAGACATTCTTCAACCCATTTTTTTAGTCCTTTTAAGACGGATCAGTGAAGCCATGCTCACACACAAATGTTTCTCTCCGTTTTGCACACTCATACATGTGTACGGGTAGGAAGAACAAAACAACCATAGAGACTGGGATCCTAGAAAAGCCTATTTTCATGGGACCCCTCTGGACAGCGTATCTGATCTGGAGGGGAACTTTTTATTTTTTTAAACCCTGCTCAGCCATTGGAATGACTCAGTGGACCTGGGAGAGAGAGAGAATTTAACTATTTGGGCTGCAAAGATCTGATTGTCCACTCGGTGGCGGCAAAAGGACAGAGAAAACTCTAGTGCACTGCTGCCATCTAGTGGTCATCGAAATATTTGCAGGCAAGATACAGGATGCCTGCTTTAAACCCAAACAAAGCTGCAGTGATTTGGGACTAAATAGTGTTCAAGTGACAGTTTGACTTATTTTATCTTTATGCTTTGGTGGTTATAAGTATGTTTTTAGACTTGCCATGGATATTCTGAGCGGCATGTTATTGTTGCTCTTAATTTACTGCAAACCACAACAGTCTAAAAATAAATAAATCAACCCCATGATTGTGGCAGGTATAAATCCAATTAAATACATAAATAAATAGGCTAGGTCGCTTCACTCCAATTTCCTGTCAGCACGGCGGGCTCACTCCTCCCATCGGCCGGTGAAATGGGTCATCTCAAGAGTGATTCTCTGTCCATCCATTTTTGCGTTCAGAGGTAGACTGCTTCTGAACATGGGGTTTCCATGCGTTCCCTGATTATCATGGCTTCTAAACAAACAAACAAACAAACAAACAAACAAACAAACATTGTGGCAACAGGGATGAAGACCTCAGTTCCACCAAGGAGAACCTTGGACTTTCCTAGTCACTACAGCAGAGCTTTCCAAACTGTGTGTCGGGACACGTTAGTGTGTCGGCTGCAGTGTCTGAGTGTGTCGCGGCTGCTGCTGCCTCCAAACCTGCCCTGCCAGGATTCCACGCAGGTCCTAGTGCCTGCCTTGTGCCTTGCTGCCTCCAAACCTGCCCTGCCAGGATTCTGCACAGGTCCTAGTGCCTGCCTTGTGCCTTGCTGCCTCCAAACCTGCCCTGCCAGGATTCTGCACAGGTCCTAGTGCCTGCCTTGTGCCTTGCTGCCTCCAAACCTGCCATGCCAGGATTCCAGGCAGGTCCTACTGCCTGCCTTGTGCCTTGCTGCCTCCAAACCTGCCCTGCCAGGATTCTGCACAGGTCCTAGTGCCTGCCTTGTGCCTTGCTGCCTCCAAACCTGCCCTGCCAGGATTCCGCACAGGTCCTAGTGCCTGCCTCGTGCCTTGCTGCCTCCAAACCTGCCCTGCCAGGATTCCGCGCAGGTCCTAGTGCCTGCCTCGTGCCTGGCTGCCTCCAAACCTGCCCTGCCAGGATTCCTCGCAGGTCCTAGTGCCTGCCTCGTGCCTGGCTGCCTCCAAACCTGCCCTGCCAGGATTCCTCGAAGGTCCTAGTGCCTGCCTTGTGCCCTGCTGCCTCCAAACCTGCTGTGATTCCGCGCAGGTCCTAGTGCCTGCCTCGTGCCTGGCTGCCTCCAAACCTGCCCTGCCAGGATTCCTCGCAGGTCCTAGTGCCTGCCTCGTGCCTGGCTGCCTCCAAACCTGCCCTGCCAGGATTCCTCGCAGGTCCTAGTGCCTGCCTTGTGCCCTGCTGCCTCCAAACCTGCCCTGCCAGGATTCCTCGCAGGTCCTAGTGCCTGCCTTGTGCCCTGCTGCCTCCAAACCTGCTGTGATTCCGCGCAGGTCCTAGTGCCTGCCTCGTGCCTGGCTGCCTCCAAACCTGCCCTGCCAGGATTCCTCACAGGTCCTAGTGCCTGCCTCGTGCCTGGCTGCCTCCAAACCTGCCCTGCCAGGATTCCTCGCAGGTCCTAGTGCCTGCCTTGTGCCCTGCTGCCCCCAAACCTGCCCTGCCAGGATTCCGCACAGGTCCTAATGCTTGCCTTGTGCCTGGCTGCCTCCAAACCTGCCCTGCTGTGATTCCGCGGAGGTCCTAGTGCCTGCCTTGTGCCTCGCTGCCTCCAAACCTGCCCTGCTGTGATTCCGCGGAGGTCCTAGTGCCTGCCTTGTGCCTCGCTGCCTCCAAACCTGCCCTGCCAGGATTCCGCACAGGTCCTAGTGCCTGCCTCGTGCCTGGCTGCCTCCAAACCTGCCCTGCCAGGATTCCGCGCAGGTCCTAGTGCCTGCCTTGAGCCTTGCTGCCTCCAAACCTGCTGAGATTCCACGCAGGTCCTAGTGCCTGCCTTGTGCCTGGCTGCCTCCAAACCTGCTGTGATTCCGCGGAGGTCCTAGTGCCTGCCTCGTGCCTGGCTGCCTCCAAACCTGCTGTGATTCCGCGCAGGTCCTAGTGCCTGCCTTGTGCCTGGCTGCCTCCAAACCTGCCCTGCCAGGATTCCACACAGGTCCTAGTGCCTGCCTCGTGCCTGGCTGCCTCCAAACCTGCTGTGATTCCGCGCAGGTCCTAGTGCCTGCCTTGTGCCCTGCTGTAAGAGTGTGTCACGAAATAATGCATGTCTAAAAAGTGTGTCACCAACATGAAAAGTTTGGAAAGCTCTGCACTACAGGAACATCCTGACCTGGAGATAGGAGGGTGGGGAGTATAAAGCCCTCTGATCCTTTGTGATCCTAGGTAGATAACGCTTTTCCTTATCGGGAATTTTCAAGCGGAAAGATGGGAGGGAAGGAGAGCTTGAAACAGCTACGTTTTGTTTCTTACCCATCACAGGTTTCGTTTCATAAGAACATCAAAAGGAATCTGGCTGGCGAGGCCAGTTGACTCCATGATGCCTTCGCACAACCCGTTTAACTTGGTAAGTGAATTCACCCACTTTCTGAGTTTCTGCAATACAGTGAACCATGAATTAACTGCGTGATTTGCACACTTTGGCCCAAACAAAACCAAGGTTAACACCAACGGAGTTTAGCACACGATTCAAATGCAACTGGCCAATCTTTAACTCAGCCGGTGAAAGGTCAGTTGTAGGAACGCAGCCCGTGAAATAAAACGGCCTGCATTTGCTTGTGTGAGGAACACCAGCATGCTTTGCAGGAAACAAAGAAGTATATAGAACCAATACTGTAGAGGAAGACTTGGAAGGGATCTTCCATCTAGTCCCGTGTTTCTCGAACTTGGCAACTCTAAGATTTGTGGACTTCAACTCCCAGAATTGCTGGCTGGCTGGGGAATTCTGGGAGTTGAAGTCCACACATCTTAGAGTTGCCAAGTTCGAGAAACACGGGACTAGTCCAAACCCCTACCCGGTGCAGGGATCCACTACAATATTATTATTTACAATAAATTTTTATATACAGTACATTTCTTTCTTTTTGGTGATGAGTATATAAAACGAGTGGGAAAGAGCAAAGTGGGAGAGAATGGAAATTACATTTTTCAGTATGTTACCTACCCCCTGATACTATTTCTATTCCAAACCACACGTTTTCTTTTTTAGCAATTGCAGCAAGGATTGGTTGGTGGTTCTTTTGTTGAGAATTCAAAATGTTTCGACTTGGTTATTCTGGCCGAGTGGTGATCTAGTTAGGTCTAAACAACTTTAAGAGGCTTCTTAAAAAATGGCTGCATCCATGCATCATTGCTAAACCGTTATGCATTTGCCCAGCCAATCCTGGTTTATTCAGTAGACCTTCTTTAAACAAGCCATGGTTTAGTCCAATGTGGGGATCCAGCTTGTGTGTTGGGGAGTGCAATGTAAGGTTAAACCCCTCATTGAACGTATCCATGTTCCATATAAGCCGAGGCAGAGAGAGAGATTATGACCCAGCCTATGTCCTCTTTTCCAATCACAGCTATTCTCTGGGAAATCTACAGGCTCCATCTTTCTCTGTGACTTTCTCCTGGCACTTTTTTGCAAAGAGAACCACACTTTTTCTAGCCATCTTAACCCATGGCCATTGCCACCTTTGGAGCATGGAATTCCGCAATGGGAAGAATTAAATTTGGGGTGGCTGAACAATCAGATAAAAGTGGTGATGCTTAATAGAGCCCGACTAATTCTTTTCTGAGCTAAGGGCATCCCAGCTCCTGTCAAAACTTATGAAGATTTCGACTCTCTGGATTTGGCTGTAGAGATGTCAAAAAAGAAAATGGGCTGGACTAGAAAGCATGTGAACTGGGCAAAGGTGAAAGGAGGGTTATGGAGAAAGATAAAGGAAGAAGGAAGTGGGTTGGAGCAGGAAAGCGAAGAGGCTCCTGCGCGGAATAAGGGACACAGCATCCATCGAGGTAAGATGTGGGCATAGAAGACGATTTTCAGGTTATGTGTTGCATGACAGAAATGGGGTTCTACTTGTACCGAATCTGCGCTGGATCTATCCCTTAGGCTTGCTCAGTTGCTCAATCTGAGATCTAGGAAGTTGCTCAAATTGCTCGATCTGAGATCTAGGAAATCTTTCACACTAGGTGGCTGGATATGACTCCAAAATCCAGGGAATCTTTGGCAGAAATATAATGGCTGCATTCATACAAGCCACTCAACAGGATCACTAAATCCACCTGGTTTGAGGCTTTCACAAACCCCCCCCCCCAGCCATAAACAGACCAGACGGGTTGGATTTGCACAAGAAACTCGGCCACAAACATCCGAACGCTAACCAAGCTGAACCACTGTGCGGACGTGGCGAGTGGATCTTTAACTGAGCGGGCTAAGGAGGCTATGCAGACACAGCAACACACACATCTATTTAATTCAACAATCGAGCTGGGAGGCTTGGTTGGTATATAAACGTATGTATAAAGTAATCAACCCTGACTGCTCATTGGAAGGACAGATACTGAAGCTGAACCTCAAATATTTCGGCCACCTAATGCGAAGAGAGGACTCTGGAAAAGACCCTGATGCTGGGAAAGACTGAAGGCAAAAGGAAAAGGGGACGGCAGAGGATGAGATGGTTAGACAGCATCACTGATGTAACGAACATGAATTTGAGTAAACTCCGGGAGACAGTGGAGGACAGGAAGGCCTGGCGTGCTGTGGTCCATGAGGTCATGAAGAGTCGGACACGACTAAACGACTGAACAACAACAAAAGTAAGGCAACTTGGCATCTGTTTGTATACTGGGCAGAGATTTGGGCCTTGCCATCCTTGGTCCAATCAAGGGGCTGGAAGAGGTTGGACAAGAACATTCTTGACCAACACTCCGGAGCAGTGTCTCTCAACCTTGGCAACTTTAAGACGTGTGGACTTCAACTCCCAGAATTCCCCAGCCACACGTTTGCTTCCTTTCCTTTGGAACCCGCACAGACAACATTGCTGATAATCCCAGCGGAATGTCTCTTTTGAGCCTGATGAAACCACGGGTGTTGAAGTTAGTTTCTGAGCTTTGTCTGGGATGCGTCAGCTTGCAGAGTTTCGAGGACCAGATAACTCACATCCTTTGCCTTCTTATGGTTTACCTCCGCTGACCCCTTCCTTTCATTGGGAAAGGACTGTACAGTCTTGCATTCTAGTTTCCCACCCAAGGCACTGGCAGGCGGTGAGGTCACAATGATATCTTTTCCATGGCCACAGACACCGGACCAGGAATAATGGGCATCGATCGGAGGCAGCCACATTTTGTATAAATGTAAGAACAAACGTCTTTTTGGCACGATCTCTGCAACAGTCTGACTCTGGAGGTTTTGAAGAAAAGAGGCTGGACAGCCCACGCCTGTGTCTGAGAAACAGTTTGGTGTTGTGGAGAAGGTGCTGGACTAGGAACGAGGAGACCAGACCGTGAGTTCTAGTCCTCCTTGGGGCACGAAAGCTGGCTGGGTGACTTTGGGCCCAGTTCCTTACTGTCAGCCCAACCTACCTCACAGGGTGGTTGTTAGGGGGGAAATAGGAGGATGAAGCATTATGTACGGAGTTGCACAGAATAGAGGCCGGATAGAAATCTAATAATAAACAAATAATGGATGGCCACATTGGTTTCTCTGCACATTGCAGAGGGTTGGACTAGGTTAGTGTTTTTCCAACTTGGCAACTTAAGATGTGTGGACTTCAGTTCCCAGAATTCCCCAGCCAGCATGCTTGAAGATAGGTAGACTTCAACTCCCAGAATTCCCCAGCCAGCATGCTTGAAGATAGGTAGACTTCAACTCCCAGAATTCCCCAGCCAGCATGCTTGAAGATAGGTAGACTTCAACTCCCAGAATTCCCCAGCCAGCATGCTTGAAGATAGGTAGACTTCAACTCCCAGAATTCCCCAGCCAGCATGCTTGAAGATAGGTAGACTTCAACTCCTAGAATTCCCCAGCCAGCATGCTTGAAGATAGGTAGACTTCAACTCCCAGAATTCCCCAGCCAGCATGCTTGAAGATAGGTAGACTTCAACTCCCAGAATTCCCCAGCCAGCATGCTTGAAGATAGGTAGACTTCAACTCCCAGAATTCCCCAGCCAGCATGCTTGAAGATAGGTAGACTTCAACTCCTAGAATTCCCCAGCCAGCATGCTTGAAGATAGGTAGACTTCAACTCCCAGAATTCCCCAGCCAGCATGCTTCAAGATGGGTAGACTTCAACTCCCAGAATTCCCCAGCCAGCATGCTTGAAGATAGGTAGACTTCAACTCCTAGAATTCCCCAGCCAGCATGCTTGAAGATAGGTAGACTTCAACTCCCAGAATTCCCAAGCCAGCATGCTTGAAGATAGGTAGACTTCAACTCCTAGAATTCCCCAGCCAGCATGCTTGAAGATAGGTAGACTTCAACTCCCAGAATTCCCCAGCCAGCATGCTTGAAGATGGGTAGACTTCAACTCCCAGAATTCCCCAGCCAGCATGCTTGAAGATAGGTAGACTTCAACTCCCAGAATTCCCCAGCCAGCATGCTTGAAGATAGGTAGACTTCAACTCCCAGAATTCCCCAGCCAGCATGCTTGAAGATAGGTAGACTTCAACTCCTAGAATTCCCCAGCCAGCATGCTTGAAGATAGGTAGACTTCAACTCCCAGAATTCCCCAGCCAGCATGCTTGAAGATAGGTAGACTTCAACTCCCAGAATTCCCCAGCCAGCATGCTTGAAGATAGGTAGACTTCAACTCCCAGAATTCCCCAGCCAGCATGCTTGAAGATAGGTAGACTTCAACTCCTAGAATTCCCCAGCCAGCATGCTTGAAGATAGGTAGACTTCAACTCCCAGAATTCCCCAGCCAGCATGCTTGAAGATAGGTAGACTTCAACTCCCAGAATTCCCCAGCCAGCATGCTTGAAGATGGGTAGACTTCAACTCCTAGAATTCCCCAGCCAGCATGCTTGAAGATAGGTAGACTTCAACTCCCAGAATTCCCCAGCCAGCATGCTTGAAGATAGGTAGACTTCAACTCCCAGAATTCCCCAGCCAGCATGCTTGAAGATAGGTAGACTTCAACTCCTAGAATTCCCCAGCCAGCATGCTTGAAGATAGGTAGACTTCAACTCCCAGAATTCCCAAGCCAGCATGCTTGAAGATAGGTAGACTTCAACTCCCAGAATTCCCCAGCCAGCATGCTTGAAGATAGGTAGACTTCAACTCCCAGAATTCCCCAGCCAGCATGCTTGAAGATGGGTAGACTTCAACTCCCAGAATTCCCCAGCCAGCATGCTTGAAGATAGGTAGACTTCAACTCCCAGAATTCCCCAGCCAGCATGCTTGAAGATAGGTAGACTTCAACTCCCAGAATTCCCCAGCCAGCATGCTTGAAGATAGGTAGACTTCAACTCCCAGAATTCCCCAGCCAGCATGCTTGAAGATAGGTAGACTTCAACTCCTAGAATTCCCCAGCCAGCATGCTTGAAGATAGGTAGACTTCAACTCCCAGAATTCCCCAGCCAGCATGCTTGAAGATAGGTAGACTTCAACTCCCAGAATTCCCCAGCCAGCATGCTTGAAGATAGGTAGACTTCAACTCCTAGAATTCGCCAGCCAGCATGCTTGAAGATAGGTAGACTTCAACTCCCAGAATTCCCCAGCCAGCATGCTTGAAGATAGGTAGACTTCAACTCCCAGA
Organism: Charina bottae; assembly: GCA_023362775.1. Lineage (NCBI taxonomy): Eukaryota > Metazoa > Chordata > Lepidosauria > Squamata > Charinaidae > Charina > Charina bottae. The sequence goes on from JALMGJ010000034.1 coordinate 5,988,856, forward strand.
ATTCCCCAGCCAGCATGCTTGAAGATAGGTAGACTTCAACTCCCAGAATTCCCCAGCCAGCATGCTTGAAGATAGGTAGACTTCAACTCCTAGAATTCCCCAGCCAGCATGCTTGAAGATAGGTAGACTTCAACTCCCAGAATTCCCCAGCCAGCATGCTTGAAGATGGGTAGACTTCAACTCCCAGAATTCCCCAGCCAGCATGCTTGAAGATAGGTAGACTTCAACTCCTAGAATTCCCCAGCCAGCATGCTTGAAGATAGGTAGACTTCAACTCCCAGAATTCCCAAGCCAGCATGCTTGAAGATAGGTAGACTTCAACTCCTAGAATTCCCCAGCCAGCATGCTTGAAGATAGGTAGACTTCAACTCCCAGAATTCCCCAGCCAGCATGCTTGAAGATGGGTAGACTTCAACTCCTAGAATTCCCCAGCCAGCATGCTTGAAGATAGGTAGACTTCAACTCCCAGAATTCCCCAGCCAGCATGCTTGAAGATGGGTAGACTTCAACTCCTAGAATTCCCCAGCCAGCATGCTTGAAGATAGGTAGACTTCAACTCCCAGAATTCCCCAGCCAGCATGCTTGAAGATGGGTAGACTTCAACTCCTAGAATTCCCAAGCCAGCATGCTTGAAGATAGGTAGACTTCAACTCCCAGAATTCCCCAGCCAGCATGCTTGAAGATAGGTAGACTTCAACTCCCAGAATTCCCCAGCCAGCATGCTTGAAGATAGGTAGACTTCAACTCCTAGAATTCCCCAGCCAGCATGCTTGAAGATAGGTAGACTTCAACTCCCAGAATTCCCAAGCCAGCATGCTTGAAGATAGGTAGACTTCAACTCCCAGAATTCCCCAGCCAGCATGCTTGAAGATAGGTAGACTTCAACTCCCAGAATTCCCCAGCCAGCATGCTTGAAGATGGGTAGACTTCAACTCCCAGAATTCCCCAGCCAGCATGCTTGAAGATAGGTAGACTTCAACTCCCAGAATTCCCCAGCCAGCATGCTTGAAGATAGGTAGACTTCAACTCCCAGAATTCCCCAGCCAGCATGCTTGAAGATAGGTAGACTTCAACTCCCAGAATTCCCCAGCCAGCATGCTTGAAGATAGGTAGACTTCAACTCCTAGAATTCCCCAGCCAGCATGCTTGAAGATAGGTAGACTTCAACTCCCAGAATTCCCCAGCCAGCATGCTTGAAGATAGGTAGACTTCAACTCCCAGAATTCCCCAGCCAGCATGCTTGAAGATAGGTAGACTTCAACTCCTAGAATTCCCCAGCCAGCATGCTTGAAGATAGGTAGACTTCAACTCCCAGAATTCCCCAGCCAGCATGCTTGAAGATAGGTAGACTTCAACTCCCAGAATTCCCCAGCCAGCATGCTTGAAGATAGGTAGACTTCAACTCCCAGAATTCCCCAGCCAGCATGCTTGAAGATAGGTAGACTTCAACTCCTAGAATTCCCCAGCCAGCATGCTTGAAGATAGGTAGACTTCAACTCCCAGAATTCCCCAGCCAGCATGCTTGAAGATGGGTAGACTTCAACTCCCAGAATTCCCCAGCCAGCATGCTTGAAGATAGGTAGACTTCAACTCCTAGAATTCCCCAGCCAGCATGCTTGAAGATAGGTAGACTTCAACTCCCAGAATTCCCAAGCCAGCATGCTTGAAGATAGGTAGACTTCAACTCCTAGAATTCCCCAGCCAGCATGCTTGAAGATAGGTAGACTTCAACTCCCAGAATTCCCCAGCCAGCATGCTTGAAGATGGGTAGACTTCAACTCCCAGAATTCCCCAGCCAGCATGCTTGAAGATAGGTAGACTTCAACTCCCAGAATTCCCCAGCCAGCATGCTTGAAGATAGGTAGACTTCAACTCCCAGAATTCCCCAGCCAGCATGCTTGAAGATAGGTAGACTTCAACTCCTAGAATTCCCCAGCCAGCATGCTTGAAGATAGGTAGACTTCAACTCCCAGAATTCCCCAGCCAGAATGCTTGAAGATGGGTAGACTTCAACTACCAGAATTCCCCAGCCAGCATGCTTGAAGATAGGTAGACTTCAACTCCTAGAATTCCCCAGCCAGCATGCTTGAAGATGGGTAGACTTCAACTCCTAGAATTCCCCAGCCAGCATGCTTGAAGATAGGTAGACTTCAACTACCAGAATTCCCCAGCCAGCATGCTTGAAGATAGGTAGACTTCAACTCCTAGAATTCCCCAGCCAGCATGCTTGAAGATAGGTAGACTTCAACTCCCAGAATTCCCCAGCCAGCATGCTTGAAGATGGGTAGACTTCAACTCCTAGAATTCCCCAGCCAGCATGCTTGAAGATAGGTAGACTTCAACTCCCAGAATTCCCCAGCCAGCATGCTTGAAGATGGGTAGACTTCAACTCCCAGAATTCCCCAGCCAGCATGCTTGAAGATGGGTAGACTTCAACTCCTAGAATTCCCCAGCCAGCATGCTTGAAGATAGGTAGACTTCAACTCCCAGAATTCCCCAGCCAGCATGCTTGAAGATGGGTAGACTTCAACTCCTAGAATTCCCCAGCCAGCATGCTTGAAGATAGGTAGACTTCAACTCCCAGAATTCCCCAGCCAGCATGCTTGAAGATAGGTAGACTTCAACTACCAGAATTCCCCAGCCAGCATGCTTGAAGATAGGTAGACTTCAACTCCTAGAATTCCCCAGCCAGCATGCTTGAAGATAGGTAGACTTCAACTCCCAGAATTCCCAAGCCAGCATGCTTGAAGATAGGTAGACTTCAACTCCCAGAATTCCCCAGCCAGCATGCTTGAAGATAGGTAGACTTCAACTCCCAGAATTCCCCAGCCAGCATGCTTGAAGATGGGTAGACTTCAACTCCCAGAATTCCCCAGCCAGCATGCTTGAAGATAGGTAGACTTCAACTCCCAGAATTCCCCAGCCAGCATGCTTGAAGATAGGTAGACTTCAACTCCCAGAATTCCCCAGCCAGCATGCTTGAAGATAGGTAGACTTCAACTCCTAGAATTCCCCAGCCAGCATGCTTGAAGATAGGTAGACTTCAACTCCCAGAATTCCCCAGCCAGCATGCTTGAAGATGGGTAGACTTCAACTCCTAGAATTCCCCAGCCAGCATGCTTGAAGATAGGTAGACTTCAACTCCTAGAATTCCCCAGCCAGCATGCTTGAAGATAGGTAGACTTCAACTCCTAGAATTCCCCAGCCAGCATGCTTGAAGATGGGTAGACTTCAACTCCTAGAATTCCCCAGCCAGCATGCTTGAAGATAGGTAGACTTCAACTCCCAGAATTCCCCAGCCAGCATGCTTGAAGATAGGTAGACTTCAACTCCCAGAATTCCCCAGCCAGCATGCTTGAAGATAGGTAGACTTCAACTCCTAGAATTCCCCAGCCAGCATGCTTGAAGATAGGTAGACTTCAACTCCCAGAATTCCCCAGCCAGCATGCTTGAAGATGGGTAGACTTCAACTCCTAGAATTCCCCAGCCAGCATGCTTGAAGATAGGTAGACTTCAACTCCTAGAATTCCCCAGCCAGCATGCTTGAAGATAGGTAGACTTCAACTCCCAGAATTCCCCAGCCAGCATGCTTGAAGATGGGTAGACTTCAACTCCTAGAATTCCCCAGCTAGCATGCTTGAAGATGGGTAGACTTCAACTCCCAGAATTCCCCAGCCAGCATGCTTGAAGATAGGTAGACTTCAACTCCCAGAATTCCCCAGCCAGCATGCTTGAAGATAGGTAGACTTCAACTCCTAGAATTCCCCAGCCAGCATGCTTGAAGATAGGTAGACTTCAACTCCCAGAATTCCCCAGCCAGCATGCTTGAAGATGGGTAGACTTCAACTCCTAGAATTCCCCAGCTAGCATGCTTGAAGATGGGTAGACTTCAACTCCCAGAATTCCCCAGCCAGCATGCTTGAAGATAGGTAGACTTCAACTCCCAGAATTCCCCAGCCAGCATGCTTGAAGATAGGTAGACTTCAACTCCCAGAATTCCCCAGCCAGCATGCTTGAAGATAGGTAGACTTCAACTCCCAGAATTCCCCAGCCAGCATGCTTGAAGATAGGTAGACTTCAACTCCCAGAATTCCCCAGCCAGCATGCTTGAAGATAGGTAGACTTCCCTAGAATTCCCCAGCCAGCATGCTTGAAGATAGGTAGACTTCAACTCCCAGAATTCCCCAGCCAGCATGCTTGAAGATAGGTAGACTTCAACTCCCAGAATTCCCCAGCCTGCATGCTTGAAGATAGGTAGACTTCAAATCCCAGAATTCCCCAGCCAGCATGCTTGAAGATAGGTAGACTTCAACTCCCAGAATTCCCCAGCCAGCATGCTTGAAGATAGGTAGACTTCAACTCCCAGAATTCCCCAGCCAGCATGCTTGAAGATAGTTAGACTTCAACTCCTAGAATTCCCCAGCCAGCATGCTTGAAGATAGGTAGACTTCAACTCCCAGAATTCCCCAGCCAGCATGCTTGAAGATAGGTAGACTTCAACTCCTAGAATTCCCCAGCCAGCATGCTTGAAGATAGGTAGACTTCAACTCCCAGAATTCCCCAGCCAGCATGCTTGAAGATGGGTAGACTTCAACTCCTAGAATTCCCCAGCCAGCATGCTTGAAGATAGGTAGACTTCAACTCCCAGAATTCCCCAGCCAGCATGCTTGAAGATGGGTAGACTTCAACTCCCAGAATTCCCCAGCCAGCATGCTTGAAGATGGCTAGACTTCAACTCCTAGAATTCCCCAGCCAGCATGCTTGAAGATAGGTAGACTTCAACTCCCAGAATTCCCCAGCCAGCATGCTTGAAGATGGGTAGACTTCAACTCCTAGAATTCCCCAGCCAGCATGCTTGAAGATAGGTAGACTTCAACTCCCAGAATTCCCCAGCCAGCATGCTTGAAGATAGGTAGACTTCAACTACCAGAATTCCCCAGCCAGCATGCTTGAAGATAGGTAGACTTCAACTCCTAGAATTCCCCAGCCAGCATGCTTGAAGATAGGTAGACTTCAACTCCCAGAATTCCCAAGCCAGCATGCTTGAAGATAGGTAGACTTCAACTCCCAGAATTCCCCAGCCAGCATGCTTGAAGATAGGTAGACTTCAACTCCCAGAATTCCCCAGCCAGCATGCTTGAAGATGGGTAGACTTCAACTCCCAGAATTCCCCAGCCAGCATGCTTGAAGATAGGTAGACTTCAACTCCCAGAATTCCCCAGCCAGCATGCTTGAAGATAGGTAGACTTCAACTCCCAGAATTCCCCAGCCAGCATGCTTGAAGATAGGTAGACTTCAACTCCCAGAATTCCCCAGCCAGCATGCTTGAAGATAGGTAGACTTCAACTCCTAGAATTCCCCAGCCAGCATGCTTGAAGATAGGTAGACTTCAACTCCCAGAATTCCCCAGCCAGCATGCTTGAAGATGGGTAGACTTCAACTCCTAGAATTCCCCAGCCAGCATGCTTGAAGATAGGTAGACTTCAACTCCTAGAATTCCCCAGCCAGCATGCTTGAAGATAGGTAGACTTCAACTCCTAGAATTCCCCAGCCAGCATGCTTGAAGATGGGTAGACTTCAACTCCTAGAATTCCCCAGCCAGCATGCTTGAAGATAGGTAGACTTCAACTCCCAGAATTCCCCAGCCAGCATGCTTGAAGATAGGTAGACTTCAACTCCCAGAATTCCCCAGCCAGCATGCTTGAAGATAGGTAGACTTCAACTCCTAGAATTCCCCAGCCAGCATGCTTGAAGATAGGTAGACTTCAACTCCCAGAATTCCCCAGCCAGCATGCTTGAAGATGGGTAGACTTCAACTCCTAGAATTCCCCAGCCAGCATGCTTGAAGATAGGTAGACTTCAACTCCTAGAATTCCCCAGCCAGCATGCTTGATGATAGGTAGACTTCAACTCCCAGAATTCCCCAGCCAGCATGCTTGAAGATGGGTAGACTTCAACTCCTAGAATTCCCCAGCTAGCATGCTTGAAGATGGGTAGACTTCAACTCCCAGAATTCCCCAGCCAGCATGCTTGAAGATAGGTAGACTTCAACTCCCAGAATTCCCCAGCCAGCATGCTTGAAGATAGGTAGACTTCAACTCCTAGAATTCCCCAGCCAGCATGCTTGAAGATAGGTAGACTTCAACTCCCAGAATTCCCCAGCCAGCATGCTTGAAGATGGGTAGACTTCAACTCCTAGAATTCCCCAGCCAGCATGCTTGAAGATGGGTAGACTTCAACTCCCAGAATTCCCCAGCCAGCATGCTTGAAGATAGGTAGACTTCAACTCCCAGAATTCCCCAGCCAGCATGCTTGAAGATAGGTAGACTTCAACTCCCAGAATTCCCCAGCCAGCATGCTTGAAGATAGGTAGACTTCAACTCCCAGAATTCCCCAGCCAGCATGCTTGAAGATAGGTAGACTTCAACTCCCAGAATTCCCCAGCCAGCATGCTTGAAGATAGGTAGACTTCCCTAGAATTCCCCAGCCAGCATGCTTGAAGATAGGTAGACTTCAACTCCCAGAATTCCCCAGCCAGCATGCTTGAAGATAGGTAGACTTCAACTCCCAGAATTCCCCAGCCTGCATGCTTGAAGATAGGTAGACTTCAACTCCCAGAATTCCCCAGCCAGCATGCTTGAAGATAGGTAGACTTCAACTCCCAGAATTCCCCAGCCAGCATGCTTGAAGATAGGTAGACTTCAACTCCCAGAATTCCCCAGCCAGCATGCTTGAAGATAGGTAGACTTCAACTCCCAGAATTCCCCAGCCAGCATGCTTGAAGATAGTTAGACTTCAACTCCTAGAATTCCCCAGCCAGCATGCTTGAAGATAGGTAGACTTCAACTCCCAGAATTCCCCAGCCAGCATGCTTGAAGATAGGTAGACTTCAACTCCTAGAATTCCCCAGCCAGCATGCTTGAAGATAGGTAGACTTCAACTCCCAGAATTCCCCAGCCAGCATGCTTGAAGATGGGTAGACTTCAACTCCTAGAATTCCCCAGCCAGCATGCTTGAAGATAGGTAGACTTCAACTCCCAGAATTCCCCAGCCAGCATGCTTGAAGATAGGTAGACTTCAACTCCCAGAATTCCCCAGCCAGCATGCTTGAAGATAGGTAGACTTCAACTCCCAGAATTCCCCAGCCAGCATGCTTGAAGATGGGTAGACTTCAACTCCCAGAATTCCCCAGCCAGCATGCTTGAAGATGGGTAGACTTCAACTCCTAGAATTCCCCAGCCAGCATGCTTGAAGATAGGTAGACTTCAACTCCCAGAATTCCCCAGCCAGCATGCTTGAAGATGGGTAGACTTCAACTCCTAGAATTCCCCAGCCAGCATGCTTGAAGATAGGTAGACTTCAACTCCCAGAATTCCCCAGCCAGCATGCTTGAAGATAGGTAGACTTCAACTCCCAGAATTCCCCAGCCAGCATGCTTGAAAATAGGTAGACTTCAACTCCTAGAATTCCCCAGCCAGCATGCTTGAAGATAGGTAGACTTCAACTCCCAGAATTCCCAAGCCAGCATGCTTGAAGATATGTAGACTTCAACTCCCAGAATTCCCCAGCCAGCATGCTTGAAGATAGGTAGACTTCAACTCCCAGAATTCCCCAGCCAGCATGCTTGAAGATGGGTAGACTTCAACTCCCAGAATTCCCCAGCCAGCATGCTTGAAGATAGGTAGACTTCAACTCCCAGAATTCCCCAGCCAGCATGCTTGAAGATAGGTAGACTTCAACTCCCAGAATTCCCCAGCCAGCATGCTTGAAGATAGGTAGACTTCAACTCCCAGAATTCCCCAGCCAGCATGCTTGAAGATGGGTAGACTTCAACTCCTAGAATTCCCCAGCCAGCATGCTTGAAGATAGGTAGACTTCAACTCCCAGAATTCCCCAGCCAGCATGCTTGAAGATGGGTAGACTTCAACTCCTAGAATTCCCCAGCCAGCATGCTTGAAGATAGGTAGACTTCAACTCCTAGAATTCCCCAGCCAGCATGCTTGAAGATAGGTAGACTTCAACTCCTAGAATTCCCCAGCCAGCATGCTTGAAGATGGGTAGACTTCAACTCCTAGAATTCCCCAGCCAGCATGCTTGAAGATAGGTAGACTTCAACTCCCAGAATTCCCCAGCCAGCATGCTTGAAGATAGGTAGACTTCAACTCCCAGAATTCCCCAGCCAGCATGCTTGAAGATAGGTAGACTTCAACTCCCAGAATTCCCCAGCCAGCATGCTTGAAGATAGGTAGACTTCAACTCCCAGAATTCCCCAGCCAGCATGCTTGAAGATGGGTAGACTTCAACTCCTAGAATTCCCCAGCCAGCATGCTTGATGATAGGTAGACTTCAACTCCTAGAATTCCCCAGCCAGCATGCTTGAAGATAGGTAGACTTCAACTCCCAGAATTCCCCAGCCAGCATGCTTGAAGATGGGTAGACTTCAACTCCTAGAATTCCCCAGCTAGCATGCTTGAAGATGGGTAGACTTCAACTCCCAGAATTCCCCAGCCAGCATGCTTGAAGATAGGTAGACTTCAACTCCCAGAATTCCCCAGCCAGCATGCTTGAAGATAGGTAGACTTCAACTCCTAGAATTCCCCAGCCAGCATGCTTGAAGATAGGTAGACTTCAACTCCCAGAATTCCCCAGCCAGCATGCTTGAAGATGGGTAGACTTCAACTCCTAGAATTCCCCAGCTAGCATGCTTGAAGATGGGTAGACTTCAACTCCCAGAATTCCCCAGCCAGCATGCTTGAAGATAGGTAGACTTCAACTCCCAGAATTCCCCAGCCAGCATGCTTGAAGATAGGTAGACTTCAACTCCCAGAATTCCCCAGCCAGCATGCTTGAAGATAGGTAGACTTCAACTCCCAGAATTCCCCAGCCAGCATGCTTGAAGATAGGTAGACTTCAACTCCCAGAATTCCCCAGCCAGCATGCTTGAAGATAGGTAGACTTCAACTCCCAGAATTCCCCAGCCAGCATGCTTGAAGATAGGTAGACTTCCCTAGAATTCCCCAGCCAGCATGCTTGAAGATAGGTAGACTTCAACTCCCAGAATTCCCCAGCCAGCATGCTTGAAGATAGGTAGACTTCAACTCCCAGAATTCCCCAGCCAGCATGCTTGAAGATAGGTAGACTTCAACTCCCAGAATTCCCCAGCCAGCATGCTTGAAGATAGGTAACTTCAACTCCCAGAATTCCCCAGCCAGCATGCTTGAAGATAGGTAGACTTCAACTCCCAGAATTCCCCAGCCAGCATGCTTGAAGATAGGTAGACTTCAACTCCCAGAATTCCCCAGCCAGCATGCTTGAAGATAGTTAGACTTCAACTCCTAGAATTCCCCAGCCAGCATGCTTGAAGATAGGTAGACTTCAACTCCCAGAATTCCCCAGCCAGCATGCTTGAAGATAGGTAGACTTCAACTCCTAGAATTCCCCAGCCAGCATGCTTGAAGATAGGTAGACTTCAACTCCCAGAATTCCCCAGCCAGCATGCTTGAAGATGGGTAGACTTCAACTCCTAGAATTCCCCAGCCAGCATGCTTGAAGATAGGTAGACGTCAACTCCCAGAATTCCCCAGCCAGCATGCTTGAAGATAGGTAGACTTCAACTCCCAGAATTCCCCAGCCAGCATGCTTGAAGATAGGTAGATTTCAACTACCAGAATTCCCCAGCCAGCATGCTTGAAGATAGGTAGACTTCAACTCCTAGAATTCCCCAGCCAGCATGCTTGAAGATAGGTAGACTTCAACTCCCAGAATTCCCAAGCCAGCATGCTTGAAGATAGGTAGACTTCAACTCCCAGAATTCCCATGCCAGCATGCTTGAAGATAGGTAGACTTCAACTCCCAGAATTCCCCAGCCAGCATGCTTGAAGATGGGTAGACTTCAACTCCCAGAATTCCCCAGCCAGCATGCTTGAAGATGGGTAGACTTCAACTCCCAGAATTCCCCAGCCAGCATGCTTGAAGATGGGTAGACTTCAACTCCCAGAATTCCCCAGCCAGCATGCTTGAAGATAGGTAGACTTCAACTCCCAGAATTCCCAAGCCAGCATGCTTGAAGATAGGTAGACTTCAACTCCCAGAATTCCCAAGCCAGCATGCTTGAAGATAGGTAGACTTCAACTCCCAGAATTCCCCAGCCAGCATGCTTGAAGATAGGTAGACTTCAACTCCCAGAATTCCCCAGCCAGCATGCTTGAAGATAGGTAGACTTCAACTCCCAGAATTCCCCAGCCAGCATGCTTGAAGATAGGTAGACTTCAACTCCCAGAATTCCCCAGCCAGCATGCTTGAAGATAGGTAGACTTCAACTCCCAGAATTCCCCAGCCAGCATGCTTGAAGATAGGTAGACTTCAACTCCTAGAATTCCCCAGCCAGCATGCTTGAAGATAGGTAGACTTCAACTCCCAGAATTCCCCAGCCAGCATGCTTGAAGATAGGTAGACTTCAACTCCCAGAATTCCCCAGCCAGCATGCTTGAAGATAGGTAGACTTCAACTCCCAGAATTCCCCAGCCAGCATGCTTGAAGATAGGTAGACTTCAACTCCTAGAATTCCCCAGCCAGCATGCTTGAAGATAGGTAGACTTCAACTCCCAGAATTCCCCAGCCAGCATGCTTGAAGATAGGTAGACTTCAACTCCCAGAATTCCCCAGCCAGCATGCTTGAAGATAGGTAGACTTCAACTCCCAGAATTCCCCAGCCAGCATGCTTGAAGATAGGTAGACTTCAACTCCCAGAATTCCCCAGCCAGCATGCTTGAAGATAGGTAGACTTCAACTCCCAGAATTCCCCAGCCAGCATGCTTGAAGATAGGTAGACTTCAACTCCTAGAATTCCCCAGCCAGCATGCTTGAAGATAGGTAGACTTCAACTCCCAGAATTCCCCAGCCAGCATGCTTGAAGATAGGTAGACTTCAACTCCCAGAATTCCCCAGCCAGCATGCTTGAAGATAGGTAGACTTCAACTCCCAGAATTCCCCAGCCAGCATGCTTGAAGATGGGTAGACTTCAACTCCTAGAATTCCCCAGCCAGCATGCTTGAAGATAGGTAGACTTCAACTCCTAGAATTCCCCAGCCAGCATGCTTGAAGATAGGTAGACTTCAACTCCCAGAATTCCCAAGCCAGCATGCTTGAAGATAGGTAGACTTCAACTCCTAGAATTCCCCAGCCAGCATGCTTGAAGATAGGTAGACTTCAACTCCTAGAATTCCCAAGCCAGCATGCTTGAAGATAGGTAGACCAACTCCCAGAATTCCCCAGCCAGCATGCTTGAAGATAGGTAGACCAACTCCCAGAATTCCCCAGCCAGCATGCTTGAAGATGGGTAGACTTCAACTCCTAGAATTCCCCAGCCAGCATGCTTGAAGATGGGTAGACTTCAACTCCCAGAATTCCCCAGCCAGCATGCTTGAAGATAGGTAGACTTCAACTCCCAGAATTCCCCAGCCAGCATGCTTGAAGATAGGTAAACTTCAACTCCCAGAATTCCCCAGCCAGCATGCTTGAAGATAGGTAGACTTCAACTCCTAGAATTCCCCAGCCAGCATGCTTGAAGATAGGTAGACTTCAACTCCCAGAATTCCCCAGCCAGCATGCTTGAAGATAGGTAGACTTCAACTCCCAGAATTCCCCAGCCAGCATGCTTGAAGATAGGTAGACTTCAACTCCTAGAATTCCCCAGCCAGCATGCTTGAAGATAGGTAGACTTCAACTCCTAGAATTCCCCAGCCAGCATGCTTGAAGATAGGTAGACCAACTCCCAGAATTCCCCAGCCAGCATGCTTGAAGATGGGTAGACTTCAACTCCCAGAATTCCCCAGCCAGCATGCTTGAAGATGGGTAGACTTCAACTCCCAGAATTCCCCAGCCAGCATGCTTGAAGATAGGTAGACTTCAACTCCCAGAATTCCCAAGCCAGCATGCTTGAAGATAGTAGACTTCAACTCCTAGAATTCCCCAGCCAGCATGCTTGAAGATAGGTAGACTTCAACTCCCAGAATTCCCCAGCCAGCATGCTTGATGATGGGTAGACTTCAACTCCTATAATTCCCCAGCCAGCATGCTTGAAGATAGGTAGACTTCAACTCCCAGAATTCCCCAGCCAGCATGCTTGATGATGGGTAGACTTCAACTCCTAGAATTCCCCAGCCAGCATGCTTGAAGATGGGTAGACTTCAACTCCCAGAATTCCCCAGCTAGCATGCTTGAAGATAGGTAGACTTCAACTCCTAGAATTCCCCAGCCAGCATGCTTGAAGATAGGTAGACTTCAACTCCCAGAATTCCCCAGCCAGCATGCTTGATGATGGGTAGACTTCAACTTCTAGAATTCCCCAGCCAGCATGCTTGAAGATGGGTAGACCAACTCCCAGAATTCCCCAGCCAGCATGCTTGAAGATGGGTAGACTTCAACTCCCAGAATTCCCCAGCCAGCATGCTTGAAGATAAGTAGACTTCAACTCCCAGAATTCCCCAGCCAGCATGCTTGAAGATAGGTAGACTTCAACTCCTAGAATTCCCCAGCCAGCATGCTTGAAGATAGGTAGACTTCAACTCCCAGAATTCCCCAGCCAGCATGCTTGAAGATAGGTAGACTTCAACTCCCAGAATTCCCAAGCCAGCATGCTTGAAGATAGGTAGACTTCAACTCCTAGAATTCCCCAGCCAGCATGCTTGAAGATAGGTAGACTTCAACTCCCAGAATTCCCCAGCCAGCATGCTTGAAGATAGGTAGACTTCAACTCCTAGAATTCCCCAGCCAGCATGCTTGAAGATAGGTAGACTTCAACTCCTAGAATTCCCCAGCCAGCATGCTTGAAGATAGGTAGACCAACTCCCAGAATTCCCCAGCCAGCATGCTTGAAGATGGGTAGACTTCAACTCCCAGAATTCCCCAGCCAGCATGCTTGAAGATGGGTAGACTTCAACTCCCAGAATTCCCCAGCCAGCATGCTTGAAGATAGGTAGACTTCAACTCCTAGAATTCCCCAGCCAGCATGCTTGAAGATAGGTAGACTTCAACTCCCAGAATTCCCAAGCCAGCATGCTTGAAGATAGGTAGACTTCAACTCCTAGAATTCCCCAGCCAGCATGCTTGAAGATAGGTAGACTTCAACTCCCAGAATTCCCCAGCCAGCATGCTTGATGATGGGTAGACTTCAACTCCTATAATTCCCCAGCCAGCATGCTTGAAGATAGGTAGACTTCAACTCCCAGAATTCCCCAGCCAGAATGCTTGAAGATAGGTAGACTTCAACTCCCAGAATTCCCAAGCCAGCATGCTTGAAGATAGGTAGACTTCAACTCCTAGAATTCCCCAGCCAGCATGCTTGAAGATAGGTAGACTTCAACTCCCAGAATTCCCCAGCCAGCATGCTTGATGATGGGTAGACTTCAACTCCTATAATTCCCCAGCCAGCATGCTTGAAGATAGGTAGACTTCAACTCCCAGAATTCCCCAGCCAGCATGCTTGATGATGGGTAGACTTCAACTCCTAGAATTCCCCAGCCAGCATGCTTGAAGATGGGTAGACTTCAACTCCCAGAATTCCCCAGCTAGCATGCTTGAAGATAGGTAGACTTCAACTCCTAGAATTCCCCAGCCAGCATGCTTGAAGATAGGTAGACTTCAACTCCCAGAATTCCCCAGCTAGCATGCTTGAAGATAGGTAGACTTCAACTCCTAGAATTCCCCAGCCAGCATGCTTGAAGATAGGTAGACTTCAACTCCCAGAATTCCCCAGCCAGCATGCTTGATGATGGGTAGACTTCAACTTCTAGAATTCCCCAGCCAGCATGCTTGAAGATGGGTAGACCAACTCCCAGAATTCCCCAGCCAGCATGCTTGAAGATGGGTAGACTTCAACTCCCAGAATTCCCCAGCCAGCATGCTTGAAGATAGGTAGACTTCAACTCCCAGAATTCCCCAGCCAGCATGCTTGAAGATAGGTAGACTTCAACTCCTAGAATTCCCCAGCCAGCATGCTTGAAGATAGGTAGACTTCAACTCCCAGAATTCCCCAGCCAGCATGCTTGAAGATAGGTAGACTTCAACTCCCAGAATTCCCAAGCCAGCATGCTTGAAGATAGGTAGACTTCAACTCCTAGAATTCCCCAGCCAGCATGCTTGAAGATAGGTAGACTTCAACTCCCAGAATTCCCCAGCCAGCATGCTTGAAGATAGGTAGACTTCAACTCCTAGAATTCCCCAGCCAGCATGCTTGAAGATAGGTAGACTTCAACTCCTAGAATTCCCCAGCCAGCATGCTTGAAGATAGGTAGACCAACTCCCAGAATTCCCCAGCCAGCATGCTTGAAGATGGGTAGACTTCAACTCCCAGAATTCCCCAGCCAGCATGCTTGAAGATGGGTAGACTTCAACTCCCAGAATTCCCCAGCCAGCATGCTTGAAGATAGGTAGACTTCAACTCCTAGAATTCCCCAGCCAGCATGCTTGAAGATAGGTAGACTTCAACTCCCAGAATTCCCAAGCCAGCATGCTTGAAGATAGGTAGACTTCAACTCCTAGAATTCCCCAGCCAGCATGCTTGAAGATAGGTAGACTTCAACTCCCAGAATTCCCCAGCCAGCATGCTTGATGATGGGTAGACTTCAACTCCTATAATTCCCCAGCCAGCATGCTTGAAGATAGGTAGACTTCAACTCCTAGAATTCCCCAGCCAGAATGCTTGAAGATAGGTAGACTTCAACTCCCAGAATTCCCAAGCCAGCATGCTTGAAGATAGGTAGACTTCAACTCCTAGAATTCCCCAGCCAGCATGCTTGAAGATAGGTAGACTTCAACTCCCAGAATTCCCCAGCCAGCATGCTTGATGATGGGTAGACTTCAACTCCCAGAATTCCCCAGCCAGCATGCTTGATGATGGGTAGACTTCAACTTCTAGAATTCCCCAGCCAGCATGCTTGAAGATGGGTAGACTTCAACTCCCAGAATTCCCCAGCCAGCATGCTTGAAGATGGGTAGACTTCAACTCCTAGAATTCCCCAGCCAGCATGCTTGAAGATAGGTAGACTTCAACTCCCAGAATTCCCCAGCCAGCATGCTTGAAGATGGGTAGACTTCAACTCCCAGAATTCCCCAGCCTCCATGCTGGCTGGGGAATTCTGTGAGTTGAAGTCCACCCAGCTGCAACTTGCTGACGTTGAGAAACGCCGGACTAGCAGGCACCAAGGGAGACCTACTTGGGTCCCCGGGGCGCCGTGTCAAAGAACCATGCCAGGTTCATGGTTCAATCTTCCCCAGCACCGAATGGACTGGCCATTGATGTCTCCTCTGGGGGTGGATTTTGGGGGATTCACGGAGGCTTATATGGACCACCTGTTATCCATTCAAGTTCTTTAAACAGAGCCCCAAATGGCAACAGGCAGAGAGGCAAGGTTGGTGCAAAAGAAGATTGGGCCCAGTGCAGCTCAGTGGCTGGGGAGCTGTGGGCTGCCAGCGGTGCCCTGGCCAAAAGGGGTGAGGGTATAACAACCTGGCCCCGCGGCCCACATTAAGATGCCCATGAAAATGGGCAGCCCTGGGTGCTTTGTTTACAAAAGGGGGCACTTCCCTTGCGCGTCAGCCCCGGCGCCGGTCTTTGGATGCGGGGCGCGTGCACGGCGAGGCCACGTGCGTCTCCGCCTGAAGGCAGCGAGGAGGAGGGGGGCGGTCACGCTCCCTGCTACCCTCAGCTGCCAAATGTCGCTCGTGCATGGGGGGGGGGGGCAGGCTCACATCTGCTCGGGGTTCGGTCAAGGCGATGGGGACGGCGCAGCTTCCTCTCCCGGCCCGGCCCGGCCCCGATCTGCCGGCTAAACTCTCAGCTGCTGCAGATCATCGGGGATGGGCTGGGCACGTCAGGCTGATCCGGGCAGGCGGGGCAGGCGGCACGTGCCGGGGCGAGGGGTGCGAGGCCTCTCCGGCTGGATTAATTCCCCCTTTTGTCTGCCTCTTCGCCCCGCCCTCCGGAGCCCAAACCATCGAGGAAAACCTGCCTGGGAGCGGCTACCCAGCCCCGGGGCCGGCTTCTTCCCTGCTCCTCGGGACCCTGAAATTAATCTCCAGAGCAGATCAGGGGCTTGGAGCTTCTGTCTCCCTGCTTTGCCCCGCCTCTGCCCCTGCCTAGACCCCGATCTTTGGGGCCTTTCCACCTTCAGCTCTTCCTACGGGACATGGCACACGGCCCCCCGGGGCACAGCGGGGGAAGAGAGGGGCCACTTGGGTGTTATTCCCCCACCCCGCCCCAAGCATCGGGTCCGAGGCGAGGAGGAAGTGTGGAGCACAGACCGGAAGCTTTGATCCAGAATAGGGGAAAAATTGGGATGTGGAAGAAACTTCAATATTTCAGCTTAACTACATGGAAGTTCAGGCTTGTCTATATGTTAGCACAGTGTTTCTCAACCTTGGCCACTTTAAGCTGTGTGGACTTCAACTCCCAGAATTCCCCAGCCAGCCTTGCTAGTCTATAGTAGCAAACACTCAGGAGGAGTCTGGTAGCACCTAGTGTACGAAAGCTCATGCCCTTTTATAAAACTTCTGTATTGGAAAAGGTGCTATCAGACTCCTGATGTTTCCAGGGGGGGGGCAGCATAAAAGTGAGAGGCCAGCAGTTACTTGCTTCCCTCCCATTTAAAGATAAAGTTCCATGGAGCATGGAGGCTCAGCTTCACCACCCAGGCAAAAGTTAGCAGGAGACAGCCTAATCTTCCCCAGCACCGAATGGACTGGCCATTGATGTCTCCTCTGGGGGTGGATTTTGGGGGATTCACGGAGGCTTATATGGACCACCTGTTATCCATTCAAGTTCTTTAAACAGAGCCCCAAACGGCAACAGGCAGAGAGGCAAGGTTGGTGCAAAAGAAGATTGGAGCATCCGCAGGGGGTCAAAAGGGCAGCTGCAGTCATGGGAGGTGGTTGCGCATCGCGCATCAAAAAGGGATGAGATGCTGGCTTTTGCACACTGGCTGGGGAATTCTGGGAGTTGAAGTCCACCCATCCGAAAGCTGCTGAGATTGAGAAACACTGCTTCAGATGGAGGTGATTTTTAAAAAATTTAATGTGCAAAGCCAGCATTTCTCAAAGCCAAGTCATGGCCTTTCCTTTCCAAGAATGCCTCTAGCTCTCAGGGAGACCCCAAGGAATAGTTTAGAACAGTGTTTCTCAACCTTGGCCACTTTCAGATGGGTGGACTTCAACTCCCAGAATTCCCCTAGCTGGGGGATGTCTGTAGCTTGAATCATGTCAACTGGATTTCTATTTTCTTAATGGAAACGTTTCGCTCCTTATCCAAAGGGCTTCTTCAGTCTGAGTCTCAGACTGAAGAAGCCCCTTGGATAAGGAGCGAAACGTTTCCATTAAGAAAATAGAAATCCAGTTGACATGATTCAAGCTACAGACAATTCCACCTGGATGACTGAGAACCTTCATAGACCTAGCTGGGGGATTCTGGGAGTTGAAGTCCACGCATATGAAAGTGGCCAAGGTTGAGAAACACTGCTTTAGAAGATTAAAATGAAAGGGGGTTGCCGCCCAGAACTGTCTTTAGAAGCTGCCCAGGCAAGAAAGGGACAAGGCAGATATTTGGGGGGCATGAGCGCAGGCCAGTTAGAGAGCAAGCAGGGAGTTGGCAGACCTGGGCTACAAAGAGCACATTTTGTCCTTGGTAGTTCGGGGTTTTGCACCCCAGATCTGACCCCCCCCCCCGAAGGGCGGTGTCCCCACAATGGCCATTTGTCATTCAGTGGGACTAGCAAAGGCCTTCTCTGGCTGCCAGCTGGGCAAATGGGACCACCCCAAGGCTTCAGAGCTCCCTCATTTCAATGATTCTGTCCCTGAGGTTTTGTCTGCACCAGGGATGGCCACTAGATGGCAGCATGGCACAATGGACAGATTTACTACAAGTCCCCGGTTTAAGAACATAAAAGACTATTACCTTAAAAATTCGAGTTAAGTACCATGTTTTGGGTTAAATACACAATACTACTCTGTGGATTATCATGTTTAAGATGTTTTAGTGTATTTGGAAGTGTTTCTTAAGTGGAGTCCTTGGTGCTCTCTGAGCCTTGTTGTTTTCTTGCAGACGTTTCATTGTCAGGCTAGGCAACATCTTCAGTGCGAAAAGGGAGTGGAACTTGCTCTCTGTTTATATACCCTGGCTTGTCCTGCCTGTGTTGGTGGGGGTGTTGTACTCTCCTTAGTAGTACCTTGATTGGGTTGTTGTTTGCTGCTTGGTTGATTGACAGAGTTAATAGTGCCTTGATAAGGGTCTATTGCAGAACTTTCCAAACTGTGTGTCGCGACACAAAAGTGTGTCGCCACACACAGCGTGGTGTGTCGCCACACCACCCGGAAGCGGCGGCGCATGTGTGCACGGCAGCGGTGGCAGCGGCGCGGTATCAGTGTTTCCGCGTTTTAGCGGAGGCTGCCGCCGTTGCCATGCACGCGTGCGCCGCCGCACGTCCCCCTGCGCCGCCACCGTGCACACGCGCGCCGCCGCACGCCCCCCCACGCCACCGCCGTGCGCCCCCCCCCCCCCGCGTTGCCAGCAGCGGCACTATGGAAAGCCCTAGTCCAGGGGTCGGCAAACTTATTTTGCCGGGAGCCATTTCGATATGCTCATGCACATTTTGAAGTACTCGAGAGCCAGGGGGCGGGGTTTGCGGGCGGGGGCCAATCGCGTGGAAGGGGGAGGGGTTTGCGGGCGGGAGCCAATCGCGTGGAAGGGGGCGGGGTTTGTGGGCGGGGGCCAATCGCGCACACTTAGGGCCTGCTGCCGCCATGCCCGCTGCAGTGCCCGCCGCCGCCATGCCCGCTGCCACGACTGCGCAGGCGGAGCTGCCTGCCTGGCACTCGGGCGCTCCGGCTGGGGTGCAGCGGGACGGGAGCATCACCGGCGGCCCGCGAGGACCGGCCAGGGAAGGCGCGCGGGCGGAGCTCCCGTCCTGCTGCACCCCAGCCGGAGCGCCCGAGTGCCAGGCAGGCAGCTCCGCCCGCGTGCCTTCCCTGGCCGGTCCTCGCGGGCCGCCGGCGATGCTCCCGTCCCGCTGCACCCCAGCCAGAGCGCCCGAGTGCCAGGCAGGCAGCTCCGCCCGCGCGCCTTCCCTGGCCGGTCAAGATCCCTTCCCCGCCCCCAGCAGAACCAAATATGTTAAAAAGTGGGTAGGTAAAGCACGCTCGCGTAAACATCCTGGTTCCTTCATGATCAGTTGAGCAGCAGCCACGCAGCAGCAGCAGCAAGCGGGCGTCTTCGACAAATTGCTCTGGAAGGGGGCGGGGGAGGTTTGGAAGAAGAAGGGAAAGAGAGGCTCGACTGCTCCAGTCGCTTCTCTTCCAGAGCTCACGCCCCCAGTCCAGGCAAAGTAAAGCTGGTGGGGAATCCAGCGCGGGAGCGGGGTTTGCGGGCGGGAGCCAATTGCGCACACTTAGGGCTGTGGGGCGGAAATGTGCTGCTTTTGCACGGAGAAAAAGAGTAAGCAGAGCAGCAACGAAGAGGTTAAGGCAGGGCTTTCCAAACTTTTGCCGTTGGCGACACACCAACGGCCAGCCCACAAAAACCTGGAAGCACCGGCGGCAGTGCTTCCAGGTTGTCGCTGCAGCGGCAACGGCTGCCCCTTCGAAAGGGCAGGCTCCGGGGACCCCGAAAATGCCCTCGGTTCCGGCAGGGAGGCAAAAATTGCGCGTGCAGGCTGCCGGGCTTCCCGATGCACAGCTGATTGGCGCGGTGGGGGGGGGACGGGGTGGAAATTCTCTGTGCTGATCAGCTGTACGCCGGGAAGCCCCGCGCGCTGCGCGCGATTTTTGCCTCCCTGCTGGAACCGAGGGCATTTTCGGGGTCCCCAGAGCCTGCTCTTCCAAAGGGGCAGCGGCAGCAGCGGCGTCCTGGAACCCAGAAGCACTGATGGCCCACCACCGCTGCTGCCCCTTCGAAAGGGCAGACTCCGGGGACCCCGAAAATGCCCTCGGTTCCGGCAGGGAGGCAAAAATCGCGCGTGCAGGCTGCCGGGCTTCCCGACGCACAGCTGATCGGCGCGGTGGGGGGGGGAACGGGGTGGAAATTCTCTGTGCTGATCAGCTGTGCGCCGGGAAGCCCCGCGCGCGATTTTTGCCTCCCTGCCAGAGCCGAGGGCATTTTCATCAGCGCTTCCGGCTTGTCACGCGACACACTTGGGGGCCCCCGGCGACACAGTATTGTGTCGACACACAGTTTGGAAAGCCCTGGGTTAAGGCGATGGGCAAGTGCCCGTCGGCAAGATGGCTGCCGGAGACGGAGGCTTCCAAACTCTCGCGAGACTGTGTGAAGCCCGTCCCCGGAGGAAAAAGAGAGGCTGGGCCTAGGCGGTTGCCAGGGGTATGCCCACAGCCACGCACACCATGCCCGCTGCCGCGCCTGCCCCGCCACACTCGCTGCCGCACCTGCCCCCGCCACGCCTGCCTGCGGAAGAGCCACACTCAAGGGGCCAAAGAGCCGCATTTGGCTCGCGAGCTGCCATTTCCGACCCTTGCCCTAGTCTATTGTGTTGTTTAATTGTTCCTCTGCTGCTAATCTTGCTGTTAATCTTTGCCTATCTTGTTGATTGCTGGCCAAGAGGTGTTCTGGTCTTCTGGCTTTTCTATTGTCTCTTATGAATGGTATGTAAATGTTGTTTACCTCTATGTGTCTATTGATGGCTGCTTTGTCTGAGTGCCAATCTTCCAGGAATTCTCTAGCATTTTTGGATTTGGCTTGGTTTAAGATGCTCACAGTTTCCCAGTTGAAAGTATGGTTAAGTCTGTCCATGTGTTGTGAGATTAGGGAGTTTTCATCGTGTCTTCTGACTGCTAGTTGGTGTTCGTGGATGCGTTCTGCTAGTCTTCTGCCAGTCTGTCCTACATAGTGGCTGTTACAGTCCTTACACTGCATGTTGTAGATGACTCCTGTTTTTTCTTCTTGGGCTACTGGGTCTTTTGGTTTACTTACGATTTTCTGAAGGGTTTTGGTTGGTTTATGTGCTACAGTGATGCCGTGTGGTTGTAACAGTGTATTAGTAGTTTCTGAGATGTTTCTGATGTATGGCAGTGTAATCCTTTTCATAGCTTTTGTTGGTTTTGCTGTGGTGGGTTGAGTGGTCAGGCACTTTTTGATAAAGTTGCGTGGATATCCATTTTGCTGGAAGATGCTATATAAGTGGTCTGTTTCCTTTTTCTGGTGTTCTGGGTTGCTGCAGTGCGTTTGTGCTCATCTGAATAGTGTTCTTACACAGCTCCTCTTGTGAGAGGTAGGGTTTCTTAAGTACACTGCTCAAAAAAATAAAGGGAACACTGAAACAACACAATGTAAGTCCAAGTCAATCACACTTCTGTGAAATCAAACTGTCCACTTAGGTAGCAACACTGATTGACAATCAATTTCACATGCTGTTGTGCACATGGAATAGACAACAGGCGGAAAGCATAGGCAGTTAGCAAGACATCCCCAATAAAGGAGTGGATCTGCAGGTGGTGACCACAGACCACTTCTCAGTTCCTATGCTTTCTGGCTGATGGTTTGATCACTTTTGAATGCTGGCGGTGCTTCCACTCTAGTGGTAGCATGAGACGGAGTCTACAACCCACACAAGTGGCTCAGGTAGTGCAGCTCATCCAGGATGGCACATCAATGCGAGCTGTGGCAAGAAGGTTTGCTGTGTCTGTCAGTGTAGTGTCCAGAGCATGGAGGCACTACCAGGAGACAGGTCAGTACATCAGGAGACGTGGAGGAGGCCGTAGGAGGGCAACAACCCAGCAGCAGGACCGCTACCTCCGCCTTTGTGCAAGGAGGGACATGAGGAGCACTGCCAGAGCCCTGCAAAATGACCTCCAGTGGGCCACAAATGTGCGTGTGGCTGCTCAAACGGTCAGAAACAGACTCCATGAGGGTGTTATGAGGGCCCAACGTCCACAGGTGGGGGTTGTGCTTACAGCCCAACACCGTGCAGGATGTTTGGCATTTGCCAGAGAACACAAGATTGGCAACTTCGCCACTGGCGCCCTGTGCTCTTCACAGATGAAAGCAGGTTCACACTGAGCACATGTGACAGACGTGACAGGGTCTGGAGACGCCATGGAGAACGTTCTGCTGCCTGCAACATCCTCCAGCATGACCGGTTTGGCAGTGGGTCAGTAATGGTGTGGGGTGGCATTTCTTTAGGGGGCCGCACAGCCCTCCATGTGCTCGCCAGAGGTAGCCTGACTGCCATTAGGTACCGAGATGAGATCCTCAGACCCCTTGTGAGACCATATGCTGGTGCGGTTGGCCCTGGGTTCCTCCGAATGCAAGACAATGCTAGACCTCATGTGGCTGGAGTGTGCCAGCAGTTCCTGCAAGACGAAGGCATTGATGCTATGGACTGGCCCGCCCGTTCCCCAGACCTGAATCCAGTTGAGCACATCTGAGACATCATGTCTCGCTCCATCCACCAACGCCACGTTGCACCACAGACTGTCCAGGAGTTGGGGGATGCTTTAGTCCAGGTGTGGGAGGAGATCCCTCAGGAGACCATCCGCCACCTCATCAGGAGCATGCCCAGGCGTTGTAGGGAGGTCATACAGGCATGTGGAGGCCACACACACTACTGAGCCTCATTTTGACTTGTTTTAAGGACATTACAACAACGTTGGATCAGCCTGTAGTGTTCTTTTCCACTTTAATTTTTGACTGTAACTCCACATCCAGACCTCCAGGGGTTGCTTACATTTGATTTCCATTGCTTTTTGTGTGATTTTGTTGTCAGCACATTCAACTATGTAATGAACAAAGTAATTAATACGAATATTTCATTCATTCAGATCTAGGATGTCTTATTTCAGTGTTCCCTTTATTTTTTTGAGCAGCTTATTTTATATGCATAGATATAGCAGTGTTTCTCAACGTTGGCCACTTTAAGACATGTGGACTTCAACTCCCAGAATTCCCCAGCCAGCGATGGCTGGCTGGGGTATTCTGGGAGTTGAAGTCCACATGTCTTAAAGTGGCCAAGGTTGAGAAATACTACTATATACGAACACAAACATTTGACTTTTGTTGTTGTTGTTGTTCAGTCGTTTAGTCATGTCCGACTCTTCGTGACCTCATGGACCATAGCAGGCCAGGCCTTCCTGTCCTCCACTGTCTCCTGGAGTTTACTCAAGTTCATGTTCGTTACATCGGTGATGCTATCTAACCATCTCCTCCTCTGCCGTCCCCTTCTCCTTTTGCCCTCAGTCTTTCCCAGCATCAGGGTCTTTTCCAGGGAGTCCTCTCTTCGCATTAGGTGGCCAAAGTATTTGTGCTTCAGCTTCAGCATCTGTCCTTCCAATGAGCAGTCAGGGTTGATTTCCTTTAGGATTGACTGATTTGACCTCCTTGCAGTCCAAGGGACTCTCAAGAGTCTTCTCCAGCACCACAAAAGTTAAATAAATATTTGACTAACTGATGCTAAATAACTGTTCTGACTTACATACAAATTCGCCTTAAGGACAGACTTAGGAACGGAACTCATTCTTAAGACAGGGACCTGCTATATTTGATTATTGGGTTGGGGGGAAAGGATTACTGTAGAATCCTAACTCTGTTTACTCAGACCTGCACGCCCCCTGAGATTAAATCCCAAAGATGCACCCGTAGGATTGGAGACTTAAAATATTCAGTAGTTAAATATTCAGGATTAATATTTACTTTTCAATTTTAAACAGATCATTAAGCATTTTAAGATTTCACATTAAAGCATGGGTATTAATTGCATTAATTAATCGCGATTGGTTAATATTAATAGTAAACATTAAGATATTTAATATGAAGAAACTGTAATATTAAAGTATTTTTTAACCCTTCCAGAGGGTTATAACTGCGCGCGTGTGTGTTTGCATGTCGGAGAAGTCCCGCAATCAATCAATCAGTCAGTCAGTCAAATCTTTATTACGGTCATAGACCAGCATAAGATGTCCCGCAATTTTGCAGAAAGCATGGCTGGATTTGCACAGTCCGCAGGGCTAGGCTAAAAAGGTTGGCAAATAGGCCGTTTCACAGGTGTAGGAATGCAGTCTTGGCACATTGGATGAAGGATCTTTGTTTGTGCCTTGTGATCCAAATCCAGCCCTTGGGTATTGTTAACCCAGCTCTGGTGTGTTGTGCAAATTTACTCTAAAAGTTAGAAAGAAAGAAAAAAGAGGAGAAATGCTTGGAGCCAAAAATAGAAATAATAAATGGAATCTGTACAGGTTGTTAATGATGGGCAAAGTTAAAATATTGATTTTTTTTTTAATCCATTCAGTCGTGTCCAATAGCCAGAGACTGCCTGGACAAGTCCCTGCAGTTTTCTTGGCAAGGTTTTTCAGGAGGGGTTTGCCATTGCCTCCTTCCTAGGGCTGAGAGAAAGTGGCTGGCCCAAGGTCACACAGCTGGCTGGGGAATTCTGGGAGTTGAAGTCCACCCATCTTCAAGCTGCCAAGGTTGAGAAACACTGGCCTAGCCTCTCAACCAGGACCAGGACTTTGGAGAGGAAAAACTGGAAGAACCCAGGCAGATATTAAACCACCATAAGAGATCCAGAGAAAGCTTCCTTAACAGTGATGAAAAAGGTGGTGGTGGAAAGAGAATAATCTACCAGACAGCTGAAAAAGGAGAGGGATGCAGGGAGAAGGGAGGTATTCAAGAAAGAAAGGAAGGGTCAGGCGGACAGTTTGTAAGGGGAGAGGAAGACCACGACCCCGAGTGGCAGGCTGAAATTCAACTTCAGCAGGGTTGAAGATGGGATCGGATGGTGATGGAGGAGAATGGTCGGGTGGAAGACCTCCCAGAATTTCTATCAACAGTTTCTCAAATCAGGGACCTGAAGAAACTCAAGAGTTGGCACTACCAGGGGCATGTGGAAAAGAGGGTGTGGCGACCAGCTACAGAGGAGAGTGTCCCAAATGGAAAATGTCGTTTAGCTTCTTAGAAGGCTGTTAAATATAGTAGGGCAGGGGTCCCGAACCTGTGGGCCAAAAGTGGGCCGTGGGGCTCCCTCCTGCAAACCCTGCCCCCCGGTGCGCACGATTGGCTCCCGCCTGCAAACCCTGCCCCCCCAGTCCGTGGAAAAATTTTCTTCCACAACTGGTCCCTGGTGCCAAAAAGGTTGGGGACCGCTGTTAAGTAGGGGGTCTCTATAAAGAGCTTGCTTTGCCCGGAAGATCTCTGTAGGTCCAGCATCCAGGCACCTTTCTCCATCCTTGCTGTAAGGCATGGTGGGCCTTCTTCACGTCTGACCCAGAGAAGTGTTCAGCCACAATCCAAGAGGACAAGCAAGCGGAAAGGGCTGGAACAAGGCTGTCTGCGACATCCATAATGATGGCATTAAAGACAGACATTAATTCCCCAACCACAGCAAAGTTCAGCTTGAAGACACAGTGATTGTGCCATCAAATTGGTGTTGACTCTTAGAGACTGTATATGTATATGTATATTATAATTTATATTATAAAAAGGTAAAGGTTCCCCCCACACACTTGTGCAGTCGTGTCCGACTCTAGGGGCTGGTGCTCATCTCCTTTTCTTAGCTGAAGAGCCAGCGCTGTCCGAAGACGCTTCCACGGTCATGTGGCTGGCATGACGCACACAGAACGCTGTTACCATCCCACCAAAGTACTTATTCATCTACTTGCATTTGCATGCTTTCGAATTGCTAGGTTGGCAAGAGCTGGGGCGAGTGCGGGAGCTCACTCCATCACGTCGTGCTCGGGTCCCGAACCGCCGACCTTCCGATCGACAAGCCTGGCGTCTTAACCACTGAGCCATCACGCCCCTAATTTATATTATACTGTATATTTTATACGTATGTATGTATGTATGGAGTCCATGGTGCTCTCTGAGCCTTGTTGTTTTCTTGCAGACATTTCATTGCCAGGCTAGGCAACATCTTCAGTGCGAAAAGGGAGTGGAACTTGCTCTCGGTTTATATACCCTGGCTTGTCCTGCCTGTGTTGGTGGGGGTGTTGTACTCTCCTTAGTAGTACCTTGATTGGGTTGTTGTTTGCTGCTTGGTTGATTGACTGAGTTAATAGTTCCTTGATTAGGGTCTATTGTGTTGTTTAATTGTTCCTCTGCTGCTAATCTTGCTGTTAATCTTTGCATATCTTGTTGTTGATTGCTGGCCAAGAGGTGTTCTGGTCTTCTGGCTTTTCTATTGTCTCTTATGAATGGTATGTAAATGTTGTTTACCTCTATGTGTCTATTGATGGCTGCTTTGTCTGAGTGCCAATCTTCCAGGAATTCTCTAGCATTTTTGGATTTGGCTTGGTTTAAGATGCTCACAGTTTCCCAGTTGAAAGTATGGTTAAGTCTGTCCATGTGTTGTGAGATTAAGGAGTTTTCATCATGTCTTCTGACTGCTAGTTGGTGTTCGTGGATGCGTTCTGCTAGTCTTCTGCCAGTCTGTCCTACATAGTGGCTGTTACAGTCGTTACACTGTATGTTGTAGATAACTCCTGTTTTTTTTTCTTGGGCTACTGGGTCTTTTGGTTTACTTACGATGTTCTGAAGGGTTTTGGTTGGTTTGTGTGCTACGGTGATGCCATGTGGTTGTAACAGTCTGTTAGTAGTTTCTGAGATGTTTCTGATGTATGGCAGTGTAATCCTATGTATGTATGTATGTATGTATGTATGTATGTATGTATGTTAAGAGAATACAGGAAAGAGGTAATGCAAGTTTAAAATAATATAAGGAACGCAGATAAAAAAATCAAATATATGCAGTAAAATACAGGCAGAGAGCCACCAAATCTGAAATATGGTATGACTAATATATTATAATACATCAATAAAAGCTTATAATACTGAAGCAGGTAGGCCCAAAAGTCTCCTTTTGATATTAGAAGCTTAATTAACATTTCTCTGTTGCAAACATAAGACAGAGATAGAAGTCTTGCCCAATGTTCTTGCACGCATACTAACCCTTGTAACACAAAGGTGCAGACATTGTAAGTTCCCTAAACTTCCCTAAACTCACAGATGGTGTACGATAAGTTCCCCGTTTGTTATCCTGTTTTTATGTGCTAATTATAAACTGCTGAGCTTGTGACACGTAAGATGACAACTGCTGATCCTGTCATATCCTGATTGTCTGAACAATCTGTCTGAACAAGCTGTGATATTTTAGACACCACCTGTTGATTCTGTCATATCCTGATTATATTGATTACAAACCCTATAAAAGATAGACTCCGGGTGTGACCCGGTGTTCAGACTTGCTGAGTTATCGCTCTGAACCTTGCTAGCAATAAACCTGTGTTCTCTAACCTTAGTGGTCTCGCGTCCTGTTATTGGGAAGGTGAGTTTTCCCGCTACATTTCTAGAAGACATTTCATATCCATTGTGCAATAACAACTTGCCTCAAACATTAAACGCACTTGGTTAACACAATTCCAATCATTTGAGGAGGAAGGAAGGAAGGAAGGAAGGAAGGAAGGAAGGAAGGAAGGAAGGAAGGAGGGAAGGGGGAAGGGAAGGGAAGGGAGGAAGGGAGGGGAGGCAGGCAGGCAGGCAGGCAGGCAGGCAGGCAGGCAGGCAGGCAGGCAGGCAGGCAGGCAGGAAGGAAGGAAGGAAGGAAGGAAGGAAGGAAGGGAAGAGAAGATAGGGGAAGGAAGGGAGGGGAGGGAGGGAGGGAGGAAGGCAGGCAGGCAGGCAGGCAGGCGAGAGATGGCAGGCAGGCAGGTGGGCGGGCGGGCGATGGCAGGCGGGCGAGAGATGGCAGGCAGGCGGGCGAAAGATGGCAGGCAGGCAGGCAGGCAGGCTTCTGTTGGTGTGGGGTGCATTATCCACTGATGATACTCAGCAGTATATCCCTGTCCCTGGCCCACCAATTGAAGCTGTCAAGGTTCTGTCCCAGTGTCCAGAGGCTGTGGCGGCCTGGATGGAGGACAGGCTTCAACTCAGCCCTAATAAGACCAGGTGGCTGTGGGTTTGGGGCCCAACTGATCCCAGAACCAGAGATTTCCATCTTTGGCTCTGGGAGGGGTTGAACTTCCCCACTTAGATCCAGTGTGTATTTTGGGGGTTCTCCTGGACTCACAGCTTCTGCTGAAGGAGCATGTGGCAGCTGTGGCCAGGAGGGCCTTTGCATAACTTCATCTTGTGTGCCAATTCTGCCCATTCCTAGATCAGGAGGCCCAGCTCCTGGTCACTCATGCCTTAAGTCACCTTTTGGTTAGACTACTACATGGGGCTGCCCTTGAAAGCCATCTGGAAGTTGGCCTTCTGCAACTGGTCCGGAACATAGTGGCACAGATAGGTGTGAGCGCACCTTGGTATGCCCTGTTGGAAGGAGACTTGGGATATGTAGGAACCAAGGGCTGGCTGAACTAGAAAGAGTCCACATTTGAAAGGCTTGTAGGCTTGCCCAGCAAATCTCTTTCACAAGGGATCGTGATGGATATTGTGTTTAACAAGCCATGGGATGAATATTCAATTCTAATGAAGTACATACAGTCCATTTGGACACACAGGTGCACGGAGAGTACAACACTACGCCCGGGGGAACTAAAACAATGGTATGCCACGCTACCAGGAGAAAATCAAAGTATAATTGATGGATATGTCTATGAAGGTTCTCAGTCATCCAGGTGGAATTGTCTGTAGCTTGAATCATGTCAACTGGATTTCTATTTTCTCAGTGGAAACGTTTCGCTCCTTATCCAAGGAGCTTCTTCAGTCTGAGCAAAGTTGGTAAGGGAATCCTAAATATGTTTCTAAACACAGTCCTAATAATTTCCCGGCTGTTACCAGGGCTGTGTGTCTTGTCTGCTCAAGCCGCACCTATCTGGAAAACCCAGGTAGAAAGCCAGGGGGGCAGACAAGATCCGCGGGCCTCAACAGGCGGTGAGTGTGAGAGTGATTCACCATAAGCCGAACCTGGGAGCAGCATTGTGTAACAAACCCTGTGCGGTGTCCGTCAATATAAAACAAAAATTAAAGTGCAATTAAACTACTCTTGTCTTGTTAATTTACAAGTCTGGTAGCTGTTGATGGGATTGGGGTGGGGGTTTCCATGTGCTCAGGCCCATCTTCCTCTATCTGGTTCAGGTGACACATTTTTCCTTAACGACTTGCTTCCTTCTTATCTACCTCCCAAAAGGGATCCCATAGACAAGATTCCAGGCTTTGTCCTCTCTGCTTACATGCCTTCCTCATCTTTATGTTATGGCAGCTTCAGCCTACCTACAGGTTGCATTTGTGTGAGTTGGGCAGCCATATAAATTTCTTAGATAAATAAATATACAGAATTGGGCCTCTTTGCCCCTGGGTTTCACAACAAATTAGCCAGATCAGGGAAAGACCAAACAGTCATGTTTGTATAACATGTTCAAATGGTTAGTATAAATCTTGGTTCATTCAGTGTGTGTGTGCGTGTGCATCTATTATATTTTGCAAACCCAGACCTTTCGGATAGTTTATGGCTAAATATCTCGCCAACCCCAAGAAAATGGATTAATAATAAACAAATTAAGGGTATTTTGTGAACACAGCCAAATGGCGGAGCGCAACTGCCCATTTCAAGAGTTTAAATCTAGACACAGATACCTAGAAACATATTTAGGATTCCCTTACCAACTTTGCTCAGACTGAAGAAGCTCCTTGGATAAGGAGCGAAACGTTTCCACTGAGAAAATAGAAATCCAGTTGACATGATTCAAGCTACAGATAATTGATGGATAAAAGCAGGACGTGACCTTCCATGCCAAGAACTACTCAAGATGTGCTAAACCCCTCCCTAAGTTACTTTCTGAACTCTAAGAATATTGCATGAGTTGACTGATGAAAACTGTCTGGTCAGAGTCCAACACGTTTTGGTTATAAAGTAAGAGACAAAGTGGAGGTAGGAGAGAAAGTCGTATACATGGGTGTAGAACATCAAGGTCTATTAATTTATCGCTTTCTCCTACTATCTTTTCTATGCTGGGAACTCTTCCTGGAGCCAAGGAAGAATCAGACAACTTGTGATGATTATCTGATTATTAGACCATCTCTCTGGGTAGGTTGGTTGGGAAAGTCATGTTGGCCAGCCATGTGTACCTCAAATCAGTTGGGCTGAAACTGAGAAATGTACTAAAGGGACAAGCTGGGGTTCAACAAACCTGGGCAATGATTGCATTGTACATTGTAGGGTTTCTTCGGGTGATTGTGCATTGGAGACCAAGGTCCAGAGAAGCAGGGGAAAAGGTTCTCGTGAGTTTTCATCTCCAAACACACTTATGTGCCACCACTATTTTGTGAGCTGCATTGGCTCCCAACAGGCTTCTGGTACTGGTTCAAGGTACTGTTATCACCTATAAAAGCAGGGGACTAGGATATGTGCGTTTCAGCCTTTTGAGGTAGGCCAGGTCAGAAAACAGACACCCAGAAGCTATAAAAGACCTGTACTTTATTGATCTAGGCCAGTGTTTCTCCACCTTGGCAACTTTAAGATGAGTGGACTTCAACTCCCAGAATTCCCCAGCCAGCTTCTAGAATCTTGGAAGCCTGGTGGTGTTTCCCCATCCCTCCCTCTTATACCTAAGGGAGTTAAGGCAGGCCATCTTGAGTTTCTTTCTCACCCTCCCCTGTTTTCCTGGGCTGAGCTCATGTGTTCCTAATGGTTGCTGCATCATTTTCTTCAAGGTCATCTCTGTGTTCCTCAACACCATGGAAGCACCTTTCTCCTATTGTTTCACCCATCCCACAGACTTCGGGTCCCTTTCTCAAAGCAATATCACCTGATGGGACCTAGAAGGCAAGCCTTTTCTACTGCAGTGCCTTCCCTTTGGAATGATCTCCAGGCATTAAAAACTTGGCTCTTCTGCCCAGGCACTGGGGCCAAGATAATCGGAGATCCTACCTTGGGAGGTGCAGTAGAGATCAAGGGTTTCCAAGTGTTGCTTAATTAATTGTTGTTTAATTGCATTTTAATTTTTGTTTTATATTGACGGACACCGCACAGGGTTGGTTACACAATGCTGCTCCCAGGTTCGGCTTATGGTGAATCACTCACACACTCACCGCCTGTTGAGGCCCGCGGATCTTGTCTGCCCCCCTGGCTTTCTACCTGGGTTTTCCAGATAGGTGCGGCTTGAGCAGACAAGACACACAGCCCTGGTATCAGCCGGGAAATTATTAGGATTACACGCACAAATAACTTCCAACCGAACACTGAGGCACAACAGGTTCTTTGTAATACACGGAGACCCAGTGAATTTAAAATAATCAGCCAAACTGTACTGGTTGCAAGGTACATTTGCTCTTCCTTACACACACGCACACATTCCACACTTACCCACGTCCTTCCAACTAGGCTGCCAGGCACTAGCCAGAGGGACGGAAGCCGCCAAGTCTGGATCCAAGAACAACTCAAGCGGGTGGGCTTTGGGACCCCTTTTATCCCCAAAAGTTCCTGCTTTGTTGATTCACAAGACTGGCAGCTACTCTTGCCTTGTTAATTTACAAGTTGTAAATTAACTAGCTGTTGATGGGATTGGGGTGGGGGTTTCCATGTGCTCAGGCCCATCTTCCTCTGTCTGGTTCAGGTGACACATTTTTCCTTAACGACTTGCTTCCTTCTTATCTACCTCCCAAAAGGGATCCCATAGACAAGATTCCTGGCTTTGTCCTCTCTGCTTACATGCCTTCCTCATCTTTATGTTATGGCAGCTTCAGCCTACCTACAGGTTGCATTTGTGTGAGTTGGGCAGCCATATAAATTTCTTAGATAAATAAATATATAGAATTGGGCCTCTTTGCCCATGGGTTTCACAACAAATTAGCCAGATCAGGGAAAGACCAAACAGTCATGTTTGTATAACATGTTCAAATGGTTAGTATAAATCTTGGTTCATTCAGTGTGTGTGTGCGTGCATGCGTGTGCGTGTGCATCTACTATATTCTGCAAACCCAGACCTTTTGGATAGTTTATGGCTAAATATCTCGCCAACCCCAAGAAAATGGATTAATAATAAACAAATTAAGGGTATTGTGTGAACACAGCCAAATGGCGAAGCGCAACTGCCCATTTCAAGAGTTTAAATCTCTTGTGTGTTCCAATACTGCCAGAGGGCCTCAATTTTTGCAGCAGGAACATAGTAATTGAATAAAATCAGAAAAAAAGAGAGGAGGAGGAGGGGAGGAGAAGAGGAAGAGGAGGAGGAGGAGAAATCTGCTTTTCTCCTACTTGAAGTGAGACAGAAAAGCAGTCCTTGTTGATATGTTTATACCTGTTGAAGACATGCCATCCCTTAAATTATGACCTTCTAAAAACTGAGCTCAACGTAGGCTTTTCCTGGATTGCGTGGCATACAGCATAATTTTTTTTATTTATTTATTTGTTTGTTTGTTTATTTATTTATTTATATCCCTCCTTTATTATTTTTATAAATAACTCAAGGCAGCAAACATACTGTACCTAATACTCCTTCCTCCTCCTATTTTCCCCACAACAACAACCCTGTGAGGTGAGTTGGACTGAGAGGGAGGGACTGGCCCAAGGTCACCCAGCCGGCTTTTGTGCCTAAGGCGGGACTGGAACTCTCAGTCTCCTGGTTTGCCATTGGCTCCTTCCTAGGGCTGAGAGAGAGGGACTGGCCCAAGGTCACCCAGCCGGCTTTCGTGCCTAAGGCGGGACTAGAACTCTCAGTCTCCTGGTTTGCCATTGGCTCCTTCCTAGGGCTGAGAGACAGGGACTGGCCCAAGGTCACCCAGCCGGCTTTCATGCCTAAGGCGGGACTAGAACTCTCAGTCTCCTGGTTTGCCATTGGCTCCTTCCTAGGGCTGAGAGAGAGGGACTGGCCCAAGGTCACCCAGCCGGCTTTCATGCCTAAGGTGAGACTAGAACTCTCAGTGTCCTGGTTTCTAGCCCGTTGCCTTAACCACTAGACCAAACTGTCTCCCTTTTTTTTAGTTACCTCCCTTTGCGTTCTTGTGAAATGTTGGCCGAACTGTTCCCTCTGATGCATTGAGGATGCAACAGTCACAGATTGATGAAATCCAGCGCTGCCACCTACACGTGCCGCTAACTGCAAGCAGTTCCCTAAAAATCCAGCTGATCTTGATCAGCCAGTTCGGTGCATTCTATCTAGGGTTGGTCTTTCCTTCTCGAAAGACTTCGGCCCGGGCTCTAATTTCAAAGCGGAGCTGCCAACAGGCGTGCAGGTAAACAAAACAATTGGGCCCGGCTAGGATCCAGCTGATCTTGGCCGGTGCTCAGTTAGCTGGGAGGCTGGCGGAGAAAAGGACTCTGCAAGACGGCGCGCTTGCTATGAAGGCGCAAGGGAACACTCGCTCTCCTGTTGACTCTCAGGGAAGGTGAAAGACAAACTCTGCTTACGAAACTGAAGGTATGTCGGGTGAGTCGCCTGTGTCCGCTTTTGGCACTCAGTTAAACTAGCCTGGGTGAGCCGTTCCAGCCTTGCTGAGGATCATGCAGTTTTGCACATAACTCCCTTCAATAGATCCACTTGGGCAGCTCCAGAAACTCGGGAGGGGCTCCTGAGTCCCCCAACAAGACCTGCCACCCCAGATCGCAATAGTTAACAGAGTAGAGGAGAAAAAGATAAATACGCGGGGCGTGATTGAATCCAAGCTAGAGAACAGCATATGGGGAAATGATCTTTCTTTTTATAAAGAATTTTATTAATTTTCAGAATGTAGTTAAAATACAAAAGATAGAATATAGAAAAGATAAGAGTACAGAACTAAAGAAAAAAGAAAAACTATAACAGTGTAGAACACACAGAGAACAGAAACAGAAAGTGACTTCCGACCTTCTCCAATGCAGATATGAATACATTTGCAAATATAATCTCTTGTTGTTGTTGTTGTTCAGTCGTTCAGTCGTGTCCGACTCTTCGTGAC
This sequence comes from Charina bottae, assembly GCA_023362775.1. Taxonomy (NCBI): domain Eukaryota; kingdom Metazoa; phylum Chordata; class Lepidosauria; order Squamata; family Charinaidae; genus Charina; species Charina bottae. The sequence continues at coordinate 6,022,718 of JALMGJ010000034.1, forward strand.
CTCATGGACCATAGCACGCCAGGCCTTCCTGTCCTCCACTGTCTCTCGGAGTTTACTCAAATTCATGTTCATTACATCGGTGATGCTATCTAACCATCTCATCCTCTGCCGTCCCCTTCTCCTTTTGCCCTCAGTCTTTCCCAGCATCAGGGTCTTTTCCAGTGAGTCCTCTCTTCTCATTAGGTGGCCAAAGTATTTGAGCTTCAGCTTCAGCATCTGTCCTTCCAATGAGCAGTCAGGGTTGATTTCCTTTAGGATTGACTGGTTTGACCTCCTTGCAGTCCAAGGGACTCTCAAGAGTCTTCTCCAGCACCACAGCTCGAAAGCATCAATTCTTCGGCGCTCAGCCTTCCTTATGGTCCAACTCTCACAGCCATACATTGCTACTGGAAAAACCATAGCTTTAACTATACGGACCTTTGTCGGCAAGGTGATGTCTCTGCTTTTTAATATGCTGTCTAGGTTTGCCATAGCTTTCCTCCCAAGGAGCAAGCGTCTTTTAATTTCATGGCTGCAGTCACCGTCTGCGGTGATCTTGGAGCCCAAGAAAATAAAATCTGTCACTGCTTCCATTTCTTCCCTTCTATTTGCCAGGAAGTGATGGGACCAGATGCCATGATCTGGGTTTTTTTAATGTTGAGTTTCAAGCCAGCTTTTGCACTCTCCTCTTTCACCCTCATCAAGAGGCTCTTTAGTTCCTCTTCACTTTCTGCCATTAGGGTGGTATCGTCTGCATATCTGAGGTTGTTGATATTTTTCCCGGCAATCTTAACTCCGGCTTGTGATTCATCCAGCCCGGCATTTCTCATGATGTACTCTGCATATAAGTTAAATAAGCAGGGTGATAATATACAGCCTTGTCGTACTCCTTTCCCAATTTTGAACCAGTCGGTTGTTCCATGTCCGGTTCTAACTGTTGCTTCTTGACCCACATACAGGTTTCTCAGGAGACAGGTAAGGTGGTCTGGTACTCCCATCTCTTTAAGAATTTGCCACAGTTTGTTGTGATCCACACAATCAAAGGCTTTAGCGTAGTCAATGAAGCAGAAGTAGATGTTTTTCTGGAACTCTCTTGCTTTTTCCATGATCCAGCGAATGTTGGCAATCTGATCTCTAGTCCCTCTGCCTCTTCGAAACCCAGCTTGCACTTCTGGTAGTTCTCGGTTCACATGCTGCTGAAGCCTAGCTTGTAGGATTTTGAGCATAACCTTGCTGGCATGTGAAATGAGCGCAATTGTACGGTAGTTTGAACATTCTTTGGCATTGCCTTTCTTTGGAATTGGAACGTAAACTGACCTTTTCCAATCCTGTGGCCACTGTTGAGTTTTCCAAATTTGTTGGCATATTGAGTGCAGCACTTTAACAGCATCATCTTTTAGGATTTTAAATAGCTCAGCTGGGATACTGTCTTCTCCGCTAGCTTTGTTGTTAGTAATGCTTCCTAAGGCCCACTTGACTTCACTCTCTAGGATGTCCGGCTCAAGGTCAGTGACCACACCATCGTATTGATCAGGGATATTAAGATCTTTCTTGTATAGTTCTTCTGTGTATTCTTGCCACCTCTTCTTAATCTCTTCTGCTTCTGTTAGGTCCCTGCCTTTTTTGTCCTTTATCATGCCCATCTTTGCACAAAACGTTCCCTTGATATCTCCGATTTTCTTGAAGAGATCTCTAGTCTTCCCCATTCTATTGTTTTCCTCGATTTCTTTGCATTGTTCATTTAAGAAGGCCTTCTTATCTCTCCTTGCTATTCTCTGGAATTCTGCATTCAGTTGTTTATATCTTTCCCTTTCTCCCTTGCTTTTTGCTTCCCTTCTTTCCTCAGCTATTTGTAAAGCCTCATCAGTCAGCCACTTTGCTTTCTTGCATTTCTTTTTCTTTGGGATGGTTTTAGTTGCTGCCTCCTGTACAATGTTACGAACCTCCATCCATAGTTCTTCAGGCACTCTGTCTACCAGATCTAATCCTTTAAATCTATTCCTCACTTCCACTGTATATTCATAAGGGATATGATTTAGGTCATACCTGATTGGTCTAGTGGTTTTCTCTACATTCTTCAATTTAAGCCTAAATTTTGCAATAAGAAGCTCATGATCTGAGCCACAGTCAGCTCCAGGTCTTGTTTTTGCTGATTGTATAGAGCTTCTCCATCTTTGGCTGCAAAGTATATAATCAATCTGATTTCGGTATTGACCATCTGGTGATGTCCATGTGTAGAGTCGTCTCTTGTGTTGTTGGAAAAGAGTGTTTGCTATGACCAGCGTGTTCTCTTGACAAAACTCTATTAGCCTTTGCCCTGCTTCATTTTGTACTCCGAGGCCGAACTTGCCTGTTATTCCGGTTATTTTTTGACTTCCTACCTTAGCATTCCAGTCCCCTATGATGAAAAGGACATCTTTTTTTGGTGTTAGTTCTAGAAGGTGTTGTAGGTCTTCATAGAACCGGTCAACTTCAGCTTCTTTGGCATCAGTGGTTGGGGCATAGACTTGGATCACTGTGATGTTGAATGGTTTGCCTTGGATTCGAACTGAAAGCATTCTGTCGTTTTTGAGGTTGTACCCCAGTACTGCCTTTCCCACTCTTTTATTGACTATGAGAGCTACTCCATTTCTTCTAAGGGATTCTTGCCCACAGTAGTATATATAATGGTCTCCTGAATTAAATTCGCCCATTCCTGTCCATTTGAGTTCGCTGATTCCCAAGATGTCGATGTTCAATCTTGTCATCTCATGTTTGACCACATCCAGCTTACCTTGATTCATAGTTCTTACATTCCAGGTTCCTATGCAATATTGTTCTTTACAGCATCGGACTTTCCTTCCACTTCCAGATACATCCACAACTGAGCGTCCTTTCGGCTTTGGCCCAGCCGTTTCACACTTTCTGGAGCTACTCGGAATTGCCCTCCGCTCTTCCCCAGTAGCATTTTGGACACCTTCCGACCTGAGGGGCTCATCTTCCGGCATCATATCTTTTAGCCTTTTGATACTGTCCATGGGTTTTCTTGGCAAGGATACTGGAGTGGTTTGCCATTTCCTCCTCCAGTGGACCACGTTTTGTCAGAACTCTCCATCATGACCTGTTCTTCTTGACCTGACTTCATTGAGTTACGCAAGCCCCTTCGCCACGACAAGGCAGTGATCCATGAAGGGGAAGTGATCCATGAAGGGGATCTCTTACGATTAGTTAAACCTTAGTAACATCATTTCTATCAAGTCAAACCATTTAATCGTTAAAGCCCAAAATCAAAACTTCATTTTTTTTTCTGACACAAGCAAGTAGTCTAAAAGTGGTTGCCAAGTAGAGACAAATCCAGAAACAGTATTTTCTCTTATCAATGCTGTTAACTTGGCCATTTGGGCCAGCTCCATCAGTTTAATCATCCATTCCTCCACTGTAGGAATTTGTGGATCTTTCCATCTTCGTGCATATAGAAGTCTTGCTGCTCTAATCATGTATAAAAGCAAAGTCCCATGTTGTTTCTCAAGCTGCTTCTCCATCATGCCCAAGAGAAACAGTTCTGGGTTTTTTTTGTAAGTCCACTTTAAGGATCTTTTTAATATGTTTGACATGTTTGGTCCCAACATTTTCTGGCCTTTTCACAAGTCCACCAAAGATGATAAAAAGTTCCTTCACCAAGAGAACATTTCCAACAAACATTCATTACTCCATTATACATTATACATCTATGTAATATCATGTTTATCATTTATACAGAGTTCCATTTCAAATTGAGTTGTTTCATTAACAAATGTGAAATTCTTTTTATCCACTTTGAAACGTTCTAACAGTTGCACATAAATAAACCAATGACATGTAAAACCTTCCAGCTCTAACAATTCCCTTGTTTTTAGCTTCGGTTCACCCTCTTCAAAATTTAACATATCTTTATAATTTAACCAACTTGTTCCCCCCCACATTTTCTCTTCTAACAAATGCTTCATGAGGTGACAATGGTACATTAGGAGACAACCTTGCTTTATATTTGTTCCAAACCCTCATTATGGCACTCCTAACAAAATGGTTTTTAAAATCTTTATTAACTTTAATTTTGTCATACCACAAATAGGCGTGCCATCCAAATCTCAATTCATGTCCTTCAAGTTGCAGTAATTTCTTGTTCTTCAAAGTGATCCATTCCTTCATCCAAAGCAAACAACAGGCATCAAAATACAATTTTAAATCAGGTAAACCCAAACGTCCTCATTCTTTGGCATCTTGTAACAATTTATATTTAATTCTCGGTTTCTTGCCTTGCCAAATGAACTTAGAGATATCCTTCTGCCATTGTTTAAATGGTAAATCTGTCGACAAAAACCTGTAAACTCCCCTGATGGGATGGCTTGAAAGCATGAACCCAAGCCGCAAAAGAAAAAAACCAGGGTTAATCGTAATCAAGCGTCATCTTTTGTGCAAGTGCATCCTAGGTTGCGTTGGGGTCAAAAAAGTCAAAATGGTGGCCACGACTGTGGGTTCAAAGCCTCACCGACGCATGTAAAAAGGAGGGAAAGCTTCAGTTCACAACCGCCACCTTGCCTTTTTTACCTGGTTGTGCAAAAGCAACTAAGACTTCTATGCCTCTATAAATTAAATTAATGTTAATTAAATATAAATTAATTTCAGTTAAGCCAGGTTTCCCTCCTGGTTATCCCTCTTTATTGGTTCTGGCCCTGCCTCTTTCAGAATATGGCCTTTCGCACTCCACTCAAAGTCCAGATCGGTTCTCATAAAGGAAAATAAAAAGTGGGTTTTATTACTTTATGATCTTTCTATTGCATTTCTTTATCTCTCCAGATCAATGTTTTTCAACCTTGGCCACTTTATGATGTGTGGACTTCAACTCCCAGAATTCCACACCCAGCCTTGCTGTCTGGGGAATTCTGGGAGTTGAAGTCCATACATCTTCAAGTGGCCAAGGTTGAGAAACACTGCTCCGGAGTATTGGTCAAGAATGTTCTTGTCCAACCTCTTCCAGCCCCTTGACTGGACCAAGGATAGTAAGGCCCGAATCTCTGCCCTGAACCGTGGTGATCTGGTGCACCCAATAAGACAATGAATGGGTTCTCGCACATCCTGGGCTTGATCAGGTCAAACCCTAAGGCAGTGTTTCTCAACCTTGGCAACTTTAAGATGTGTGGACTTCAACTCCCAGAATCCCCCAGCCAGCATGGCTGGCTGGGGGATTCTGGGAGTTGAAGTCCACACATCTTAAAGTTGCCAAGGTTGAGAAACACTGCTCCAAGCAACGCGAAGCAGCTAAGTCCGTGTAAACCCTCAGGTCAAGTCCATTTCCTCTTCCTTCCCCCTAAGCCTCTTCTCTCCTCCAACAGGAATTCTGCTCCGGGAGGAAGATGGCGTGGCTCACCCACCTGCTGGCCTGCGTCTTTGGAACCGGCTCCTGGATGGCCATCAACGGGGTGTGGGTGGAGCTTCCTCTGCTGGTGACGGAATTGCCCGAGGGCTGGTATCTCCCTTCCTACCTCACCATTATCATCCAACTGGCCAACGTTGGGCCTCTCTTTGTCACTCTCATGCACAAACTGAAACCTGGCTTGCTGAAGGAGGCCCCGGTCATCTGTGTGCTGGTCTCCATAGGCGTCGTGGCCTGCTTCCTCCTGGCCTTCCTTTGGCATTACACCACCCCCGTGGCGGGGGAACCACACAGCGTGGCTTTCTTCCTCCTCACCTTCTTTCTCTCGCTGGTAGACTGCACCTCGTCCGTCACCTTCCTGCCCTTCATGGCACACTTCCACCCTCGCTACATCCCCACTTTCTTCATTGGCGAAGGGCTCAGTGGGTTAATCCCAGCTCTCTTCGCCCTGGCCCAGGGAGCGGGCATCGCCAGCTGCGTCCAGGTCACAGTGCCAACCCACAATGCCACTGTCAGCAACTCTTCATTGGCCAACACAACTGGTCCAGGTGACCCTCCTCCCATGGAAACACGTTACTCCCCAGCCAACTTCTCCAGCTTGGTCTTCTTCCTCGTCCTGTCTGCCATGATGTTCTTCTGTCTTGTGGCCTTCCTCTTCCTCAACCGGCAGCCCAAGGTGTGGGAACTTTCCACGCAGAACTTGTGCTCCAGTGAGATCAGCCTGAACTCAGTCCAGAAGATTCCTACAGGCAAGCAGGAGCCGTCAAACCTGAAGGGGGGCACAACCTACTCCACGGAGAGAACGCTCGAGAACCCCAACAAAGGTGTTGATGATGCAGATGCAGACAAGGCCACGTATTCTAGCTCTAAATTTTTCTTCATCTATTTCCTCGTCACTTGGGTGAACGCACTGACCAACGGCATCCTACCATCTGTGCAAAGCTATTCGTGCTTGCCTTACGGCAACTTGGCTTACCATCTGACGGCCACCTTGAGCTCCATGGCCAACCCTCTTGCCTGCACCATTGCCACCTTCCTACCCAACAGGTCTGTGTTCCCAGTCAAGCCAACTGTTTTGAAAATAGTATTCTTGGGGTGAATTTACTAACAACGTAGGCCAGAGCTTTCCAAACTTTTCACTTTGGTGACACACTTTTTAGACATGCATCATTTCACGACACACTCTTACAGCAGGGCATCATTTTGTGACACACTCTTACAGCAGGGCACAAGGCAGGCACTGGGACCTGCGCGGAATCACAGCAGGTTTGGAGGCAGCAAGGCACAAGGCAGGCACTAGGACCTGCGCGGAATCCTGGCAGGGCAGGTTTGGAGGCAGCAGGGCACAAGGCAGGCACTAGGACCTGCGCAGAATCCTGGCAGGGCTCGGAGGCAGCAGCAGCATCCGCGACACACCCAGACACTGCAACTGACACACTAACGTGTCCCGACACACAGTTTGGAAAGCTCTGACGTAGGCTGTATTTCTCGCACTTGAACTGCTGTGGATTGCTGAGACCTTTGTTTGGTCTTTGATAAGCCTGGGGAAGAGAGAGAGCAATTTGGTGCCACCTTGAAATGCTGTAATGGTATGCGGGAATGACCTTGGGAGACAGGAGGAAGAGCCGCAGAATAGGCAGTGGCCAGATAAGAGGCAGCTGAGCCCGCAGAAGGAATGGGGATGTGGCAAATGTCTCAGAAGGGGCCCTCCCTAGTTTGTTAAACTGTAAAGGTAAGGGGGGAGAGTTGTACTTTGAGACTTGTAAGATTGTTGTCAGCCTTGTGAGATAGTCCAGACAAAAAGCACACCCAAAAGTACTAGCTCTACCTTTATTGTAAGGTGACATTAACAGAATCTTGCAAGTCTGAATGTACATCTCCCCCCCCCCTCGCCTTTACGGTCCAAGAAACCAGGGAGGGCCACTTCTGCGAAGTTTGCCAGGCCCCCATTCCTGCTGCGGGCTCAGCTGCCTCTTATCTGACCACTGCCTAGTCTGTGGCTCTTCCCCCTGTCTCCCAAGGTCTTTCCCACAGACCATCACAAATTCTAATATCAATCTGTTCAAGTTTCTTTCTCAAGTTTATTCATTCAGAGAAGATCACAAGATGCCCAATCGTTCTTTACCAAATCATGGCTTAGCTTACATCTTTCCTGTACTCTCTAACGCAGTGCTTTCCAAACTGTGTGTCGTGACACTTTAGTGTGTCGCGACACAACCCGGAAGTGGCGATGGCGCGTCGCCACCGGTGTGTACGACGGCAATGGCAGCGGCGCGCCATCAGCGCTTCCGGGTTTTACCGCAAAACACGAGGCCACCGCCGCCGTGCATGCCGCTACCGCCATGCACGCCGCCGCCGCGTGCGCCCCCACGCTGCCGCCGTTGGTGTGTCGCCAACGGTGGGAGTATGGAAAGCACTGCTCTAACGAATTCTTTGTTTGGAGGCTGGCTTGCTCCTGATGACCTCTCAGTCCCTCTCCAAAAGGAACAACCCACAGCCTCTGTTCTCTCCCCCAGGTCTCTCCTGTTCTTGGGCATACTGGCAACCGCAGGAACCGCATTCGGAGTCTACAACATGGCGATGGCTGTGCTCAGCCCCTGTCCGCTCTTACAGCAATCCGACTGGGGGGATGCCCTGATTGTAAGTGGGCAGCTCGACCACTTCCTGAGGTTTGAAAATACGTTGATTGGATCTGCACAGCATGCTAGACTTGGGCTAAAAGGGGGCTGTGTTGTTTGTGGTTCCGTGTCTGGCTCTCTGAACATCTTATGTGAACCAGGCCAACACCTTGAGCCATAATAGGGTTTACATTTGGACCATGCATTTTATGTGAATACAGTGATGGTATTTTGTTAATTTGTGGTTAGGAAGCCAGACAATAAATTGTTTCCTGCATTATTATGTTGGAACGGACTTGGGAAATGGATGCAGGAATCCTGCGAGTTCCAGTTCCAGCATATTGGGAAGGCAACAGTTTGGGAAAGTTTGGGAAAGCTATTTTAGCTGATAAAATTGACAGTTTCAAGCAGACCAAAGGCGAAATACACATCAGTAAAAAATTTACCCATGTATCATTTGCGTAGCTGCTAGATCAGTGTTTCTCAACCTTGGCAATTTTAAGGTGTGTGGACTTCAACTCCCAGAATTCCCCAGAGTTGAAGTCCACACACCTTAAAGTTGCTAAGGTTGAGAAACACTGTGCTAGATGTTTTAACTTCTTTTAAGGCAATGCTTCTCAACCTCAGCAACTTTAATCTCCTAGGCCAGAGCTTTTCTGCAGAATCCTTGGTCTCTCCCAGGATCCCTGGGCTCTTCCAAGACCTCCAGCTGCCAAGCTTCACAGCTGTATGTTCTCCCTCTCTATCAACAGGTGATTTCGTGGGTATCCTTCACTGGAACCCTCACTTATGTCAAGGTGATGCTGGGGGTGATCCTTCGCAGCTGCAGCCACAGCGCCCTCGTGTGGTACGGAGCGGTGGAGCAGCTGGGATCCCTGCTGGGAGCTCTGCTCATGTTTCCCTTGGTGAACGTCTACCACTTCTTCAAGTCAGCTGACTTCTGCAGCTTCCAGTGCCCAGCGTGACGTGCCAAGCGTCCAGCAGAGGCTTTGCGAAGCAATCCAACCACGCACACGACAGGAAAGGTCTCCCAGGGGGCAGATAGGTACAATAGTCAAAACATCACCCCTCCTTTTAGAGGGAAAGAAGGCAAGACGTTGGGAGCACCTAGCAAGCCAAAGGGCATATCTATCAAGGACCACATCCCCATAGTCAACAGCACACAGGTTAGCAAGTGAGTGCACTCTTGACTTTGCGCTCAGTGCAGAGACAAATCGTTAACTTTTGGGTTCCCCTGAAGGAAATCATTAACTTTTGGGTTCCCCGGAAGGAGGGCTGATGTCTCTTGGCTGAGAAAAATCTGGAGGACCACCAGATGGCTACAAAGAGTTACAGTTTTGCTGCCACCTAGCCTTAGTTTAGATTTTTGCAACCCAGATAAGATAGTCGTACTTAAGAATAAAACGTCTCCCACTGGATGAGAAGAAATTGCCCCGTGGATCTATGCCCTTGAGTTTGAATGGTTTCATCACAAATCAGTTACGTTTCCAATATACCCATTTGGTGATATATTTGATTCCAAGAGACTCTATGACTCAGTATATAGACTAAAATGAAAATAGGGGAGAAAGTTCAGGAAAGAAAGGGCTGGGTCTAGGAATCATCCCACTGGTCACATCAAGTACAGCAGTGTTTCTCAACCTTGGCAAATTTAAGATGCATGGAATTCAACTCCCAGAATTCCCCAGCCAGCCGTGCTGGCTGGGGAATTCTGGGAATTGAAGTCCACTCATCTTAAAGTTGCTGAGGTTGAGAAACACTGATGTAGCGAATGAGAAAGAGCAAATGAGCCCTAAACCAATTCAGGGAATTAATCTCCAAGGGTAAACTTCAGACCTAAACAGATCCAGTCATGCCCAGGACTGAACTAACTCCAACAGTTGTGGTAGGATCTGCTGTAGGATCACCCAATCCATTCAACTGATCCATTTTACCCATACAGTCCTCCAAGAAAAAAAGCTGGAGAGAAAGAGTGGCTCCAAAGCAAGCCTCTCCATCGCAGAACTCCTGCTCATGGCTTCACAAATGCTGATTGGCTGCAGGGGTCAAGCCACGCCTTCTGCTGCCAGCCTATCACATGGGGTTGGAGCTACTGATGTCAGGAAATCTTGGAGCATTTGTTTGTTTGCTAGACTTATATCCTGCTTTTCCTTCAAGAGCGTTCAAAGTTGCCTATTCTCTCCCCTTTTTTTCACAAGAACAACCCTGTTAGGCTGGCCCAAAGTCCCTCAGGAATCTTCTGTGGCTGAGGGGGGTCTAGAACCTGGGTCTCCCTCTCTTAATCTAGCAGTGGTTCTCAACCGTGGCAACTTGAAGTGGTGTGGACTTTAATTCCCAGAATTCTCCAGCCAGTTTGCTGGCTGGGGAATTCTGGGAGTTGAAGTCCAGACCTCTTCAAGCTGCCAAGGTTGAGAAACACTGGTCTAGCACCTTTATCATGATGCCATGCTGGCTGTTTAAAATAAGCTGTGCATGTGGTACAAACACAGATGCTAAATTTGCAATTGACCCAGTTCCACATTTGGTGCCCACACAGGATCTCCCTTCCAGCTGGACATTAAGAAGAACTTCTTCATAGATGGGGCAGTTCCACAGTGAAGGGAGGGGCCAAGGGAGGTGGTTTTGAGCTAGATGTGTCCAAACAGGAACTCAACAGCGATGCTTCCATGTGGATTCCAGCACCAAAGCCTTGAAACGGGTTTTTGCACTCTGTGATTGTCAGCAATGGCCAGCTTCCCTTTGCAAACCGAAGACTGGACCAGCTGCCATAATTCCGTCTTGGCCTGATCCCTTTGTGAGGTCTTCATTGTGGAAAATCTGTGGTGAACACCAACCAGCCGAAATGGAACAAGGAAACGACAGAAAATACTGTGTATCTGGCTACAGTATGTAAAGTGCCTTGATAAAGTTGAAGCATTCAGGATTTTATTGACTTTCATTATTCGCATTTCAGGATGTCGGTGATATTGCACAATTGAACTCCTGCCAAGTGGCTGAGATTGTCACGCACACCTATACACACAGAGAGTCATGTGTGCGCTGTCGGATACACATAGGGCTGTTTGGTCACCTCCCACTCCTGGTGAGCTAACAGCAAAGCGGCTTGTAGGCACGGTGTTGTAACTGGGTCATAGATGAAAAAGTGGAGGGGCCCCTCCCAAATTATTTTCTAAAATCTGTACGTTGCGTAAGGCATCTTGAAAAGTTCCTCTCTTCCCTCTAACCGATAATTCAAGCACTTAGCTCAGAAAGTGATTTTCTCAATGGTGTTTCAGGGGCTCAACTCATTGCAGGCTAAAACGTCGTTGGGTGGTATGTGCTTCGGAAGTATTGTGGGAAACCCCCTGTCCCTTAGCAAGTTGTGTGAACCAGGCCGTCCCATGTCTTGTCTTGCTTTGGCCACAGGATGCCGTGTGAGCACAGCAGTTGCATTTCGTTAACAGGAGTGTCCTCTGGTCAAAAAAGTTAAGATGGCCCTGGACCCGCAATTGAAGGCCTGCTCCTTGTTTTTAACCTGTGTCACACACATTAAAAAAAAAAGGCAGGCCTTTGTCCGCAAGGTTGCGGCCATCGTCTTGACTTTTTTAAAACCTCCCTTGCACCACCCTGTTCGTTAATCCACGTTTAAACGTGCTTTGGGGTTGAAGTAAAACTTGGGGTAACCAAGGGAAGATTTTTATTTTATTTTATTTTATTTTATTTTATTTTATTTTATTTTATTTTATTTTATTTTATTTTATTTTATATTTTATTTTATTTTATTATTTTATTTTATTTTATTTTATTTTATTTTATTTTATTTTATTTTATTTTATTTTATTTTATTTTATTTTATTTTATTTTACTTTATTTTATTTTATTTATCATTTCATTTCATTTCATTTTATAATTTAATTTTATTTTTATTTTTATTTTTTTATTTTTATTTTTAGGTGAGGACAGCATGCTCTGTTTGATTCTGCCATGTCAATGTCTCAAGCACCCAATTCTTTTGGGCATCTTTTTCTGCTTTAAGCACTGATCCGTGGATCTCAGGATCCTAGCGGGGAAACCTAAGCAGCTTTCACATGCCTGACATGGAGAATTAGGTGCTGCAAGGGTGGATCAAAACCTTATGGCAGGTCTTCATGATGGGCCTTAAGATGTTTGTTTCCCAGGTCAGTACCATCTGGCCCTGAAGGTGGTTTCAGAAAATGCTGCTGAGTTGTAGTGCAGGATAGTGTGCAGTCCTGACCATGGTTAGCCTGCATCCTGGCTGGTCCATTCCCATGCTGGATAGGGCTACCTGTCTATGGTGGGTCTGTGAGCAAGTGTCCTTTCCAGGCGGTGACATGTCCCTCTACCCTGAGATCCTGTGCATGTTTCCCCCCCGCCCCCACTTCACGGGTGAAACGTTGAAATGCTCATACAGGTAGTCCTCGACTTACAACCACAATTGGGACTGGAACTTCCACCGCTAAGCAAGGCGGTCATCAAGTGAGTCACACCCGATTTTATGATCCTTTTTGCAGTGGTCGTTAAGCGAATCACGTAGTTGTTAAGCGAATCCGGCTTCCCCCATTGACTTTGCTTGTTGGAAGCCGGCTGAGAAGGTCGCAGATGGTGATCACATGACCCCAGGATGCTGCAACACACTAGTTGCCAAGCACCTGAATTTTGATCACATGACCACAGGGATGCTGCGACGGTCGTAAGTGCAAGGACCGGTCATACTAGGTCACTTTTTTCAGTGCCATTGTAACTTCAAATGGTCGCTAAATGAATGGTCATAAGTTGAGGACTACCTGTAGTGCCTCTGCTCCCTGCACACAAGTCTGAATATTCCTTCTATGCCGTTGAGTTCCACCAGGTGGCAATGCAACTTTAGAGAACTGCTACTTCAATTTAGTGGCCCTAATTTTCCTCCGTAGCCTGGGGAAACCCTTTCCAGGCCATCTTCCCATTTCTGTGTGCTACAAACCTGATATCGCATTGCAGTCAAGTCTTACGATATTTGGGGGGGAAGCTGATCCACTCACAACTAAGCTGTGTTCAGACAACGGCTATATCAGATGAAGACAAAGGTAAAGGTTCCCCCCGCACATTTGTGCATTGTGCTACCTGGATGTTCTCTTGGTCTAGTATCTTCTTTCTGCTTTTACCAGGCACTGCGTAGCTTCCAAGAATGCCTGAAGATGCTGCGCTGGTTCTGTGTCGCTGTTTGTATCACGTCTGTAGCAAAACTGGTTCTAAGACCTTAAAGGTAAAGGTTCCCCCCGCACATTTGTGCAGTCGTGTCCGACTCTAGGGGCCGGTGCTCATCTCCGTTTGTTAGCCGAAGAGCCAGCGTTGTCCGAAGACGCTTCCGCAGTCATGTGGCCGGCATGACGCGCGCAGAACGCTGTTGTCTACCCACCGAAGTGGTACCTATTCATCTACTTGCATTTGCATGCTTTCGAATTGCTAGGCTGGCAAGAGCTGGGGCGAGTGCGGGAGCTCACTCCATCATGCGGGGCTAGGGATTCGAACCTCCGAACTTGCGATCTTCCGATCGACAAGCCTGGCGTCTTACCCACTGAGCCATCACGCCCCTATATGAAAGATCACTAAAGTAAAGTAAAGGTAAAGGTTTTCCCCTGCACAGTCGTGTCCGACTCTAGGGGCCGGTGCTCATCTCCGTTTGTTAGCTGAAGAGCCAGCGTTGTCCGAAGACGCTTCCACGGTCATGTGGCCGGCATGACGCGCGCAGAACGCTGTTACCTACCCACCGAAGTGGTACCTATTCATCTACTTGCATTTGCATGCTTCCGAATTGCTAGGTTGGCAAGAGCTGGGGTGACTGCGGGAGCTCACTCCGTCAAGCGGGGCTAGGGATTCGAACCTCCGAACTTGCGAACTGGGGTCTTACCAGCTGAGCCACCATGTCCCCTTTCATACAGTATACTCGGGTTATAAAAACCCTAACCAGGGTTTACCAAAACGGTCATGTGGCCGCATGACGCGCGCGGAATGCTGTTACCTTCCCACCGAAGTGGTACCTATTAACCTCTTTGCATTTGCATGCTTTCGAATTGCTAGGTTGGCAAGAGCTGGGGCGAGTGTGGGAGCTCACTCCGTCATGCAGGGCTAGGGATTTGAACCTCCGAACAAGCCTGGTGTCTTACCCGCTGAGCCACCACACCCCTTTCGTAACCAAGACCAAGAGCAACCGGCTAAGCTTGGTTAATGTTAGCCTTGGTTAGTTGTTGGGTTTTTTGTGCCTTGGTGGGTGGTAAAAACCCAGAAAATGGATTAATTTGGCAACCAAGTTAGGGATCTTGTGTAGAGACAGCCTTACTTCTACAGAATGCCATCTTTTTATGGTGGCATTCATATATAGGTAGTCTTCAACTTATGACCACAATTGGGACTGGAACTTCTGTTGCTAAGGGGGGCGGTTGTTAAGTGAATCACATCCAATTTTACGACCTTTTTTGCTGTGGTCGTTAAGCGAATCCGGCTTCCCCCATTGACTTTGCTTGTTGGAAGCCGGCTGGGAAAGTCGCAAATGGCGATCACGTGACCTCGGAATGCTGCAACTGTCGTAAGTGCGAGCCAGTTGCCAAGTGCCTGAATTTTAATCATGTGACTGCAAGGACGCTGCGACGAACATAAGTGCGGGGACCGGTTGTAAGTCACTTTTTCCAGTGCCGTCATAACTTTGATCGGTCGCTAAATGAATGGTCGTAAGTCAAGGACTACCTGTAACACTCTTAACAACATCAAGTTACAAACCTTGTAGCTTCCTATACAAGATGCAAAGCTCAGTAAGTTCAAACCTTGGTTTGTTTTCATTTTTGCTTTCTGGGTTAGCTTGACGTGCAAACCTGGAAAATTAATTCATTCGGGATTCAGTTCAAGCGGGTTGTAAAAATCCAACAAGAAGTGACTGTAAAATTCCACAGTGAAGAGGGTTGACCTTTATGAGTTGGTTTCGTTTATTTTACAATTCACTGAGAGATCAGAACAAAGGGTAGAAAAAGTTGGAAAATCCTGTCCTTTGCTGGTGCAACGCTGGGTTCTGCAAATCGTACGCAGAGACGTGCAACAAGCATGTTTGACTTCGCACTGCACAGCCTGGCCTGTAATTCAGACCTGAATGCTTTCCTTCAATGAACTGTTCTCTCCAGTCATTAAAATACGCCTGCAGTAAATAACAAGATTTCACTCAACATTTGCCAGTAGGTGGAGCTACTGTCAAAGAGAGCCAGCCAGTACCATCCTTTTTCACCGCGGATCTTAAGAGATGCAAGATCTAAGGAGGAAGGTATGCAAAAACAGCTGCCTCCACTTCAGTCTTCCAGGTTCTTGATTCCTCACCTATTAGACGGACATTAGTTTATTTATTTATTTTTGTTCATTTAATCGATTTGTAAAGCCACCCAAGTGACTCTGGGTGGCAAACAACAACAAACAGAATAAAGTCAATTATATCACGGATACCAAAAATTAAAATCCAAAGCCTCTGAGAAAAACAACAGTCAACAGCACTAATGCAGCCAGGAGATGGGTGCTTTTGCACACTCGGGGCCCCAGGCCTGGGCACCGAACCCGGTCTTTAGGGCCTTACGAAGGGCCAGCAGGGTGGGGCCTTCCTGATCTCCGGAGGGACATAATCCCAAAACAAGCTCTCTCACAGAGTTTCTGGAAGCAGTCATTTCAGCCAGCCAGTTTCTCTAGCTCTGTGGTCCTAATGGCATGTAGCTACAATCAGCCTCGGGAAAATGGAACTTTTTACTGCTGTGTAAATCTACCCTGCAGGATGAGCCAATGCATCCCTCCCCCTCCCCTTCCTTCCTTCCTTCCTTCCTTCCTTCCTTCCTTCCTTCCTTCCTTCCTTCCTCCCTCCCTCCCTCCCTCCCTCCCTCCCTCCCTCCCTCCCTCTTCCTCCCCTCCCCTCCCCTCCCCTCCCCTTCCTTCCTTCCTTCCTTCCTTCCTTCCCTCCCTCCCTCCCTCCCCCCCCTCTCTCCCTCCCTCTCTCATCATCTCCCCAAAGAAGCTGGCTCTATCACTCTGGGGCAGAAATGGGAATTCTATAGCGCCGTTTTCAGCAGGGCCCCTTCCTCTTTCCAGAGCCTTGACCATTAGCATGAATTGTTCAGAGATTGTTCTCCCCCACCAACCCCCTGCCACCTTTTCATTATTATTATTTTTTCCCCTTTCTCGACTAGCATCTTCCTCCTTCCTCTTCGAGAGAGGCCCCCGGGACTTAACCTCTTTCCCTATCCATTTTGCAAACACCAGCCATTTTTTCTCCAGAAAAGTTATTTTTAAGGAGACTTAGAGTGACACAAACATGTCGTGATGGGCAGTCCCTTTAGGCGCTGCTGCACTAAATCGTCCTCTGACAGGGGGTGTCACCTCCATTCCCTTAACATCAATCAGGTGGGGGTAGCCAGCGACGGAGAAGGGGCTTGAAACAGAAGGGGCTCCTGAGTGACCCATTTAACACCCAGGCTGCTGGGGAGCCAGCAATGCCCCCAGAATGCTCCCAGACACCAGCATTCCCGTTAAAAATGGAAAAGGAATCGCTGCGCGGAGCTCAGAACGAGCTGGAAGAGAAGAGGCAAAGTGACGGGCACTTGGCTTATTCCTAGTCCCAAAGCCAGGAATTGAGATCAGAATTTCAGATTTTCAAAGCTTGATCGATCAGTCCATCCATCCATCCATCAATCAATCACCCTCTGGCTTGGCACAACATGATTAGCAAAAGACAGGGGCTGCATTCACACAACACACTGGCCTGAGTTAGATCAAGTCAAACCCTAGGGCAGTGTTTCTCAACCTTGGCAACTTTAAGATGTGTGGACTTTAACTCCCAGAATTCCCCAGCCAGCATGGCTGGCTGGGGAATTCTGAGAGTTGAAGTCCACACATCTTAAAGTTGCCAAGGTTGAGAAACACTGCCCTAAAGCAATCAGCTGGGGGGTCAGGGAGGAGCCGTTTTAACTCAAAATTGGCTGGGGGTGAAGATTTTAAAATCCACTTTAAGTGAAGAAAAAGTTAAAAATCTTAAAGTCCACTCATCTTAAAGTTGTCAAGTTTGAAAAACACTGATTTAAAATCTACAGCATGCTGGCTGGGGAATTCTGGGAGTTGAAGTCCAAGCGTCTTAAAGTTGCCAAGGTTAAGAAAGTTGCCCTACGGGCTGTGTTCTCACAGCCAGTTTGAACTGTCCTGGTTATGGGATAGGAACCCAGCCTTATCACTCTAGCTGCTGAATCTGCAGAAATGATCACAATAATTACTATAATGATCTGGGCTCAAACGGTTTATCCAAGGATTTCTCAACCAGGGTTCCATGCAACCCTAGTGTTCTGCGAGAGGTCACTAGGGGTTCCCTGGGAGATCACAATTTATTTAAAAAATTATTTCAAATTTGGGCAACTTCACATGAAAGAGGTAAGTTTCATTCTTTGTTTTTAGTTTAAGAACACTGTTCATGCATCTATACAGGCCTACCCATGAAACGAATCTAATAATTTTGTCCCTTCTGGCCTCTATTGGAGCCTGAATGTGCAGGGGTTCCCCGAGGCCTGGAAAATATTTCCAGGGGTTCCTCCAGGGTCAACAGGTTGAGAAAGGCTGGTTTATCCTATATGCATACATCTGATTGTGGGAAAGTGGGGGACTGTTTCTAGATGATGTAGGGTTTTAGGCTTTTTTAAGAAGAAAAAAAACCTGGACAGCATTAACTGAACTTGCTGAAAATTACGCCCATTTTACCAGCACGAGACTTCTGCTGCCTTTCAAATCTCATCCTCTCCATTTTGTACTTCCTTGGCAAATGCACGTTCCAAATTCTTCCTCTTAGCCTCTTTAAATGCTGGCGTGTGATTTTTGCCATTTCTAGAATGCCATTTTGCGTTCAACTTGGTTTATTCAACATTTGTTTTCAGCGCAGTTCGAATTTTGTTTGGATGCACAATTCGGTGTATGTATTTGTGTCTGAAGCCATCACAGCAACTGGAGATTTTTAACATCCTTTGACAATTAAAACCCCAATGAAATATGCCTGTTCTCTATGAAAATAGAGAATATTTATATAAATTTAAAAGTATTTTCTTACAGTCCATGCAGCTGCTGTAGAAAAAGAAGCAGCAAATTCCACACTTGGCATTATTAAGATGGGAATTGCAAATAAACGTGTTGGTGCAGTAAGGGCTTTATATAAATCTGTAGTGTGACTGTACTTTAAAAATTGCTGCTGTTTGTGCAAAGGTTGTTGCAAAACAGGAAGAAATACACAAACAGCAACAAAATAATTCAGGGCAAGAGGAGCTGTCCTGCAAGGAAAAGCAACAGTCACCTGATGACAGTCTGAGAACAGACATTCTCAGCTTGGAGCGAAGGTGGCTGAGCAGAGAAAGATGATGCATGAAGATCAGATCTGCAGCTGGCAGAAATTAAGATGAAGCGTGGAAAGATTCAGGAGCAGTAAAAGGAAGGATTTCTTTACCCAACACAGAGTTCAGCTGAGGAATGATGCCATCAGAGTTATCTATCTATCTATCTATCTATCTATCTATCTATCTATCTATCTATCTATCATCTATCTATCTATCTAAAACTCTTGTGTCTGTTTGTCACCTTCAGTTGGACGAAATGGAGCATCATAGGACAACAATTTTTGAACCAAGGTACTTCAAATGGGCTAACTTACAGAATGCATCCAAAATTCAGGACCCATCACTCCTGTGGGATTGAAATTTGGCAAAGTTGTAGCCACTTCAGCACCACTGAGCCTTCCAACTACACTTCCCAGAAACCTGTAGGTTGTGTGGCTCAAGGGAAGATGGGAGGGGCGTATCCCTGCCCTTTTCCCAGCTCCCTCTGGCCCCTGCACCCAATCAGCAAGGCAAGGCCTGCTTTGGAGCTGAGGCCAAAATTTGAAATCTCTTAACAGTGGTGGGCAGCGAGGGAAGGGCGCGGGAGCACTCGGATGCTTGGTGGCATGGTAGGGCTGGCCAGGGGCGCTGGCAGTCGACGGGTGAGCCCTCTTCCTCCCTGGAGGGAGGGGGCCCTTGGGGACACGCTGAGACGGGGAGCGGGGTGTGGTTTTCCTCGCAGTCCGCGGCTCCCTTTGTTCCCCCTCCCCCCAGCAAAGTGGCAGGCAGTTCCGCGGGTCAGCCGAGGAGGAGGAGGAGTGATTTCCGACATTCCCTGCCAGCTTCCCACAAGCAAAGTCAACGGGGAAGCCGTCAGGAAGTCGGAAGTCACTCCCACTCCCACTGCTTTTTTGCCCTCCCGTGGTCATTCTGTTTCTCTGTTTAGGTAAGGAAACATCTCTGAAAGGATGACCCAGCGGGTCACGGGTTGTCTAGTGGCCACGAAGACAGACGGTTGTAAAACTCAAGGAAGAAGGTCGGACTCTTAATGGCCACGAATCCCCTTGTCTGTCTGCCATTTGCAGAATCAAAGGCGCCATGCCTGAATCAACTCCCAGGGGGCAGCACCTGTCCAAGCCCACCCCCCTGTCTGGGCTTGGAAACTTAGCAGCCTGGCAAGTACTTGGATGGGAGACCACTAGGAGATCTCAGGGCTGTAAAGTAGATTGGGAAAGCAAATTTAAAAAAAGTGGTAAGCCTCTTCGAAACTGCTTCCAGGAAAGGTACATGGTGATGGCTGAGCTCGATTTCAGAGTGCTCTTACTTCTTTCTACCTTAAATAGTAAGCACTGAGAAGCAACTTTTGAGGACTAGGTGTGGAACTCAAAAAGAAGCTCCCTGGGCCTCGTTGGACACACAAGATTTGGGCTCGGTTAGACTTGGTAGTTTATAGTTCTACCTATGGGTGCTGTTCTACCTCTGGCCACCAGGGGTCACCCTCAAGAGGGAAGGAAGACCTTGGGTGTCTTTTGATGCAAGAGGCCAGCGATAATTAACTCCGAGCTAATAAAATGCCAATTTGGGTCCCTTTTGTGCCACAGCAGAAGGCGGCATTGAGATGCAAAACGCATCCTGCTTTCGCTCTGGGGCAGGCGCTTCTCCCCGGCTGCAGCTGGCCAAGACAAGCCCAAGCTGTGCCAGATTCAGCAAAGGGTGCAAAGATGTTGCAGCCGAAGGGTCTGGAATGGCCTCGTCTCTCCCTGGTTGCTCTCTCAAGCTTCTCCGTCCATCTAGAGCAGCCTTTCTCAACCTTTTGACCCTGGAGGAACCCTTGAAATATTTTTCAGGCCTTGGGGAACCCCTGCTCATTCAGGCTCAAATATAGGCCAGAAGTTACAAAATTATTCTATTTGTTTCATGGGTAGGTAGGCCTGTATAGATGCACTAACAGTGTCCTTAAACTAAAAACAAAGAATGAAACTTACCTCTTTCATGTGAAGTTGCCTGAAATTGAAATAATTTTTTAAATAAATTGTGATCTCCCAGGGAACCCCTAGGGACCTCTCGCAGAACCCGAGGGTGCCACGGAACCCTGGTTGAGAAACCCTGGACTAGAGGCTCAGGGCCAGGCCAGGAGAGATGCCGAACGACTCAGGAAGTTCCAGATTTAGAAGCAAGTCTTCATCTTCATCCACGGCCTGGCACTGGATCTCAAGCTGAGCTGGGCGCAATGCCATCTAGCATCCTTTTGTGCCCCCCCCCCCCCATGCATCCAAGATCTTCAGGCTGTGGCTGCATTTTCACAAGTCACCCATAAGCTAACCCCAAAGACTGTATTTGTATGTGGATGCCAAGAAAATTAAACAGTGAGTGTGTCCTCTTGTTGTTTATTCGTTCAGTCGCTTCCGACTCTTCGTGACTTCATGGACCAGCCCACGCCAGAGCTTTCTGTCGGCCGTCACCATCCCCAGCTCCCCAATGGTTGAGTCCGTCGCCTCCAGTATATCATCCATCCATCTTGCCCTTGGTCGGCTCCTCTTCCTTTTGCCTTCCACTTTTCCTAGCATCAGCTGCCTCTCCAGGGTATCCTGTCTTCTCAGAGTGTGTCCTCATTCTCCCCCATTCATCCTCCTTTCCAATTGTCCGTGTCCTCCTTTGCCTGTTCAGATATCTGGTAACACCAAACCTACCTCACAGGATTGTTCTTGTGGGGAAAAATAAGGCTTGTACAGTAGCGTGCTAAAATATAAGTCCATAACAAATAAAAATCTTATACCTTTCCTACCAAAAGTTCATTTGGCCTCCAATGGTGCTATTGGTGCTGTTGATGGAGAATCTGCAGGGAACCATATGCTGTACAGCAGCATCCGCCATCTTGCCTGCTTTGACCCTCACTCCACCCCCATGGACACCCCAGAGAATGATTCTTTCTTTCAGCCATATACAACAGATCCTTTACAGCAGGAGTACCCAACCTTTTTGGCACCAGGGACCAGTCGTGGAAGACAATTTTTCCATGGACCGGGGGGGGCGGGGTTTACAGGCGGGAGCTAATCGCGCAGACCGGGGGGCGGGGTTTGCAGGCAGGAGCCAATTGTGCGCACGGGGGCGGGGTTTGCAGGCAGGAGCCAATCGCGCGGACCACCACCGCTCACCTGCTGTGCAGCCCACTTCCTAACAGGCCGCGGACCGCTAGTGGGCCGTGGCCCACAGGTTGGGGACCCCTGCTTTACAGAATTCACCCCTTTCTGAGTCCACCCAATAACCGAAGCATAAACTAGATGCACAAAATGCAACCTAACCGAGGTTAATGCTAACCAAGCTTAGCTTAGCACGTGGTGCAAAAGCTGCCACAAGATTCTTTTAAAAGATCCGCTGCTGGGACTTTTGAGGACTCCAAATTTACCCTGACTGACTTCTTGTCCACTGGCTCGGTTCAAAGTCAGGGGCTGCTTCCCCACCTACCCTGTCCACAGGGTGTGGTCAGAAAAGTCACGATGGTGGCCATCACAGCCACCATCTTGACTTTTTTGACCATTCCCTGCTGACACCCCTCGTTGGACTCCAACTCCCAGGATCTCCAGCTCCTTAGGAAGAAAATAGGCCAACTTTCCCACTGTTCCATGCTTCTTGTTTTTGTCTCTCCCTGCAGAGAGACATCCAAAGCAGCTCCTTGATCTTCTCATTTTTAAGGCTGCTTCCCAGTCAAGGGGGAGATTTGGAAAACGTGCACAGCAACTGATTAAAAACATTAAAATATACGCAGACAATGATCTGACCGGTAATTAAAAGCATTTAAACCTTTCAGGCTAGCCACATGTCCTCCGCGCTCTTAGCCAGGGATTCGGCGCTGATTGCGAGAGAAGGAAGAACCTCACAGTTGCCGGAGACACAGCCCGTCTCTTGCCTGTTTGTCAACTCGGGTTTTCTCCTCCCCAGGAGCAGCAAGGGGTCTAGAATCAGCCTCCTCTAATAAAAGTGCGAAGCCTCGAGTCACTGGCATGCACAGCAGGATTTTTTGTAAAGCCACCGCTCTTTCTGGAAGAATGATTTCTGCATGAGGTTGATCATTCCTTTTTGCTTGATGCCCAGGTTGGGATATTACTGAGCTATTGATCCTTTCTTGAGAAGTCCACAATGCTGGAAAAGTGGAAGGAAAGAGAGGAAGATGCAAAGACCCAGCTCTCTGGAAAAGGCTCCAATACTGGGAAAGAAGGAAGGGGAGAGAAGAGGACGACCAGCAGCAAGGTGGAAGGACTCAGTTCCAGTGGCGATGGGGACACCATTGAAGGACCAGGTTGAGGACAGATTGTCCTGTGTGGTTGCTATGAGTCAACACTGAGTTGATGGCACAGAACCATTCAATCAGATGGTCTCCATATCTCTTATAGCTATGGCCAAGATTCCTAATCTTCATGTAAGTTGCTCTGTCATGCCTGAAAGCTTTTGCGGTCCATCAGAAAAGCTGGATGTGGGGGGGGGGGGTTGAACTTTGAGCCTGCTGGACTTAGTTTTCTTTTCCTGGTCCTCAGAAGATGATCAGTTGAAGACCCTAAGGTGGAAATTGAGCTAGATATTGGGAGTAGGTCATAGCCATAGGCTTTATGGACATCTCCTGGAGACCAAAGCAGCGTAAAAGCTGAACAAATCACAAGTAAAAACATCACCTGCTACTTGCAAGTAAGTTTCTGGTAGCATTTCAACCTGAATATTAGTGGGTCAAGCTAGAAGAAACATTCCAGAATCTCAAGAATGGAATGGAGGTCTTTCTTGTTACCTTCCTTGCTTCTTTCTACAAGAGAGGTTAGTAAATCTAACCTTCATCTAACCTTCAAGGTTAGTAAATACTAAGCTTCATCAAGGTTAGTAAAACATGGCCATGCACTCTTGGGAAGTGATGCAGCTCTGGAGGACCCCTGATTAGAGAAGGCTCAGCTACAGGATAGGACGGCACCAGGCGGATCATGTTCACCCGCAACATGGCTCGTCAGGTTCAGTGAAGCCTTTGCAGCTGCTTTCGGACAACATGCCAAGTTTCATGAAGGTTCATCTTGGCGAGGTTGTTTTAGGGATGGATTTATGGATCGGTTAGCATGTTGTGGAAGATCGGAAGATCGCAAGTTCGGAGGTTCGAATCCCTAGCCCCGCGTGACGGAGTGAGCTCCTGCACTCGCCCCAGCTCTTGCCAACCTAGCAATTCGAAAGCATGCAAATGCAAGTAGATGAATAGGTACCACTATGGTGGGAAGCTAACAGCGTTCCGCGCATGTCATGCCGGCCACATGACCGTGGAAGCGTCTTCGGACAGCACTGGCTCTTCGGCTAAGAAATGGAGATGAGCACCGGCCCCTAGAGTCGGACACGACTGCACAAATGTGCGGGGGGAACCTTTACCTTTTAGCATGTTGTGGAAGTCAATCCCATTCGGCTGGTTTGAAGAACCCGGCTCATGAGATTTTATTTATTTATTTATTATTTATTTAATTTATTCCCCGCCCATCTCCCATGCAAGGGACTCTGGGCAGGTTACAATAATTAAAATTTAAAATTTAAAAAATTTAAAAACAATACAAAAAGAAGATATATAAAAATATATCCAGTATAAAATAAAATAAATAAAATCCAAGATGGCTTGGGGACCGTAGCACAGATCACCTACGGGGCCAGCCAACCCCAGGAGGCACTACCGCCTCTGTCGTCCCAGGCCAGGTGGCAGAGCCAGGTCTTAAGGGCCTTCCGAAAGGCCAGGAGGGAGGGGGCCAGTCTCACCTCCAGGGGCAGAATATTCCACAAGGCGGCCGCTATCGCAGAGAAGGCACGCCTCCTGGACCCCGCTAGATGGAATTCTCTTGTTGAGGGGGTCCGAAGCATGCCCTCTCTGCATGCACGGGTGGGGCGGGCCGACGTCATCGGGACGAGACGGTCCCTCAGGTACCCTGGCCCCATGCCATGTAGGGCTTTAAAGGTGATCACCAACACCTTGAATTGGACCCGGAAGCAAACTGGCACCCAATGCAGCTCGCGTAGCAGAGATAACTAAGTAACCTGGTTAGGCAGTGGGCGAACGCAGCTGGAGCACGGTAGCCTTGGTCCTCCCTATGAATCTTCCCCACGGGTCAATGTCACGGACAATTCCCGCCGGTGCCAAAACATAACGAGAGGAGAAAACAGAGAAGCCCACAAATGTGATGGATGGACTTGGGGATTTATGGACTGCCTTCCAAACCAGAAGCCCCCCTCTGCCCCTTTTTCAAAGCCAGGTGTGAAACCGACACCAGGCAAACGGGGGGGGGGGCATCTCGGGGGGGGGGGCTCTCTTCCTACCAGTGGAGCCCTTTTCAATGGATGCCACAAAAGCCCGTGTTTTCTCCTTGGCCCCTTTTGACAAGCGGCACATCGAAGTTCAAATTAACTTTTGCACACTTCATTATGCCGCCCCCTTCCCCTTCCCCCCCCCCCCCCCGCAGCACCACCACGAGCACACACATGGCAGCTTCATCTCACACTCCAGTTCTCTGGGCAATTAATCTTCGCACCTCCAGCAGCCAGCTGGCTATTGTGCAAGCTTGAATGTCTTGGGCTCCGGGCCTGTTCGTGGCGATAAGGGGGGAAAAAGACAAACTGCCAACCGAGACTGGAGGCAGATAGGCTTGCCTTTGGGGGGGGGGGCTCCGAGAACAAGGCGGGCTCCCCTCCCCCTCTGTGCACATCCCGGGCAGCCCCCAGCCCCCACTTTCGCCCTCCATCCATCTGTTTGCACAGGCAACTCCCCCAGGACGGAGGAGCCAGGGAAAGAAAGAAGCGATCGGTGGCTTTTGCACGGTGCATGGAAATATTCCTTCCTTCCCATCTATTGATTAATCGACTTGTTTGCTTGTTTTTATTACGTTTGTTAAAGCCGCCCAACTCCGGATAGGCTCTGGGAGGTTTACGATAGGTGCAATACATGAGTTAAAAACACAGCCAAAGCAACGTGGCTGCCTGGACTAAAACAGCATTCCCAACATTCAAAAGAAGGCTCAGGGGCTCCACAGACACCCCAACCCACGTCTGAAGGGATCTGTGGAACCCTTGGAGAATGGAGGCCATGCGTATCTCCACAGGGATGCTGTTCCAGAGGGCAGGAGCTGCGACAGAGCAGACACGCTTCCTTGGTCCCACAAGAGAGCAACGTTTCATTGTGGGGACCTGGAGCGCATCCAACCTGCCTGAACGAACCGGGCAGGCAGAAACAACTGGGGTCCTCAAATTGCCAGGACCTACGCAATTGGGGTAGCGGGTCTTGGAAAGGGGTTGCTCTACAGTTTTGCTTGGCATCCAGGTCATAAAGACCTCAGGTAGAGTGGAATGGAATCAGGAGGTCCGGAATCTCTTTGTTAGCCCTGCAAGGTAGTCCAAACAAGAAATGCAACCGGGAGTCCTAGCTCTATCTTTATTGTAAGGTTCCACTAACAGAATCTTGCAAGACTGAAAATCTTTCTCCCCTCCTTTCCTTTTACTCTCCGGAAAACTAGGGAGGGTCCCTTCTGAGACGCTTTCCACGCCCCTTTTCTTCCCGTGGGCTGAACTGCCTTTTGCATGACTGCTGCGGCTCTTCCTCCTGTCTCCCAAGGTCATTCCCACAGACCATTACACTCTTGCCAAGGATGGAAGCGGGTGAGTTTGAAATCCAGGCATAGAGTCCTAATCCTGGATTCAGAAAATAAAATTCCTGCCGAAAACTATGGCAGAGTCCCTACAAAGTACTAAACCACAAGAGTGTTAGTTAGAGGCCGCGGTGCGGTTGTTATTTGTCTAAATTGGTTCAGCTATTCAGCTGTTGTTTATGTTTTATATCATGCTGTTTGCGTTGTTTTTAAATGTCATAAGAGTCATGATTGTGAGATGGGAAATTATATAAATCAAATAAATAACTCAGTGCCATTCTGGTCTGGTTTAGCCCTTGAGGTGACTCCGTATCCTCCCCAATCAAAGAGGGACCCCCTCTTCATTCAGACCCACAACTGAGATCACTGAAAGAATGGATTCACCCAGAAGGCATCTTCGGAGAACTCAAGAATCAGTTCGTCGATCCAGCTTAATTTCAGCAAGTCCAGAACTGAATTGGTGTCTGAAATCAGTCATGGACTGGAAGAAGGCCAAGAAACTGGATCTCAGCCCTGAGAAATTGGGGATTCGTCTGTGGTTAAATTTCTTGAAGAAGGGCATGGGAATATGAGTGGGTGAGAGTATGAGAGCCTTTCAAGTTCCTGGAGGGTCTATCAGACTGGTATCGACAGCCCACCTGTCTTTAAGCCAGAGCTTTCCAAACTTTTCATGTTGGTGACACACTTTTTAGACATGCATCGTTTTGTGACACACTCTTACAGCAGGGCACAAGGCAGGCACTAGGACCTGCGCGGAATCCTGGCAGGGCTCGGAGGCAGCAGCAGCCGCGACACACCCAGACACTGCAGCCGACACACTAACGTGTCCCGACACACAGTTTGGAAAGCTCTGCTTTAAGCTCTCGGAGAGAAATATACAGATGTTACATTGCGCCATGCTCCATCCAAGGGGGTCATGAAGGCCATGGAAAACCTGATACACAGGGGCCTGATGCACATAAAGAGCTTCAACTGGACCCTCATGGCCATCATCTTGCCTTTTTTGACCATACCCTCATTGCGTGGTTAGCTACCACCAGTGGTGGGTCCAGGATACAGAATACTGTAAAACAGTGTTTCTCAACCTTGGCCACTTGAAGATGGGTGGACTTCAATTCCCAGAATTCCCCAGCCAGCAAGGCTGGCTGGGGAATTCTGGGAGTTGAAGTCCACCCATCTTCAAGTGGCCAAGGTTGAGAAACACTGGGTTAATTAGTGCCATTTCTGGGCAGGGCTAAGATCTACTTCGGATCCAGCACCAAAGCAATTTAATAAGCCCTGTGTCTATCCTTCAAGGTAGACACAGGAGACGTTGCAGCCACAAACAGGCGAACAGGCGACTCTTTGCTGTACGAACTGCCTAAAAGTAAAATTGTAATGGCAGAAGACGTTTGCTTCGCCTGCTAACACTGTGAGAAAGGAAGATTATCTTGCAATTCAGCATATGTGACTTCATTCCCCGCCCATGAGAACACTGTTGCTTTTTTTCTTTAAACTAATCTGCCAAGTCTTCGCTGTCAGCACTTGGGAAAATCGAATAATAACAATAATAGTAATAAACTAATAACTTCATTAAAGAGAGACAACCATTTTAATAATCCTTACTTTTTCAGGACAACAACGTCATGGATACAAACATTTCGAAGTTATTCCTACACACAGGCACCCCACCTGCAAAGTACAAAAACTACCAAAATGTCATACAAACCCAGTGCAAAATTCAACCCTTGGTAAATTACAGTTTTGTTTTTTGAGAAGCAAGTTGCTAGCCCTCAAGGGACGGTAGTAAAGACTGAATCTCGTATCCTCATCTAGTCCAACAGCATGGCTGGCTGGGGAATTCTGGGAGTTGGAGTCTACACATGCTGGGTGGGGAATTCTGGGAGTTGAAGTCCACACATCTTCAAGCAGCCCAGGTTGAGAAACACTGCTGTAAAGGATTTTAAAAGGTAAAGGTTCTCCCCGCACATTTGTGCAGTCGTGTCCGACTCCAGGGGCCGGTGCTCATCTCCGTTTGTTAGCCGAAGAGCCAGCGCTGTCCGAAGACGCTTCCACGGTCATGTGGCCGCATGACGCGCGCGGAACGCTGTTACCTTCCCACCGAAGTGGTACCTATTCATCTACTTGCATTTGCATGCTTTCCAATTGCTAGGTTGGCAAGAGCTGGAGCTGGTGCGGGAGCTCACTCCGCACGCAGGGCTAGGGATTCGAACCTCCAAACTTGCAATCTTCTGATCGACAAGCCTGGCGTCTTACCCGCTGAGCCACCACGCCCCTACTGTAAAGGATTTAAGTTGCAGGAAAAGAGGGTTCGCTTGGATGCCAGGAAAAGCTTTCTCTCGTTAAAGGAATTAGGATGGAACCAATTGCTCAGAGAGGTGCTGGGCTCCCGTTCAACCAGAGGATGGTCCACCATCTGTCAGAAAAGGCTTAATGTGGATTTCTGCCCTGAGCAAACAGGTTAGACTCCAAGCCCTCAGTAGCTCTTTCCAGTTCGGCATTATTCTTCAGACTGCTTTGCATTTTCCCTAAAAGATCAAGCTTGTAATTTGGGGCTAATCCAACTTCATCACTGAAGGCTTCGGGAGTGGCCACGATGGCATTTTTGGACAGCAGAGGAGGCTGGTCTGAATCGTTGCAATCCCTCCTGGATGAAATCAGCTGGGTCACATTTCCCCCCCAGCAGGTTCCATGCTGAATTATTTCTAAGCATAATATGTAGAGTTTCTTTGGGTGTCTTTTCAGAAACTCTCCTTCTCCTCCTCCAGGGCTGGTCCTCAATGCTTGGCTAGTTGCCAAATGGGAGGACATCTCACTGGGCTTCTGGAACAGATCTTATTATTTTATGGGCTTCCTGCAGGAGGAAAGTTTTTCACCGCTGTCTTAGATTGGGGCTCTTTAAGGCTTGATGGGTGAGGACTAGAGCCTTGGTTTCTACCAAAAACCAACAGCAGCGAAGGCAGTTGCTGTAATACAGTCAACAAAGAACAGCGATGGATGGGTTGATGGTGAAAAGGCAGGCAGGTTAATCTTGCATAAACAGCATTCTCAGGAGCAAAACGCGGGAGTTACAGCCAAGAACTTGATTGATCACAATAATGATCCGGTTAATCGAGATGGAGATCTGGGAAGAAGACAGACCTGAGAAAATTCTTTTTTTGTACATTGATACCTCCTGCTATAAACCCAGCTATGGAGTGTACCTCTTGGTGCAGAGAAAAGAACCAATTCCTCTACATAATGTGGAGCGAACGAACCTGTGGAATTTGCTGCCATTGGCTCTTCAGGGGGCCACCAACTTGGACGACTTTAAAAGAGGACTCAGTCATGGATTTATGGAGAAGCCATGACAAATTTGTCTCTTTTTGGAATCTCAGATAGCTTATCTGAAATCCCAGCTGCCAAGAAGTAAAACTCACGTGACCACAGGATGCTGCAACGGTCATAAATGCAAACTCTTTGCCAAGCGCCCAAATCGCAATCGCGTGACCATGGGGATGCTGCAATGGTCGTAAGTGAGAGGAATGGTCATAAGTCAGTTTTTTCAGCGCCGTCGTAAGTCTGAACCATTGCTAAACAAATGGTTGTTAAGCAAGGACTACCTGTACACAATAACATGTATTTATTTATGTGTTTATTTGTTACATTTATAACCTGCCACAGGACTCTCAGCAGATTTCAACCACTAAAACATTGTGATCAAAGCTCTGGCTGGTTTTTAGGCACATCAGTCAAGATGGCAACCCCAGTGATGCAACTGAAGCTTCGATCCCACCATTGGGGCTGCCATCTTGACTTTTTTGACCACACCCTGTGGACATATCTAATATTCACCTTGCCTCGTGATTGAAGTTCTAAAAGCCAACCAATTTCCAGTCGCTAAAGCCACAAAACCAGCAAGAGATCCTATTCCCCTTCAAAACACAATTCATATCAATAAAATCCATAAGACAATCAAATTTAAATTCTACGTTTTCCCTGGAAATATGTAGAATGATCTTTACATAGCGTAGTTCATTAACCTTATCTAGATTTCTTTTTTCTTTCTGGTGTTGGTGTCAAGCAAATCCGGCTCATTTGCTGGGCTTAGGATTGGGTTGTGCAAAATTCCAAACCATCTGGATTCAAAACCCAGGTTCAGCGTCTTGTGTGGATGCCTCCGAGATACGACCACGGGATCGTGCTGAAGCCATCAACAGCTGCGCGATTGATCTGAGGATCAATCCCTTTGGCTGGCTCCGCTGGAGACCTTCCTTGTGGCCTTTGACCCAGGAGGGACAAGTTGGGTGGGCTTCGTTCCCCCCAGCCCACAGTGAGGAGCAGAGATTTCCAAAAAGCTGTCCATCTAATTGAGAGCAGTTGAGGGGGCTGGGGGATAAAAAACGAAGAAAAGCCACAGGGCTGTTGCTGAGCTGTGGGTAGCCTGTGGATTAAAGCTTTATTAGGGAAAACGGACCTAGGTTGGCAAGACAGGCAGAACATCCACCTGGTTTCACCCCAAGAAGGTCTCCTGCGCAGATCGGGAGTAGCAGAGCCCGCCGAAGAACAGCAACGTTCTGCCCGGGGTCTAAGAAAGCCTTCAAGGCTTATGGTGGGTTCTCCAGACGACTGACTTAGGGGCAGTGCCGCTTCTAGCAGACGATACGGCCCTTCCCACTGTGCCTTCCACAAGTACGGGACTCCAACTCCCATAATCCCTAGCCAGGGCCCAGTCCACCTGGGGAGGCTATAGACCTGAAAAGAGAGATTTCCAAATGTTTAGCTCCCTTCCCTTGAGATATCAGAATCAACAAGCCACAAGGATGGGAGCTACAGTATCTTTTCAGAAAAGGGGACCACTCAGTGCTTCAAATTGTGACTGTGCTGGTTCACATCCTTTATTTGTTTTCTTTAGTTCTTTTTCATCTTGACTTTTCTTTCCTCATTTTCTTTTAACAGCTCAAATGTGGGAGGGAAGAACCTGGATTTTTTCTTGCAGCCCTGTAAAAGTCTTTGTACATTGAGGACACTGCATTACTATTACTATTACTATTACTATTACTATTACTATTACTATTACTATTACTATTACTATTACTGGTAGTCCTCGCTTAACAACCATTTGTTTAGCAATGGTTCAGACTTAACGATGGTGCTGAAAAATGACTTGTGGCAGGTCCTCACACTTACGACTGTTGCAGCGTCCCCACAGTCATGTGATCACGATTTGGGCGCTTGGCAACCAGTTCGCATTTACAACCATCGCAGCATCCCGCAGCCACATGATCGCCATTTTCGACCTTCCCAGCCAGCTTCTGGCAAGCAAAATCAATGGGGAACTGCGTGATTTGCTTAATGACCACTGCAAAAAAGGTTGTAAAATTGGGTCGGATTCGCTTAATGACTGCTTCGCTTAGCAACCAAAATTCCAGTCCCAATTGTGGTGGTTAAGCGAGGACTACCTGTATTATTATTAATATGTATTGCACCACAGACAGTAGAAAAGCAAGCCCTATGCGACAGGTTCACCCACCACATTCAAACAATCCAGTTAAGGATTGAGCAACAACCTTTGCACCAGATGCTAAGCTACGTTACAGTTGACCTTGGTTAGTCATTTGAGGCTCTCCATATTTGGCTGGCCCAGGTTGACTATCCATCTTTTGCATGATTGATTGATTATGTGTCATCAAGTTGTTGTCGACTCTTAGTGACCACCTAGATAGAATTCTGTTCCCAGCCTGGTTTTTCCATAACCCCAGAAAAATTGATTAATCCCAGTATCAGCTTAAGAGCGTGGGGTGAACTGGGGGGGTCCACAGAGGGGTCAAAAAAGTTGAGATAGTGGCCACTTGCCACCATGTGATCGAAGCCCCACCCCTTTTCCACGTGCATAAAAATGGCATCGTTGTGCATCCGTAACATGGTGGTGCCTGCCATCTCATCTTTTTTGACCCCCTTGCTGCCAACACGCCTGGGGTTAACACTGGCACGAGTGCCACTCACGAGTCGGTGCCCCCAACTCACCATTTCTGCCCTGTCCTTTTCCGCACAGCTCTGCGTCTGTGCTTTTTCCTGACTGCAGCCTTCCCTTTTCCCCTCCCCCAGAAAACATCCCCATGGGGGGCTACCGGATCCACCCAGGCGGACCATTTCCATTCAGCTGCCCCAAACCCCATACATTTTTGAGAGGGCTCCCAGCTTAGCAGCAGAAGCTGGCCTTCTTCGCCTCCCTTCCATATGTGTGTGTCTTGTGTGTGTGTGCATGAGTGTGTGTGTGTGTGTGCACATGAAGGGGGGCTCTCTTTGTGTGTCCTGGGGAGGGGGCTGCATATGCGGACTTCTTACCGCCCCACTATTTACGCTGCCGAGCGCTTCTGATTGCCCGTTATTAGCATATATTATCTCAGTCCTCTGATTTTGAAAAGAGACGGGGGCGGACTCCCCCTTTTTCTCCTCCACCCTCCAACTTTCTCTCTCTCTCCTTCTTCCTAATCTCCACCTCGTCTTTTACACTTAATTACCTCTCTTATTACCCTGCAGACGGAAAGAGCGGTGGCACAAGACCCCGGGCGTGAAGGTTGGCACAATAAGGGCGTGCGCAATCTCCTCTTCTGCTGATGCAGCCGCCGAAAGTCTCCAAGGGGGGAAAAACTCACTTCTAGATTAACAAACTGGGGAGAGGAAGGGTCTTGCTCCCTCTCCCCACCACCACAAGAAGGCCTTGGAAAAACCAAACCTTCCTAACCTTTTGGGACCAAAGGCTCTGGGGAAAAATCCTATCCAGTGGCATTTTAATGAGTCAGCCTTGGAAGTCTACCTCTGGCCCCAGAAGGTAAGGGACCTTGAACATGACCCAGCCATGAGGTTGGGATTCTTCTCTTGGGAGAGGGACGGGATATGAGGTCCTTGAGGTTTCGGGCTGTTCTCTCTCGGAAGGCCATGCCCTACAACGGGAACCCCCCTCCCCCCAAGGGAATGAGAAAAGCCACAGGGAGAGGTTAGGGACCATCCCTTCAGGTCACCCACTGAACAAGCTGAGTGGCAAATGCTCCTTTCGGAAAACAAAGCTACTGTATCCGAGACCGAAAGCCGATCTTCCCCAAAGATAAATGGAGAGGTTAATTGTACAGTATACGGCCCCAGCACTCTGGCCTCAGCATAACTCAGCATTATTAACTGGCTAGCTGGTGTCTTCTCAAGGTAGTTTCTAAGGTCTCCTTCAAGTCACTTGATGCCTGGTGACTTTCATAGATATGTCTAAGCCCTTTTTTGGGGACGCCCCAAAAGGGATTCCCCCCTGCCTCACCTACCATTCTGTGATTTCCCAGTGGTCTCCCATCCAAGAACCAGCCAGCCCTGATTTATTGATTTATTTATATTTCGAATTTAGTCACCGACCATCTCACTCAAAGAGCGACTCTGGGCGGTTTACAATAAAACTAGAATAAATAAAGATTAAAATACAGTAAAAACAATATTCTTAAGTGAAATCCTGTTTAAGCTTTTCAAGGTCATACAAGGTTAGCCATGTGCTGCCTCCCAAGATGAACAAAGAAAGTCCCCCTCAAGTCAAGCTGGAATCCTGGTGATTTCATGGATAAGAACTTTAGGGCAGCAGAAATGATTTTCTGTTGCCTTTTTCCAGGATGTATTTTTTTCCTTCAATCAAACCTATAATTTAGAGATTCCTGCTGGTCTCCCATCCAAATTCCAGCCAGGAAGAAGATATGTATGTATGAATGTATGTATTGTCCTAAAAGAGACATTCCCCCAATCATGGAACTACCTGATATGAGTACAAAATTTATTTTAGCATATAAAATTTAAGTTCCTGCTCAGCGTACTGACTGTGCTTCACACATGTGCAAAAGAGAAATGAGGTATCAGTATTAGTATTCTCCTGTTTGAAATCTTTTCAGTTAAAGAATGCTTCCATAGCCCCTTGCAGGAAAACAACAGATGATTATGATAAGTAATAATCATTGCCTCACCACGGACTTACAAACAGGCTGCATCAACATTTTTTTGTTGTTGTTTATTCGTTCAGTCGCTTCGGACTCTTCGTGACTTCATGGACCAGACCAGCCCAGAGCTTCCTGTCCGCCGTCACCATCCCCAGCTCCCCCACGGTCGAGTCCGTCACCTCCAGAATATCATCCATCCATCTTGCCCTTGGTCGGCCCCTCTTCCTTTTGCCTTCCACTTTCCCTAGCATCAGCTTCTTCTCCAGGGTATCCTGTCTTCTCATTATGTGGCCAAAGTACTTCAGTTTTGCCTTTAAGTAATAGATTGAATCTGCTCCTGCTGTGAAGAAATGGCTGCCAATCAGACTGGCTGAATTTTTGGGCAAGGAAGCTTTGTACAGTTTCAGAGGGAAAGTTCAGGGAATAAATCAAAATGGTTTCACTTACATGTTCTGGGATATAGGTTTGCAAGGATAGAGCAAGGTTATAATACGAATAAAAATAACTATAATCAAATCTTAGATATAATGGTCTATCTCTACCTCTAACTCTATCTCTGTCTCTATCGCTATCTCTCTCGCTATCTAGTTGAGTTCCTGGTCATGCCATGAATATGCGCATGTAGTGTTCTTGGCCACAGTATGGAAGTTCTTGTCCATTGCCTTCTGGAATGTTTCTCCTTGGTTTCCCGTTCTCGCTTACAGCCCTGTGGTTTCCTGAAAGGGTCACCTATCCATGTACTCCAAAGTCAATCCAACAGCAGAGTCACTGTTGTGAGATGGGTGGTGTACAAGGATTAAAATGACCACAGCATATAACCCAGAATGATGATGATGATGATGATGATGATGACGACGATGATGATTACGACAACAACGTGCCACCAAGCCATTGTTAACTCTTTAGCAACCACATAGATAAACTTTCTCCATGACGATCTGTCCCCAACCTGGTCCTTCAGCTCTTCCACTGGTGCCCACATCACCATTGTAACTGAATCCATCCCCTTGCTGTTGGTCATCCTCTTCTTCTCTTTCCTCCACCTTTCCCAGCATTATGGACTTCTCCAGCGAGTCAGGCCTTCACACTGATTGATTGATATGTGATTGAGTCATTGTTGACTCCTTAGATAGATTTTCTCCATGACGATCTATTCCCCACCTGGTCCTTCAGGTCTCCCAACAATGTTGGTCGTCCTCTACTTCTCTTTCCTTCCCTTTCCTTCCACCTTTCCCAGATTAAAGCCTTCTCCAGAGAGCCTGGTCTTCGCATCATGTCTCCAAAGTAGGATAGAATGCCCAAGGTTAAAACCGCAAACCCCAAATCATAAAAGCCACATCACTAGCAAAGCTTGCCCAACCTCCTGGCCCAAGTGCCTGGGGGAACAGCCAGGTCTTTAATGCAGAGCTTTCCAAACTTTTCATGTTGGTGACACACTTTTTAGACATGCATCATTTCGCGACACAGTAATTCAGTTTTACTAGCAAACCGGAGGTTAAACTAACTAACTTATAAGAGATATGGACACATACATAAAATGTATGGGGACACAACGTATCTCATGAAAACAGAGTTCCCCTTTACAGCAGGGCAAGGCTTGGACAGAGCTCCCTTCTTACAGCAGGGCACAAGGCAGGCACTAGGACCTGCGCAGAATCCTGGCAGGGCAGGTTTGGAGGCAGCAGGGCACAAGGCAGGAACTAGGACCTGCGCGGAATCCAGCAGGTTTGGAGGCAGCAAGGCACAAGGCAGGCACCAGGACCTGCGCGGAATCACAGCAGGTTTGGAGGCAGCAGGGCACAAGGCAGGCACTAGGACCTGCGCAGAATCCTGGCAGGGCAGGTTTGGAGGCAGCAGGGCACAAGGCAGGAACTAGGACCTGCGCGGAATCCAGCAGGTTTGGAGGCAGCAAGGCACAAGGCAGGCACCAGGACCTGCGCGGAATCACAGCAGGTTTGGAGGCAGCCAGGCACAAGGCAGGCACTAGGACCTGCGCGGAATCACAGCAGGTTTGGAGGCAGCAAGGCACAAGGCAGGCACTAGGACCTGCGCGGAATCCTGGCAGGGCAGGTTTGGAGGCAGCAAGGCACAAGGCAGGCACTAGGACCTGCGTGGAATCCTGGCAGGGCAGGTTTGGAGGCAGCGAGGCACAAGGCAGGCACTAGGACCTGCGTGGAATCCTGGCAGGGCAGGTTTGGAGGCAGCGAGGCACAAGGCAGGCACTAGGACCTGCGTGGAATCCTGGCAGGGCAGGTTTGGAGGCAGCGAGGCACAAGGCAGGCACTAGGACCTGCGCGGAATCCTGGCCGGGCTCGGAGGCAGCAGCAGCGAGGGGCTTGAGGCTCTGAGCGTCTGACTCAGAGGTTTCTTGTTAGGTTCGTGGACACACCTACACACTGCAGCCGACACACTAACGTGTCGCAACACACAGTTTGGAAAGCTCTGCTTTAATGCCTTGTAAAAGGCCAACAGGGCCAGGGCCATCCAATATTCAGGAGAAGGATGCTTCACAAGGCACAGCTCCAGGGTCCAACAAGGCGACACTGTTTGATGGAAGGGACCCGGAGCAGGCCCTCCCTGCTAGACCTGGGGGGTGGGCAGAAACAAAGGGGGACAGACAGTCCGACAATATCAGCAGAGAGCAGGCTGAGGGTCCATCGGGGAAAGGTGCTTTATAGTAAATTGAAGGGTCCACGCCAATTTTTTTTTGGAAATGCTGGAAACTGAACATGGGGGGAGGGGGGGTGGTTACCCTTTGAACATCTACTGAAGCCCCCCCCCCTTTTAAAATGTCCCTTGTCTGTGTCCCATTGCTGTCTAGATGGGGAGTGAGGAACCCTCAATTTGGAAAGATGGTTTCATTGGGTAAAAAAGGTGATTTGCAGCTTCTTTCCCAAAAATAGCAGCCTAAGTGGAGCGGCATAGGCTGCTGGAGAAACCAGCAGCATTTTCTCTTTCTCTTGGGTGATGAAATTGATTTCCCAAAGATGCGGAGGGCAGAATTCATTCTATAGCTGGGCTGGCAAGACTGGGTAGATTTCAGAGGGAACCGATCCAAGCTGGCACCGACAGCTGACTACAAAAACCCAGCAGTCAAATTTGGGGGGCACGACTGCAAAAAGAATGGATGGGGAAGATGTGGAAAGGTTTTTAGGGGCCACTGGCCTGGGGGTGGGCTTGGATTTAACTGAGAGGGGTTAAAAATGGGAAGGGAGGAAGGGAGGGAGACTGATTTTGATGAGGAAGGAAGGAAGGAAGGAAGGAAGGAAGGAAGGAAGGAAGGAAGGAAGGAAGGGGAGGAGGGAGGGAGGGAGGGAAGGAGGGAAGAAGGAAGGAAGGAAGGAAGGAAGGAAGGAAGGAAGGAAGGAAGGAAGGAAGGAGGAAGGAAGGAAGGAAGGAAGGAAGGAAGGAAGGAAGGAAGGAAGGAAGGAAGGAAGGAAGGAAGGGGAGGAGGGAGGGAGGGAGGGAGGGAGGGAAGGAGGGAAGAAGGAAGGAAGGAAGGAAGGAAGGAAGGAAGGAAGGAAGGAAGGAAGGAAGGAAGGAAGGAAGGAAGGACGGACCTCCAGTTGGCTAATGATGTGGGTTCAGATCCTACCCAGGCCATTTTTCTGCCCAGGGTCCCTAGCAATGAAGGCAGGAGTGCCCACAGGGGGGCAAAAAAGTTAATTTGGCAGCTGCCCTCTTTTTACATGGGGTATGTCCTATTAGTAATATGTGCAGATAAATGGAGAAGGCAGGGCAAAAACGTGAGGTTAATTGAGGTTTAAACATAATTAATGTTATACTAAGGAAATTGTTTGATTATGCTCCCCCATATTTTGTTATTTTTCTGTGTCCCATTAAAAAGTTAGGATGTTTTATAACAGTTCCATTCTGGGTCACGTGACCTGGAGGCAGCTTAGAATGGAGGAGTCAGCAGCATTCTGCGCTGATGCCCAACTGCCCCCCCCCCGATGCTTGGGGGGGGGGATTTTTCTCCCCAGTCCCCAGCCCAATCTGGCCCATTTTTAAACTCAATCTTTTTGTTGTTGTTGTTGTCTTCTCCTTCCCCTCCCTGAAAGTTTGATTTTATTCTATTTTTGGAGAGTTTTCTTGCTGGTGGACGGACAGACCAAGTCCTGACCCTTTAACGTCATTTCTTTCCAACAGAAAGAATAAAAATGGCACTTCTGCGGCCATGCCTGAAGGGGCTCAAACCTTTAATGGTAATGATCCTCTTCCAACCCATGTGGGGGCTGGATCTTGATCTTCCGTGTCTTGATCTCCCGGCTCAAGCAACTAACAAACTTTCAGCTGCCTCAAAGACTCAGCAGGTGGCAGGAGATGACCCGCCTGGGCTGATCTCAACGAACCTAAGCAGGGTTAGGGTTTGGATGGGAGACCACTAGGGGATCCCTCAGTTGTAGGCTAGGTTAGGAAGTTGAAAACAGAAAAAAGAAAACGATCCCAGGAAAAGGGTACAGCAAACCATGCCTGTATCCTTGCCAGGAATAGGACGGGCAATACTGATGTCCCGGCAACTCAGCTCCAGTCAAGGGAGGGCTCTGGTCCAGCCCCACATAAAGGGGTACGCTGAGGGCCCCGGAAGCCACAGCTTCTCCCTTCTCTCCTCCTGCCTCTCCAAAGGTCGCCCGCCGCTTTTTGCACCTCCTCCGGGGAAGAACCCCAACCCCTAAGATCAGGTTCAAGAATTCATCTCCTGGCTCTTAAACCATTCCGGGGTTTTGCGCCGAGACAAAGAAAGTGGGGGGGGGGGGGGAGGAAGGGAGAGAGAGAGAGGATGCAAGGGAGCGAGAAAGGGGGAATCCTCTCCCCCTCCCCGTTCTCTTCCTCTCCTCCCCCCCCCGCCGTCCTCAGACACGTGTCTCCATTGTTCTGCCTTTGGCTGGACCCAGGGAAGGGGAGGGCGCAAGAGTTAATCGACCCTTCGCGTGGAGAAAAAAGGAGTCCCGAACGGGAGGGGGACCCCGGGAGGAGGGAGGGTGGGAGGCCGAGGAATTTGGGCGAAGGGGGACCCCGCCTCCTCTGCAGCCCTGGGCAGAGAAGGGGGGAGACGGAAGGACGGAAGAGGGACCCGGCTTGGGGGTCGCCGGTTCCTTCCTTCCCTCGGCCCTGTTCCAAACTCCGGGCGGCTGGCTTGCGCCGGACTGGCCCCCCGCCCCCCACGGTCCTCCAGCCTCCAGTTCCTGCGGGCCTTCGCGGGGCCAACGAAGCGTCCCGTCCTTGCCATGTGCGGGCCACGCGTGGGTTCTTCCGTGGGGGGGATTTGGGGGGAGAGGGAAGATGGGGGAAGTGTTGCTAGGTTGGGGCCTTGGCCTCGCATCCCCTGGGGCGAGTGTGGGACGGTGCGTGTGTGTGGGGGTCGCAGTATTAAGCAGAGCGGCTGGGGAATATTCCACTCCCCTCCCCTCCCCCGCCCTGCCAAACCAATTCCCCTTTTCTGCTCTGTCACTTTCTCCCTCCCGCTTTTCACTCCCCTCGCCTCTCACGTGTTTCCTATCCACTCCACCCGCCCCCCACCCCGGCGCCCCGTCCCCCTTCAGCTCAGCAGGGCCTTCCCCCCCTCCCTCCCTCCCTCGCCGCAGGTCCTGGGGGAGAGAGTTGATGGACGAAAGGGCTGGAGCGCTTCCCCCTCACCCCCACCCCCGCGCGCTGCCTGAGTCCCGTTTAAAGACAGGAGGGGGGCGAGCTGGAGCGTGGTGCTGACCTCAGCGATTCCCCGCAGCCTGCGCGCCTCCCCTTCCCCCCTCCGCCCCCTCCTGCTCCTCCCCCTTCCCCGCCCGCCTCCCCGCCCACTCGGGGAGCCGCTGCGGAGCTGTCCGAAGTGCTGATCCGGACTGGGCTCCGCCAGCGCGCGCCATGCCTCGCTCCTTCCTGGTGAAGAAGATCAAAGCGGACGCCGGCCAGCCCGGGCCCGCGCCTGCCACCCCGCCTTGCCCGCCGCTGGAAACTTCGTACCCCGGGTGGGCGGGACCCGGGAGAGCCGGCGACCCCGGGCCGAAGGACGGTAAGCAGCAGCCGGCGCCTTAAGGACGCTCGGGGGTGGGGGGGGCAGTAGAAGTGGGATTGCGGGCTGGAGAAAGCCAGCCCTGTTGCATTTGCGCCGGCGGATCGCTTCTTAAAGGCGGGGAGATCCTGCCTCTCTTGGCTGCAGTGAGAAGGATGGGGTGGGCTTGTCCGCGGTTTCTCTTCCCGCGGTCGCCTAGGGTCCTCCAAAAGGAACGACCTTTTCTTTCTGCAATGTGCGCAGGAGAGGCTCTTGCACATCCACCCACACACCCACACATACACACACCCCAATTCCAGGCTATAAATCACGGTCCGAGGAAAAAATCCCCCCGGCTCGTTGAACACGGCTGAGGGGGGAAAGGTCTATGCATTCCTCCCGGCGCTCCATAGTCCGTGTGGATAATTTGGGGTTCAGGATGTTATGGGAACTCAGCCCTTGGGGAAGGGAAAACGTCTCAGGCCGTGGTGTTTAAGGTACGTTGCCTTGGGGATCACAAGGGAGCCTCTCGGGAGTCAATCTCTCCCTGAAATGATCGACTTCAAGTCGCGT
Organism: Charina bottae; assembly: GCA_023362775.1. NCBI lineage: Eukaryota > Metazoa > Chordata > Lepidosauria > Squamata > Charinaidae > Charina > Charina bottae. The sequence continues at coordinate 6,063,204 of JALMGJ010000034.1, forward strand.
CCTGCAAGGCGATGGCTGGGTGATCTCTCAAGATCTGGCTGGTGCGAATCTGGACAAAGCGGGGGGGGGGGAGCCCCTGGAGTAAATTAGAATAGCCCTGGACTTAGCTCTTTGGTTTAATTAGTGAGGGGGGGGATGTTGTATCTTGGAAAGTGTCCCATTTCAGGAGAACCCGAGGAAATAGAGAAATCGCAGGGCTGCTCAACAGGAGGCATTGCTGTAAGAGTCAGTATTCACACAACACGCAGGAGGCCGCCAAACTAGCAACTGCCTTCCCACAAGGTGCTAAGATTGGTTAGAGACTTCAAAGCCAGCCCCTCTGGTTAGTTTGTGGTTCGGGATCTAGGCGAACCTTTAAAAATGTGTTAATTCAGGGAAAGCGTGCTGTGTGAATACAGCGAATATTGCTCCCCTTTCAGGAGGCGGGGGGGGGGGGGGACACAAGAGAGGTGCGAGAAAGGGAGATTTGCCCCCTTTCCAAAATGGGATGCTCTTGTTTTCTGGGGGAGGGGGAACCGCATCCAGTTCAGGGTTTCCTGTCACCTTCCCCTACAAAGAGAGAGAGAGAGACAGCCAGCCAACAGAATCTTTTCAACTTCATCTCCTGCCTCCTAATTTTAGGGCTGAAAAGAACCCCATCCTGGGGTCTGGACAACCCCTGCTGCCGCCCCCCACAAGACACACACATACTGGCTTTGTCCCCCCAGCACCCTTAACCAAGGGTTTATCCGCCTGCTCAGTTAATTCATGGTGCATTCACAAACATGCTAAGCTGGGTTACTATTAACCTTGGATGTGGTGGTGGCTGTTAGCTTGATATATTGTGCAAACCCCGTGCATGGTTTATGGAAAAAAGCCGGGAAACTGGTACCTTTAGCAATGTGTTATACAATGTGTTGTGTGAGCGTGGCCAGTTCGGGGTCCTGGGCCTAGTTTCCAGGCCCTTGAATCAGGTCAGGTGGTCGACTTGGAGAGGCCATTTAAGCTCCAGTTTTGCAACAGCTGCATGTCCGTCTTGGGGAACCCCTGCATTTTCCTGCTGTGTGTGGGTCTTCTAAGCATGGAACCGGTTTTTTTTTCTTTAAAAAAACTTTGCTCATTAAGAGGATTGCCGCAGGTGCCAGAAAGGAAGACATTAATTTGCCCAAGCAATGTTGCCAAAGTGTGTTATTTCATGAAAGTTGGAATCTCAGAAATGTCTTCCCAAATTGGGTACTTTTAATTTTTTTACATAACTTTATTTTTAAAAAAATGAAAAGAAAGATAAAAACTAACCAGAACTAATATTTAGGAGAATGAAAAAAGGGGGAAAAAAGAAAGAAAGAAAAAGACAAAAGTCAAAAGTGCAGAAAAAAAGAAAGAAAATATAAAGAAGAAAGAAAAAAATATTTATTTATTTTATTTATTTATCCAGCTTCTATCACCGCCCATCTCCCCCCAAAAGGGGGACTCTGGGTGGTTTACAACAAAGTCAGCAAATAAAACATATAAAATACAATATAGCAACCCTAAGAAAAAATAAATTAGATATAAATATAAAATCCAAGAGGCAACGAGGTCATATATAAAAGAGCTCTACGGCGGCGCAAGCCATATTCTGTATGTACAATATGTATGTGTGTGTGTGTGTGTGTGTGTGTGTGTATACACATACATACACACACACACACACACACACACACAGAAGTAGCTTCCGATTTCCTTTACAGGAGTTATAGATATAAATGTAAATTAACCTCTTACTCTATGGTTACAACATGACTTACATTTTTTTCTATAATCTATTTTTTTCTAATCATCAAAACCATATGTCATAATTTCATTTTTTTTTTCTGTTTCACACAAAAAATCTATGAGGGGTTTCCAGTCAGGGAGGAAGGGGGGAGGGGAGGGGAGGGGAGGGGAGGGGGGAGGAGGGAGGGAGGGAGGGAGGAAGGAAGGAGGAGGAAGGGAAGGATGAAGGGAAGGAAGGGAAGGATAAAGAAGGGAAGGGATCAGATGTAATGGAAGGGAAAGGAAGGAAGGGAAGGAAGGAAGAGGAAAAGGGGAAAGGAAGAGGGGAAGGGAAGGGAAGGGATCCGATATCATGGAATGGAAAAGGGGGAAGGGAAGGTTCAAGTATATCTTTGGCACAGCGCACTGTTAGCTGCAAGCCTCCATGTGCTAGAATGACACATTGTCAAAATAAAACCCTTGAGATTCTTGAGACTTCCAGGTACTGTAGAAAACAAAAAGCCTGCTGACTTGGATGATCTTGGCAAGCTTGGCCCTGGTGAGGAGTTGGAGGGGAGGCTGCCAGAGATTCCCACAGCCTCTTCTGGGAAGTTGGAAACACCATCGGAAGATGGCCAGGGCAAACCACTTCCACGATGTTACCAAGAAAGAAAGCTGGACTCCGGGGTGGTGGTTCTACCTATGCAAAAAGGTGTGTTTATACCCATTTGCATAGTAGATTATTCAAGATAGTTTGCTTAATGGGGGGGAACCAGTTTTATTGGTGGGGCAATCTTTTATTAACTGAATTGGCATCTTCAGAGATGTTCCTCGGGAGAAGCTACTTCAGTTGCCCCAACGTGCAGCCACACTGAACGAGAACAGGTCTCCTGTTAGGAGGAAGCGACCACTGGAGCATGTGAACAAAATGCAGCTTATCTTTCCTTCCATATGATTTATCTATTACGTTTTACCCTTCTCCCCATGCCCCAAACCACCTTCATGGATCTCTGCCTCCTTCTCCTCCTATTTTGCCCTAAACTACCCCATGAAGTAGGAAAACTGCTTTTTTCCCCACAACACGCTAAATCCAGGTTAATCAAGCACCATCGCTATGTCCAGACAAAGGAATCATATTATGGCTGAAACCGATGGGCTGTTTGCACCGGAGGCTGAAATAATGGTAGGGTTCCTACCACAAACTACCTGACCCACTTTACAGGTAGTCCTCGCTTAACAACCATTCATTTAGTGACTTATGACCGAACAGTGCTGAAAAAATCAACTTATGACCAGTCCTTGTCCTGACTAAGAGTGAAGAACCACACTGAGACGAAGTGTAGAAGCTCTAGTGTTTATTGTTTACTCTGCTAGACAGAATCCAGCTAAACTGAAATGAATTAGCAAACGCTAAGGGGAAAGGCCCATGAAACTTAGGCGGTGCTTTCTTGATTCTCTTAGGAAGGAACTGTAGCTTGAATCATGTCAACTGGATTTCTATTTTCTTAATGGAAACGTTTCGCTCCTTATCCAAGGGGCTTCTTCAGTCTTTTTCAAGTCTTTTTCTTCTTCAAGCCCTTGGATAAGGAGCGAAACGTTTCCATTAAGAAAATAGAAATCCAGTTGACATGATTCAAGCTACAGACAATTCCACCTGGATGACTGAGAACCTTCATAGACTTAGGAAGGAACCAAAGAGACTCTGTACTGCACATGCATTTGTCTCCCTGGAGAGGGCGCCCTTCTTCTCCACCAGTTATCTCCCTGACAGTGATGAGAGCAGGAATGAATAAGCAACATAGGATGAAGACCTGCATCAAACTCCACAAATTTTATCTGGCATTGTAAAGAGAAAAAAAGAGCTTTATTTGATGAAGTCAGAGCAATTGATTCTTTGAAAAAGAGGAGCTAAGTTTATATGGCCCACTTAACCAGGTTAGTTAAAGAACAAGTTGTTGCATTCACACACAGGTTAGTGTTAACCCTGGTTGAAGGTTTATTTGGAGCTTAGAGTATTGTGTGAAACTAGTCCATTGGGTTATACTCCAATACAGCCTTTCTCAAGCTTTTGACCCTGGAGGAACCCTTGAAATATTTTTCAGGCCTCAGGGACCCCCTGCACATTCAGGCTCAGATATAGGCCAGGAGATACAAAATGATTCTATTCGTTTCATGGGTAGGCCTGTCGATATGCATTATTGTGAACCGCCCAGGGTCCCCGATGGGGGAGATGGGCGGTAATATAAATTTAATAAATAAATAAAGAGTGTTCTGAAACTAAAAGTAAAGAATAAAACTTACCTCTTTCATGTGAAGTTGCCTGAATTTGAAATAATTTTTTAAATGAATCGTGATCTCCCAGGGAACCCCTAGTGGCCTCTCGCGGAACCCGGGGGTGCCATGGAAGCCTGGTTGAGAAACCCTGCTCCAGTGTATTGTGTGAATGCAGAAAACTGGTCAGTTGGGAATTTGGTTTAATTACACGAGCAATGCTGGTGTGCCTTCCAAGAAAAAGAGGTTTATTTCAAGATGCCCTGCGATCTCATAAACATACCCTCTCTCGTATTACGGGCAGGAGCACCTACAGGTGGCTGTCTTGAAAAAAGCTCCTACCCAATGCTGTCACCATTGCACACTTGGTACCTCCACCTTTGGGGCTTCTTAATTTAGGGGGGGTCTGCAGGGCGCAGGCAGAAAAAGTCAAGGTGGCGGCTGGAAGGGGGTGATCAAAGCTCCACTTGTTTTTTATGTGTGTTGGACTCAGCAAGAAGGAAGAGAAAAATCCGTTTGCTTCTAGGAGCAGCGGCAGTGTCCTCTTAGCCAAATTCCCAGGACAATCCTTGGCTTTGGAAATGTGCTTTTCCTGCACTCCCTCACAGCCAACCCTGGGAAATTTCTCCCCATGGAAAATAGCTCTTGCTATGAAACCATTTGCAGGGTTGGTGGAGACTTTTAGCCCGATGCATGCCCCAAGCCAGACGAATTATCTTGCCACTTTAGGATGATCTCTGGCAGAAATTGGGGGGCGGGGAGGCAGCCGTCTTGGTCCTCCTTGATCTCTCAGTGGCCTTCGGTACCATTAATCATAACATCCTTCTGGGCTTTAATTTTTGTCTTGATGGTTTTGTCTGTAGCTTTTAATGAGATGCTAGCTGCCCAGATTTGGACTGTGAGTGGGGCAGCCATATAAAATATATATGAATGAATGAATGAATGAAATCACAGATTCTATCTATCTATCTATCTATCTATCTATCTATCTATCTATCTATCTATCTATCTTTTTCTATCCCACCTTTATTATTTTTATAAATAACTCAAGGTGGTGAACATACCAAATACTCCTTCCTCCTCCTATTTTCCCCACAACAACAACCCTGTGAGGTGAGTTGGGCTGAGAGAGAGGGACTGGCCCAAGGTCACCCAGCCGCCTTTCCTGCCTAAGGCGGGACTAGAACTCTCAGTCTCCTGGTTTGCCATTGGTTCTTTCCTAGGGCTAAGAGAAAGTGACTGGCCCAAGGTCACCCAGCTGGCCTTCGTGCCTAAGGCGGGACTAGAACTCTCAGTCTCCTGGTTTCTATTGGCTCCTTCCTAGGGCTGAGAGAGAGGGACTGGCCCAAGGTCACCCAGCTGCCTTTCCTGCCTAAGGCGGGACTAGAACTCTCAGTCTCCTGGTTTGCCATTGGCTCCTTCCTAGGGCTGAGAGACAGGGACTGGCCCAAGGTCACCCAGCCGGCTTTCGTGCCTAAGGCGGGAATAGAACTCTCAGTCTCCTGGTTTCTATTGGCTCCTTCCTAGGGCTGAGAGAGAGGGACTGGCCCAAGGTCACCCAGCCAGCTTTCATGCCTAAGGTGGGACTAGAACTCTCAGTCTCCTGGTTTGCCATTGGCTCCTTCCTAGGGCTGAGAGACAGGGACCGGCCCAAGGTCACCCAGCCGGCCTTCGTGCCTAAGGCGGGACTAGAACTCTCAGTCTCCTGGTTTGCCATTGGCTCCTTCCTAGGGCTGAGAGACAGGGACTGGCCCAAGGTCACCCAGCCAGCTTCCATGCCTAAGGTGGGACTAGAACTCTCAGTCTCCTGGTTTGCCATTGGTTCTTTCCTAGGGCTAAGAGAGAGTGACTGGCCCAAGGTCACCCAGCCGGCCTTCGTGCCTAAGGCGGGACTAGAACTCTCAGTCTCCTGGTTTCTATTGGCTCCTTCCTAGGGCTGAGAGAGAGGGACTGGCCCAAGGTCACCCAGCCAGCTTTCATGCCTAAGGCGGGACTAGAACTTTCAGTCTCCTGGTTTGCCATTGGTTCTTTCCTAGGGCTAAGAGAGAGTGACTGGCCCAAGGTCACCCAGCCGGCCTTTGTGCCTAAGGCGGGACTAGAACTCTCAGTCTCCTGGTTTGCCATTGGTTCTTTCCTAGGGCTAAGAGAGAGTGACTGGCCCAAGGTCACCCAGCCGGCCTTCGTGCCTAAGGCGGGACTAGAACTCTCAGTCTCCTGGTTTCTATTGGCTCCTTCCTAGGGCTGAGAGAGAGGGACTGGCCCAAGGTCACCCAGCCGGCTTTCATGCCTAAGGCGGGACTAGAACTCCCAGTCTCCTGGTTTGCCATTGGTTCTTTCCTAGGGCTAAGAGAGAGTGACTGGCCCAAGGTCACCCAGCCGGCCTTCGTGCCTAAGGCGGGACTAGAACTCTCAGTCTCCTGGTTTGCCATTGGCTCCTTCCTAGGGCTGAGAGACAGGGACTGGCCCAAGGTCACCCATCCGGCTTTACTGCCTAAGGAGGGACTAGAATTCACAGTCTCCTGGTTTCTAGCCCAGCACCTTAACCACTTGACCAAACTGGCTCTCCAGTTTTTGAAAAAAAAACAGATAATGTGCTGCCCCAGAAATGTTGCCCACTTAGTTCCCTTTTGAGTATTGGTCTCCAAGGTGCCTTAAGGTAGCCTTTCTAACCTGGCCTCTTTCAAAAGTGTTGGACTACAGATCCCATTGGACTGGTAAGGTAAGCAGTGAAGTCCACCAGATTTAGAGGACACCATCTCCAGAGACAGGTGTCCCAAAACTAGAATTCATCCCCTCCTAGGATCAGGGTGAATCCGTCTGCTTCTTCCCCCACAGGAGACCCTCTACAGCAAGGTGAGACACCTGTTTATGGCCAAGAACTGTATTTACCTGTGGGGACAATCAGAAGGCCGTAAGGTGGATGATGTCTGATTCTCAAGTGGGCACGGCTAGGCTTTGAAAGGGCGCTGGGGGAATGTGTGTGTTTTTTCAGCTGTGGTTAAGCTCTTCTAGTGCTTATCCTACAGTTTTCCACTCTGCCTCCTTTCAAGTAGGAAGAAAAGCATGCCATTCCTTTTTGGCAATCGCCACGATGGTGGTTCTGAAGGCCGGGAAAAGGGGACCCCCTCAGCCCCCCAACCCTGCCTTAGACCAATGTTTCTGTCTCCAAAAAGCCTCCTTTCTCCCACAGGGAAAATACTCGGGAAAGACGAGAGGGTTCGGGGAAGGATCTGTGAAAGGTGCTGCCCTTTAACATTTGTCAGGCACTTTCCGTGCAGATCGACTGTGCTTTGTGTGCGTGTGTGTGTGTGTGTGTGTGTGTGTGTGCATGTGCTGTCTTTTCATGCCAGATAGTGCTGTGGCTTCCGTCGCAAGATGTGCTTGCAGAGGCCAGAGTGGTGCAGGGAAGAGCAGACTGGCTTGCCCCCCTCTGGAGTTATAAAACTAGCTCGATAACCTTGAAGAAATGACTCATTTTTCAGCACACCACTGGGGGGCAGCAGCCATGGGGGGGAGGCAACCTCTGGAGGGATTGGGCCTACCCCCCCCCCCCACTTCACAGCTGCCAACTGAGAAATGAGTAATATAAGCAGTGTTGCATCACCTCCTGGTCTCATTTCTGGAGAGAGTTAACTTAGTTGCCTCTCCATATTTATTCCTTTCTCAGTGCCCTCCTCTGGAAACCCAGATGTTGGCCAGAACCCAGCGATATTTTGCCCCAAAGAAAAAGAACAAAGGATGATGCTGAACAAAGAAGGCCTTTGCCATAGATTGGGTGCAAAATCATGATGTGTAGGGCCTAGGATTTTAGAACTGGAAGGGTCTGGCAACCCTTATCCAACCCCCCGGCTCAGTTCCTACAGAGAGGACCCGTCCAGCTTCTTAAATACTTTCAGTATTGGAGACAGGCCACCATTGCATTGTCCTTATTAGGAGTTTACTATTTCATGTGATTGGTTCCCTACCCGCTGAAAAGCTGCCTTTGAATGCAAAATACAGGTAGTCCTCGACTTATGACCATAATTGGGACCGGAACTTCCATCACTAAGCGAGGCAGTTGTGAGTCATGCCCGATTTTACAACCCTTTTTGCTGCGGTCATTAAGCAAATCACTGCTGTCATTAAGTGAATCATGTGATTGTTAAGCAAAACTGGCTTCCCCCATTGACTTTGCTTGTCGGAAGCCGGCTGGGAAGGTCGCAAATGGCAATCATGCGACCCTGGGATGCTGCAACCATTGTAAATACATGCTGGTTGCCGAGCGCCTGAATTTTGATCACGTGACTGCAGGGATGCTGCAACGGTCATACGTGCGAGGACCGGTCACAAGTCACTTTTTCCAGCGCCGTCATAACTTTGAACAGTCGCTAAACGAGTAAGTCGAGGACTACCTCGAGTCCCCTGGTGGGGGAGATGGGCGGTGATATAAATTTAAATAATAAATAAAATAAATAAATACCTGTAATGATGATTTTTAAAAAGGCAGTGAAATCCAACATTTTCGACTTCATGATGCAGCATGATAAACATTTTCTGGCTTTGATCAATACATCCAACTCTAAACTCACTCAACAGGTTGGCCTTGCGGACAGTTCACTAAGCCACAAAATAAACCAGCTTGGTTGAAATTAACCAGGCTTAGCAAGTTGTGCTCACGCGGCTATTTGGTTTGTAACTGACCCGTTGGTGTGTGCAGGTCTGGGGGTTTATCTACCACAGCTGCAGGGTTGCGGGAGCTGCTGATCTGTCCATAGTGTAGTTGTGGCTTTTCCTTTTGGGCCAGAGTTGGGACATTTCCCCCTTTGAAAGGTGTAGTTGCTTCTCCCAAGGAAAACTTGCTGTTGGTGACAATAACGGCTTCCTAGCCGGGTGCACGTTGCTGGAGAAGAGTGATGGAAACTGTAATCCAATGCATCTGAAAGCATCGCATTTAGGACAGTTGGATCCATAAGGAAGGAAAAGTTATTTGAAGGACCGCCTTTTCCCAGTTACACCTACCTGACCCACCAGATCGGGGAGGCGGGGTATGTTACGGGTCCCCCCCATTTAGGAGGTCCATCTAGTGGGACCGAGATGAAGGGCCTTCTCCGTGGTGGCTCCCTCCCCGTGGAACATCCTCCCTGCAGAGAGAAGATTGGCCCCCACCTTAATACTCTTCCGGAAGGCCCTGAAGACGTGGTTCTGCCCGCGGGCCTGGGGATCCCAGGTTGATGCGGAGCCCACCAAGTGGTTCGTTGGAATGTATTGTTGCCGCCAGGGGGGTGGGGGTGTAGTGGGTTTTGTATTTGGGGTTTTATTTCTGTAAGCCGCCCGGAGTCGCCGTGAGTGAGTTGGGCGGCCATATAAATCTCTTCAATAAATAAATAAATGCCTTCTTTTTAAGCTACTATTATCTGCCCTGGCTTAATGAAGCCCCCATATCCAGGAGCAGTATTCTGCCAACAGCAGGAAAGGGATTTTCCCCCATGCCCTAGCTGGACTTCCTGTGGGATAGGTTCTCACTTTGTTTATAAGTGCATAACTCTTAAAGGATGCTATTAAGGAGCAGTCAGTGTCAAGTGTTTTTGAGTAGGGAGGAAGGAGCGTGTGGGCTGGAAATGAATGAACCACCGAACAAATCACTGCTTTAAAACATTCTCCCACCCTGGACTTTCTACCAGTTGATTCCCCACCCCACCCCCATCCACCCCCAGTCTCTCCTTAATTCAGAAATACCTGCCTAGGGCTCTGGAGCTTTTTTATCATCATTTGAAGAGCTGAGCCAAGCATAACACTCTGGCTGGCGTGTTCTGCGGGGAAAGAGACGGGCTGCCCTTGAGCTGACGCTTCGCTTCGTGAAGTGCCAATTTAAAAAGGTGGAATCCCCCACAAGGAAGGTCAGCGAGCTGGCAAGCTGGGGAGGCCACTTGAGCAGCATCCCGGAAGCAACAGAAAGGGGGAGGCAAGAGCCAATATTTGCCATGTTTCCATACTTAACCCCTCCCCAAAAGCTAGTCTTTTCACCAGAGGGAAGGACAGGGCATATGGTTTCACAGGGATGGGGGGGAAAGAATGCTCGCTGCTCATTCTGTACATGCTGGGGGAGAAATAACCTTTGATGCAGAAATTACTGCATTGACCACTCTGGAAATCCAAGAATATTATCCCAGCTCCTGGGATAACAAGAACAGATTATTCCTCCCTTTCTCCAGGCCCATATTTCTCCAGGTCTTTGCCACCCACCCAATTTGGACTCAGCAAGTAGGCGCCGCAATGTCATTCTATTTATTCTGTGACCCCGGATTGACTATAGCAGAGCTTTCCAAACTTTTCATGTCGGTGACACACTTTTTAGACATGCATCATTTCGCGACACACTCTTACAGCAGGGCATCATTTTGTGACATACTCTTACAGCAGGACGCAAGGCAGGCACTAGGACCTGTGCGGAATCCAGCAGGGCAGGTTTGGAGGCAGCAAGGCACAAGGCAGGCACTAGGACCTGTGCGGAATCCAGCAGGGCAGGTTTGGAGGCAGCCAGGCACAAGGCAGGCACTAGGACCTGTAGAGAATCACAGCAGGTATGGAGGCAGCAAGGCACAAGGCAGGCACTAGGACCTGCGCGGAATCACAGCAGGTTTGGAGGCAGCAAGGCACAAGGCAGGCACTAGGACCTGCGCGGAATCCTGGCAGGGCTCGGAGGCAGCAGCAGCTGCGACACACCCAGACACTGCAGCCGACACACTAATGTGTCCCGACACAAAGTTTGGAAAGCTCTGGACTATAGATTCACAAGGAATCTTCTAGCAGAGCAGTGTTCACATGTTGTGAGACCCCATGGAGAAGAGTGGATTTGGGTCTCATTATCCATGCCTCCCAACATTTGGCAACAAGGGGAAAAAAAAGATCCTGTGTTAATTCGGCTAAATGCACAGCGGAATATGCAGCCAATGGTTAGAACAGTGTTTCTCAACCTTGTCAACTTTCAGATGGGTGGACTTCAACTCCCAGAATTCCCCAGCCAGCCATGCTGGCTGGGGAATTCTGGGAGTTGAAGTCCACCCATCTGAAAGTTGACAAGGTTGAGAAACAGTGGGTTAGAAACTCATTCCTCTCTCCCTTGGTCATTGGCCTGCCTTTTGGCTGGGGATGATGGGCCCATTCAGCCCAGAATCGCCATAAAAATTCTTCTCACACACACACAGACACACACAGATGCACACTTGGGGTTTCGTTCCTGAGATGGAGGCAGCTTTGCATGAAATGGTTTGCACGGAACGAACCTGTCAACGGTGCCAGAGCTCAGGGTAGCTTCAGCTTTGTCGCCGCGGCTCTCCCCTTGGCGATAACCTTGCTACGCTTTCCAAAGAAAGTGTGAAAAATTGCTGAGCAGGGCATTTTCCTGCCAGAAGTGTGATTGTACTTGGTAAATAAGGAGGAACAAGAGCGAAAAAGGAGGGGGGTGAATGAGATCTCTGCAGCAGAGCCTGGAAGATAATTTGGGAGGGGGTGGGCGGGCTGTTAATCCCCTTAAATTTCATACCTGCCGAAAGAACATAATCCAAGGTGGATTTTAAAACAACCTCCCTCCGCAATCTATCAGAAATCGCAAAGGGAGAGAATAAAAATAGAGTGGATTTTTTTTTCATGCTCATTCAGGGCTTTTTAAAACACAATCGATATTCCAGCAAGTAAAGAGGGGGCAGGGAATGGACAGTCACTTTTGCTGAGTGTTGAAAACAGAGACAAGACACGTGCACCCCCCCCCCCCTTTCCTTTATAAACTCGTCCCTCTTCAAGGATATTCTCCCCCTGAAAAGAAAGGAGAGAAGTCATCCTTCCCCCAGGCTGCGCGGCCTTCCAGATATGGATGGGGTGGTGGATCTTCTTGGCCTTCCCCTGATGGGGAGGAGAAATGGGGTGGCAGAAATTGAGAGGGGGGTGCAACATATCCAAATGGTGGGCATCCTTGAAACTCCCAGGTGGCCACTGGTGGCCACGGGATGCTGGAATATCTAAACCTGTGGTAGGGTTAGACTGCAAACATCTAAATCAGTGTTGTTCAACTGTGGCCACTTGAAGATGGGTGGACTTCAACTCCCAGAATTCCCCAGCCAGCATGCTTGAAGATAGGTAGACTTCAACTCCCAGAATTCCCCAGCCAGCATGCTTGAAGATAGGTAGACTTCAACTCCCAGAATTCCCCAGCCAGCATGCTTGAAGATGGGTAGACTTCAACTCCTAGAATTCCCCAGCTAGCATGCTTGAAGATAGGTAGACTTCAACTCCTAGAATTCCCCAGCCAGCATGCTTGATGATGGGTAGACTTCAACTCCTATAATTCCCCAGCCAGCATGCTTGAAGATAGGTAGACTTCAACTCCCAGAATTCCCCAGCCAGCATGCTTGAAGATAGGTAGACTTCAACTCCCAGAATTCCCCAGCCAGCATGCTTGAAGATAGGTAGACTTCAACTCCTAGAATTCCCCAGCCAGCATGCTTGAAGATAGGTAGACTTCAACTCCTAGAATTCCCCAGCCAGCATGCTTGAAGATAGGTAGACTTCAACTCCCAGAATTCCCCAGCCAGCATGCTTGAAGATAGGTAACTTCAACTCCCAGAATTCCCCAGCCAGCATGCTTGAAGATAGGTAGACTTCAACTCCCAGAATTCCCCAGCCAGCATGCTTGAAGATAGGTAGACTTCAACTCCTAGAATTCCCCAGCCAGCATGCTTGAAGATAGGTAGACTTCAACTCCCAGAATTCCCCAGCCAGCATGCTTGAAGATGGGTGGACTTCAACTCCCAGAATTCCCCTGCCAGCATGCTTGAAGATGGGTGGACTTCAACTCCTAGAATTCCCCAGCTAGCATGCTTGAAGGTAGGTAGACTTCAACTCCTAGAATTCCCCAGCCAGCATGCTTGAAGATAGGTAGACTTCAACTCCCAGAATTCCCCAGCCAGCATGCTTGAAGATGGGTGGACTTCAACTCCCAGAATTCCCCTGCCATCATGCTTGAAGATGGGTGGACTTCAACTCCCAGAATTCCTCAGCCAGCATGCTGGCTGGGGAATTGGCTGCCACCTGGTGGTGATCTGGATCTTTGCAACCCAGATACATCATCCCAACTTTCGGTTTAACCCAGCCGGGTTCTACTTTCAGGCTTCAGCCCAATCTCTTTTTGGGGCTCCGAGAGCCACATTGGCCTTTGAGTGGAGGCCAGCTAGTGACAGGGACAGCAGAAGCGCTGCGTTTGATTTCATTTGAAATGCGATCAAATCCTGCCAATGTGATGAGCTCATGGATTTCATAATTATTTCCGTTTGGTATACTCAAAATTACAGTTGCAAGGCATTTGGAGGAGGGTCTGCAGCCCGGGGCGTCCGCAGGGTACGGTCAAAAAAGTCAAGCTGGCAGCCGCAATGGTGCGATCGAGGCTTTCGACGCCCCAGGCTGCAGCCAAGGATTCCAGGGAACATAAGACATTCTGTCTCTATCGATCGTTCTCTCTTCTCTTAGATAACTGAAGAGGATAAACTTTGCTGGCTTGTAAAGTGGAAATGTTAAGTATAAAGTGCATCTGAAATAATTTTCTGGGATGCCCATTTCAATCTCCTTTGGAGACACCGAGGGGGGGGAGGGCAGCTAAACCAGCCTGCAGTATCCATCCAACACCACATCCCAGATGTCCACCAGTTTATTCCCCCATATTAAGCATGTTGGCTAAATGGGGCCTCCACGTTGTCTGGGTTGTCTGGCTTAGCCCGGTGTGAGAATAACATTGTCCAACTGACCTGCAAACGCAAAGGGGAGAGAAAAGACAGGCCAGGGCCCACCCCATCACACTGACAACAAAGATCCGCATAGTCAAAGCAATGGCATTCCCCATAGTAACCTATGGCTGTGAGAGCTGGACCATAAGGAAGGCTGAGCGAAGGAAGATAGATGCTTTTGAACTGTGGTGTTGGAGGAAAATTCTGAGAGTGCCTTGGACTGCAAGAAGATCAAACCAGTCCATACTCCAGGAAATAAAGCCAGACTGCTCACTTGAGGGAATGATATTAAAGGCACAACTGAAGTACTTTGGCCACATAATGAGAAGACAGGATACCCTGGAGAAGAAGCTGATGCTAGGGAAAGTGGAAGGCAAAAGGAAGAGGGGCCGACCTAGGGCAAGATTTTACCTTTGGAAGACAATCTTACTCGGCTACGAGTGATCGCCAATGATTGAATGATGATTGATGGATGGATGGTATTCTGGAGGTGACGGACTCAACCATGGGGGAGCTGGGGATGGTGACGGCCGACAGGAAGCTCTGGCGTGGGCTGGTCCATGAAGTCATGAAGAGTCGGAGACGACTGAACAAATAAACAACAAAGGGCCCACCCCATCCATCCGAAACCCCTAGGTATGTTGAGACTACAATCCCCAGAACCCCCAGCCACTAAAGCAGGAAGAGTTTGAGGAACCCTTAACCCAGAGGGGGCCAAGAATTTCTTGGAAACTGTCCCCTCGTCCCAGTTATGTGGAACCTCCCCCTTCAGGAGTAGTTTAGCTCTGACACATACATACTGGGGACAGGTGGAAAGGGATGGCTGACGTCTTCAGGCCGTCTCGCGACTAGTTGGCTGTTACAAACAGCCGGACTGGATGGCTGGACCCCATTTTGAGAGGCGGCAAGGAGGAAACACATTCTTATCCAGAGCAGAGACAGTAATTTAAGAAAAAGCTGCCTTCCTTCCTGTGTTGCAATCACAGGAAAATGCTTTGGGAGTTTGCTCCGCAGATTTTCCAAAGGGGATTGGATCCCATTCTCTGCTCCGAAGGCCAGATCAGCAGAGACAGATGTCCTAGGAATATGTCAACTTCTGCTGCATTCGTCAGATAAAAATAGCATCCTCTCCGACATTTCAGAAATGAAAATCTGCACGCCACCCAGGACAGATCGCTGGAAGCTTTTTTTCTGTTTCCTGCATTCGCTTATGGCACAGCCACCAGCCCCTGCTACTGGGAGTGACAAGAACCCCAAGACAGTTGATAGGGTCTTAGAGGTCTACTCCAACCCCCTGCGCAGGGCACGGTCTCTGTGGGCAGCTGGACCCTGGGTACATTAAAGAGGAGTGAGGTCCCCCCCAATTGGGAGCTTATAGAAAATGTGGTAAGATTCCACTCTTATTTATTTTATTTATTCATCATATTTACAGTATATAGCCGCCCGTCTCATAAAATGTGACTCTGGGCGGCGCACAATGAAATTTTTTTAAAAAGCAATCATATAAAAAGCAATCAACAATTAAAAAATAATATTGCAATTAAAAAAAGGCAAGGAGAGGGCGACAGATATTAATACTTTCAGATTGTTGATAGAAAGATTCCCGGGGGAAGAAGAGGAGAGCATTGGTAAGACTGGTGTGTGTGTGTGTGTGTGCGCACACAATAAAGCCTTCCCATTGACAACAAAAGGGAAGGAGGCTGCCATTGTTTTCTACTGGCATGTTTTCTGCATTCTCAGCATAGACCACAGTTGTTGATTTCAATCCAGGTGCTAATCAGTACAGATAGTCCTCGACTTATGACCACAATAGTGACCAGAAAATTTGTCGTGAAGTGGTGCAGTTGTTAAACGAGGCATCACATGACTGCACCTGCTTTTACGACCTTTTTTGCCATGGTCATTAAGCGAATCACGCTGTTCCCCATTGACTTTGCTTCTTGGAAGCTGGCGGGGAAGGTCGCAAACAGCAATCATGTGACCCCAGGATGCTGTCGTAAATACATGCCTGTCGCCAAGCGCTTGAATTTTGATCACGTGACAGTGGGGATGCTGCGACGGTCATAAGTGCAAGGACCTGTCACAAGTCTCTTTTTTCAGCACCGTCATAACTTCGAACGGTCATTAAACAAATGGTCGTAAGTTGAGGACTACCTGTTAGACGCAACAAGGGTGCACGCCTAGCCCTTGCCGGCAAACTGAATACATCCTTTCCCAGGATCTGAGATTTCTCTGGCCTGCTGAGATGTTTTCTGAGATCTGCGAAGCTCTGTCTCTCACAGAGTTTAAAAACTAAGGTCCCATGGAAGCGAAGCTGAACCCATGATGACTCCACAGACACATCCCTGAAGTTTCCTCGGCAGCGCTACAAAGTGATTGGTTGTGGCCTTCCAGATTTTACTTTTTTAACTCCCCAGTCTACCTACAGTGCTGCGGTTTCCTTGTGGCCTCCCACCCAATTCCTAACAAGGCTCCGACCCTGTTTTAGATTCCAAGACGAAAGAAAGTCAGCAAGATGTTGCTACCTGCTGGTTCCTGCTCTCTCTCCCCCCCCCCCTTCTGCTGCATGTGGGTTTATGCGTGCGCATGCAAGGGGAAGCATGGGGCAGCTGCCTACGTTATGCCCCGAGTCACATGGCCTGGAGAGGGGAGCTGAGAATGGAGGAGTCGGTAGCGTTCTGAGCCGGGGCCCGACCACCCCCGGTGGGGTGCTTTGGGGAACTCTGGGGGGCTGTTTTCCTACGCTGCCCCCATCCAGACCCAGCCATCTTCAATTTGAATCCTTTTTCTAATTGGCTTCTCCCCTCCACCCCCCACCTAACTTGGTCCTGTTCAGGGTTGGGGGACTGTCCTGCTGATGGCCAGTCGGTCCTGGCCTTGGCACCCTTTCTTTCTAAGAAAGAAAGAAAGAAAGAAATTTCTTTTTTTCTTTCTTTTGAGTTGGAAAGGATCAAAAGGCCAAGAGCGCCTCCGAGTTGCTCTCCTGGTGCCTTCAGGGACACCACTGGGTAGTTCCCTTGGCAGCTATCCCGGCAGGGCCACAACACCCCACTTAACGAACTTTATTACAGGAAGTCCTCGACTTACAACCGTTCGTTTAATGATGGCCCAAAGTTACGACGGCCTCGGGGTGGGTGCTTTACGGCCTGTAAAGCACTTCCGAGTGTCGCAAAACGTCACAACACCTCCCGTGGTCACATGATCGCATTTTGGGCGCTTGGCAACCGGCTCGTATTTACGACCGGTTGCCGCATCCCGTGGTCACGGGATCGCATTTTGCAACTTTTTTGGCCATTTTCCGGCAAAATACGCCCATTGGGGAAGCTGGATTCGTTTAACGACCGGGGTGATTCGCTTAAGGGCCACTGTAAAAAGGTTGTAAAATCGGGTCCGGTCACGTGGTGACTCAACTTACAACCTCAATGACTTACAATGGAAATTCCAGTCCCAATTGTGGTCGTAAGTCGAGGACTACCTGTACAAATGAGCATGACGTTGATTAATATTTAATGTTTGTGGTTTTAATAGATATATGTATGTGTTAATAGTATATTGATGTTGTTTTAACTGTTGGTTGGGAGCTGCCCAGAGTTAGATATAAGATGGGTGGCTATATAAATGTTTTAAATAAATACATAAATTGTGGAGTCCTTGGTGCTCTCTGCGCCTTGTTGTTTTCTTGCAGACGTTTCATTGCCAGGCTAGGCAACATCTTCAGTGCGAAAAGGGAGTGGGACTTGCTCTCTGTTTATATACCCTGGCTTGTCCTGCCTGTGTTGGTGGGGGTGTTGTTCTCTCCTTAGTACTACCTTGATTGGGTTGTTGTTTGCTGCTTGGTTGATTGAGTTAATAGTTCCTTGATAAGGGTCTATTGTGTTGTTTGATTGCTCCTACATACATAAATACATAAATACATAAATACATAAATAAATAAATAAATAAATAAATAAATAAATAAATAAATAAATTTAAGGATATTTGGTTTCACAATCGGAGCTGCTTCCGCCTTCGGATGCAAAATGAAGGATGTATTGGATCATCTTAAGGTGATGATCTTAAGGTGGGGAGCAAGTCTTGTTCCACAAGGGAGCCATTACTTTTTTTTTTATAAGAATTTTATTAAATTTCAAGCAAAGATAAAAACTACAGAAAAACAAAAAACTACAAAGAGAAAAAGAAAAAAAAGAAACTAAAAAGGTGTAGAAACACAAGAGAAAAAAAATGTTTTTTTAAAGTTGCAGAAAGAGGTGACTTCCAACTTTTAACAGCAAGGATATACAACAATTTTCCATAATCAATCTCTTAAAGGTAAAGGTAAAGGTACCCCCCGCACATTTGTGCAGTCGTGTCCGACTCTAGGGGCCGGTGCTCATCTCCGTTTGTTAGCCGAAGAGCCAGTGTTGTCCGAAGACGCTTCCGCGGTCATGTGGCTGGCATGACGCAAGCGGAACGCTGTTACCTTCCCACCGAAGTGGTTCCTATTTATCTACTTGCATTTGCATGCTTTCGAATTGCTAGGTTGGCAAGAGCTGGGGCGAGTGCGGGAGCTCACTCCATCACGTGGGGCTAGGGATTCGAACCTCCGAACTTGCGATCTTCCGATCAACAAGCCTGGCGTCTTATCTGCTGAGTCACCACGCCCCTTCAATCTTTTACTCTATATTAAATCAAGATCACATTATTTCTATAAATCATACCATTAGCACATTATAAAAATCACTAAGTACAGTTGCTCCCTCCCCTTATATTAAAAGAGAAAAGAATATACATATATATAAACCTCCTAATCAACTTCCCCCCCAAAAGATGACATTTATTTAGTTATTTCCTTCCTACTACTATTCTATACATTCCTGTCTACTATAATAAAGATCAAACTAAAAAATATATAAATTGTCTACCATTATACTTGATAATACAGCAATTTTAATAATCGTAATCATGTCAAACCCAAAACCAGACATTTATTATTTTTTTATTATACCTTAATAATCTTAATCGCAGGGGAGCCATTACTGTATGACTGGGTTGTTGCAAACAATGCCTCTTAGTTTACTCCTGGGGTATAAGGGGGTGGTGGTGAAACAAGTCAAGATGGCTGCCCTGAGTGAATGATTGATGCTGTCCTCCTTTTTCATGTGTTGCACACAAAAAGGGGTAGGTGGACTTGTAGCCGCCATCTTGATTATTTCTCCCCATGCCCTCCCCAGGGGTGCCCCTGTCCTCATCAGGGACCAGGGAGTCCATACAATTCAGAGCAGCTTCCACCACTTCATCCCATCCCATCCCATCCCATCCCAACACACACACACACAAACACACACACACACACACACACACACACACACACACACGTGTGCTCCACGCCTTCAGGCTGCAGCCCCACCAGACCAGGAAATCGACTCCACAGGAAGATTTAAGCTACTTTTATTGAGATGGTTATGATGATAGAATCTTGCAAGCCTGAGTGTGCTGCACTTCCTTTCCCTTCTTATACTCCAGTGAATTAGGGGGGTGTCTGCCTGAGACTCTTCCGAATGTTATCTTGTTGCTCTGGGCTTAAAAAATGCTTCAGCCTCTTTGCCTAGGAACAGCTCTTGCGTATTTCCATCAAGGTCATCATCCACACACTCTCCACATACCGCCCTTCTCCTAGCAAAACCAAGATTCTGTGAGCCTTGCGAGGTAGTCCAGACAGGAAGCATGCCCAAATGAAGTAATTCTACTTTCTTGTAAGGTTACATTAGCAGAATCCTGCAAGTCTGTCCCCCCTCACAGTCTGAGAAACTAGGGAGAGTCCCTTCTGAGACATTTGCCACATCACCATTCCTTTTGCGGGCTCAGCTGCCTCTTATCCGACCACTGCCTATTCTGTGGCTCTTCCTCCTGTCTCCCAAGGTCATTCCCACATACTGTTGCAGATTCAGTCTACAAGCTGCAGAATGCCCAGGTTGCATCACCTTCCCTTTGTCTCCAAGATCTTGACTCTGCCATGTTGTCATTTCCCCAACTTCTCCTAGGTTAGAGGTGCCTGCAAGGTATGGTTAAAAAAAGTCAAGATGGTGGCTGGGACAGTGCAATCAAAGCTCTGCCGGGTTTTATGTGCTTAGGGTTAGGGGTGGAGGTAGGATTCACACATGAAAACCAGGTGGACCCATGAGTGAAAGCCTACCCCTTAACCCTAAGCACATAAAAGCAGGCAGAGCTTTGACTGCACCATCATGACCGCCATCTTGACTTTTCTGACCCTCTGGTGCAGACAACCCGGCAACCTAAGTCATCCTTTCCCCATCTTGTTCCCCTTCCTGTACGTCCAACCTCAAGTCCCATCAGTCCCACATAACAATGCACCAGATTAGGGAAAACATATTGACAGCGGACCATCCTTCCTTCATTTCATAGAGAGCCAGTTTGGTCTAGTGGTTAAGGCGCTGGGCTAGAAACCAGGAGACTGAGAGTTCTAGTCCTGCCTTAGGCACGAAAGCCGGCTGGGTGACCTCGGGCCGGTCCCTGTCTCTCAGCCCTAGGAAGGAGCCAATAGAAACCAGGAGACTGAGAGTTCTAGTCCCGCCTTGAGCATGAAAGCTGGCTGGGTGACCTTGGGCCAGTCCCTGTCTCTCAGCCCTAGGAAGGAGCCAATGGCAAACCAGGAGACAGAGAGTTCTAGTCCCGCCTGAGGCACGAAAGCCGGCTGGGTGACCTTGGGCCAGTCAGTCTCTCTCAGCCCAACTCACCCCACAGGGTTGTTGTTGTGGGGAAAATAGGTGGAGGAAGGAATATTAGGTATTTTCACCGCCTTGAGTTTTTTATAAAATTAATAAAGGCGGAATAATAAATAAATAAATAAATAAATAAATAAATAAAATGTCAGCCAAACCTTGCAGGGGAGGCCAAGCGAACGAGCAACCCCCTTTTGCACCGCCTTCCCCACGGCCACTCAGGAGGCAAGACAGACAGGCTGGACAGCAAGGTTGCCTCCTTTCCACTCCGTTTGGTCTCATTTCCCCGGGGGAAGGATGGAGATCGCATTCACAGCCTTTCTCCCTTGCTGGGCATCTGGGTATGCACGAAAGCCCTTTGTTTGCCAAGCTCCCGCTAAGCCTGCTGAAACTGCCCCCCATCACAGAAGAGGAAGGCAAAACTCTTTCTTTTTTTTATAAGAATTTTATTAAGTTTAGAGCAAAGGTAAAAAGTACAAAAAAGCAAAAAAACTACAAAAAGAAAAGAAACTGAAAGGTGTAGAAACACAAGAATAAATTTTTTAAAAAAAGATTACATAAAGTGGTGACTTCCGACTTTAAACATCAAGAATATACAACAATTTTCCATAATCAATCCCTTACTCTATCTTAAACCAAAATCACATTATTTCTATAAATCATTCCATTAGCACATTACAAAAATCACTAAATACAATTGCTCCCTCCCCTTATATTAAAAGAAAAAGAAAATATATAAACCTCCTAAACAACTTCCCCCCAAAAAACTTACTTAATTATTTCCTTCCTACCACTACTCTATACATTTCTGTCCACTATAATAACAATCAAACTAAAAAGCATATAAATTTCCTGCCCTTATAATTAATACTACTACAATTATAACAATCTCAATCATATTAAAGGGGCGCGATGGCTCAGTGGTTAAGACGCCAGGCTTGTCGATTGGAAGGTCGGCGGTTCGACCCGAGACCCACGTGACGGAGTGAGCTCACACACTCGCCCCAGCTCTTGCCAACCTAGCAATTCAAAAGCATGCAAATGCAAGTAGATAAATAGGTACTTCGGTGGGATGGTAACAGCGTTCCGCCCGCGTCATGCTGGCCACATGACCGCGGAAGCGTCTTCGGACAGCGCTGGCTCTTCAGCTAAGAAAAGGAGATGAGCACCGGCCCCTAGAGTCAGACACGACTGTGCAGGGGAAAACCTTAACCTTTACCTTTACCTGAACATATTAAACCTAAAACCAAGCATTTATTATTTACCTTATTAATCTTAATCCAAATCCTTACAGAAGAATGACATCAAACATACTTTAAAACCAATCCAGATAAACATTCTCAAACCCTTACCCCACTTCACAATAGACCAAAGCATTCACAAATCTCCACAATAAACACAAGGCATTTTTCACAGAAAGATCAAAGAGCCCAACTGCCCCCCTTAAGAACTCTGACTTCTCAGCAGAAAACCACCCATGGATAACAACCCCTTCCTTCCCATAACATTCCATCAGAAAGACAATCCCCTTTATAATTTGCAATTTGATCTCTGATTTCTTCGAGTTGACTGCCCGGTCATCTGGCAATTCAGCAAAAGCAAAACTCTTTCTTTTGATCCCTAACGGGAAGAGCGTGCGAGCCTCATCGTTATTAGCCAATATAACTCCCTTGCTCAGTTAGCCCATACGCTGGCCATGGGCCGCGTTTGGATTACATGCCCAATGCGCACAATTGGGTCAGACAGTACGGCTTTGCAGGTCGAACAGCACAGGAGGAAACCCACGTAGGCCCGGTTTAAAAGGATCGGGTACGCTAAGAAAGAGAGACATGCAGCATTTTAGCAGGAAAAGTGTTTTTTGGATCAGCCCTTCCGGCTGGAATATCTGCACCTGCCCCCCCGGGCCCACTGGGGGCGTGCCAGGGCCGGTTGTAGGAGGGTTTTAACCAATAAAAAATCGTGTCGTTTCCTAAAAATCGTGTCGTACCCTAACCCTAACCCTAACCCTAACCCTAACCCTAACCCTAACCCTAACCCTAACCCTAACCCTAACCCTAACCCTAACCCTAACCCTAACCCTAACCCTACCGCTGGTATGCATTAGAATTAAAATCACACCTTTTCAACGATACTTCAACCCAGAATGGATATTTAAACACTTTCAAGTATGGAGGCTGATTGCAAACTACCTTGGGAGGGGAGGAGGGGGGCAGCAGTTTGATTCCATTTTTTAAACTCTTGGGCCTTCTGTGTCCAAAGTCAATCATGGTTGGGT
This sequence comes from Charina bottae, assembly GCA_023362775.1. Lineage (NCBI taxonomy): Eukaryota > Metazoa > Chordata > Lepidosauria > Squamata > Charinaidae > Charina > Charina bottae. The sequence continues at coordinate 6,085,934 of JALMGJ010000034.1, forward strand.
GTATAAGAGCCTCTGGAACAGGGCTTTCCAAACTCTTGCCGTTGGCGACACACCAACGGCCGGCACGCAAAACCCCGGAAGCGCCAGCAGCGGCAGTGCACCATCAGCACTTCCGGGTTGTCGCGCGACACACTTGGGGCTCCCAGGCGACACAGTAATGTGCCGCGACACACAGTTTGGAAAGCCCTGCTCTAGAACAATGTTTCTCAACCTTAGCAACTTTAAGATGTGTGAACTTCAACTCCCAGAATTCCTATCCAAATGGAGTCCAAATACCAGTTTCCTTTTGGATAAAAACAAGAGGGGAGGGGAGAGAGTTGATCGGTTGTGTAGGACTCCTTGTTCTCTTCTGACTGGCTGAATTGGGTTAGGACCATTTTTATCCTTTCCTTGGGAGATATTATTTAAAATTCTCCTTCCTGGGCTGAAGGGCACAGGGAAAAATAAGGAGATGCTTTACCAGAATTGTCAATATAAGCAGGAGCTGTCAAGCTTGAACACTGGATTTACACTCAAGAGCAGTGTAGTTCATTCACGTTCAACATAGAAAAAAGCAAGCAAGCATACGTCTGTGTGTTTATGTATATAAACTGTCAGCCCTCCCAGGTAACACGACCAAATGAGCTAATTCTACTGTACTTTATTGTAAGGCTACATTTACAGAATCTTGCAAGTCTGGAAGTACAAATCTCCCACTGTCTATTTTTACTGCCTGATCAATTAGGGAGGATCCTTCCTAAGTTTCTTTCTCTTTCTGTTATGCAGCTGCAGGCTCCTTCCCCTTTTATCTGATTGTTCCCTAGGCAGCATCTCTTCCCCTCGTCCCTCAAGGTCATTCTCACATACCATTATATAAACATATATACAGATAGAAAGTTTAACCTATGCTTCCCTTTTGGCTTAAAAAGTTCAGATCAGCATTGATTTTACTGAGACTTCTATAACTCCACTAGAAGAGAATCTCTGTAGCTCAGGGTTGAACTGTGGAGTCCTTGGTGCTCTCTGAGCTGGGTTGTTGGCTGGCAGACGTTTCATGACCCAACTAGGGAACATCATCAGTGGGAGGGAGGGTGGGGTTTGCTCCCTGTTTATATACAGCAGCTTGCCCTGCCTGTGTTGGTGTGGGTGCTGTTTTCTCCTTGGTAGTTCCTTGATTGGGGTATTGTTTATAAAAAAAAGGTAAAGGTTCCCCCCGCACATTTGTGCAGTCGTGTCCGACTCTAGGGGCCGGTGCTCATCTCCGCTTGTTAGCCGAAGAGCCAGCGTTT